>JABWDB010000025.1:3600000-4200000 GCA_019614645.1 Stratiolaelaps scimitus | reverse complement strand
GCTGGGTTTCATTGCACACAGTGTCCTCAGACATGTCAGATGGATACACATTTTTGCCTTTATAAGTGAACACAATGAGTGTTGCTGTTGTTGTTGTCGTCATTGTTGTTGGTGTTGCTGGTGGTGATATACAGAGATTTCGAATCAGAAGAACCGATCGGTAGGCCCCCGAATAAAAACTCAGCTAGTCCCCCCTCCCCCATGAAAATGCCACCACTACCACCATCACCACCAGCACTCGTATTAAGTGCTTCAATCAAACGTTTCGCGATGTTACTCCACTTTAGCGCACCGCCACCCCCTCAGCATCGCACGACGATGATGGTAACGACCAGGACGATGATGATGATGGACAATAAAAAAAATAAAAAACCCGCAACAAAAACATCCATCAGCAGCAAACGACAATATATAATCGACCTAATATACAACAATAATATACATGGCGAAATGAAAACATTCAGCAGAGGGAGCGGTAATGACGACTTGTTCAGCTGTCGCTGTCCACTTGAACAACACACCACTATTAGATAATACAATGGCACAACGACAAATTGTGGTGTCATTGCAGCTGCAGCAGCTGTTCACGATCACCAAATTGCGACGAAGCTTAAAATGACGACCAACGGGACGACCCGTAGGATTCCACAGAATAGTAGTTGCCAGCTGCTGTCCACGAAATATGCTACGGCATAGACATACAATATGCAGCATGATGATGAGATTATTACAAACAGTGGTGGTGGTGTCGAATTGTGCTTCATTCGATAGCATTTCGAATTTGCTCTTGCATTTTTGCTATCGCCGTCTGTTGTTTTCGTTGTTGCTGGCCACAACAATTGTTATTGCTACATCTGCTTGTGTTGTGGCGGCGGCGGCGGAGGCTATTGTGGTTGCATCATGAGAGTCGACATCATCAATCGATGATGGCTTGACCGATGAATGAAGGTCGATGCATTGGCCCGTGGTAATCGAACACGTCCATGGACCACTGTGGTGGACAACCGGATCTCAAACGAGAGTGTTATCAAGAGAAGGACGGCGCCGAGCCATCACGTATTATTAAAATGCCTAAGGTCACGAAACACTACTCCGTTTGTTGGTTGATTGAATAGCAATGATGAGCAGAGATGGCAGCGAAGAATGTAAATAAATGATGCATAGAACGTGCTAGCTAGTCGATAGGTGATGCTTCAGAAGAAAAAACAACTTCACTGTTGTGGCAAATTCCAACTCGTCAAAATATCTACCATCCGACCACTACCTTGACCACCATTCATGTCATATATATATATATATATATATTGGCCTATTGTCAACAGCCATTGATGAACACTCCCATCCAATATATAGTTCGGCGTATGGGCCGCTACCTAACACACACACACACATACACACTACTCAGGTACTTTTCCTTCGGTCGAACCTCGATTAAGCTCGATGTTTGGCCGGTTTGATTAACACCGATCATCACTCCGCTGTCTATGAACAATTTATTCAAACATACAGTAGGGCGGGATTTCTAGGGATTATGGGGGGGGGGGGGTGAGGACGACAATGTTCCGAGGAAGGCGATGGCATTGCCTCTCTGCACGGCGAGGGACAGCCGCTGCAGGAGGAAAGAGCCAGCGCGCTTGTCCCCGGTGGCGCGGATCAGCCTATGGTAGACCCCCTCGAGGAAGTTCGCAGTGAGAGGGCCGTGCCCGCCCAAGGTCTCAAAGGCAAGGGGGGAAAACAGGTGGGTTGCTTGGAGAGCGGCGTACTTCCTTAGCTTTGCCCGTTCCGCACGCGCTACTGCGTAACCGGGGATGGTTGCCGCTGTCTTGTTACCTATCTGTTAAAATTGAGCTAATGCAGTCACTATGTTGCAGTTAACATCATCACTGTTGTAGTTATACCCAATTCACTGAATCCACGATATTGTTCTTATCATCCCGTTACCTGATTACTTCACCCTGTTAACAAATGCTTAGCTTATTCGTGGTCACTGAATACTGTAAAGTAGCCCAAATTACTCAACTGCCCTGTTCAAGTTCTTAAGTTGCGGAAGTCTGCACAATTTATCCCGTTTTGGCGTCGGTCACCTCAAAAATGTTGACCTCATTGTCTATTGTAGTTCTCCTATTATCCCATTGTGGACTTTTATTCCGTGATCTCAGGTTCCGATATAGCCAAACAATTGCTTACACCACTCTCGCTGAGTTCAACAAAATCCGCGACATTCACATTAGCTTGTTTCAGAAATGGTAGACCACTCTGGCGAAGACACAATCGATTCTGCGTCAACGTAGGGAAAATCAGTTCCATCCAATTTCACTCTGAAGTTAACTTTTGTATTTTTATATTCCACAAATGATTATATCAACTGCTGTCGAAATCACGACTGAAAAAGGTCATTGTTTTCTTTCATTTATAATAATTCATGAGCTCGCTGTCCTAGACTTAAGCATTCATATACACACTCTGTGTATTCGCTTCTATCATATACTTTCCGAACATGTATGATGACACCTATTAACGACATGTTCAGATTTGAGAAGGACTCTAACTCATATCCGTCAGTAAGACTTGATCCATATCTATATCCATCCAGCTTGTTCTATATTATAGATCGTATATTGACCGCGTCTGACTTCGTTATCGAGCTCGTTTACTTTGTAAACAATTTAAAAGTAGAAAGATCTCTATTAAACATGCAATATATTTCAGTACATCTAGCTCACTTGGAAGTTATCTATGGTGGGACAACAAGAACAAGAACAACTCGCAGCAGTAGCAGCAGTAAGAGCAGATTTCAGATCCCGAACACAAAAAGAATAATAGCAATGAGTACGGGATCGCTTGCTCAGCCCATCTCAATCATTATTATATATGTGACCTTCTTCAGAGGATGATGTCGGCTCCCCGGACGACCGATGACGTTCTGCCCTGGATATGTGAACAATCCTACCTGTTCATGTAGACGAATATAGTCAGCCACACACAAGATATTTGCCCATCAAGTTCACTTGCAGCCGCGAGCAACTTCAATAACACGTAGCAGCCAGCAGCAGCAGCAGCAGCAACAGCAACAGCCGTTGGATCAAAGCGGACAGAGATGTCTTGCCATTCATCTATTCATGATGTTATGCTGTGTCGCCGTAATTGGCGATTGTTTGGAGACATACAGAATAGAATTTGTATACAGACCAACCCCCGACAACAGATATGATTATACAAGAAAATTATGAAAGAAGAATGAAGATGATCCGACGCTGTCGTTGTTGTCGCTCCTATTATTTCTTACTAGGTATAGTAAGTGATGCCATAGAGTGACGCTGACATTGTCTGCTGTGGGCGAACAACGCGCGCTCCATAATTCGACAGCTTTCAGACGAGACGAACGAAAGCAGCAGTAGCAGCTCAAAGGAGGATCGACCGATAGTGACTAAGCTATGAACAAGACAACAATATATATATATATATAGGTGTGTGTATGTGAAACAATACATAATATGCGTGTAGATGTAGTCGAGATAAGTGATATGTAACATTCTAAATAACAATAACAATACTAACAATTCGTGTAGCTTGAAGCATCTTCCATCATTTGAACCTGAGGTCCCAAATTATGCATTGTATGCACGCGGTGAACATACGCCGAAGCGAATACGATATATATATATATATATATATATATATATATATGTATAGGCGTTTTTCCATTGAACCCGAAATGGAGACAGAGACACCTCGTGAATGTGCAAGAACCTGACTTCGGTTACGCAAAGACCATCAGCTGAATGGCAGCAGAATTCAACTCCGGGTCAATGCCAGCAACCACAGCACAGTGCAGCAGGCAAACTAATTGTGAACAGTCGACGGTACCCATCATCATCATCGTTGCCGTTCAATTCTACTGCTGCTGCTGCAGCTGCTGCCACGACATGTGCGATGGGCATGCGATAATTTTGTCGTGAACCACTGTCCGTCGTGTGTCGTGCTGGTTCTATAGTTCATTGGGATAGACCAACGGCAAACGGATGCGAATTCATTTCGAGACCCATCATCAAGCAGTGTTCTCTCCCTCCCTCTCTCTCTCTTTCGTCACCGCTTTGTAGTGACTATTCGATTTGCTGTTGCAAGAGTCTTTTTCCAGAGTCCCCATCATTTTCGGTTGGATATCAGCAACAGTAGACGCTGCGAAGTGTTTGTTTTTCGGCTCGGCAGTGAGTGAGTTTAGGAAGAAACACTGCTCCGACGTTCGCGCGAACTTTGCTCACACCGTTCATACAACAAACAGATTGTGCAGCCAACAAAAGGACCATGAAAAGCTGGATTCACAGGCTAACAGATTGAGAAAGTTAGAAAAAGACACACAAGTGAAAATAGATAATTTCTCCGAGATAAACGGCAGAAAACGCTATCCTTCATTCATTTATTAATAGAACTACTTCAAGTTCACCTGTGGCTAAACAGGATAAAACAAAACAAAAGTGAATTAACATTGGGCTTTCACGACTCACACAAAACAAAATAAAGATCAAGATAATGACGCAAGTCGCATCAAGTTATACCAGCAACGTGACAGCTTTGCAATGAGTAGTTTTCTTTTACTTCAGAGCGAGCGGGATTTCATTAGTTGTCTCGTTCACATGGGGTGAAAATTACTTTTGCAGACCCACGCTGGCTAGATTATACATTGACTATATTTACCGTGATATACTGAATAAATGTTTATTTCGTATTTACGCGTCTGTTAGTCAGTCATTCGCTGTTTGTTTAGAAAAGCGACCGATTCCCACAGAGGTAACCTTGTCGAAACGACCATCGTAAATTTCCTTTTGAGGAAGATGCCTCACCCTTTTCTAACTTGCTACGCTTTTTCGTTCAGATGATAGACAACGAGCAATGCGGCTCAACTAATGTCGATAGGAGAGAATACATCAACCTTTTATAGTGTCACTTTTATGATAACCAAATATAAAGTAAATGTCAGAAATAAGCCGCATTTTAAATCCTATATGAGGCGACACTTATTTTTCACTGTGATTTTTTTACGAAAACTTAAGCGTTGTAATAAGACTGCAGTTCCGTTAATAATCAAAACCTTGTATTGTATCGTAACGTACCTAACGTCCTCGTTACTGCGTGCTGAACTATGCTAGACTTGTAGTGCAAGAACTAAAACCTACGGCTGACACCCGCTTATAATCGCGTCAGTAGCAGTAGCGGCAGCGTCACCAGAAAACACCATTCCGAGTGTCCGTGAAACAATCTGAAGACCTTTAGACAACAGATACTATTGTCGTACTGTGCTATCCCAGTGTCGACGAACGACAGGTCGCTCAACTTGGCCTACATGTACTGGCCAGATGTTATAGCTGTAGTCAGCGAAGTAGCTGCACAGAAGATGACGACGGGTCGGACCTGGTCGGACCACCGAAACGAGACGACAAGTTCTCGTTCTTCCTTTCGCCTTCGGGTCCTTCGACGCTTCACAGGTACGAACTGACGGCCGACGAACTCTCCTCAAAGGTTGAAAGGCGTAAAGAAAGTCGCTTGAAGAGACCTCGTAGTCGAGTCGAGAACAGAAGTCGGGAGCAAGACGAAGCCCCGCTGCCGTCGTCAACAAAGTGCTCGTCTCCCATCGGCTCGGATCGCTGCAAACGGTCATTATTTATGTCGCTAGGGTTCCCTGTAGCCAGATACGTTCGTAGGTTGATGTCTAGAAGTCCTATCTTCGGATGACGTAGCTGAGGGCCTGTTGTCAGACTGAGAGTGCGCAGTGATCCGTGATGGCGCCAACGATCCCCGTAGTGGCCCGTGTCTCCTCATCAGGGGCACCCTGTTGAACTTGTAATTGTTGGAACTTATAAATATGAACGTGTGGATGCATAAAGCCCCACATTAGACATAGGAACGTAGACAGTAAATGCGACTCTGCATCGATAGTTGAGAGAATGCCCGCTGTGTTAAGACAAACGTAGTTGAGTTGTAGTTCTAAATTGAATAGTATTAAATGGTGATTAGGAAAGACGGTCCGGCGGACACTAATCTTCTCGTCCCATAGCGGCACGCTGTTGCACTTTTTCTGGTTTATTTGTTCCAGTCACTTTAAGTCTAGTCAAAGTAAGAGGCTACCGACACAAGGGTGAATAACTATTCACATTAAATATATATATATATATATATATACCCACGTGTTGTCACGTATAGACCCGGACCTAGGTCTCCAACTAAAGTACCTGTCCCGCTGCTATAATATATACGAGTGCTTTTATTTGAAGTTATGCCACAACAATCCTACTGTACTTTATCTATCCGATGAACGGCTACTACAAAATCCAAAGTTCGAATTTGAGTCTTTACACATCGATGTGCTGCTTTATGGTACTCCCTACAGTGACATTACGTTGCAATCGACGACGATCAGATCTCGGCCACCAACAGTTTCAACTGAGGCGGTAGCAGTAACAACAGCAACAACTACAACGGATGATAAACTGTCTCTCAGCATCGAACTGTTTGATACCGTATCTTGTTGATACAGCGGAGCAAATGCAGCTTTAATGATAGACACCAGTAGAGCCAGACAGATACTGAGCCATCCATCCATTCGTGTATTGTTCACATAGGATTCGTCATCATCATTCGTCAGTTGAAGTTTTTGTCTTCTTTATCCACTGGGCGATGTTCAGAAAGCGGCAGTGACAGTGCACTACCCCACAACAAAATACAATGATTACATCGTCGCCGTTATTGTTGTGGCAATCATATAATAACATGGTGGCACGAATTTAAACTAATGGGATTGAATCTACTCTATGGGTATGTGTATGGCTGTGTGACTCTTGCAGTAGGGCATTTACGGTGATGCGATCGGCAGATGTTGTATTTCACCTTTCAATTCTCGACTGTAAGTAGAATATCTGCAGCACAACATCATCTATGCTGCAGAAAGCAATGAACTATCAATCGTCCGTGGACTCAAGCAACAACTCGACAAATTCCCTAGCCACTGTTTGTTATTATATTATATATATATATAAATATATATATATGTATAGCACCAATGACACGAGCAACGAGAGTAAAACACTAAGAAGATAGAGGAATAGTCGAGTGCGATAACATCAGTAATGCCACACATAGGGGATTTATATAAGATGTACAAGTTGTTGTAGAGCGCAATGCAGTGCAGTCGTAACAACAAGAGTTTATATTATTATTATTATGACATGCGAATGAAACTATGTTGATGAGTTGCGAATGTTGACACTTTACAGATGGATGGGAGTATATTTTGTTTTTGAATTTCGACATTATAATAGATGCGCATGTGTGTTTTGGTAACGATCATCTGGCTGCTGGTTGTGTCCCTGATACCAGGTGGTGACGTAATGAGCCTTCTATCTATAAATAGCATTCACATTGGCAAGCAACTGCCTAGCGCTGTACACCATTCGGAATAAACACCGAATAGATCCCAGTACCAACCCCGTCATTGGACTCTATTGGTATAGTTCATAAATCTTAGCCTCGGTTCTACGAGTGTCTGAAACATTGACAATTTCAATCGTCCGTCCCAACATAAATAGCCGCGAACCGCGGGTCTGACTACTTCTTCACTGTGGCTCTGTGGTTTCTTGCTTGCAATCGCTATTCTGCACTCTGAATCACTCGGCGAATTAATAAGTGCTCCTGCTGCTGCTGCTGCTTCTGTTCCGATCTGACCTTTCAGGTGGTATGTATATCTACTACTAGATCGTACAACAAAAACCGTCAGCTCTTACTACTACTACTACTACTGCTGCTGTCGAAAGGAGCCTTCTCTGGAAAAGATCATCCACAGCTTGTCTCTCTCTCGTTCCCGCCTCGCTCCCATCCAGAGCATCTGTGCGGCTTCCGACCAGCTAGCGATATCCTAATAATCCATGGTGTTCATGAACGTCGTGTGCGCTACAAGCTTTTCGTGAGCATGCGACTGTGCGATCAGCAGCTAGTGGCCCGTCGTTGTCTTGAAGGAGCACGAGGAGGAGGAGGAGGCCCCTTCGATAGGGGACGTGTCCATGTCAAAGAGATGCTTTGTGCTCGACCTAAGCTAAATAGGGAATCATCCGGTTCACACTAGCCGTCGTCCGGATGACTACGTCTACCGGCTGTGAGTGCATAGACAACCCGGTGTGAAGTACCAGTTCCACACCAGACTCCTCGGACGCTGAGAGGCCATCGGCAACAACCCCTAGTTATACCGAAGACTGTACATTATACATGATGTTATGTTTGAGTTTGCTGGTATTTGTTTTTCGTCTCTCCTACCTAAACACTTGATATCATCATTATCAGATATCTACTATTATATTATTCTTTGGCAATGAGTTCACGTTAGAACCGAGCCTTACACATATAACTAGTGGTGAACACAAACGGCTAGTGAACAGTTTTCTAGTTTGTTTTCGCATTTGATAACCAGGCGGTTAGCTAGCTCGTGTGAGTTTTTGGTGGAGGTCGTATGAGCAGATTGTGTAGATATAATAGCAAACGGTCTTTCCATTTAGAGATTGTTGGAGGTGTAGTAGCTAGTCTGCAGCACTGACTAGCGCTGAATTAAGGTAAACATGAGTATATGATGCCATAATCACAAATTATGTCGACAGTAACCGCAACCGCAGCGATATTACATAAACATGGCACGAGGCCAAGACATAAAACGAAAAGAACGTTTCATAGAACCTGAATATATGATTGGTTATGATGAACTACTTCAAGGATTCAGCGTTTCTTGCCTACGGTAACAGTTGACCATACCGAAAATGACATCACTAAATCTCCTACAAACCGACTATCGAATATGAATACTAAATAGTTGACTGTCGCGAGATCGACGGGCGACCAAGCAAACAGGAACAGAGGAAGGCCAGATCGCAGATTCATCCAACATATTCCTCTCATCCTGCCAGCGCCTAACGGTAAAGCAAAATGGTCAACGGCTTGTTTGATAGTGAGGGCGGATCTATGGCGGATCTCGAAGGACGACAGGGTTGGTCTCGATGGATCGGAGTTAGTTTTCTAATTCGGGTCGTTGTGGCCGCTGTTGTAATACTATCGTGGTGATTTGAAAGGAGAAATCTGATATGGGTTCTTTGGTGCCACACCCTCGGCTGGCCGTTGGACTTAAGGTATAATATGTAAGATCAACTATGAGGTGGGTCTCTCTTTCTGTACCTAGAGAATTCAGTTTTGAGACGTGCATCAAAAGCTATCACTTCTGTCGGGCGGAGCGTTTCAAATACGCCGTAGACTCTTGAGATGAGTAGACGAAATTCGTGCGTTCGTATCTGAACCGAACTTTGACTTTGAACGTTAAACTTATTCATAATAGTCCCGCAATACGTGGCACTACGGTTATCGGAACAAGAAATGACTTATTGTTGCTTTAAATATAATTGCTTAATCCAAAGGTCGTAACAAGTTTTGGTTCTCATCTGAATGTTGTGGTCCTCCGCTAATATAAAATGAACTCACCTCAGCCCATATAATGCTGTCCTCGTCAAAAAACGAATGAAACTGACATCCACAGTATTGGGGGCAGCTTTGAAGCGCTTGACCCTCTGTGAATGAGACATGCCCCTATTGCAAAATAGCTTCTATGTGCATCTATTTGTGCACGCAATGCACGTTCTGTTACGTTTGCTGTGCACGTTGCTAAGGCTCTAAACAAATAAATATCGCTCATAGATTTAAGGGCCGTAACCGATTCACCAACCGGCGAACGTCAACAACTGTTAACAAACGTATACAAATAGTCACAAAGCTCGGACGATACCATCCCACGAAGTTGAAGATCGTTGAAAATGCGTGAGTTGAACTCATGTGACCTTCAGAATTAGGATGCAGCATTTACTACATTTAGTACACAACCGACGCTGCACATACACTATTGCTTGCCACGAGTGTCGCCTTAGAGAAGCGCATAACTTCATTGGGGCCGAGGAGCGGTAGCCCCGACATGAACCACCAACGAAGTCATTGTGGAACCTCAATGGATGGTCGGATACAGCATTACATTAAGGTTCTATCCTAATTGAACAGGCCCAGCGTTTTCTCTCGTTGGCAGCTTTATTGTGCGTTCAAGTTACAAATCAAGACTCTTGTTAGTAGGGGGTCAGAATTTGAGTGTTCCTTAATTCGTTGTCTCTGTTGGCCTCGACATGGTTGCTATTGTGATTATGACAAATGAACCAGGGCTTGATACTAAAATAATTAAGGTGTCCAAATAAGGACTGGGATATCAAAAGATTCCAGATATCAGAAATATATAAATATGGTACAAAAGACACTAGTACAACAACTGGTTGCCCAGTCAATCCGCCATACAACAAAGCGTATTCATTACTACATAACATTCGACACCCGGTGATAACAGTTGCATGCTAACGCCACATAGCACTAATATAAAATGAAGGTATTTATCGAGTATAGCCCTGCATTCAGCTCATCTGAGTGCTTAGGTAGAGAACTCATGAGTGTCATACGACATCGCAGTAGTAACAAAACAGCTAGCGCTCTTGAGGAGCACGACACACCGCCCTTGTTGGCGACGGCCGACTGCATAACTAACTGTCAAACTAAGTAAAATAGCGCCCTGTAATCATATAATTGCTAGATAACCGTTGTTGTTGTTGTTGTTATTCTAATGTCAACATAGTTTCCGCAGTAGATTTGATAGATCTACTGTGGTTTCCGCTGCAGCACTATACCGATGGCAATCATAGTTAACCATAGCACGTTCATTCATTGGGCATTCGGGGTCATTCGTGAGTTCGGTCAAGAGTCGTCATTCGGTCTTCATTCAAGTGCTTTACTCCGATAGTGCCTCTCGGATAGCACTCGAGGGTTTGTGCAACAACACCCTGAATGCTGCGAGTGGAGCGTCTCGCCACTGTCATCCGTTGAGCGCGTCGTTCGGGTGTTAAACCATTTCACAGTAGGAAACCGTCGCAGGGACTTCTTCAAGTGGGCGCGACATACTTCAACAACGTTCGGCTTCAGAGATGATGCCTGACATCGGCTTGATTCGACAGAGCCGAAGTACGACTGGCGTGGTGAAGACCAGGCCGCCGAACTCCTCACGGGTTGTCTAGCTCTGGGTCAACGGTGGCCTACAATAGTATACTAAGAGTAATTTGAAAAGATACGTGTGACGCAATGCTAATGCTCACCACAAATCATAAGGATCGAGCAAACTTGCGAGTCCTAACGGAGAATTTTATAGGTTGAAATGATTTGTTCACTTGGTTCGATTAACAACGGATACTTCTCGAAAAGGTAACACTTCAACGTTGTACCTTGATTAAACAATAGCACTAAAAGTATTATAAATTACTTTTGAGCAGCAGCCGAACCATCGACCCACTAGTAAGCAGGATCTCCGTGCCTTGTCGATCTCTCCTATCTGAGGGCGCACGCTGATAATACCCGCAGCAACTAACCTTATCCGGGTGTACAGCCAATCTGTACACAACAACCCCATTTTTTTTGTGACGTGTATGACAAGTGAGTCAACAATTGTAACAAGACTTTGCCGGTTGATTATTTATGATTATGACGACGAAAATGATAGCTCAATGTTGCAACAAGCATCACCCACCAGAGATCATCAAAAGTGCAGGTCGCTGCCAGAGGAAACGAAGGCCGCAAGTTGCCACCGCCGCTGTGAATAGCTTGTCAAATCTCGGCTACTTGTTTCTCCCTTGCTCTCTCTCTCTCTCTCTCTCTGTTTCACTCAGTTGAGCTTTAGTGTTGGACTGTCTCACACTGCAAGGGGTTGTTTGCACCACGCGAAGAGCGACATGATTGACAGCGAGGGACAACACTCCTGCTGTAGCTAGGCCCAACAATCGAAGCGGAGATCGAGCGAACATCGCAGCTCAGCTGCCGTAAGCAGGCGGCGGCGGTGGTGGTGGTGGTCGTGTCGAGGTCGAATCTGTTCGAGGCTTGACGATGGCGAACATATACACGAGTTAGAAAGACGGTTACCCTAACCTCCATCCCCCAATAGGCTACGATCAAGTGTGTCCCAGAGACGGCAATGCAATCGTCAGCTCCACTGACATAAGGGAACCCACACTGACTAACTAGGACTACTAGTGCAAGATGAGACACTCCCCAAATATCTTTTAATTCTGAACAGCTTACTCTGTTATCTGTTTTTTTAGCAGAATTTTTGTGGGCACGGGGGAGATGAGGGCGTTTTGGGATGAGACAGAAGCGATAACGAAAACAGAGGGAGAGAGAGAGAGAGAGAGAGAGACAGCGAGGACGGCGAATGTGGTGTCATAGTTAGTACATTGACTTCGTCTGCTTACGCTCGGGTTTTTATAATACGCTTAGCTAAAACTGGAGCTACTTAGGCTTCATGAGGCGGCTAATTAAGTCTTTCATTACATTATGAGTTGTAAGTGTATTAATTATACATCGAAGTAGAGGAAGACGCACCTTTTGTCATGGCCAAAATGTTTAGTTGGATCAGTATTTGTTTCGCATTGCGCACATATTATAATAATACTACAACAACCACAAATTACTAAAACGTACAGATCGTTACCGGAAGCCCACGTCGCTTCTCACTTTTAGTTATAACAAATAGATTCACCATGACAGTTATTCCTTCATGCATTATCTGTCTGTTTCAAATTGATCGTTGCGTTCGTTTGGCTTAGCTGGACAGACAAATTGCACGTCAATGATCGGCCATGCCAATTGGCCAGCGTTCGTCAATCAGTGGTGACCTAGGAACCCTTTGCGGCCGAATCATCAAAAGGGGCGCGGTGCAAAGGTGGAACAGACGATCGATCGATGGATGGATGATACATGAGGCCAAGCTTGTTCCACCACCACCACCATCACTGCGATAGTGATGGCGACTGATGGATCAGCAACGGTAGCAGCAATAGTACATTGTTCTTCTGTTGTTTTGCAGCAGCAGCAGCTGTCGACGGCTGATGCCAGCAGCTGGAAGAATCGGAGCGACGAGCGACACTTGGATCGACCCGTTCACTCAATCAACTGGACACTGATATCGAATCGAACTCGGCTTTTCTGTCTTTCCATCTGACTTCTATCTGTCGAGACGAGTTGGAATTGTTGTTGTTGTTGTTACTCAGTTAAGTGCTACCGATGTCCCAGCCTTATCGCAATGAGTTCCATCTCCAGCTGATACTGTCAATGCATGTGTGTGTGTATATGGGGTGTGTATTTGATGTATTGAAATCGCAAAAGCAGCATCATCAGCAGCAGCAGCTTCTGCAAATGACACGAAAGTGGATGGAAGTAACGTCGGTAGAAAGAGGGATTCGTCCAGAAGAGAAAAGAACATCCCATTATTTCATCCGTTCATCCACCGATCTAACCTGATTAACCACCCATCCAATGAACTGGACACTCTTTTCTTTCTCGCCTATTATTACTACGACGATTGCAATAGAAATAATAATGATGATAATAATAATAATAGTGATAAAAGCAAATGACAGTGGTACCTTTCGAGATGACGCTAGCGATAAGCGCTAGTTTCTGGCAACTTTGTTGCAGATCAATACAACATCGACCGACGTGCAGATATCTATCTAGCCAGGTCTGAGAATACCCAGCTGTCTCTCTGGTTTTTCGTCCGTTGACGTTGACGTTGTTGCGGTGATGAGCGGTGGATGATGAGCCACCGACCGCTGTCACGAGCCATCCTCAGGTAGCTACCGCTGCCTGGACCAGATGAGTATCATCGATGTCGTTCGCCAAGAAACAACGGGGAACGATGTCTTTGCTGCCGACCATGAGCGCTACGCATATTCTGCAGTGTAATATGATAGCCTTTGCCAACATCTGGGAGATATAAAATAGAGAGAGAGAAGGCCTGTCCAAGTTGTGACTATTGTGTTTTGCGGCACCAAGCACAGCAAACAGAATGGCTCTGACTGGCTGGTTCCGGTAGTCCATTGATAACAGTTGTCGGCGAACAGGGCAGACACTCATTCATCAATCACTCATTGATTGATTGTGACCGTTTGAGTAGCTCACCACTGCAGCCACTGTATAACAATTGTGTTTCGCAACATCGAATAAACAATCAATGAATTGACAATTGATTGCTCCCGTCGACAATGTGTATACGAAACAAGAGTGTGATCTATATAAATCCACTGTTGATGTCCAGTGCTACACATTGAAGGTTCTGAGAGGTGTCAGACCTTCTGCCGTCCATATTTAACCACTGGGTACAATTCGTTGCATTCGTTGTGAAGATATGATCTTCCCGTTCATAGGCAATGTTTTTGTGTCTGTGTGTCTAGCTATAGTTGATGAACAAGAGGACCCGAACAGGTAAATGTCGTTACCGTCTGCGGCCATTCTCCTCCTTGCGTGATAGTTCACCCTTCACGAAGTCGTTATTGCGGTTACTATTCCCAGCATTGTTCGTGGATTCATACTTTGGCATGTCTCCCTACAAAAAGCAAAGCAAAACAGAAAAACAAACAGAGCCCTCAGCGCAGAGGTGAAAACCACCAGGCGCTCCTCAGTTAATTACTTAGTTGTTACATAGCTAGCTGGCTGCTTAGTGGGAACACTGATTAGCGAGACTCATTGACTGGTGTTACTGCTCTGTCAAACCACTCGAGTACAGGCTACTCCATAACACTCTACAATAAACAATAGATCGAACAACGTGCCTGAAGTACCTCCTCTCCGGTAACAATATGATTTTGTTGTGTGGCCGCTCAGGTACCTCCTTTTTCTTCTTGCTGCTACCGTAGTAGTCGCAGCGATCGCATTGTTATCTAGAGGGGCTAACAATTCGATCGTTCAGCCGGCCAGAACAATCACATCAGAAAATTCGAGCTGACGGAGAACAACAACAACTGGTACGGGCCCACGGATACGGGCCCAACAACAACTGGCCCAACCCACCTGTTTTCCCCCCTTGCCTTTGAGACCTTGGGCGGGCACGGCCCTCTCACTGCGAACTTCCTCGAGGGGGTCTACCATAGGCTGATCCGCGCCACCGGGGACAAGCGCGCTGGCTCTTTCCTCCTGCAGCGGCTGTCCCTCGCCGTGCAGAGAGGCAATGCCATCGCCTTCCTCGGAACATTGTCGTCCTCACCCCCCCCCCCCCCATAATCTCTAGAAATCCCGCCCTACTGTATGTTTGAATAAATCATGTACTGAACCTGTAGTTACGTGTAGGTCGGGGTGGAGGTAGGCAGTCTTATATTGGTGGGGGATGTCATCGCTCGGGGTGGGGTGATTTTAGTTTAAGTTGCTTAGATTTGAGGCTTTGCACTCATCTGTTACTCTTTTGCACTTTGGCACGTGGTCTTACTTTCACTCGTGCACTCATTAATTCTATATGTTGTATCTTTGCAGTCTCGTCATTATCATCATAATTTTGTCATTGTAAACTATTTCCTCTTCTCTCGGTGGTGGCCGTCGCTGTCACCAATCTCACCATATCGTGTCCTGTTGTTGTTTTGTAGTTCGTCGCTAGTAATTTCTGGTCGCCAGTAGTTAAACAGTAGCGCTGAGTAGAACTGATTGCTGCGAAGTGTTCCAACTATAAGAAGCGGCAGCAGCAGCAGCAGCAACAACAAAGGATGCACGTTTCAACAGACGTTTTTCTGGGGAGCGGGAGGCTAAAACCAAGATAGTTGACGACGACATTGAGCATTTCCAGACGACGAAGCACCACATGTATGCACGGAAAGACAGACAAACACAAACTGAACACAAATCAACAGCAACGCTGTGTGGAATCACGGCTTAACCGTAGCGCAGCGTCACGATTAGCAGCAACAGCAGCATCAACGCACGTGGTGTTCTCTCTCTCTCTCTCGCTCTGTTAATAAAACGAAAGCAGCGCTGGACGGAGTAAGAAATGCTTCTTGTTTCCATCGTGATTTGTAGTTTACAGTTGCACTGCTATTGTATTGTAGCATCATCACCGTTGCTGTAACTGCTACTCCTGGTAAGAAGTGCTACTGTGCAAGTCATCCATTCATTCACCCATCCTGTTAGTTGGCTGATTGTCCTATGAACAACAACAACAATGACGACGACGATGCGAAGGAGCACATTGTTGATGTAGTATTATATATGTATACGTGTGCACAGCACACGGCTCGTGCAGTAATCATAGTATTGATAAATAGCTGGCTACTTGGCTACCATGATCGCTCCAACGGGGCTATTAAACACAAGTACACACACACACACGCGCCATTGAAGTAGTTGAAGTATCCATGTAGCAGATGGGAGGTGTCCACCAATCTCTGATCAACGAGTTATGAGTCCAGAATTATGGACAGCAAGAAAAAGATCAGGACAAAATGTTTAACCGTGTGTAGAATGCTTAAAGTATGCAACATGCCATATTGTCATAGCAGAATGGTCAGCAAATATGAACCCTGAAGCATGTATATATATATATATATATATATCAAGCAGGAGAAAAGAGCACCACGATTATACACCCACGGCAGTGTCCTTGCCCCGGGTCCACTTATATATACATATATATATATATAGAGAAATGAATCTTATTGGTCAATCCGTGGGTAATGTTATTAGCATCTAAGTCATTCGAGTAATCACAGCAGCCATCCATTCATTTATTTATTTATCAGTGCACCCATCGGTCTCACACCAGGAG
This sequence comes from Stratiolaelaps scimitus, assembly GCA_019614645.1. NCBI lineage: Eukaryota > Metazoa > Arthropoda > Arachnida > Mesostigmata > Laelapidae > Stratiolaelaps > Stratiolaelaps scimitus. The sequence continues at coordinate 4,183,316 of JABWDB010000025.1, read as the reverse complement.
GCAACGGCGACAGATCAGATTGTAAGCCATTGACGACAACCTCCGAACAGCAGCCCGCAACAGTGGCAGATTCGTACATCACCATCCATTTCCTCTCGTGTTGGCCCGGCCCAGTCCAGCTATTGCTCGCTGCTTCGTGTCTCTGTTCAATGAGACGATGAACGTACACGAGAGAGAGAGAGAGAGCGACGCTGGGTGCCGTCCACTACAACGATCAGTGGTGCAGGGTGTGGCGGTAAAGCCGCTGAACATTCATCGCCACCATTGCACCTTGAACCACACGAGCGGTGGTGAGGCCCTCCTAGCAAGGATAGGAACCCATGTCTCAGCCAGGCGGCTAAGCTGGTATACTGTCTTGAGCAGCAGCGATAGACCGACCTGGATGCATGATCTGGACTGAGAATGCACAAGACTACGCACCGTAGGTCATCGGTTTGTGTCGAACGAACAGCCGCGGCAGACAGAAGGTAATACTGGGAGGACCCGAGCGGGTTAAGGTGCCCTGTGTGGCTAAGCTAAGTAACGGAAGGGTAACGTCATCAAGCTTTGACACAGTCAGACAACCCAACAACGCCACCCTGGATAGCACTCGCTATCTATTGTACTAGCTGGGATTAGATTGGATGCGTACTTAACGAAGCGGCAGCAGCATCACTGCCAGATCGTTGGCAATAATAGTAGTTATTCACAGACGAAATGACACCGCGATAGTATGAAATATGGGTCCGCTGAATGGGTATTAACAGCAGCAGCAACAACAACAACAACAGCTATGGATGGCTGTAACTTAACTGCTCTGAAGGTCTGGAAAAGGAAGACCGGCACTACAATATAAATACTTCCTCACTCACGAGCTTACATCTCTATCTGTGTGTGTGTGTGTGTTTATGTAAGTGAACTGGATGGATCTATCCAAGTTACCATTTTGGTTAGTTTGTTGGCTAACTAGTTGGTTGTTTTGCTGTCTTTGCTTAAGCTGTCATGGCGTTCAATAGAGCTGACCGAATTAGCGAGTTGGCTTATAAGAATGAAATAGTCAAATGAGATGGTGACCTAGATACATGTGATAAAGACGAGTTCCGACCTGACAGGACTGTGTAGACGTCAGAAAACACTCGGCGTTGTCTCCTGTAGAAGCTTACCTGTAATAGAAACATAAAATGATCGTTCTTTAGGGTCTTTTCGACTGGAAGAGGGTTTACCTTGATTGGTTTGTCTATTTTCATTTGAGCGTAGAGCAATCATTGTAGGCATAGTATTACTAATAATAATAAGGCTATATATACAAAACACTAAACCTCTAAACCCTTAGAGAGGTGATGGATGAATTTACTGTTCCGAGCTCAACACTGCTCCTTGAAGATTGTTAACTGTGCGGTCCCGTAAACCTCAGCCCCACAGCGCACACACAATTCGCTGTTCTCTCTCGCACACTCAAGCTATGTTGTCGTGCTGGCGTTAAAAAGGTGAAAAATAAAGCCAGCAGCCACGACGTTTCTGCTTATGCCGAGAGTTTCCTCTACGCTGAGATGTTCAACCAATCTGGTTTGGTGGTGTGCCCGCTCTGGTCTCGACTCGGCGAAAAATGTTCCATAAATCATCAAGATAGTGTATGCGTCGTATGTGGTCCACCTCAGGAACAGCAGCACGAGCTGCTCTCCCCGCTACTACATCTGCTGCTGCTGCTGCCATTGGTGGCTCTCGAGCCTTTTGCAGTCACCCCTCCCGTTCTTCGTCGCGTCCTAATATATCTTCTATGGTGAAGACAGCTATTTGACTCTCGGCTCCGGGAGAACATCAAGGAGACTTACAAGGTGGAAGAACATCGAGGACTAGCCACCAACGGAGAATACGTACATGGCCTAAAGTAGGACGTCAACCTCATCAGCATCAGCAATAACATCGTCATCAGCATCGTCATCAGCATCATCATCATCATATCCTCAGCAGATCGCCTGCGAGATTGTCAGTCTTCACCAACGTCACATCAGTCGATGTCACAGCGTTGGACCGATGTCTGGTCATCACCGTGGACGAGGTCAAGCCAGACCCCTCATGACGGCTGGTTCTGTCCACTGTCACTGAACTAACGTTTCCACTTTTATCTCTGATAATTTTTCACTATCTCTTTCGGCTTCTCTCTGACCTCCATCTGCAATCTCCGTTAGTGACCAAAAGAAGCAAAATCTGGCAGTAGGTGGAGTGCCATGAAGGCGCTAGGAGTCAGCGCCCCTGACAACGTCATTGAGACAACATGTCTTATATTTGCAGAGAGAGAGAGAGAGATAATAGAATTACATCGTGGATGATGTAACTGTAGTCGATAATAGACAGATGGGACCGATATAGGTTACTTCGAACCTCTACCGTAGAAGTACACCCTACGGACATACCCTTACATACATCGAAAGCATCGGGCTGAAACAAGAGTTGAGGAGTAATATTATTCTATCACCAACAACAACGATATCATGAAGATGGGACCGACCATGTGAAAGGGGTGAACATCTAACAGCAACAACAATAACAATAATGATGTCGATTATGCCGATGGCTGCTGATGACATTTGCCATCTAGCTACGGCCACTTGGATTTTGATTCATTTCTCTAACATATATATATATATCTATATGTATGTGTATATAGGTAATGCGTCTGGCAACGCGACAACATGTTGGCAGCGGCGTTAGGTGCTATCATCATCTGCATCATCTTCAGGAAAACTCAGAGAGGCGATGAAAAAGTGATAAAATCTTGTGACTTTGTCGTTGTGAACGCCACCACCGCCAGCGTGTGACCGCGCTGTCCACCAACGAAACGTAATCCCTACCGCTGTGGGTCGAACATCACCCTGACGACAGACGCGGATGTTTCAGAGCGGCGGTGCAGGAAGCGAACATCAAATGGGGATCGGTTTCTCATCAAGGTGCTGCTGCTGCTGCTAGTAGTGATGGTAGTGGGGGCTGCCAATGGAGCTAGTAGGTAGGCGCTGCACCAACGGCTTAGGTGCCCTGCCGAAAAGCTAAAGCAAAACTTACGAACGGCTCCATCTAGTTGTTGTAGTAGTAGTAGTAGGTCCCTTAACACCCGACAGCACCCCCGCTAAATTCGTCCGCTAAATTTCTTCCTATCCGTCGAAGGCGGCGAACAGCCATGACAGAGGGGTTCGTTACCACACGATCCATCCCATGTCGTTTTGACATTGGTTTTGCCTCGAAAGGGATTTATGTTAGATGGAGGCCGCAAGCGAGACACCATTGCAGGACGATTGGCGACTGCTGGTGGCTGATTGGCGAATGTGAGCCGATTCCGCTTAATGTTTTTCTTACTTTTTAACATTATCACACTTCGACTAGCAAACGGCCGTCGTTACTAGTCTAGTAAATGGCAATAGCTGCAAGATAGCGTATTCGAGATGGCGAATGATCTGCGGTCACCTTATAGCAAAAGCGACAACGACGTCATGCTATCAGAGAGAGGTGTGCACACCGATGCAAACGGACCAGCAGAATGACGACACGAATAGACAACGTCATCAACGGTGAATCAAGGAGAGAGGAGCCATCGAAGCCGTCGACACTTTAAAGGCAACTTGAATCAGATTACGTTGATTTCATTGGCTGTGCGATGCACCAAGAAGAAAGTTACATTTCATTTGATTTGATTTTTCACTTTCGTTAGACGACGCTACTTTCGCATGGCTTTGTCCTTCTCAGCGGCTATTCCGCTAATGCTGTTTGCCGTCCGTGGCGTAGCCGGCCGCCGCCGCCGCCGCCGCCGTCGTCGTCATCAGCATCGTAAAGCGTTTGCGTTTGTGATCTCGTTATGTGGTGGTCTTTTGGAGGGTTTTTACTGACACAGTTTTCTTACTGCATATTGCTGATGGTGCCACGGCTGCTACTGCTGCTGCTGTTATTGTTAGTGCAAAGGCAGTGTCGTGTCACCATAGATAGAATATTTGCTTCTGATCCCGCTACTGTTCATCTCGTATCTGTCTCGCAAATCGAAGAAGACGAATACTCTGCCGTGGAATTACCTTTGTTGTACTTTCAATTCTCAGTAGCCATAACGCGTCCCGTTCGATAGACGTCAGCTCAGACATCATCATCGTCTGTCTGTCTGTCGTCTTCGTTTCATCGTCGTCGCCGTCGTTCACGTTTTTCTTTTTCAATTCCTGAAAAATATATTAACTGTTTTTCATCCATGGTCTGACGGACGATCCCGTTGTTCGCAATTTTTTCCTTTTGCTCTTTTGAAAAAGTTGCTAGGAAGTGGAAGCTGGCGTCGTCCTGTTTGTCGTCGTCGTCGTCGTCGCCGCTGCTGCTGCTGCTGGTGTCGAAGAGAAGTGACGTTGGGGGTTGCCGCCTGCTGCCGCCACTTTGCTATATTAAGGCGAAGTGCATCTGCTAAATCCATTGGGCAATTGACCAGGACGCTGTACAGGGCAGCTTAGCAACCTTAGGTAGAACGGCAGCAAAATCTGCCGCCCCCCTAACGAGCTCGGTGGCGAGACGACAGTGATAATCTTCAGAAAGAAATGACACTCGAAGTTGAGAAAACGATAGCAAAAACCGTCTAAATGTATATATACATATAAGATGATGGAGCGCACCTGCTTCCGACAGCTATCGGGACGCTGCGGGTGATGGGCTCGACCCAGTGGTGTTGCTGCTACTGATACAATAAGGGCGTTTGCGGGCGTTAGCGAAATTCAGCTACTGAAAGTGCTGAATGCAGAAGCGATCAGGGTGGAAAAATGGACGCAAAACAGATCATCTCAAAGGTTTGGTCGCTGAATCAGGAAGAGACGTCCAACATCCACCGTCAGACCAAACCAATGATGGGATGGCGTTTGGTGTTCAGCCGGCTGCCGTCCCCTAGGGCGGGAGACGAATGATTGCTGATGAACTCGGAAATATAACAGCAGCAGCCGCAGCAGTAGCAGCAGCCCTCAATAAGCGGGGGCAGTTAAGCGGATCAGACGACGACAACGACGCGCCGTTCGATGATCAACAACAACAACAACGAAAAGATCTGCTATGTCCGACCACTCATCTCACTGAGAATGAATAAATGACTTCAGTTTTGTTGATGGACTAACGAAGTGTCAGCAAATGCTGACTACGGTAACCGAGTAATTTTGCAACGTTTATGACTCTTTGGAAACTGCTCCCTTCGTTGTATTATGTTAAGTGTACATTTTTCCCCAACTGGCGGTGTCTGAAGAGGCGGGTTCATTTTCACAGCCTTCGAAGCCTGGTGACCCCCTCCCCCCCCACAATAAGTACCGTATCTCATGATTCGCAAAAAATATATCTCTGGCATTTCTATTATTCGCACAGAGCATCGCTGCAGAAGAGAGCAATCTAGGCGGGAATTTTTCCGACTATATCATCCCCATCTGATCTACTCTGTTTAATATACGTGCATATAGATGAATTTGCTATGATCTATGTCAATATTTACATACAAGTGCACGCATATATATATACATATATATATATATATATATGTATATATATATATATGTATATATATATATATGTATATATATATATATGTATATATATGTATATATATATATATGTCTGTACGGATGTGTGTACATCTCGGCAGATTCACTGATTGGGAGATATTTTGCCGCAATTGCCCCAGTTGCATCTTCCCCAGGCAATAGCCTAGCTAAAAGCCTTAGCTTTTCGAGCTATCCAAACAAGCATTAGTATAAAACTAGAGTAATATTCAATCTTCGTCTTGAATTGCTGACGAGAACAACACCAATAAGCAGTTTAGTAACGCGATTATAACAAGTTACGCATAGCGGACCGTAATAGCAGCTGCCGATATCGAAATTGGAAGAGCATAAAGTCAAATTGGCCTTCTCGTATCGGCGACTATGGCGATGTTCCCGCATCTACACCACTTCCTTCTGTTATTCCCTCCTCGCCTTCTTATTATTGCTGATGTTGGCGTTGTTGTTGTTGTCGTTGTTGTTGTTCGCTTGTTCAACTCGGCCTTTAATATTTCGGTCGTTCGATCAATCGTCGGGTTTATCGACGATTTGGCCTGTACTACAACTACTACTACTAGTCCACATTGTGTCCCCATTTTGCAATGACGAGTATCATTTCATCGATGAGCCACTATTGGCGTTCGTTGCCGAACGTTGATCGGATGATCCATTCGATATCTTTCATTGGAGAAAGCTGCCCCCAGCCCCTCAAGAGCACTGTCTGTAATCTCAGCAACAACAACAACAACAACAGCAGCAAAAACAGCTACAAACAATATCAGCAATTCGAGGAAGTTGTTGTTGTTGTTGTTGTCGTTGTTGTTTCATTCCTTCCTTACTACAATGCGTACATGCTATCTATTATATCTGTTCGTCTGTCCATCTATATAAACAAGAGCTCCCACACAAAATCACGCGCAAGCTCACATTCAACCACCAACACATTGGAGTTGTTGAGCTAAGCTGCCAAAGCCAGCTTCACGATTCGCGTGCCAGTCTCATTGACTCGCCACTGTCGCCTGCCAATTCAAATTCGCTCCTGTATCCTCCCTGGTTGTCCGTTTCATCTGCGCGTGCGTGCGTGCGTTAGTTCGCTCATACGTTTGTCATCAACGACGACACTGTGGATCATAGCAGCGGTCACAGAAGCAGCAGCAACAGCAACTACAGCAGCAGCTGGTGCTGCATCATCATCGTTGTCGTCGTCATCGGTAGCAGCAGCAGCGGCGGCAGAGGCAGCGATAGTTGTGACAGGACAAACGAAACGGCGAGAAAATTGGCATCTATCCATCCATTCATCGAGGACCGAATGCAGTGGGCCTCACTAAAGTAGCGAAGTGCCTCGCTCTCGAATGGCTACAAGTTTTATCTTCTTCCAGCAGCCCCATTGCACGCGTCCTATCCGACATCTTTTCCTCCTGTGCCCCTCTCACACCCCAGTCCCCTTCAAACCCATCCACCCCCGAGGATGAGGAGAAGCACATTCAGTGCTTATCCCCTGTCTATCTGTCTTGATGGCACCACCGCATCGCCGCCACCACCGACGCCAACAAACAGGCAGCCAGACGACAGACTGATAGGCCGCTGGCGGCCTAGCCTGGCGGCGTGGACTTCACAGGCGAACGAGCATTGTAAAGCCACACGTCGTCACAGCCAGCACTAACCCCGTTGCGTTTAGCAGCGGCATCGCAGCAGAACGACACCACCGGCAAAGTAGCGTGCAGTGGATCGGTTCGGTTGTAGCGAGCACCAGGCGGGCCCGTATAGCTGCGTCGGCCACCGCATCTACTCGGAGGACGGTGACAGCACGGATGCTGCTGGTGGCAAAAGCACCCGACGGAACTTTATTATTCAGTGAACCCCCCAGCAAACCCCGGCATCCGAAGGTGTGTGGGCGACCCGGAGCACATTTGCCATTTATTCATTCAGTCAATGAGTCAGCCAACTACACAACTACTTCTAGCGCTGCTGCTGCTGTTGCAGTCACTATGAGAGGCAGTAGTCAGTCGACACACGAAGTAACGGACTGACCGAGTGAGTGTTTCTTCGTTCAGATGCGCTCATGCGTCAGTGCAGTGCAGTCCCATTATTCTCTGCTGGCTGGCTGATGCCTCTGATCGCCACAGAGCAGAAAGCAGACAGCCCCCGTGCCGGCGTCACTAGTATCGAATCATCCGAAAAACCAGTCGCAAGCTACCACGCAACTCACTTCGCGAGTTGAGTTGGTCCGCACACACGTCTGCACACGGTGGCTGGCCCCGCTTGCTTGCGCAAAACACCAGATCCAGATCAGATGTTTCTGTGGGAGACTTGCACTAAATGTATCACGCTTGACAGTGCGGGGGATTTAGCCGCAGGGAAAGAAATCGACCATCCACAGCTGATCACGGGGACTGTTGCCGCCGAAGCATCCCGTACGGGGTTATCTTAAAAATAGTAGAATACTAGACAATACATACATATATAGACATATAGATAAATAAACAGATCGATAGATCGATAGAAGTACAGAAATACGAGCTAGCAGATGCAAGAAGAGTACCCATTTTCGGTTGATTTGACTCCGGTGGGGCTAACAGCTAAATAGCAAACGATTTAGCGGAGAGAAGATCCAGAATCATGACTGTATGTATCATAAATATTACGATCAATGGCTATGATAGATATGGCTGGATAATGATGAACGTTTTGCTGGGGACATTGCCTCGATCAGGATAACCCAAAATGGAAATCATGTAAACTACTATAGAAATGCAGCAAAATGGCTGGAACGAACGAAAGAAAAAATAAATACTAGCCGCTTCTGGTGACAGATATATGTGTTGATGTTAAGAGACTATCAAAGGAGGGTGTTTAATGTAAAAGAAAATGTCACTGGAACGCGAACAGAATGCGTTGTATGGTGTGCACGTATGAGTGATGTATAGTATAGGAAGAGTACAATATAATGCCACAGTCTCTTCACGAGGTCGAATTTGCAGAGAATCTGCATGTCGATGACTTCACGTAGATATCGACGTGTCGTTCCCGTGATCGCAATCTGTCTCCTGTCGGAGCTCACAGCGCCAGTCACATGCACAGACACACGACCATACGTAAATACATCATGGTGCTCAGGCGCGACAAATTCTTGCGTGGCCTGTCATTCGCTCATGGCGGCGGCGGTGGTGGTGGTGGTAGTGAGGCTGATGTTGTCAAGTCGATTTTCGTCTGTCAGTTCCGAGAGGAAGCACAACCCTCGTACACAAGTCACGCGGCTTTAACGTTTGTGCCGGCGCGGCGACGGTGGTTTCTGTGCCGACGACCGACGGCCCGCAAAGCTAGAGCTCCTCCAGGACAAGATCGGCCAAGAGTAGAAAAGGACGGAGACTTCGGCCGTCCGGGTGCAATGAAGGGGATTGAAACAAGCCACGACGACCACCACCACCACCGCCGGTAGTTCTCACTGGATGCCAGACAAGGTTCTCTCTCTCTCTGTCCTGTCTCCCTCTTCGTCGTGACATCTCGAGCCCTGCTGAGGCTTGCGCACGGACTCAAATAAAGCTACGAGGTGCTGGTCTAGTTGTATAGTCATTCTAGCTGCTCTCCGAGCAGATTCTCTATGGCTCACCATGTGACATCTCTGCTCCATCTAGAGAGCCCAGATGGACACAAGAGCGAAAGAGAGATCTGACTCTGGCTCATTCTGCCTGACTCCGTCGGTCCGAGGACGGTGCCTAGCATTGCGCTGCGTGGCCCCGAGCGGAATTGCGCTCATGTGGCCAGCGGGCTGTCATTCAGAGAGAGGCACAAGCTGCTCGCCAGACACTCACGCCCTTCGAGATATCGGCGCGTGCTATGCAACTATATATAAGTATACACTAAGGCTACACTGGGGTATCTGAGTCGGCGTCCATCCGTCCATTGATCCATCTATCCACCGAGGTGTCGGTTGTGTTTGTGTCTTGCTTGTATTTCGTCAGAGTGACTTGACCTGCCCACCGGTCTATGATCCAATCAAAATGCAGTCAAAGCTTCATGGAGGGGTGAGGCCACAACGCTTGTCTCGGAGACAATCGCATGCGGACGGACCCTCTGACATCAGAGGTGGCTGGCCATCGATATCTATCGGCTATTTCACGAACAATTAACTTCGCCAGCCCAAATCATGAGCACCTTCATAGACGGTACCTTGTTGCTTGCCGTTTAGAATAGCATACTGATACTGTGTCACATACGATTCACCTCTGACCATCTACCCGTCGGTGTAATGTTGCCTTCACAATGTAGTAGGAGACTTCTCTGTCAAAACTTCCGTGGCGGGCGTTGTCGGACTCGAAAGGCTGAGCTTTCGGTTCAGTTCCGTAAGTTTAAGCAGCAACGAGAAGAAGACGCAACATCCGGCGGCAGCGACTTTCCTCTAATCTCTCAAATAGTTTTGCCTGCGTCTTTTTTGCCACCCCGCTACCCACCCCTATTTGGTGTAGCCTCGTCACAGAGGAAGTCTCCGAAACATCTAAACGAAACAGCGTATCTCGTAAGACACAAAATTGCCGCCGCCGCCGCCGCCGCCTCACGCACCCCCACCGTTACTCAGCAAGCGAGAGTAAGTGAACAGAGCTTTCTATCTCTTTCTTTATCTTGTAGCTCTGTGTAGCTGCTGTCCCGGGAGACAGTACGCGGCTAATGCGGGCAGATCCTCTATCCACTATTCGTTCTCAACGGAGATGTAATGTTGCCTGCGGATCTAGCGAACGGATCGGACAGTCCAACTTCCCCATGTATCGGTTTATCTGTGACGTAAAGTTGTCCCAACACTCAGTGGCATGACAAAGCCGGAGTCGAAAACGCAAAATACGAAAACTTGCTCGTCTGGCTGTATCACAAACGAAGAGGAAGCGAAAAGAGCAACTGCCACTGTCAGACACTTACTAGAGCCTTGATACCAATGAGGACCTAGTGGAATATAAACAACTAGATCGCAGAAGCCAGAGGGGCAGCATAGAGACCACAGCAGGCAGCTTGAATGGAACTACTGTGCGCCATACGGGCGAGCACTATTCTATTATATCATTGGTATCTTGAATTCAGCTTGAGCGGATCTCACAGGCTGGAAGGATCTCACAGTTTCAACGGATATAACTAGAATAAACCTTTTATAGCTCGAAAAACAGTTGAGGAAGATGAAGAATGTAAGAAGATTCCAATGACCCACTTCCCAGTCTGAGTTGTTTCTAATCCGGCGGTTAGCAGGTTGTCCGCAGTTGTTCGACCTGCCTCTGTGTTCGTTGAATACACAGCAAACGTAGGGCCTCGGCATGAAAACACGATGATAGTTCAGTTGTTAGACGAAAGAAACTACAGCAACAACAAGGGCAGCACGTGAAGCAACAATGCTTCACTTACTTTGTCGCGTCAATCGCCGTATATGATATCTATGAGAAAGAGATGCGAGGGTGCAGCAACTCTGTAGAGAGACAGGGTGAAGCCTCGTAAAACTCCTCAAATTGTTCCCCGTCTAGCGTAGCTGCTTGTTTTGTGCCGTAGTTCGTTCACGCTGAGCTGCAGTGCTGTTACCTACAATTCATTGTTGTACGGCGGGCGATACATAGTATCGTAACATGGCACAACCGGAGAGGGCTCGGCGCTCGGCGCCAGCAAAAGGCTAGAAAGAGACGACGTTGCCGTTGTCGTCGTTCTGTCAGCTCAGTTGCTGTTATGGAGCAAGCGACCGCGCAACCGACCGGCGGTTCCACCCGTCGTAAAAGAGAGGCTCCCGTTTGCCAATGTAAACCCAGACCCTAAAGGCCGAAGTCTACAGAGCTTGCGTGCACAGCACTCGGCCACAAGCTGGCTCACAACAACTCGTTTTCCAGAGGAGGAAACACCAAAATGTCTATCTATCGTAGACTACCTGCTTTGCCGTTGGCGGCTGAGTGGAAAACGCATGAGAAGAGCGAGGGACCTCATTCGTTCGTAGGCAACGCCGAGCAAATTTCAGCTTGGCACAGACGTCGGTAGCTTCTGCGGCGGCAGAAGCCGCAACTGAAAAGCAGCTCGTACACAGAATGAAACTAGCAAGAGCTGAAGACACATGGTATCTGCTCACTTCGACCGAGAGAAAAGACTTGAGAACGCACGCTGCCACACTGAAGATAGAGCTAGGCCGAGTCGAGGTCGCTCGTACGTCGACTCGGCCCGAACAGAACGGAAACACGGAATTGCACAAAACAAGGAAGTTGCAGCTTCTTTCTCGCATGGCTGCGGGAGGGCAACAATTGCGCGCGGTAGCCAACGAAGCGGTCTACTCTATGTTCCGCTCGACGTTGCTCTGCTTTGCTCTGAAGTAGTGAAGGCAAACCTACTCCCCAGAGCTAAAGTGGTCAGGTGGGCGGGGCGGGCAGCGGACGTTCTAGTAGATGGTGTACGGCTAGTGAGTGCACATCCGAGTATATGCCGAGTCCTCAACATCGCCGTCGTCATCATCATCATCATGAGCAACCGTAGAAAAGCGGATGAAGAAGCCGTAGAAATTGTTCAGTTTTCCATTGGCTTCACCTCCTCTTCCCTTTGAAGTCTACGGCGCGACCGCGTACCCGCTAACCTGTCGATATTAGCTTACGCGTATAAAGTTTCTCTAAAGCTGTCGACCTGATGGCTGCCCGCCTCGACTGCTCCAGGCTGCTGATTGACAGCTCCGTATGGCTGCCGTCCATTGTGAGCGCTTAGTCAGTCTCAATGACGTGAAGCAAGAGTGAGGAAATAAAATGACCTTAACGGGCGAGTCGCGTTCAATCTAACCACAGCGTTCAGGCCAAAACGTCCTCGCGGTTGGGGTGAATAACTAATATTGAATCACTGAATGTTCACGTAGATAGTTCACAAATATTGAGTAGGAACTGAATGACATATACAGTTGCCTGTCGCGAATCGACCAATGGATAACCTCCCTGCAACGGTCACATGCTTGCAGCACTGTGCCCTCACTTCAGCGTCCACTTTCCTTCTTGATGTAACGACCCAAAGTGGTGAAATAGTCTAAAAGCAGAGAGGATTGCCAATGACTGAGTTGACTATTGGCCGAAGGCGATATCGTGGCATTGGGTATGGACAACGAAATGGTTCGTGGAATCTTTCGTTCATTCGGCTGAGGAACAGCAGCAACAGCAGCAGCTACTGTGCTGTGTTCGGCCAGGGCACTATTGAGCCACGGCTCGGTTGGCTGACGGCTGTTCTGCAGCTTCTTAACACTAGCGTCTTATTCGGGAATATAAACGCGCTCGGACATACACGGGCAACGGATTGCATAGAACGTACTCGAGAGAAATGGGCTATGAAAATACCCTGAGCTGAAGACGCCTTCCGCTTCCACCACCCATCTCTCCACGACATAGCAAGTGGCCGCCGTCTTACTAGAGAGCTGAGTATGCAGCAGCTCGGGCTTAGTAAGAGGCCTGATGACACGCTGCGCAAAGCGTCTGGAGTCTTTCCCTTGGTTCGGTTCTTGCCATCAGCAATATATCTACCGCCTAGATGGGTTCTCATTGGGGATTCGTTCGTCCATGTGTGAGGTCGTATCTGAACGCAAAGTAGACCCGCACCCCCCCTCTGTTGCAGACCGCCAGTCAAATCTATAAAAAACATTTCTCACATATATAAGCAGCCGGGTATGGGAGACGCCCTGTTGAGGCACAGGGTGCAACTTTACCATCCCTTGCTGCTCAGAAATGGGACAAGAGGTTTCCAGTGTCCGAGTCGGCCATGTGCAATAGATAGCTCGACAGCAATTCTCTCCAACTTTTTGCCTCCGCCATCTTTGACTAGCTTTATATAACGTACGGGTTGCCAGCCCACCGCTTATTAGGCTCATTGCAAAGTGCAGAACGAAAAAGGGATAGAACGAATACAACTGGCACCTTCCAGCTATCGCGCACGCACGCACCCCACCGTCAGACCCAACCTCAGCTCATCCACGCTGTGATCTGATCATCATCACAATGCTGCTACTAGTACAACTACTACTACTACTACGATGAGAGAAAGGGAGCTCCGAGCTTATAGAACGAGACACAGTGAAATGGACCGAAACAGTCATTCGCACAATGGAACAAACTGTCCTCCTTTTCCTCAGCTGCTGCTGCTGCTACTCGTGGTAGAAATTACCCCACTGCTGCTGGGGACATTACCCCCAGCCCTCGCCTCCCAACTATACCATATACAAGTAATCAGTGGCCCACCCCACCATAAAGCAGCTTCTATTATATCATTCACCTAGCCTCAGATGGGCTCTTTCAACCAAAATCCTATAGTGAAATAGAGCGAGCGGTGCACACATCTAGTAATCTACGGCGGCAGCGTCTCTCTCATGAACCCGCCCCTCGAGTGTATGCTCCTGAAATAGTGCTGCTGGTAACCAACTTGGGGTGGTAATCAACCCCTGAGAGGTTAGCGGCGGTGACGACACCGCGCTACTGCACCACATTAGCAAACGACGCAGTGCAATAGACGTAGTGGTGGTGGTAGTAGTAGTAGTAATGTTAGAAGGCGGTGACGATGGTGACCGTGGTGGGCGGCGAAAGATGGTTGCGGAAAAGGCAGTTTGTTCATCATTTTGTCTGCTCTCGCCTGGTGTGTTTTATTAGTGCTGTTATGCCCAGCCACGCTACTTGACGGTATCTCCCTCTGTCTGTCGGGCAAATGGTGTGATGGGGTGGATTACTTCATAAACGTGATCTGTGTCTCTACCCATATACTCCATGTTCATGTGGAGTATGGACGAAGATGTCGGCGTAGAGGACAGTGGCCTATGCACGTCTAGGCGTATGCCTATGAGCCTCGGGTTGAGTTTTTTTGTGTGTGTGTGTGTGTGTTGGAACACAACCCGTATAGGGGTAGATATGTACTCTTCCCACTCTGGCATCAGCGTCACCCAAAAGCCACTCAAGGCGGATAGCTAGCAGGGATTCCTTCTTTCATAGCGGCAAGGCATACCGCCATAGTGTAGCTGAGGGTATTTCACGCCTCGATGAAGGGTATTGACTACAAGTCGATGATGGATGTCATCCGTGAGTAGGAGGGGAACATGAAAATGCAGACAAACGTGTCGTCATTCCATCCAAGGCGCAGTATCGGTCAGGCTCTGCCTACGGAGCATCACGGTTCATCTCAGCCGCATCATTTTGCCTCTATGACTCAGAGCAGACTGCCGTTAGTGTATGTATCCATCGTGGTGACTGTAGGCTGATTGTACTATGCGGAAAAGCATGGGATTCGTGCGAAAAAATCACACTACGCACAGTTCGCTAAAGGAAAACGAGAATTCTTTAAAGAAATTAGTTCTCAGGAATTGTGCCGTCTTTGGAGCTATTGTACTGCACTTGCTTATAAAAAACACTAAGAGCTAAGAGCTATTCACACATTGGTTGAAAGTTTGTGGACCAAGCTAGACCCGAATTTGGACAAATTGATTTTATGAAAAAACCCAAACTTCAAATTCCCAATTCATTCAACTTGATCCTTATGATTATTTACATCACTATTTGCAAAGCTGAAACTAGAAGACCCTTACGCGGTTGGAGCAGACGATTGTTAACGGTTACGATTATCAATACAGATGTATGTATTTGAGTTTGCGCACGGACAAAAGGAGAGAAGCTTAAGATAGGCTACGATGCAGAGGCTTTCAGATCAACTGAAAATCTGGAGTTTGCGGCTTACGGAGACCACGAGAGACAGGGGAGGTATGCAATCCTCTAATGGATTCTAATTATTAGTATTAAGCAAAGGCAAGTTCATGGCAAACAAACACGAATGAAACATCTACCAATCGTAGTCGATGGCAAGCCATTGCCTGAACAGAAAATGAGCTTAGCTGGTTTGAGAGCGATTACTGTGGCCCCCGCCATATGGTCTGCACCGCAAAAAACACAGGTAACAAGAAGAGAGTTACACCGCTACACAAAAACTGGCATACCAACCTTCTCTATGGCCAATGAGTACACAAGATGATCAGGCAACGACAAGGAACTGCTCTCGGTTCCCAAGCGCCCAGCGTGCACCGCATCCTATTGCCTTAGGTGGGTCACATGTCCTACGCTGCGACGGTGAGAGGATTTTCATCAGTCAACCGTGATTCGATCGAGAGAGCATGATGCTCCACGTCGTCCTCCTGCTCAGAGTCACAACGTCCCACGGGTGCGAGACAGTCCCGCCATCGAGACGGCCATAGGAGCCAGCCACTCAATCTGGGTTCTCCCTCAGTCCATCATACACACAAGCTGCTATGTACATCGTCGCCGTAGCGGAACGGCTACCGGGGCCATAGGTCCGGTCGTTCGCTAACACACACACACACGCGGATAGTGTACACAAATTGCACACTCGCAGAACCACACACGCTCATATAACACACGTAGATGGAGCCACGAACGACGAAGTCTCCCCTTTGGAGAAATTAGCTGGGGACCGACAGGTGCCACACGCAAACCACAGTGATGTTCAACTGCAGCAGACTACCTTATGTATTACATAAATAACGAAGTGCGCGCGCGCACACATTGCGCGGTTGAGATTTCCCGTTCCGTCGGTCTTTCCGAGTGCCGGTGGTGGCAGTGACGGCCGGTCTGTTGTTTTGATCATAGTGTAGCCCGTCGGCATACGCCGCACACTACACTCAACTCCAACGGGCTACTGGGGCACAGCTAATAAATATTCTGTCCAGATATACACGCAGTTGCCGTAGTCTCAGTGTTGGCCACGCGAGCTACCATTATCAATACGAGTATGCTACTATGAGAGATAGCCAAGAGACCATCTCGCATCAAGTCATACTGACCTGCTTATATATATATATCTATATTAATAACCAATTAATTTACCAACAACGGCAGCTCCCGGCCTATATTCGGGTGGTCATTAAATTAGTATTAGTTGCAGTAGTAATTACACAGGTAGTAGCTCGAGGTGGTCACAATTGATGATCTGGCACCCGCCGGCCACTGTTTTGCACGTGACAGGCTTCATGGCATATGCTACCCACTCCTGTCAGCAGGTATACACCCAAATCTACTAACTACATGCTGTCTACATCGTTGGTCAAAATGGCTGCCAATGCATACAATCATCGTTGGCACAATCATTGCAGCAGCAGCACGCAGCAACATCCAATGTGTGCTCTCCTTAGCCAAAATAGACCACGGTAGCGAGGTGTGACTAAGCTTTCGCTGAACCACTTCTGGCTTATGGTTAGGCGAAGTGCTGCTTTTAGTTAGACGTGAAGTGATAGACATCGTCTTGGTGAACATACTCGGCGGGGATAGTAATTCCTTGATGTTATAGAACTTTCGCTCTCTTTCTCTCTGTCGCTCTTTACCCTCTATCCTTCCTCTTGGCCTGATGGACGTCTGCTGCCCAATACGTTTTAGTCAACTCGGCCAATGTTGTAGACGACGGACATCCTCGGGCAACTACGGCCAGAGGGTTGTCGTCATCCGAAGCTCGACTTAGCCTAACGCAGCGAACCACAACATCCAGAGGCGGCGTCTGTCGTTGTAACTTAGCCTGCCCACGACCTTCTCCCTTGAGGATATATTCGCTGATCCCCTCTGTTGCTGACAACTCGAAGAAGCAGTAGCCATAATTAGGCTAAATTCCCGGTAAGTCCCCATTGACTAAACGGCACAGACTCCAAGAGATTTCTCTTATTCCCGATGTTAAATATTATGTAGAGCCGGCAACATTCGGTTCTCTGCTGTAAAACATACCGCTGATATGCTATGTCACTCCATTTTATTGGACGAGGTCAGCGAGAGCTCTTCAAGCGTGACCCTAACTCGTGCTCTATCCGTTCGTGCCCTCACAGTATACAAAAAGTCTGTGCTTAACTTTACTGCTAATTAAATTGTAAATTCTGGCCTAGTCTATCGATGTTTCTCTCTCTCTCTCTCTCTCTCAGCAGTGTCGCGGTTAAACAAATTGCGTGGAGTCTGTGCTGATGTGCAAGAGTTTCGATGCGAGATCAATAACCAATGACAGGGTCCAGTGCGTCGCGTGGGGACCGCTATTTCAAATTCTCATTTCGGGCTTTGAAATCTTGAAGGCACTCATTTCGGGGTTTGTAATGTAAGCGGCCACGTTAATAAATAAATATATATATATATATAGAATGAAGGTCACGCTTCGTTGGTACCATCGCGCAAAGCTCGTAACGTACCTAAACGCGTCAGCGATAAAGTTACGTCAATCGACGCACGTTCCACAAGGTGCTGAATTAAGGAGTAAGGGCATCATCACTTTGTCGTCGAACCTTTGCTGTCGCCCTATTCTGTTATCCTTCATATTAAATCTCATCGTTTGCCCACTCGATCCTGGAGGTGCAGCTATTCATACCAATGTAACGAGGACACCAGTACCCGCGTACTCCGCGTACTTAAGGAGTCATATGTGGCTATAATAGAGAATATGTGGAACAAACTCTGACCTGTCCGTGCTTCAACTCATCTGGAAGACTCTAACATTCTTCATTCAGCTCGATGGATCCGGATGAACATGTTCATTATGTTCATCATTCAAGTCCCTGGATTCTTAAGATTATCTACGTATCTATCTATATTTATATATATATATATATATATATATATGAAGCATCCGTATACTTCTCTCCGTGAATGCTTGTATGTGCGTGCGAATCCAGCGGCCAGCCAGAAACAACATGTTCGCATGTCGGAATTTCCCCACGGGCGGATGTGCCCACTAATAGTGCTTCCCCCCAGCAATCTTAGTTCTGGAAGAGGACCATCGAACTCCTGATATTCCCGACCAGTGGTGCTCAGCGGTTTCTCTTCCCTCTGGCGAGCGGGACCCATCCCGCACGCGGGTGCCCCTCACGACGTCCATATCCCCTATATATAGACCGGCCGTCAGCACCAATGTGTACGGCTGTGCTTTTGAAGGTTCTGGCAAACCTGCTCGTGGTATAGTATCGGAATACCTCGCTGCATGGGGAATAGCCTAAATGAGGAGCTGTATACTCGTGTCAGTAGGTATTCTAGTCACCTAGCCTAGACAAAAAGAGAGAGAGAGAGATAGCGAGAAGGATGATAGCTCGCAAATGCGAATCGTTGAACGCCACTCAGGACAGACACGTCGAACACACGCGAAAGCCTACATAGCAAATGGTACAGTCTAATCCGGCGCCGGACCTTCTCTTGTTAAGGCAGATGCAAGTGACAGCGTAACTACGACGGATAGTATAATAGGTTAACTCATTAGATGCAATCCCTCTTTTTCACTACGATCAGCTCCAACGGGAGCCGACTTTCGGTACCGCACCTGTTACTCCTACTGCTTGTCTGTGGACGCGAAAACTCGTAGGCAATTGCCTAATTACCGCTATGATAACCACAATGCTACACCATATGCGACATGCACCGTGTATACATTCATTTATATAACAGGACCGCATAGATTCGCACACGCCCTGTCGGATACGGACCAGAAACGCCACGGTCCCAAAAGCCTGGCGTTGGCAAGCTATATATATATATATATATATATATATATATATGTTTATCATCATCATATGCGCGAAGTATTATAGTATAGGGAGAGTATTATGGGACGGGTCAGTCACCCGTCAGTCACCGCTCCTTTTAAGTGACTAAAGAAAAGGCCGCTACGTCTAAATAAGGAGACAAAATTTCAATCCAGGAGCACCCCGCAACGACAAACACACGATCTGATGACGAAGGAGGTAAAAAATCTATGTGACAGCAGCAACGGGAGTGGAGCATCAAGTTGTGTCTTATGAGATAGATCCTATACTAGTGCTGCTATTACATGATGCGCAACCAGCATATCGCCGACAGATCGACAACCGAGGGACTGGTTGGTTACTCCCTTCTGGAAGAAAGATCAACGTAGCGCTATTTGCGGACGCCTTATAGATTACTAACATATCACATACACACACAGACACACACCTATCTAAAATCAGTAGCAAGAGACTGCCCGCAGTGGCCGCAACAGCATTGCAAAAATATAAACACATACACACGGCATGTTACTTCTCCGCGCGGTGGTATGAGTCTTATTATTATTATAATATTATCGTGCATTACACGGGAACTGTTCAACTATGAATAGACTAGAACCCGAATGGATAGGGTCACCTGATTTGCTCACGCAGCCTTCTTCTCTCTTCATTTGTGACTGACAACAGCAGCAGCAGCAGCATTTTCAATTTCTTCACAAGTACGTCGTCTTTTCATTTACTAAGAGCAGCGATTTCTAACAACGGCGGCGGCGGCGGAGCACCCTAACGTGCTATTGTATGAGTTGGTATCATCCATTGGCAGACAGACGATCGTTGCCCGGTGTCGGGAATCATCCACCCAATTGTGTCCCAGTGGCAAAGCTGAAGCGATACGACAGTACCTTCCCCTCCCTATTCGAACTGTTGGTAATCTAATGAGGCAACCGAAAGACGACAACATTGTAGCCGACTACTGAGCTGACATCCATAGCACCTCATGCATACTACCAGCAGCAGCAGCAGTAGCTGTTATAGCATCGTGTTTCGCTTGCTTCCAACATACATTTCTACGCGTTGCCTGAAAACGACGTCGGTGAATCTCTAGCGCCCGGGCCATCAAAATATCCCCACCCTACGACCCCCCCCCCCCGGCCCCTTTCGTCGCTCATCTTCCCGAGCGGCGTCTGGACACTCTGATGTCGCGGCCGCTGATGCGCGTCATTGCTTTTGCATCTTTAGAGCCGCTGCAGTGACGTTGGACGGCGGCGAACCCCAACGATAGGTGATATCGTCCCAGTGAGACGAAGTCGCGCTACATCGCCGCTTTAGACGATGCCTGTGGAGAAGCTCCACGTCGCTGTTGTCGATGTGAGGTGGCCGAATACAGGGGATGTGCTACGCGGTGCTAGCCGGGGCATCAGTAAAACCGTGAGAGACTCCCAGCAGTTCACGTTGGCTGGCTGGCTGCCTACCTTCATGGCTGACTGGCGTAGTTATTGCATTGGCGGGGCCAGGCTGCTTCATCTAAGAGACAGCCGACGACCGAGTGGCTCTGTTGGCCAGATGCAACCAGGCATCATCGCCCATGGCCTAACGCATAGCTATATATGTGCATCGTACTCCAGGCCATACGAAGCCACGGAACCACTCAGTAGCGACAGAACCGGCGACGTCACCATCTTCATTGCCTCATCCAACGGCTGTCCTTCCTCTTCCAGACTAGCGATGATGAAGACCGACATGTGGCCACATTTCGGCTAAAGATTTTCTTGTTCTATGCATTCATCCCTCTACAAAAGTCGTAGTCGTGAGGAGTGATACCTGGAGACGGCGACATTTGTCGTGTTTATAAATATTTGATGATGCTCGTTGCAGCGGCGGTTGCTGTCATTTCATCAAGGATATTGATTGTATATTATTCGTAGCAACACCGCGTCGGGGTGCAGGGCACGTCCGGCCCGATTGTGCCTCATTGACGATAACACGATGACAGAAGGACATGTGTGTTAATGTGCAATGAGCGAGTATCAATGTATAATAAACGTAAATGAAATAACCACTATTCGGAACTGGGACAGTTCATCATCGGACTTTTCTTCAATCATGTTGCTGTTATTAGCGTCAACAAACGGTGTACGTTGTGACATTAGCAACCACATCAGCAGCAGGAGCAACAACAACAGCAGCAGGAGGAGCACACAAGTGATATGGCTGTCATTAATTCGAACTTTGGCGAAGAAATAAAATGCTATTGCTCTTGGGAGCTCGCGACTACACTGAAGTGTCATGAATGTGAGTGGTTGTGATGGACAGCGATGCAGAATTATCGAGTGACAGGACCCAACATCCGCCAAACATAACAGGCGACTATAGGCGACAAATCCCCATGTTCTTTACCCCTATTCTCCTTCACGTTGGAAAAGCAAAGTCTTTCGAGACTTGCTAAAACCATATGTGAATATAAAGCTTCACAAGCTTCCACATAGGTGACGTTAATATTAGAGATGAGTTGAACTCAAAATACTTCGATGTATTACATGTGATTATTCATTAGCCATTATTATATCTGCTGTTTTTCCGAGTTGAGAATTGCCGTCCAACACTAAGTGAATCGGCTAAGCATGTCCGCTCTATGGTCAAAGATCGGAAGGTTTAGTTTGGCTATGCTGGGCCGAGCAACTGATGTATCGCACGTGGACACACATTCACAATGTCTGAGTCCTCATGCACTGTGGAGAAGGAACCACCAGAGCTCACCCTGCGCGACCCCGCGGGATTATCATGCTGACTATCTCTCTGACTCGGACCTCTGGCTATCGTCGATGAATCAGATGATTTGGGGAGATAACACAACCACAGGGTGTAGCTACTCTCTAGGCTGGCCAATCTACTCTTCTCAGAGTTTGACAGAGACCATGTACATACACACTATAGTAACTATATGTTGGTGTCGGTCAGCTATGGTCAACAGAAACAAAGCGGATCAACAAATGGCAGCGCCCAATTCGGAATATTGAGATTGTGAACCTCAAATTCACAACAATGGACAGCAATCGTTTAAATGTTGCCCATCGTAGTTTCAAGTAACTTGTTGCAATGGTCTATGACGCGATCTGCTACAGCCGTTTGTCGTAGAGAGAGGCGACGGGTTGCAATGGATAGAAACATAAGAAGTAGATTTCAACCATATGAGCTAGATAACATGTCTGAAACGTGTTGAGCTGCTTGTAGAATCTTCTTTCATTCCCTGAAGAGAATCTAAAGGCTGTCATTTTGGCTGGTCTATGCAAAATAAGACAAAATAAAAACACTATAGATACGACAAACTGACGGCAGACAACGGGACCGTTTTCGTTTGCTCTGCTGATTTACGTTACTATACAGTACAATTAGGTGCGTTGCCCAGCTCATGTTGGCTCTTAGTTGATAATATGTTTCATAGATGCAAAGATATATGCCTTTCGTACCTTTCCGAAGCGGTGGCGGTAGCCACGGCAGCAGTCTCGCTGCTGTCCGCGCTGGGTAAGGCCGACGTTGCAGTTGCATTGCTAAAATCCGATATGTATCCTGACACACAGATCAACATTGTCGAAGGAAAACCAAACAGAAGAAAAATCCTTGGCTATCCTAGCGGCTATCTTCCTCGTCCAGGTCGTACATCACTTATTAGATCCGAATCATCAACATAAGCGGCACACCGAGTACGTTCCAGTTGGAACAGCTGAGGAGGTGACGATGTATATATTTCACGTAGTTCGTGCGGCGTTGATCGCGAATGTTAAGCCGACAGTGTAGAAGACACAAAATCGTAGGAAGACTACGCTGTGTTATATAATAATAAGAATAAGTGTCTTCACTTGTTTCAGATCGAATTTTAGCACTATCACCAGCTTCTGTTGTTAACACTGGTCATCCGCTGTTCCTTCAACAAATGGACCCTCGAACACATTTGCTGTTCAGAAGCACGTGAAACGTGTGACGACCACCGTTGGCGGTGGTGACTACCCTTGTCACTCTGGTCCACGACGATTTCCTTTTCTCGCGCTCTCTATCTCTCTCTCTCTCTCGATCAATCTGTACAGGGATGAGCTGGCGCTGTACTCTTTGATTTGGTTCTCTGCGCCGTCCGCAAGGATTCCTTTTGCTTTTTCTCGTTTTAATTTCCTTCTTGAGGAAATAAACGAAAAGAAGAAAGGAAATCGTTTTTCGGCGCCCAAATCCTAGTTCTCTACGCGAATATCCATGGGGTGAGATATTCGGATCGCAGAGAGTCTAGTCCACACGCACTGCTCGGCAAGTCCGCGCGCGAAGAGAACCTTACAATCTGATGGAAGGAACATACCGGCGCGCCCGGCAGGGAGAGGGTCGTAGCGACCAGGGCGCCACCAGCGACCCGATCAAGAACTACTATTCTGGGCAACAGCAGCAGAAGGCGCTTACGGCGACGATGCGGCACGCACAATCCCAACAAAGGAACGGACGGGGGAACCGACAACGACGGCGGCGGCGGCCAGATCTGTCTGATCATCCACTGCAATCCCGGTACTCCGCGCTTATGGATCCGAGTGTGCTCCACGAACTCCTCTTTGCGCACCTTAGCAGCGGGCGGTGATAGAGCTCGAGGACCGTCGGATCAATCATGCACATGTTCACGGTGTGGGAATTGGAGATTTCGTAGAAAACGAAGGGGAAGCTAGCTATTTCTGAATGAGCAAATGTACGTATTTTCATCAGTAGAATAAACGTTGTATCCGATGATATGATGATCAGTTAGCATCTCATCCGAAGAGGAAATGTACAGGGTGATGCGTGTCTCAACCCTAAATATATTTTCACATTACCTGTGTTTATTCGTAAAGGGCGGTTGCGCGCATACGTTCGCTGTACTGTGGACGACAGCTATTATATTATAGAACCAGTCCGATGCAATGGCAGATACCACGCCGCCATGACCAGGTTGTCAATTCGCTCGGACTTGGGCTGATTCAACCAATAAACGAGGAAGTTACCCGGCTCGTTACAGTTAAACGATGTTATGTAAAGAATAAAGCAGTCGGCAGGGGACTATATATTACATATATATAAGGTTGAAAGGGAGTAAGGTCACAGAAATATTTTATCGTCTGCCAGCGACGAGGAGCTGCAAATTGGCACGTTTTTGTTTTCATTTTGTTGTTTCGTTCAATATATATATATATGTATATATATATATATATATATTTAATATTCTCTCTTGCTTTCTTCTCTAATGGACTGCTTTTCATTAGAAAGATCGTTACAGCAAATGTGCTTATATCGCAGACAGACGGACACACACACACGCGCGCATCATATTTATGATAGGGATAGCATCCTATGCAACAGCTCATTGCTATTGCTGCAAAGCTTTGAGAGGCGGGAGATGAAGAGGGGTGATCCTCGGTGTCATCTGTTTATCCTTGTGATTATTATCATTATCATCACTTAAGGGATTTCGTGCGATGATGAATGAGCTGTGATGCCTCGCGCTCGTATCAATGCTATCCGCTATCCACGATTTAGCCCTTAACTCGTTCTGGCCTCGCAGACTGAGACCGGCTCCTCTTAGTCGAACGGGGACCGTGGTCGGTGATTTTCGTGAGTCGCCAATTGACGACAAACGGATCACGGACGATCCGTTGTTACAGTTTGCCATCTCATCCTTCTAACCCACCGCGTCCTTCCTCTGAAGTATTATCATCATTAAATTGCGTTGCCGGGTGCGAACTCGTCCGGCGCCGCCATCTCGATTCTATTCGTATCTCAGAGGGTGGTGTTATGAGACAAGGCATCTACAATATTCGGAAGGAAAACCATTTGTGATCGGGCGGATGAATGTTCCAGTGGTATATCGCTGCCGGTGCATGCAACAATGGAATCAGAGCGGTGCATGTGCGTTGTTGTTTTTGCGAGCGTTGACATTCACCGTCGCCGCCGCCGACATCTGAGATTCTGAGTTCAACTTCGTGAGTGGAGGATCTGTGCGGCTATTTGCTATGTCCGGGATCCATCGCCGCCGACTCTGAATGAGCAAATACTAACTGAGAAACAAACGGAGCATTTCTACTGAGCATACTGCAGTAATAGTTGTAGTAATGGCATTATAGTAGTATTAATAGTAGCCAGAGCATCAGCAGAGATAACTGGATCCGAAGACGGACAAGCTGCTCGCCCTTTGGTTGTCGCCTACCCGCCTATTCAGGCGGTACTGATCCCACCTCTGCTGTAAGCAGGTGCTGTTTCTTGTTGAAGTGCTGCCGTCTGTCTGTGTTATTGGAGAAAGCAGTCGCTGTACGAACCGGTTTAGCCGGTTGGTTGATCTGTCATTCAACACCCACCCGAGTGCGTTAATGGCTTGCGTGCGCTGCAGAGAGAGAGAGATCGAGTGGGCAGGGATTTGCACGCAATGATAGTCAGAGCAGCAACGAAACTCATAATGATATCATGTTTAGGCTGTAGAAAGGACTTCTTGCTGACGAGAAATGTTTTTAGTTATCCGTCAGATTGCTGATAATGAGACTGATATCTGAATAGCTGATCGAGTGGTCATGATCACAGAAACAGTGCAACGGTGGACGAAAAAACACAGGCGCTTTCTATTTTGTTATAAAATCACTAACTAGTATTCGACACAACAGCAGAAAATGCTCGGTGAATCGATTTTCATTAACTGACACTTACGCCGCATTTTTTCACGTTTTCACTTTTACACATGTACAAATATATTATATATAATTTAACCACCCAATACACAGGCTTGTGACTACAGTCAACGAGCACAAGCTAGTTCACTGTACGATGTAATGTATATTTATTTGGATGAAGACCAAATGCATTTCTATATTTAGCATAGCATTTATATTCATGAACGTTGAAAATGCTCGTATACGGCCATGTCCCTAATCAAAATGCATGCCTGTAAAAATTATAATACGCATGATATCAGTTGGTTAATATTTTTGATTGAAAATTGAACCTCCTCTACTCGTGCTAGTCGACGTTGGGTAAGGGTATAAGACCTTCATCACTGCTTCATTCGATCGTGGCTCGGTACGGCCGGGACATTGGCCCCGCTCTGACGAGTCGACTCCACTAGGACTCCACCTTGCGCTTGTTCACTGCGCATACACTCGGTATGGCGCGCTTACTTGCTTAGGATCCGTCTGGGACCCGCATCCACAGAGCGCTGGCCCTCAGCCAGAGCAGACCACACACAACATGCGACCTCGCCGACATCGGCTTGCCACCGCACACGACGCACGCTGCCGTCCTCATTCTTGTCGACCTCACCTCGCTTGACAACCCACTCGACAATGGTCCCTCATTGTACATAGGGAACAGTATTGTTCTGCGCGCTTTGTCGCCACTGTCGAAGATCCAGCTGCAGCGCTTGAGTGTTTTGAAAGCGTCGTGGCTATGAGGCGCTACCTGTGAGAGGACAGATGATAGTTCAGATAGCTGCATGCACCACCCTTGCCAACAGCAACATAAAAGTTAGGCCAGGTTGGATCGTCGAGGAGGAGATAAAGAGAAAGAGAGAGAGGGAGAGACAACTGAACAGACTATACTGAGTTTAGCCTTCCTCGATCTACCGCTTACGTAGCTTCGTCAGTCTGTCCTTGTCAGAGGACAACGCCATCTATGGTGGCCTGACGCCACCGAGAAGGTTTGCTACCATAGCGAAAAAAAAAGAGAGAGAAACACTCGCTAACATACACCATAGTTAGATCGCGTTGTCCTCTGACAAGGCAGCGGGAGGGAAGGAATGATATTGGGTTCCCTCCGGAGCACAGTGGCTCTGAGTATATGCGCTCCGATGAGTCAGTTGATAGTTAAGCCGCGATAGTTGTGCGCCACCAGTACTATTATGGAACGGGTTAAATCACGAGCAAGCATTGATGGTGATAGATAGGGACAGATATCAAGGGCAAGCCTACTGAACGCTGTTGAAAGAAAAGGTTGCTGCAAAAAACAAGACTGAACTCCCGTCGAATCTCTGCTAGCCACCCGCTGGTTTAGTTAACAACTCCACTCAACTATTTGACGCGCCTATCTAGATGACCGTTTACGCCCTCGGGCGAAATTAGCAATCCGATATCGCACACCTCTTGTTGTTGGGCTCCAAATTGTCCGCGACTCACAATCAACGTGTATAAGTAGGGCCATTGAGCGATTGAAGGGGTTATTTCTGCAATAAGCGAGCAATGACAATGATGATCATAAATATTTGGCTGGCAGTTGTTGTGCCGATCAAAAATCTCTTGTTAGATTCTCTCGTCGTGCATCCAATGTCCGACTGCGGAGAGTACCGTTGACTGCTGTCAGGGTATAGAAAATGTTGTGCTTCGAGGTTGAGGAAGAGTTGAGCTGCGAGCAGGTCTATTCTTAGTAATGTTAGTCATTACCTTTTTATTTCAAAAGGTCTACTTTCTTGTTGAAGTGCCACTTTTCTCCGCGTCCACGTCACACAGCAATACTCTCCGGTTAGACAGAGAAACGCAACCGTGTTGTGATTGAGCGGCACGGCTCGACTTTAGCCCATAGCGAACCTGATCCTCGGTTCGAGCTGGCCTCGACCCCCAGGGGGATAAGGACTTCAGATGACTGGAGCAGGCAAACTCTGAGGCGGCAACGAAATACCGAACTCACCGCGAGAAAAGTTTGTGTTTGTGAGCCTCCGGCGTCCAGCGGTCGTCGTATCGGGCTACACCGGTGCAAACGTACACACACAGCGGATCACTGCGATAGGTCCATTCCCAGGTCTTCTCAAAGGCATCATCATCACCATCGTCCTCTACAATTCTGTGCCGCCCCACGTCAAGACGCACGGCACAGAACCAACCCGACTGAGCTCAGTGTAAAGTCCCATCGAACAACGAACAACAGTCCAGTTGCTATTTGCTGTGCGTGATCAATCCACGCGCGCGACCACTGTTGTTGTTGGTGCTGGCACCATCAGGCAAACAGACAGGAAGATCTGGCGGCAACAGTAGCAGCCACATGGCTATATTGTTACACATGTGAGAGGTGCAAAAGTTCAGCCGAAGCCAGCCAAGCGGTCAAAAGTGAGGCCGAAGGCCGAGAAGTTAGGCCCAGACTAGAAGAAGGAGGCGCGAGAACGTGCCTGCATGTCAGTGGGTGTACTCAGGCCTGTTAGCCCGCTCCCCAGTTACTGCGAATTCTGCAGGTCGAACTTATCATCATTGTCGTCTTCGACGAAAGCACAACGAAAGTGCGCGACAGAGAGAGAGAGATAGCAAAAGCGGATCCCGGATCAAGAGATGAAGACGAGGAAGGAGGAGGAATATTCGATGCAATGCAAATTTCCTTGAGGACGGTGGACCATGGGCCGCGGAGTGTGGTCACAACACCAGCATGCAGTGTGAATCGTAAGCCAGTCCCCGTTGGAGTACAACGATCCGCGAACGATCGAAGGACAGACGAAAGGGAAGGAAATGCATTGGGAAAGCGGGCAGCGGCAAAGGGGATCCGTTGGTTTTGGGGCTTGAGACGCACGAGTGAGAGCGACCCTGCTGGCACCAATAATTAGACAGTTCCGCGAATCGAATCCCACTTGTCTCAATAACAACAACGTATATTCAAGCATGTATATCCCTATGTCTATATTTATATAGTATATTAATGAACTCGTCTTCTAGGTAAGACGAGACAGAGATGGTTCAGCAACACTTTTGCTGTTGCTTCTGTTGCCGCGGGCTGTAAATCTGTGTGCAGCACTTTCGATGATATTGCGCCCCACGGCACGAGACCAAGAGCTCACGAAATCGATTCGTTGGACGCACCAAAAAGGCCAAACGGACGGATGACGAGCGAAAGCTGTTTGCAGCAGGAAAACAAGCTGTGGTGATCGCTAATCTCTGGTGATGTCTGAAGACCCTGGATTCAATGAAGTCGCTGTCGTGACGATAGGCGAGCGCCTTGAACTTACCTGTAAATAACATAACAGGGACATTCGGAGATGTTAGACTCTGTTTGCCTTTTTTGCTGTGAATGTCCTTCCACTTCCTTTTTTATGAGTGAACTTTACCAAAAATAGTCGGCGTTTCATTATTCTGCCTTTGTTTTAAATGGATGATGCATAAGGGACAATAGTTAAAATGTAACAGTGAAAGATTATTCCGTTGATACTGAAAAACAGTTAACAACATGGTCTATTATGGACAATAGTCACGTACGAACACTACAACTAACGAAGCTGTAAATAAATCCGAATAGACTGAATCGGACACTTGAATACTACATATGACAGACAAGTGTTATTATATTTTTTTTTGCTTTACTATTATTGTATCATTATTAATGTTAATAATTGTGATAATATTTTTATAAGCGGTTTTATTCATGCTGGCTGATTCCGGCAAATACGATCCCTTGCCCCCATTGTGGGGAAGGGACAGCTTAATCTCGAACGCCACATTGTTCACCCAAGGCTAGTGGCGTTCGATTGTAACTGAGGTGGCGAAGTGCCACGTCAAATTGATGAACGTGCCATGAAGTGCGTCGTCCCCGAACTTCGAAGTGCTTCGAAGCTAACATGTAGAGAGAGAAATAAATGACCACTCGATGTCGCGGAGAATGACAGTTGCCAGAGCGCACTTGTAGTGGCCGTATGACCTACTCATACATTGTGTTTTTAATATAGACCGTAATACCACAGAAAGGCAATTGGGTGACCCGGAACGGTACCAAGGAAATTTGCTCGCTAACGATCATCTAGCTCGTATCACAACTTTCCTCACAGTCTGGTGCCGTGACCAGGATAAAACTATACGATCACCGGTCCTTGCCCACTCGCCTGTAAGCTGCGGTCGGTCTCCCTCCAACGCACTGTAAGTGACATTGCGACTTCGTCTTTAGGATACCATAAGTGTTCGTGCCTCAACCCAACCAGCATGCCCATCGATCACACCCCGCCATCGGGGCGTAACGTGCCGACGGGCTCTTCTGCAGCCACGACCAAACCCGCCAGCAGCACTACAAAGCTCAGCGTACTGCGAGGACAACGCACAAGACAACGGAAACATCTCAACTCGACTATTGCGAAGGCGAGAGAATTCACGCAAGCAACAGCAGATACCACAACCGAGCTATCCGAGCATCCAGCGATCATCAGAGAATATCCGGGAGGCCGATCATCTCATCGTACACCATCCTGATTTCAACGATGACAACCTGGATGCAGAGTTGGATGAAGCCGAAGAATACCGAGTAGCAGCCGCCGATTGTTCCATATTTGTGGAACACTTGCTTGCTGATGTTCAAGCCCGCCTTCCAACCGTGACTGGCGTGACGTCCGCATCAACCAGCAGCAGCGCAGCCTTTAGTTGGCCACCCAACGCCGGCTCTTCCACCCAGTCACATAAGGGACCTAGTATTACGTGCCTACCGCCGCCTGCAACACTTAATATGTCGCCCGACGTTTTCTCTGGTGACCGAACAATGTTCCGCCAGTACACCGACCTCAAGAAGCAGGCTGAACATTTGTACCAGCTCAAACGTCCAAGTCGCCAAGACCCGCCGCCGCCTCCAGCATCGTCTACACGCAGCGACCATTGGCAACGTTATCGCCCACCCGGTCAGCAACAGCAGCCGCAGCATCGACGCGAAGATCGACCTACCCACAACCCGCCGCGGCAGCCCCCGCACTTTGCCGCAACGACCACGGTTGCAGCCCCCGCTGTCCAGTCTCGTAAGAAGCCATGCTTCTTCTGCAAGGATAGATCGCACAGCCCGTCGCGTTGTTCAAGCAACGTTAGTCATCAGGAGCGCCGCCGAATTCTGGACCAGCTCAACCGTTGCCATACATGCTTCCGACCTCGTCATGGCGAGGACGAACGCTGCCCCGGTGTGAAGAAAGGGTGCCTGGTGTGCCAGAGTGATCGCCATTACACTTCCATGCATCAGCGAGATGGGCTCGCGGAGGCCACCACTTCTGGCGTTACCGTTACATCAGCACCATCGGTGCTGTCATCCTCGATACTAATGACCGCGGCAGCTCACGTCGTGCATGGTGGTAAGCGTCTGCCGGTCAAGATCTTCTTGGACCCGGGCGGCAATCTCAGTTTTGCACATCCGTCTCTAATTCAGAAGCTGCCTGGAACACGCCCTCTCAGCAAGGTGGACCCAAGAGTTCAGGGCTTCGCGGACGCCCGGACCATCACCGCCCAGCGATATCGCATCCGCCTGGCCAGCTACCATAACGACAAGGTCATTGGTGCGGTGAAGCGTGCCTTGTTCAAGACACTTGGTCGTAGTCTCGATAGTTTTGAGGGACTGCGAACGACTGTCTGCGACCTCGCAGGCCTCGTAGTAGACGTACCACTGACCGACGTAGAGAGTGGCCTCGAAGTTCCGCCTCCTGGAGGCAATAGGAACGTCTTCAGTGAATTTTTCCGATGGGTATATATCCCAGCAGGCACCTGAGCTGCCTTAGTAATGCAAGTAGTGTAGCCGATGCAAATTGTACTGGGATTTCAATTGTAATACTATTATAATATCAAAATTTGCTGTAACGATGTTATTTTGTAACTTGGACTAAGTACCGTCCAATTTACAGGTGGACTGTTAATAATTGTGATAATATTTTTATAAGCGGTTTTATTCATGCTGGCTGATTCCGGCAAATACGATCCCTTGCCCCCATTGTGGGGAAGGGACAGCTTAATCTCGAACGCCACATTGTTCACCCAAGGCTAGTGGCGTTCGATTGTAACTGAGGTGGCGAAGTGCCACGTCAAATTGATGAACGTGCCATGAAGTGCGTCGTCCCCGAACTTCGAAGTGCTTCGAAGCTAACATGTAGAGAGAGAAATAAATGACCACTCGATGTCGCGGAGAATGACAGTTGCCAGAGCGCACTTGTAGTGGCCGTATGACCTACTCATACATTGTGTTTTTAATATAGACCGTAATACCACAGAAAGGCAATTGGGTGACCCGGAACGGTACCAAGGAAATTTGCTCGCTAACGATCATCTAGCTCGTATCACAACTTTCCCAACAATTAATATTAATGAGCCAAACGCCGCATCTGAACGTTTCTGTCAATTCATAGCGCAATCACATCATCATAATCAAGGAGGGATATTCTAGCTGATATAAGGGAACTTGCATCTGCAACACCTCCATCATATAATCCTTATTGATTTCTCCCCTATACGAGCATCCAAAATTAGGATATCGCTGATCAACCAGGCACCCGGTGAAAATGGCACATATTATCGAAATCAAATGAAGAACCAACAGAAGAACCTGAGTTAATTGGTCGTCGTATATTCGAAGCTTAAACTCATTCTTGCTAAAAACTTGAACCACTTTTACAACACTATATGTGGGGGCGCCGCCGCATGTCGACATGAGGCTGCTCCAATGAATTTATGACTTTATCTCGAAGTGTGGCACAGCACCCACAACAACAACAACTCCATGTGTGGTTGTATGAAGACGACAACGACGAGTCACACGATCACTACTGCCATTATGAATTACTACAATTTCAAGCCGGTCTGGCAGTATAGGTTATCTACCTGTGTTGACTTTGTGGGCGCCTTCCACAACAGTCGCTCGTATCGCTGCTGTCACTAACAGATCCCACTTCGTAAATAAGTGTAAGCCTGCGTAAAAGCTCAGCGTTCAAGCGCCAGTTTATTATATGATCTGGGTGTATGCATGTATAAGGCCTGCTGTCTTTCATACTTCGGGCAATTCTTCTCCTTCTGGCGAACTTAACGCCCCTAGAGATCTCCGAGCTACCGCCTCAGATTTGATTGGTGGTTCTTCCGAGAGACTTCACATAATCCAGTTTGTCCTGAAGCCATACGAAAGAAGCCACGCTGCAGCTTTTTGCCGCTGCACGGAGCTATTCATAGGTTATATCTATGTAGTTGAATTCAGGCACCACCGTTGCTCGACAGTTTATATTGGCCTCATCGTGTTTTCCGCTTTCACTCTCTCTCTCTCTCTCTCTCTCTCTCTCTCTCTATGACCATTCATGCGCGGTGAGACTTCTAACGGTAATAGTTGTATCATTATTATTACGACAGAAGCGGTTTATACAGTCATAAAAGGCATATTATGACAATTGCAAGTTTTCTGATTCAAGTTTAAACAGTTTAATTCAAGTTAGCTACTTTGGGCAAATGTGGGAAATTAACGTCGGTGTTCAAACTGCCGAATAATCAAAAGGACCGCGTTTAATATAAAAATATAAACGAGAGAGAGAAATATAAAAACAAAAACAAACACGGGATTATGCAGTATTGTACTCCACAAAATAATCCACTCCCAGTGAAGTTCACTATAGATAATTGATATTTCTAGTTGGAATTCGTATAAAAGGTATGCAGCAACCCAAAGCCGGCGACACCTGCCCTGGATTAAACTTCACAGCATCCATGTATAACAGAACAATAAATGGGTGAAAGAGACGGAAGGGCGCAAAAATAAGAAGCTCTACTTAAATCGCCTACGCTTGTGGACAACATAATCGAAATAGCTTCCGTCGATAACTCGTCAAACATCTACACACCCACGAAGTATCCCAATATCTATCTCTTCTATTGACCAGACGGCTGTAACCAACGCCGGATGTAAAGTGAACATTTCAACAACCGTTTGCAATTGTATAAGAGGATTGTATGAAGCAGATAGAAGTAGGAATCGATGAGGTGAATGAGTAGCAACCACTGCCGCTGCTGTTGCTGCTGACGAAGACGACGACAGTTTAGCCGCCTCCCATCAAACTCGCGTCTTCAAGCCGCGCCGCTTGAAGAGGTTTAGTCTTTGGGCCTGTCTGTCTGTTCCTCAGTCCGGTCGCGCGAGCGCTCCAGGCACGTAGACGGGTTTGTCTGAGCGGCGGGCAGTCTTTGCCGCACAAGCAAATCGTGCTAATGAGATTAAGAACGAAGGAAACGCCACGAGAGGGGAACAGCGAATAGCGAAGAAGAGCGAGGTAGGGAAGAAAGCAAAGCATAGTTAGGGACAAGGAACTGCTCAGGCGAAAGTCCTTCACCCAAAAGTCGACGACGAACGCCGCGCGCTGTCGTTTGGTGGGCAGACCGAAGGTGGTTTGTTGTTCGCGAGGCGAATCATAACCACCGATCTCTCTCGCTTGACAGCACGTCTGCGAAGCGCGCGAGTGAGACACAAGAATCAGAAGGACCAGTACGGAAGTACAGAGTAACCGGTGGGCGGTGGCGCTAAATGCCGTAACGATTCGAAATCCGCGAGGGTCCTTTCAACGCGGGAGGTGTTACCGTTCGCTGACGTATATAAACACAGAAGTAAACTCGAGACCCTCCGGCTTTCTAAACGCTCATAACGCGTTTAACTGAAGAAGCAAGCTGGTAGCCGGAAATGTTTTAAGTTAATTGCACACGAATTGCGCACCTGCTCTGTTCGATCGGTAGGCGATGAAACGAAGAGAGTAGGGAGGTTTGACAACGGAAAACTACCTATCTTTCTCGTTTTCGTGATAGAAACGGGAACAAGACGGACATTTGATTGCTGTTTTATAGCGTATGCAAGACTCATAGACGATGCTACGGCTCTCTTATACAGCGCAGTCCATCATTTGGAGGGTGGAGACAAAAGCACAAATATCAAAAGGATTTTCACACCTTGTCAAACGTGTTGGGGCTCAATATCTGATATCACTGCATTCAGTTGTCGAAGCATACTGCAGTGCAGATTGTGCTGAGCATATGACACACACAGGGTAATATCATGTGATGGAACCAGGTGTATCTAGCTTAAATTGAGAGTACTGCAGAATATCGAAGCATTATATATATATATATATAGCTTTGGTGGCGAAATGTAGGATATTGTTCATGTCCGTTAGGCGTGTGTGATGGTGTAATTTTGTCCAATTACTATTCAATATAGCTGCCGTCGTCAAAGCATGTTTGCCTAACAACCGGTAGTCACGTGCCTCTCTCTGGTAGTGTTATAGGTCAGGAGGTGGAATAGGTTTCTACCTACCAGCTATTGCCTACCGGGCTTCGACGCGGCTTAATCAAGGGAAGATTCCTACCCACCTTGACTCAGCTTTGGGACGGCACATAACCATGTTCGGCTGTTACCCTTCGAATTTGCCGAGAGCATTTTGTAACTCCATGACCACAATATGATAGGCCAGACTATTACAGCAGGAACAACGTCAAGATCAACCTCAACAATAGCAGCAGCAGCAGAAGAAGAAATGTCTCATACGAGCACAGAGCATCACCGAGCATAGCCTTTCCCCACAATGAATCCTCTCTTCTCCGCTCACATATTATAGCCCTCTAATATCAGACCTACAGATTGTGTGCACACCTCGCCTTTTAATATATATAGAACGCCAGGCGTCACGAGCCCAGCGACACGCGGTCACTACTCTGCAAGTGATCTCCGCCATCGGTCTCTCATATACCCCGCACACGGCGAATCAGAACAGAAGCCTCCCAATATATATATATATGGCTCGATGTATGCATATATATACCAACCGAAATCCATGTTGGCTATTAGTGTTTACCCTTTTTACCACTGCTGCGGCTGTCGCTACTTACGACTACTGCTTCTGTAGACGGTATTACAGCTATTACCAAAACTCGATAGGACTGCTACTACTGCGGCTTGGCTCTATCTACTACTATCCCTATTATTACCCCGTTCCACCGCTCTTACCCATAGCACAGCTCAGCCCAGAAGTACACACATATCGTCTAGCCGTGTAATAGTGGACCCCAAGTAGCTGTGGCAGTGGTGATCGTCTGCAAGTGAGTGGCATATGGCTTTGGTCATAAAGTTCCTTCAGCTGCAGCAGCATCATCATCATCAGAGGAGCGAGCATCCACCAACTGAACCGAAGCGCCAGCGAATGCAAGCGTGGTGAAACATCAGCCCGAATAAGTGTTCTTCGATCGATGTATTAGCGAGCAACCCCCCAATGAGTTATAACCGCTCGAAGGCAGAGAGACAGAGAGAGAAGCTGAAGCTGCCTTTCGGGCCGCTCAGTTACATAGAATCTTCATCGAGCGAGCTAATGCCTCCGATTTCCCTAAATGCCGTCTCTTTGCTTTATTCAGTAGCTTTTCACGCACATCAAAGCGTGGTCCACTGACTGTGGTCGGTACGAACTCGATAGTGCTCGCTCCGCTGCTGTTGCAACTATGGCCACAAATCCCTAGTTGTTTTCCTGCCATGATTTTTCAACATGCAACAACATATTGCAACCGACTATCAACAGAACGTTATCAATCTTGAGCAAGGAACGGACGAATTATGTGTGCGAGCTAATTAATTCGTCGCAATAAAAAGCAAAGTATAATTCGACAAGAGCACTGCCGGTTGACTAACGGATCAATGGGCTACGTAGTTGCCGTTGTTCGAATGTCTACCCATTTGGATTATATAGACGAGCTGTATTAAAATATATTATTATTATAATACTATAATCCGTAAATGTCAGCTAAGTTGGCCTCGCAAAGAGACAAAACAATATCTTTTTTCATGAGACAGGGAATAGTCTTATTGTACAAATATCGGTGTTTCTCACGTGGTCCTTATTCTGAAACCATACTGCACAATTTCGGCTGCAAAAAGGCACCTGAGATGCACAACACCTCGAATCATTATGGCGGTAAGGACCGCTGCCTAAGTCTGAAGTTTCTAATATCGACCAGTTTATTTTTCTGAGTTCGCGAAAACATTTTTGTGGTGAGGCCTCATCGAAGGCTTTAGCGGTAGCGATGAAAGCCACACGATGAAGTCTCTGAGACATTTAAGTGGCTGTTACCCGTTCTCCATGGAGGCCAAAAAAAAGGCTTTGATGGGGGACTTCAGACTTGACGGTGACGAAGTGCTCTCTTCACGCTAACACTCTCCTGAAACCGCAGCTGAGGTTTCTCTAGAGCAGTCCCTCACCCTTCAACGACGAGACCTGAGTCAGCTTCAATTTGTGGTATGGCTTGGACAATTTTTTAGGTATATTTTCTTAAACACGAAGATGCGTTTCTTCACTCAGCCCTAAAGTGTATGGTCAGTTCTACATAAAACCTCTGGAAAAATCATTCATCGAATTTGACTTGGCTTTTGTTTCTACATTGCAGTAAATAAATTAAACGGCATCAAGTTTAGGAGCGGTATTTTGCAAGGAAGTATGAATGGGTACCCATACTGAAAAAGGGTCTAACCCTTCGGCAATTAGGAGAAAATATATCATTGGTTTCAGCATACGTACGACCTATATTTATGCAATATTTTGCAGTAGTCATACAACACATTTTCAACTTTTTTTTTAAGTGAACCACTTCTCAATCACTGTAGCCGCAGTGAATGATGGTATCGTCAACTGCCGATTCTCATCTAAAGGATGGATACTCTCGCTATTTACGAGTACGATCTATCCACCCGTCAGGAAACATGGTCCGGCACCCGTCGCAGAAGAGTGCCCACCAAATGATCAGTTTCGTGCTGTTGTTTGTCGTTTTCTTCTCTCCAATCAGCGCATCTATCTTGATAGCAGAACGACAGACCCAGAGCCCAGTTTCTTCTGGGTGGGCAGATAGATTTCGTGGCCGCTTAGTACCACTCGTTTCTTATGTTACTCTTCAAACACCATCGTCTAGTCATACACTGGATACGCCGCACATACACACGCAATCAAACACACACCATCTACAGGCGTTCGCTCAGAAGCCGACAAGGGGACACACAAATCATTTACTGGACAAACAACCAACATCTGAATTTATCGTTGGACGTCCATTGAACGCCGACGGGTCGGATTTTTACGCAGCAAATAGAATGCCGCCGAAATCTCGGCCACCATAGTCAGCCAACTAGGCATGACATTTATCCATATGTTCAGCGTTCGTCGAACAGCGTCACCCAGACCGATGGGCGAAACACGAAAGCTTCTGTGAGATGAAACGAAATGAAAGTCCGCTCATACCGAAAGCGTCTTGTCGGAAGTTTATGATGTGCAAAATACGCTCGGGCAGATTGCCCATTCATTTACCGAAATTGCTCTACTCCTCTGGCTGCAGCGGCGGCAGCGACGGCGACAGCAGCGGTAGCAAGAAGCAATCAGTTACTTGTCCGTTGGCATATATATATATATATATATATATTATGGCACATGGAAGTGGCTGGTGGTTTTGGTGGCGTTGCAACAACGGCGGCTACTTGACCGATGAAGGCCAAGCAGCCGACCAAATTGGCCTGTAATAAATATCAATCCCTAGTGCCGATTATGTCAGAGCACTACACACATATATGTGAACGGTAAGCATTTAAATCTCAAATACCATAATTTACATAAATACGACATGCAGAATATACATATATATATATATATATAATCTGTGATCGAAGGGCTAATTTAGAAATGGCAGTAATAGTCAACGTGAGATGTAGTCCGCGAAAAAAAATTCTCATTTATTGTTTTTGTATATACATAATATGTATATACATATCATATATATTGTTGTGGTACTTTGTTGGTAGCCGCCCAGCTAATTTCACTGTCTCACGTATGAACCCCACCTTATATATATATGTATCTGTCTGCCACGGATGTTGTCGATAATGCCTCATTATTGTCCTTTGTTTAGAATGAACACTTGTTTAAACAAATTGTTTTTTTTTGGCGTGTACTTTCTGCATATCTTATCTCAATTAACGCGTCGGCAAGGTCACAGCTAGCTCATTCATTTTGCTCAAAATATAATATGATCTTATTACAAATGAACACTTCACAGATAAATAAATATATATCAATAATCGCTGGTAGTAAAAAGCCCTCAGGGCATGTAGTGTAAGGAGTTTGTGGCTGTTGTTTGTTGTATTGAACTCACTTTGGAAGTTCTCGCACCATTCACAACTTTACTTAGATGACCTCTTCATGTCGATTAGACTCGAACGTTTTTGCCACACTGAGAGAAAGAGCTCTCGTTTAAAGGTGCCCGAATGGCGAACAAGAAGATTTTCCCCAGCGACCTTATATACAATAACAAGTGAAGAATATACTTTTACCATATATATATATACAGTGACCTTGCAGCTACCTCGTCGTGCAAGTCTGTTGGCCTGAACATTGATTGTCTGGCTAACATTGAATCAATGATCTTCTATGCACAGCTGTCTTACAACAGTTTTATTACACTGACCTACGCGAGGCTATATATTCATCTCAGCTAGTGAATCCATCTTCCGCAAATGTATCCAACTAATCGCAGCCCACTTATGATTGTATTATTTGCTTTACCATATTTGTCTGTTTTCTTTATCGCCCGCTGACATCTATCATTTCCCTCGCGTAGACACTATGTCCAAACAGTGTCTGGGCGAAGACCGCTCAACAAGCCCATTCATTCTATTTGAAGACACCAGCTCTGCAACAGCAACGCCTGAGGATGCAACTACAGTGTGCAACTGGAAGCAACACCTTCGTGTGTCTCTCTAGATCTCATCTTGTGTGTGTATTCCTAACCACCACCATCAGCACCACCACCCTTCTCTTCCTCGTGGTCTCTGTTGTTGGTTGCGGTCAAAAGTAGCACGCCTCTCTTGAATGAACCTCGTGTGAGGTTCTTTCACCCCGAGTCCCACCGACAGAGAGAGAGAGAGAGAGAGAGAGAGAGCCGTTGAAGTACCTATGATCAGTACAGTTGTGTGTGCGTTCGACGTCTGCTGTGATGATCATCGACTAGTGCGTCCTTCACCACAACGCGACGACAGCAAGCATTCACTTCAACACCTGACGATGAAGTATCTATGATGATGGCGATGACGGACCCGTGTACGTTTGACAGGGGTTGAATGATGCTGAAGTGCTCTGGCTGATTGACAATGCATGAAGGAAAGTAGACCTCCCGGCAAACAAAAAACCAACAGTAATCTCATACAGCACGGAGAGCGGTGCTTGATACCACGACTGTATTGCCAATCGCGGCGTAGGAGGGGATATATTGCTGTTCTATTGACTGAACGATTGATCAAATGACTGACCGGTCCACGGCAAGATTAAACGTACCATTACACACACATGTAGCCAAGGCGTGTATTTAGGAGTTGCGTTGTAAGCTGATCTATGTGCGCGGGCGTACGAGAGAGAGATTCATGTGGATTCGTAAGATCATACACATCATAGAAATTCGCATCGTGGTATCGTGCTGTTACATGCATGGACGTAAGTTCGTCTGGAAGACCTATTTTGATCCTAGAGTTGGGGAGTGAGAAAGAGAGAGGGAACGAAGTCCAACAGATGATGACTGGAAGATGAACGGCACTTAACAGAATTTTTCTCATGTGAAGTTGCATGTCGATATGATAGCCTTCATTGGATAACAGGATTACATACACTTGATTAGATACTACTACAGTGGTGTGAAAAACATAGCCCACCCCCTATATTTCAACAATCGTTACAAAGAATACACATTTGAGGCATTTCTTCTGTGTCAGATTAATGTACGTGTCAAATAACATATTTACCACAAAGAACAGCGCATACAACATCGCATGCAGCCTGCTACAACAAAATGTGTCATATTTCGGTGGTGAAAAATGATAGACGCACCCTCAGTTATCGAGTGTTTTCGCTGAATTAGTTCTTGTTTTCTTGTGCTAATCAGTACCGTGTGGACTCAGCCTTGCTAATTATAACGTCAAAGACTCGGTTTGGCATACTATCAACGAAATTTAGCAGGATCCGGTTGCTGACATCTCCCCAGGCCTCCAACAACGCCTTTTTTAGTGTTTCCACGGATGTATACTGTCGATTCGACGCGTATACTCTTCGGATAAGAATGCCCTAGAGGTTCTCCATCGGGTTGAGCAAAGAAGAACATGCTGGCCACTCTAGGGTACCAATGTCATGCCGTCTTAACCGCGCATGTGTACTAGCGCTGACGAATTGAAGAGTTATCTTGTTAGAAAACAATTGGAAGTAGGTGAAATCTGCCACTAAATGGTAGTAGGTTGTTGGTCAACATCTGCTGATAGTCCTCGCTATTCATTTGAGATGAGATGAAAGTGAATCCAAGTTTGCAAAGCTTCCCAACCCATAAAGCACTCTCCGCCGAACATGTGCTTCGAGAAGTACCGCGACTCTCTACGTACATCATGCCAGTAACCGTTAAATCCATCTAGCCCATCCAAATTTAACTTCTTCTCGTCACTGGAGACGATTTGAAACAACATAGTACCTTTTAGATAGATTTACACCCTCAGGACACTTTTTAAAAAAACGTTGCCCCAATACTCATCAATGTCCAGTCACGTCCATAATGTTGCGGGCGAAGTTTAGTTGGGCAATCATATGG
Source organism: Stratiolaelaps scimitus (assembly GCA_019614645.1). Lineage (NCBI taxonomy): Eukaryota > Metazoa > Arthropoda > Arachnida > Mesostigmata > Laelapidae > Stratiolaelaps > Stratiolaelaps scimitus. Next base: position 4,141,941 of record JABWDB010000025.1, on the reverse strand, counting down.
CGTTGTTGAAGACGAGGTGTTGTTCTCATTTGGGCCCGTATGATATGCGGATAACGCTTAATTGTATTTAAAACTGTTGATCTATGAACCTGAAGGGTTAACCCTTGCCTGATTGCTTCACAACTTATGGTCGAATTCGAGGCCAATCTACAGATATGCATGACAGTTCGCTACCTGTTTTTTCGTGGACGTCCTTTAGACGTATTAGTACCATATTTCGATGGACTGCGTCAATAATTTTGCACTACGTGACGATTTTTGCCAATTTCTCTGGCAATTGCAGTCTGGGTCTTTCCTGCTCTGTGTAAAGCGGTAATAACTGCTTTCTCTGCATCAGTAAGGCTCGAAGCGCGTCCCGTGACTACAGTACTGCTTGAATGCTCAACACAAACTGGATTAATTCAGCGAAAACACTCGATAACTGAGGGTGTGTCTATCATTTTTGACCACCGAAATATGACACATTTTGTTGTAGCAGGCTGCATGCGATGTTGAATGCGCTGTTCTTTGTGATAAATATGTTATTTGACACGTACATTAATCTGACACAGAAGAAATGCCTCAAATGTGTATTCTTTGTAACGATTGTTGAAATATAGGGGGTGGGCTATGTTTATTCACACCACTGTATTATGAATAAGGAGCCAACCTTAGTCTTGTCAATATTTATGTGTATAATACACCACATAGAAATATTCCCATTATTCATATACGTGTCATTTCTCCATTCGTTGTAGTTACACGTAGCAACAAGTGGCTCTATACTACTCCCTGTTTTGTACAGTCCAACCACGAATCTTTCCCTAATCGCCTCCGATGCCAACCCCGTATTGGCCGGCATGTCACTAACGGTGCCCGATATCGCCGCCCCCGTCAACGCTGTACGTCCACTGAAAGTGGTTTACCGCCGTGGTCGTCCAATCATTTGACCAGCATTTGGTGGTCAGCCAACCAAGCAACCCACTGACTGACTGACTAAGTCATCGGCCAACAAACAGTCTGATGGTGAGAGAGAGACGCAAGCAGATTCATTGAGTAAGTAGCTTGCTTGCCCGAAAGTCCGCCAGCTGTATCGGCGATAACCATGTCACCCGTAACCGGCTACCGGCTCTATGTGGTGCCCATACATGATGATGATGGTGGTGCCGCCGTTGACACGCTGGTATAGACACTAGCAGATACCAACAAGTGACTGATGGCTGACCAACCGTCGACAGACAGTAGCAACGTTGCACCATACAACTTTGCAACGGCGGCAGCAGCAGCGGAGGTCAACTGCCTTCCTTTAATAGATGGATCGAAGCTGCATTGCCAGTGGCCCGGTAGAAGCTTGCTGGCTCGACCACGATGGGGGATCCACAACCACTGAAACCAACGGCCGGCTCCGCTCGAGCAACGGCTGAAATCTCTTCGATCCCAGCAGGCAGCAACAGCACCAAGGGAGAGACACAGAGAAGAGAGAGATAGGACCTACCAACAATCGGATGCGGTGTGACGACTGTCTGTCTGTTGTTGCTATTGGCCACAGAAGTCATTGTAGTCAAAACAAGAGGCGGCAGTGGTCCCGTAACCTAATTAGCGTTTGACCAAAAAGACCGACTGCATCATCGCGATTATGCGATTGGACTCGCAAGAAGAATTGACGTCGCACGAACGAGTCGTGCCTCTCTGTCTGCTGCCTGTGATCGTCGGAGTAGTGAAGGTGGTATTTGAGCAACGAAAGAGCTATAGATCCGGTGCTAGGACGTTGTTGTTGTTGTTGTTGTTGTCTGATGTCAGACGCCTGAGCCAGCAGTCCTCGAGGTACCCGATGTCAAAATATGGTGCACCAATTTTGGGTGGATTGAGCTAGCAACAGTCGATTGTTATCGAAACATGTCGTTATCATCTCTGCCGCCTCTGCGGTTAAATGAAGCCTTACTACCTACCTACTTACTACTTATCGATAGATAGCTAGGCCAAATAGTAGCGTAGATGCTGCCTATTCCATTACAACTACATAGTACGCAATGCAACTTCGACATTTCGCTTCTGCAACCGCCCGCTACTCGAGGTCTGGATGACACGATTTCTGGGTCAACTATATGACTAGAGCTGATACGGCGTAGGAGCCTTCGGATGGACTGACTTACTGACTGAATGCTGTGCTGGTGTACGTCAAATTGTGCAAGCCGAGACAAGCCAGCGTAACACGAACATTTCCTGTTTGGCTACCACCAGTTAGAACTGAATAGAGAGCCATGCGAACACCCAACGAAGTGGTGTGGTTACAAATTGTAGCCGCGTCCTAGGTGCATGAGAGAGTGCTGTGAATATGTATTGTACACCTCCTAATGCAATTGCGATCTATTATCTATAGTTACACAATGGATTGCGGTTGCGGCTGTAGTGTTGTGGCTATTGCTGCTATTCTTGACCTTGGGAGTGGATAGATAATCCATAGGTAGATAGTTCATGAAGATGGACAGTAGTGATTCAAGATTCATCCAAATTGAACGATTGATGGCGATGTCCTATTCGCCGCCGTGATAACTGCCGCTCCTCTAGTTGATGTCAGTTTGACTCTCCTCTCTTTCTCTCTCTTTCTCTTGCTTCTGCTTATGCCAATGGCTACTTTGTCTGCTGAGTTCGATTTGGCCGGTGAGCTGCCATCGCGAAGAAACTCAAGATACCATCAACAGATAGAAGTTGAATCCCTCGACTCGACCAACCTATTTCCTAATCGCATTAAGGAGAAGAGTGAACGCCAGAATGAATTAGTCCTAGTTTCTGCTGCACCAATATGTTTAAACATAACGCTTCAGAGGTTAGATCCATTGCGCACTAAGCATCGACGCTCACTGCGGTTATTGTTCTGGGCAACCGATAACAGCCCGAAACTCGGTTACTTTTCATACATATTATTCCTAATTTATATTTGTAAAAATTATATTATAAATAAGATATAAGTTAGGTAGATAGGGTAAAAAACAGATCAGTCGGCTTTGGGGTGGGTGTATCTATAATATATGGGTCTGTCTCCCAATTATCATAGTAAATGCATGTCTCAAAATTATCACAGTAAATATCCAAGCAACCGTAACAGATACACGAATCGTGTTATCAGCAGGCTCGACCCTAATATCCAATCTAAGGAGGCCTTTAAATATCGCCCACACGTGTCAGCGCGGTGCCCAGAGGTCGCAGGTTCGAGTCCCGTATCGTGACATATAAGAGAACTTAAGCACTGTAAAATTGCAGTTCCTTTATTAAACCAATCAAGTTTTACCTTTACACAATCTCATCTCATTTGAAACGTTCAGATTTCTGGACACAGTTATCGCCTCATTGTGAAGCAGATTTTGCGCAACTAATTGTTGTAATGACTGAAATGTTGATAAGCAAACAAGCAAGCCAATAATGGTCATTCATATCTGACACCCTCAAACAGTTGCTGTTGCATTCACTTGGTAAACAAAGGTCTGCCGAAACTACTAGCCCAGCATTTAGCCAGCCATTATGACAGTCAGATCTATATCATTGTCAGCTGTCCTTACACAGTACAAAGGCGCGAGCATTGTAGCAAAATATTTATTAACTCGCACAACAACCGCACCACGAGAATATGCATAGGTAGAAGCACATTATTACACCCATGAACTTGATCGACATCTTAAAGGGACATAAGCAGCAACTTCGGCCAGGGACGCGTAGATACGACAGCGAATACTTGTGATGGCAATTCTTGTTTGTCGCGAGTTTTCCAGTTTTTTTTATTCTATTCTCGTATCGCTCTGTCTCTATCTTTCTCTCTCTCTCTCGGTCTCTACATGTATAATATATTAGTACAGCTTCTATGAAATTGCATCTGTTATATGCGACCTTCATTTATGCTATGACTATAGGTGACGGTAGGAGTGCCACGATCAGCTGGATCGAGACCATCACAAATACGAAATGCAGCATCGGAGTGACGTCAAGGCGAACGATGCGGGAATCTTGATTTGTGTTGATCGGACACTTTCTCCATAGTCATAGATGATGCGTTTGGATAAAAACGTCTACGAATTACCCTGATAAATGTTCACGCGTCGATCTGCGGTAATGATGTATAGAGAGGGTAATTTTATGAAATAAATAAGTATATTATATAAATATATTGGTTAAATAACGTCTGTAGTGTCTGCAGTTTGCCATTGTCCTGCATTAACATAAAATAAATGCGTCGTCACGCGTGTTTCTATTGCGAGTACTAAGTGTCACTCAAAAAAACAGCAATGTGATTGTCGTGGTGCTATAAGGAACTCAAATGAACTGAACGGAGCTTCTTTCTCATAGCGACACAAAGAGGAGTGAATTATTTAAGCATTCCAGACAGAGAGAATGGGCAAACTGAATGACAAAAAATTATGCAAAACACAGTTGAAGTTTGTGCAAAGCGGTGTTTAGGCTTATTTTCAGTTTTCTCTGTTCGTTGAAAATTCAGAAACAAAGATAAGAGCAAAGAAAGAAAGAAAGTATCTAACGGTGTAGATATAATAGAATATAATAGCAGTATTACCAGCCTCAGGCTGTACGCGGAGTTTTGTTCTTAGAAAAACAGAGACAGACTTCGTTTTTCGTTTCGGGGTTGGTGGTGGTGGTGGTAAGGGATGGGAATAGGAATGGCAACGCTTGAGAACAGAAGCTGCCCTCGGCTAGTGGCTGCTAGCGTTCAACAGGCGGAACACATAGAGCAGACGCAGTAACGCCGCCTGTGTTGCCGGCCAGACGAATTAGCAAGTTTGATGAGATCGCGAGTGCGCGGGCGAGAAAAGCCCACAGCGTTCGTTGTTTCAGCTCGGCCCGGGCTAGATTGGATTGGGTTGGGTCCGGCTGGCTGGCTGGCCCGGTATCGGCAGCACTCACGACGGCCTGTTCTCCCGGCTCTAGCATCGTTACAGCAGCGTGTGAAAGAGCGGATAGCGACGAATGACGACGCCAAGCACCGGCAGCGGCTCCGGCTGCGCGGCGACGGATGGACCCCGACAGATATCGGCAGTAAACGAGGACTTCCGTCTATTATATTCTATTCAGCCAGAAGGGCTGGGTCGCATAGGAACAGCAGCAGACGCAATTTGCGCGACGCTTGACGTTGACATCATTGACAACGACGACAACAACGACAACAACAGCATTAATTATCATGGCGGCAATAACAACAACAACAACAGCGTCTATTTACAACACGTCTACGTGAGCAACAGTCCAGTGATTGTGAATAATGGGATTAGGTCATTGTTTGGACATCGGGATGTTCTACTCGAAAATTTGATGCATTGGCAACATTGAGCCAATTAGGGTAAGTTAGTTAATGGTTGATCGGTGAAGGGAGCAGGCTGCTAGGTGCACGCGTCGGATGGAAGTGCCTTTACAAAGAGTCAGTGTTATCATTTTTCAGGGGGTTATTTTTTAGCAACAGAATTTTGGTCTTTAGAGATAAGAGGAATCACGACATCCGCGAATTCACTGCGAGCACAATTCATCTCAATATTAAAAGTTAAAATATTAGCAGCACGTTGTTCATTTGTCTGAAGTCAAATAGATCCAATGCCAGTGTTACCCACAGGCTATTGACCTCCACGAGCGTGGTGAGAGAGTTGCGTTCAGCGTTTAGTATAATATTATATAAATACTCTTGGTACAGACAATCAATGTGTCGGACTTACCAAGTGCCGTCAGGAAATTATTTTTCGATTGCTGCAGTTCATGCAGCCCATCAAAACGTTCCGCCCCTGTCAACAGGAGAAGCCACCTTTATGCAATACATCGTGCCCTATGGCGAACTTGATTACGATACAGTTCTACGCATAACAATCGCTTCATGCCAATCTCATCATGTATTGCCACGGTAATCACGGGTACACGCTGACCGGTAAATTGAGTCATCAGTCAACCACTGTTTTCACTAGCGGAAGTGGTGGTCGTTCGCACTCGTCGCCACACTATTTCTATTGTGTATGAGATCCGTATTTGCTTTCGTAGGATTAAATAAATTATTTTAGATCAACTATTGAATTTAACAGTGTCCACGTGAAGAATGTGTAGACAAGCTTTGCCTAGCTTGTTTTGCCTGGCTTTGCTCTGTTTAGTGAATTTTCTCGGAAAGTTTCTAACCACCACGCGTATTTCGAATCTAATAACACCGTCGAGAGCTGTACGTTCTCAGAATGAGCTAGTCAATCGCCAGCACTGTCACTCTGGTAGTGTTCAAGTATCCGATGATCTGGTGGCCGCGGGAATGTTCCGCAACATGGAAATATCACTTCAGTCGTATTCCGAGCGGCAGTTCAAATGGCAGAGCGCTCTCTCTCTACGTTAGTACCTAAATAAAGGTCGGATTTGCTGCATACACTTCTTCTTTGGTCGGATTGCGGTGACGACATCCGTTCGGGACCGCAGCAACCACTGCCACCACCAGCAGATGTTGAAAATCAAAATAATTCCGTGACCAAAGAAACACTATTACGTCTTGTCATACCGTTATCCCAGTAGCGCCGCCAGCCGCCGTTGAGTGGGTCAAATTAGAAACTAGCCGTGTCTCCGGACAGATTTATCTTAATATGTTGTGGCTGGGAAAGCTCTCAGGATGGCGAAAAAGATGACCGCTAGATTCGGCCGTCGATAGCAGCATGTCAATGAGATTTCTCTCTATAGAAATGTGCTTTTTCCACGTTGACTCACGTTACAACAAACATCGAAAACGCACACATTCATTTCATCTACTCGCCATGAAGCAACTATTAACTACAATTGTATTACAGTCTGGCAGATTTTCTCTGATAGTCTGCATGGGCCGACGTATTGTCTCTCCATTTGATCGGTTGGCATAATTCATAAACGCTGACGGATTTGAAAGAAGACTTCGCCTTTTTTGAAAAAAAAACGAAAAGGAGGATTTTATTTGCATACATACACTAATAACAATGGACGTGGATACATACCATAATGTTTGTCCATCTGTGGACTTACAAATCGGCCAATCGTTATGGTGTTACGACATATTCTGGCAGTACTACTAATACCTTGTCAGATACGCAACTTGTTGATCAAGAGGTTAGCAAGAACGAGCGACCCTGGTGATGATGTGGAAATCTGTTGAAAATCCTCTTTCGTCGCAGAAAGAGCCGGGTTCTTCATCAAATTTTGTTAGATAAAAAAACGAACGAGACACGGCCCGAAATAGAAACAATGACAACCATAATTCGTCAGATTGGTTTCATAGTACAACGAATGTTTTCGACCAACACTCATCTCGTTCCGTAGATGCGTTTATATTTATTTATACAATCTTGGATTGATGTGATAATATTCAATATGCCACACCTTGAAAGAAACCTTGTTCTGAGTGAGGACTCTTCGCTTTGCGTTGATCTTATGTTGTAGACGTGCCCTCAATGTTTAAGAGGAAAAGAACCAGTCTTAAGCGCAAAATTTCGTTGCTAAAGATTTGCTAGATTGTACAGCACATCTTCTTAGTACTTATACATAGTCATATATTCACAGCTAGAAAGTGAATGAAGTACTGTTCAATTTTCTGGGAGCTGCCGGTTTCCACATGGTCGATGACTGCAATTTAGCGTTTTGTACAAGATATAATTTGCATGTATCTGTGTGTATATTGACATAACGGCAGCAACGGCAGCAGCTAAACAACAATAACTCCATAGCGCACTGTGCCGATTGGCGGAACGGATCGGTTCATTCTGTGCGACAACATCACCAATTCAGCATTCAGCAAGAGCCAGCTCGACACTTCGTCTTCTATCGATGTGAGACGAAATTTGTCTCACGGCATAGCTATTCGTTACAGCATTACCACTGCTCTATCTGCGCCATACGATATCAGATGGGAGGTCGCTTCCTATACACGATGCGTATATCTGACCCACAGTCGACGTTAGTCGACCCTCCCATGAAGCCCCATGAAGTGGAAGCGAAGGTCCTATGATAGATCTCTCTGGTTTAGCTCTGTCTACAAGAAGCTCTGCAACTGCTTCTGCTCTGGGTGAATTGTAGGATCCCCTACCGGTCGTATGCGCTATCCATCTATTTTGGCGGTCGTTCGCTCGCGAGACATGAGTACGAGATAGAGAGAGGAAGAGAAAAGAAGCAATGAAATATTCGAGGAAGGTATCACTAGTTCTGCGACAAAACGTCAACATCCCGAGCGGCAGCTCGTTTCGGTCAATAAAGCTCTTCCATTGGCCGCTGTTCCGCGTAGGGAGTTGAAAGGAAAAGTAGATGGGGAAAGCTGGAACGGAGGGGGAGAATGAGTTGTTGTGAAAGCGAGCTTCTATTATCCGGACTCTGTCCGGAGAAACCTCCAGGGCGTTGGATCCCGTTGGCAAAATGAACGGCGTCCACGAAACTCTAGGCAAGGCCTACTTCAGCATGTGCTCGCCTCCTAGGCTACCCAACGACATCAGGCCCAAACGTCTCGATTCCAGCCTCTTCACTTCCAATCTTCAGCCTCAGATTGTTGGAACAAAGAGAAAGCCAGCAGGAGCAATACTATTACTGCTGCTGCTGCAACCACCGCTGTGTTTGAGCAAAGAATAGACGTCGGACGAGCTCGGGGGTGTGGGACCTGCGCGGTAGGCAGATACGAAACCCAGGCTTTGCTTTCGTTCTCCCGTTATTTCGGTACAAACTCGCCAGCCCGAGTCGAGCTGTTCTCCACAAGTGAAATGGAGGTTGTTCAGAGGCTAACGGATTTGAGAACGTTTCGACGAGCCAACGAAACAGGCCGAAACTGTCCAAAACAGTCCTATTTGAAACCTCCTCGAAACAGATGGAACGACAGATGAATGAACAAAGGTAGAAAAACGGGATGACAATATGAATTGAATCGTAAAATATTTACACGAATGAAACGAGAACACGAAGACCTGAAAAGAGGCCCCTGTGGCCGGCCTCTATGGGGTCCGTAAACGGAGGCATTTCGTGTGGCGTCGAAACTGTCTCCCGGTACGGAGGAATATCTCAGTTAGCTTTTACATGTGTGTCCATATGTGACCCCGTAGCCTCGCAGAGCTCCCCGGGAAGTCCCGCACGCATCCGCCAGAGTTTTCACTGTTTTACTCATCGATGCATTCGCCGTTACTACAGGTGGTGCTTGTGGTTGTGCTGCTGTAGCTGAGGCTGCCAAAACTCAATGGTGGTAGACACGTAAATCTTCATTGTTCGTCTTCACTTCCCATTCAGTTATCTCATGGGGTGTGTCTGCTCTGCACCGCTCATCGCTAACCGCCACCATCACCTTCAGCACTGGCACTAGCGCCATTCACACCCCTCGATGAATGTGATGTTTTCCATGGGGGTAGTTGCTAGACGAAGGTGGAATAGAAGAATTCCGCGATGCCGTTGCGTGACAGCACGGGAATAACAGTACACTGTTGGTCGCAAGCGCCAAAACAAACTATCGCGTGTGCTGCTGGTGGTTGCGTTGCTATTTTTCCGTTCGTGGAATATGAATAAGATGTATGAAGGCCTTACATGAGGTATGCTTAGATGTATCTGAGAATACGATTCTCACCTTTGAAGCAAAAGCAACAGCATCCAAGATAATGGGGGACACTGGCAACTCCCCCCATCCTCCTCTCACCATCATAAACGAAACACATTTGTTTATGATTAACACGCGTGTGGACAAATAGACATCCGTAATTATCAAGCCTATGAAGGATGTATAATAAAGTTTATTTTTGTAATGGAAGACGTTCGAACATACTGCCATAGCAATAAGGAACTTACTAGTTCGTGTTTGTATATTTATATATATTATATGTAAGACAACTCGCGAATGCGATTATGCGTTGGTCTATAGCGAACACTCAGGTTAGTTAACCGTTGATTCGGGCAGTCGCGTTCCTTCATATTCGTACAATGGCAGACTATGCGGTGATATGTCGTTTATAAAGATCGTCTCAGAGTTCTCATTTGCAGTAAACAGACACATCCGTACGGTCAACACAAAGCTCCGTACCTTAAAGCTAGATAGCTACCACTAAGTGTGAGCACCACCATCCAATTTCGGTGCAAAGCTGTAACAATTCTCGGCACGAGTTTGCGCTGGTTTGCAACGATAAGAAGAAATCCCATCTCATTTTTCTGCCAGGCCCAAAACTACGCATCACTTATCAGCAGCAGTAGTGAAGTTCGTACACTATAGATATACATACATGTGTGTGTGTGTGTGTTAGGGGTACCGAAGCCCCATAGAAAATCAGCTGAGTGACCTAAAAATAAATGTGTGTCTGTGTGTGCAGCCACTTCGGAGATCTCTGAAGTTAGTTTAGTACACAAGTAAATAAGATGGGTGCAGGTTGTTCGCCAAACTCACTTCAAGTGCGCCGACAAATCGTAGTGGAGCCGAAGTAGCGATATCTGATAGCGTTGCCGATACCGTCACCGACATCCGCTGTCGTTCATCGGGATAACTGGTCTAACTGATCGAGCGCACAGTCATTTCATGATGTGACCTCGCGCAGCCGATATCAAAAAAAAGACAGCAGGAGTATCGAAACATAGAAAACAAATGAAAATCATAGATTTTAAGACCCATTCGGCATCAATTACTGCAAATATTGAACTGAATTTGCGAGATAGCATAGGAGGATAGTGGAGGAGCGCAACGGTTTATCCTCAAAATGTTCTCTCGATCAGATACAATAGACCCACAACCACACAACGAGAATTCGATGACAGAAAAACAAAGTATGCCTCGATGGATAAATTAATGGCATCGATTCGCTTGTTGGGAATACGAGACACACACATATATATATATATTGATTTATTCGAACATCCAATAATTAGGAATTAGTTGTAGGGATTATTTGGGGGGGACTAGCTGGGGACCGGGGCCGAGGTCGGCATTTTCCCGAGGAAGGCGATGGCATTGCCCCTCTGCACAGCGAGGGACAGACGTTGCAGAAGGAAATATCCTGCGCGCTTGTCCCCGGTGGCGCGGACCGTGGTTATATATATATATATATATATAGTTAATCGAACTGTTATAGTATGTATTAGAATGACAAATATCAGTTAAGCCTTACGTGTATCAATGTATTATACGAACTGGTATAGTTAACGAAACCAGTTTACGAAACCCGAACTAGTTTTCCGGTGTTTCGTTTAGTGACTTGCCTTACACAGGAGCTGGCGTTTAATACTAAGTGCATGTATGTGATTTTACCAGACATAATAGAATTCACTGACAAATACAATATAAGGGATTAAACCTATAATGATGAACACAGTGTTTTGCCCAACAACAATTTTTGTCGCCGCCACAATAATCAGTTGGGGTAGCTTGAATATGAATATTTTCATATCCTTCAGCACTAATGAATATTAGAAACTAGAAGCAACGTACGTTATTCTAATCAATCTCAGTAACACCACAATCGTCATGAAGGCCACACAGACGCGCATACGCATCCACACAGATATTATATATACAGACAAATATATTAAAAGGAAGCTGGAATTAAAATAATCAATTGCAGCACCACCCCGAAATCGAAATTGTTAATAACCGCTAACGGTGCCCTACAGTATGGAATCGCTGCGCGGACTTCGTCGTCACGTGAATCTGCTCGCCAACTGTTGTTGCTGTTGCTGCTGCTTTTGTTGTCTATAAATAATGTGTCTCATTTATCCTCGATCGCTATGGCTGCACTACACCGCTGTTAGTTACTCCGTTACGGCCAATGAGCAAATAAGGGCTACGGGTAGATGTCGGAACATCAGACTGACGTCAGAGAAAGATATATTCACCCACATGTTCGCGTGTCTGTATCCCTGAATAGAAACGATTCATCTCGAACTTATTTTTCTCTCTCTCTCTCCCTCTCGTGTGTTCTCTCTGTCTGAGAGATCATTCAAAAATCGACATCGAACCAGCGTGCCAATATTCTTCGATGGGCTCATTGCGACGCCACTTTGTCCAATCCATCTATCGTGCAACAGTTGTGAACGTGAGTCATACACCAATAAGAAACATTTCGCCCTGATTTGGCACACACACACGTCACCACCACCCGTTCAGCTTCTGAACACACAGAAAGAATACAATTGTTGTTGTTGTCGTTGTTGATACCAGCAATAGTACGGTTACCATTGTTATCAGCAGTGGCAGAAACAGCTCATTCAGCTCCTCAACGGCCAAGCACGATGATTGTGGCGATACTTGGCGATATCATTCACATGCTAGCGGCGTCGTGATGTATTGGAACCTTATAATAGCATGTCGGATCGTTCGGACTTTTTGACGGATTCAAGATTCAAATAGACTTTGATTTCCCTGCCAAGTTCGTTGACTGCATGTCTGTCTGTATACAAACAGTATATGTTAACAGGAGCATGAATGTATAAGCGCACTTTGCTGCCAGCAGCACTCATGAGAAATGCATGCTTATGGGCCTGCACATGTCATTCATTTCTTGTTTGTTTGAGAGATTTGTGTTTTTTCTTCAGAAGTTCGTCTCAGTTCCTACGGTACTATTGCGTTGTCAAATCACATTTGCAGGATATTGAGAATAGAGCGGTCGGTCCGATCAGGATAAATGGGGATGGCCTTCAACAAACTCTGCGGAGTTTTACTAATTAGTAACATACATGTGAAGAATGGGTAAAGAAAACTACTTTAAGTTTGACTAGACATGATGAGGAACCAAAGCGTATCATGTTCGCGTCGACATGTTCGACAATCGATATCTCTTCACAATCGGTAGAACCAATTAAAATTCGTCGGCTCGTTCTTAGTTCAACATAATAGATTTATATACATTCGTCCAATCAATAACGTTTGTACTCATAACACAAAAAGACGAGCGTTACATCACCCAGTCAAGGACAGGCACACTTTGCATCTTTCTATTCTTTTCTAACACTTACATTATGTCAATACAGACATGTTCGTTTATTGTCTCTAGTTTCTGCATAGTCGAGTAGTTGCAGAATTTCGATAGTCTCACTACTGCTGCTGATGCTGCTACCAGCTACTTAATGCCAGTTGTTCTTCTTCCAGGCATAGTGTTGTCGATCTGCCGTTGGACTGTGAGCTCCACGCGCATCGCTGGTGCAGTTCGAGGCGGGGTGTAGAAGGATCGACAATGAAGTTCAAGTCTTCTCGAGTATGACAAGACCACGAAGACAAGGCCACGAAACGTATGAAGATCAGCCCAAGAAAGGAGGTATCGTTCAGACGGGCAACATTGTTGCGCGCCAACGAAGAAGCCACGAGGAGCCGTTGAGCCGTCCGGCTCTGGTGGACCTTTGGCTTTACTTCTCAATTGCTATTATGTCAATCGGTCTTCCATTTATCTTGCCGTTGCAGCTGCTCTTCATTGTGTCACCCCAACGGAACGGCTACCATCAACACGTGTATCTACGTTGGTGTTCACAACAATGCCACGACCTGGGCCAAGGTGGTGATTCCCTATATCATTACGGTGTCACCGGCCAGCAGCCAGCGAACGATCTAACGGCGGCGCCGACGCCGAACATCCGGTGACCTTGCCGTAAATGCTGCAGCCCTACAATCGTTTACTTTCAATCGCCCATGTTGAACCTTCCTTTGTTTTCCAACAGCTGAATAGGAAGATTTGTGCAGTTGAGCTCTATTGTTTTTATACCGTCGTCAGAGATTCCTATCGAATTCATATAGATCTGTGCTTCAAGAGCAGAAGTATTATTCCCGTTGCTCATCGATATTGAAGTAATACACAACACACACCCACCTAAGTATCTGCACATCCGTTCCTAACCGCTCTGCTAACGAAAAAAAACAACAGGGATAACTAGTATCCCAAGTATAGGTGTGACTTCAAATGAGATTTCACATCTATTCGATTTTGTCCAGCTGTCATGATAAATAGTAATAGTAAATACTCCATATTTTAGTATAAAGTACTCGCGGCGGGCAGGGGGGTCACGGGTAGAGTGTATAGGTAAACTGGTCAGCTAGGCTAAGATGTATATGTCTACCGTTAGGAAAGAAGTCAGTTCACAGCTAGGAAATGAAGTGGATCAGTTCTATTGATAGTTACAACAGAGTAAGTTTCAAAGGGTTAATCGACCTATCCGTGTTTCTTAAGTTGAGGTCGATTTGCCCCTACCTGTCACCTTATAGCTGATCCTACTGTCAGCCTACTTCTGCCCTCTCCTCCTAACCAAGCAACGTCCGTTGTCAATTGATTAGCAACGAAAATTCGGTGCAAACTTCGAAATCGACACCGTGGGATAACCCGCGACCAGCATTATCAACAAGGCCTAATTACTAATGTCATTATTACACCAACAATCTAATAATGACATGAGACACATTAATTTTGTCCATGGTTAAGGAATCTTGTGGTAGTGATGGCGGTGGTGGCGGCAGCTGCAGCAGTTGTTAAAAACTCATTGTGAAAACCAGTGATACAAATGAACGCTTGTTGAATATCTCAATCAATTTGACGATGAACATCTCAGTGTACAAGATTCATTCAGTATCACCCGAGAGACAACAAAATCCACGAGGCTATTGATGGTCACTTGAGCGTCGTCACCACTATAATCATTCATTAATATTTACATACGGCGTATTCCATATGTTTGTTCTATTTGTGTCGGTATTTGGATGTCTCTATATCTGTAAATCGGTCGGGCCCTGTTACCCTAGTAAAGAATATGCGACGAAGGTATAATAACTGAGACCCCAACAGCCGCATGTCACTCGTCGTCTTTGAAGTACTTTGCTTCAGCCCGTCAATCAGTGAGTGGGTGTCAATTAACCTTTCCTATTTCTTTCCATTGGGCCAGCTCCCTTCAGGGAGTAACGACTATTCAGTGGACATTTCGTTTTAGTATAAACGTCACTGAGTCGGGCTTGGTTAATTAGTTAGACGGTTGACGATGGCGGCTTTGACGATGATGACTAGAATAGTGACGAAAGTCCATTTGATAAGTTCGACTTTAGCGGCCTACCTTCACTCATGCGAATCTGGCAACAATGCAGAACGTAATACGAAGCTGCCGATCTTACCTGAAATTAGATCACAGAAAGAAGATCAATATTAGAATGATAGAACTATCGTCAAAAACCGCTAAATATTTGTATCTATATTTCTCCTATTTATTTAGACACCGTGTTTAACGCTTAATGAAAGCGGTGCTGATAGTGCAAACAGAATGTTTTTTTTATCAAAACGGATACCGCAGCCGATGAAATTGCCTTTTAATATAATAATTATCTAGCAGCCTCGTTACACATAAATTAGATTATATTATTTCTTGTGTCATGCCACATGGCAAGTAACAATCTGAAGGTGATTAGCACTATTTTATTGTTTGTTATTCCCGTTCTAAGTAGAGAGCTGAAGAAAAACGCCTCTTCTGACTAACGGTGTTATTATTATTATTATTTAAGGTTAACATGTTACGTTACAACATGTTTGTATTGGGCACCTAGGGATGGAGGAATAGCAAACAATAGCAGTGATGTCACATGGGGGTGTGTTGAGTTTGGTTTCGCTAATCATTGTCTGTGGCGGCCATTGGGATGGGCTGACGGATTTCGCAAAATGCAGGGGGACTTCACCCAACGGAATTTAGTGAAGGGACCGCCACTGGACCGATTGCCCCCGATGACGGACGCTAATGACTGTATTCAAGGCTTACCCTGAAGTGAATCTGACGACGAAAGAACGTAGTGAACCGTCTTCATATGTAAGCTACACTTACATTCATTCTAGCTGAGTGAACGCCCCTTGAACAAATGTGGGTCACAACTTCAACGTAACTCAGTCTGCTCTTCACTTGATTGCCATGTGGCGGTAAATTTTCAAAAAATTAAAAGGAACCTACACGTGGTAGTCGACCTCACGTTTTTAATAGCTAAAACGTAACCTTGAGAGTGCGTCAGATTAACCTACTGTCTTGGTTCTGAGACTATGGCGATCATTGCAAAGTCTGTCTCCTGCTGCATGAGTCTCTCGAACATAATTTTCCTGATTTTAAAATGTGCTGCTGACGCTCTCCAAAGCATACGGTATCGCAACCGGATACTGAGAAACAGACTACGAGCCGCGAGGTTTCGTGTTTGTCAGAACAACTCTGTTTCCCGGTTGATTCTACATTAATTTTACGTTATCATATGCACCCGTCCGATCCGTTTGCTATAATGCTACCTGTTTTAGTAACTGTCAATGACTTGTCACATTCACTAGCCGATGACAATATTTGGCCATGACCTCACTCGCTCCGTCGCTTTGTATACACTACATCTCTGTCCCAGTCATTAATCTGATCGGCAAATCGGGTCGTCGAGCTCTCTCTCTCTCTCTCTCTCTCTAACTACATACAAATAAACCAATAGCCTCCTGCAGCAACACCACCAGCAGGCCGCCACAGGACGGTGACTCGGTTCCACTGTATGCATATGCATGGAAGTATACGACTGTCATATCATAATGGCAGATTCTCACCATCTGCGACAGACGCAACTCGACCGTGGTTAACCGCTGTCAGGTCCCATGAGAAGCCCATTAAGAAGCGGAAGGTATCACTGGAGTTGCCGCTGTACAAACGTGCGTGTGTGTGTGTGTAATCTATGACTGTGTGACCGGATCATTCCCGGATATTCTCCAACGGTTGGAATACATAGACACGTCAGACTCGTCGCGTCTCAGCAGCGGATGAATGGGTACTAACTATCCGGCCAGCTCCGGCAAGGTAGCACCGCTAGCTTCATACGACCTTAGAGTGCACATTGGTGTTTACTTTACTTCGCCCTACGGAACTGTTGAAGAGAAATGGCGGCGAAAAAGATTCCAAACGTTTGCTACAGAGAGAGAGAGATAGAAGGCTATAAATTTACAGCAATATTATTATATGTGTACGATAGTGATATAGGCTCAGTGTCTATACTCGCGAACGCGTTACGTCGTCCGATTTTTTGATGCGTCTACAGTCTGCGGATCCTCCAATAATGAAAAAAACAACTTATTCCAATTGAAAATGCCTAATAATTAAGACAATGTGTGTTCTATTGCCAATGGGAGAATCGACGCAATCGAAGTCGCTTCTTATGTCTTGTATGGACTTTCTTGGTATTTTTTATGATATAATATAAAGCTCATTCAAAGCTAAATCTCATTTTACAGAATATTTCGATTAGGCTTTTGCTAAACATATGGCAAATGGATGCAGCCTTTAGATTTACGGCTTTGATTTAAAACTATCGCCTTATAAATCTTAGAAGCAACAGCTTGGCAGCTGAACACAATTATTATTCATTGCAGTATAATGACAAAGAATAATATTGCCTTTCGTCGATTGAAATACGCCAGTGGCCGAGATTTACTGATAGAGATGGTTGGTTTTCACGGACGGGCCCGTTTCAATTTCGGCAGAATTACTTGCATATTACTGGTATACGTTCGGAAACAGGAAACTCCATGGGCCGAACATACTATATGCCACAACCCCTACAATCAGAACATTTTATGCGAAGCTTATCCTTCCGACAGCTGTTGGAGTATCTCAGAATAGACATCGACTTCGTTGTGCAGAATGTTCGATGAGTGAAATTAATCACATCTATTGTATCTGCTTTCCGTGGATATTCCTTCCGTTCTATCCACTGGATAGAACGGAAGGAATATCCACGGAAAGCAGATACACTTTCCGTTCTATCCACTGGATGCATGATGGTGAGATAAAGCGGTTCAATCCATAGAAATTTCAAAATAATGGTAGTGATATTGCAGTGCAGTGTCAAATCACAGAACTGACAAAAAATCTGAGGAAGCACCGAGAAGACGTCTCAGTGGAAATTTCAGCCATCGCCTGTTCAACATCTGTCACTGTAATAGCGTCTCTATGAGAAGCCCCTAGAAACTATAGAGGGAAAGGTGGACTCAAGATTTCGTTTAGCTTGAACAATTTTAGTCAATGTTTCAAAAGTGTCAATGAAGAGAAGCTTGAGTGATTGCATGAACTAAAGGCGAGTTTCCAGAAACTGAAAGGGTAGTTAGATCCAATTTTAAAATGCTCTAGTTGACAACTCCACAAAGTTAAGAGGGTTTAATTTGATTTCATAGAAAAAAATCGTTGCCTAACTCAGCAATTATGAATCAGCTTGCATCGGGTTAGCCTCAATCATGACTCGGCTACGTTGTAATGTTAACGTTGGTGTGTATTTAAACCTCACTAAAAAGATACTCAAGCGTCGCACAAATCCTTGAGAGATTTGCAGTACATGAAAACCCTTCGAACAATGACGAAATCTCTGCCATCGTCGAGGTTCTACTATGAGATGTTGTCTTTGGTTTCTTCCGTTGCTACAATGGCTGTTGCTGCTGGGGTTTGATATGAAAAAAATGCATGTACCCGCGGTTTTGCTTCTACTATGCAGTATGTCACATCCAGTAGCCCTAGTTAGATCTGAGCACAGCACCTCTCCCCTGGGGCATCTGATTCTGATGAATCCAGCCACCGGCAGAGTCGAGTCGAAACTAAATGAACCTGCGCCACTTTGCCCTGGCACACCATCGTCGTCGTTGTTGTCGCTCTCTTCTCAACAGCTCTCGTTCGCGACCCCACCAGCACTGATATCACAGCCACTCGAGGCAGTAGTAGTCATCGTAGATCACTCGTACTTCTGATCCACCATCTGGTGTCACAGGCACACATACAGACAGGTGCATGTCGTCTGTGGCAGTTCTGGTAGCGGCAAGTTGCTGTACTTTGCACATTACACTACATCACCACGACTGAGGCGGTGACCGCCACCACCACCAACACTTCTGAAACGGTCGTTATCTGGAGAGTACCATACATATTTCTATCTAGCTATCTATGTGGAAGAAGCCACCTCGGACAGTGCGGGCATCGGCGTCGTAAGTCCACCACGGTCACCATCGTCATGACGAATTAAGAGGGATCTTAGTAGAAATCTTCACAGGTGTTTCTCTTGTAGAATATATATATATATACATATGAACGTCGCCCGCCAGGACGTAGTATCAAAATAGACTCTGGCGTAGCTCGACGCTCGAAGCTGAAACCGATGTAAGGTCTCAACGATGTTTTCTACCATATGCTGGCAAAGAAGGAAACTTCAAATGCTCAGTTCTGCCATAACGACACTTTTTAAAATATATTTATACGTTTTCGGTCACATACGCGTCCAGGCCTAATATAAAAATGTCCCATCTAATAGAATTTGGTACATGATTTTTCATATTGTATAACGGTAACGTCTAAGAAATGTAATGATACAGGTACGTGAAATATAATACTATATATTACGAGCCTGAAAAGATATCTAATTGCCACTCATTGGCTTCCTCACGGTACGTATAAATATACGCAGGTATGTTGCCTAACCTAAAAGCAGAAACCTAAAAGCTCCTACCATTTCTCCTCTCTTCTCATTTTTATCTATAATAGATAATAAACGAATGAACCTTCTACTGGTGTTCAAGTGCTTTCTGTTTCGGCACACACACACACACAGATTCTGTTGCGTTTTGAGGATGTTGGCTGTGAGCCAGTCTCGTTAGGCTTGCCTGGAAATTGATATATTATTTAGCACGTCGACTGCTGAAGATTTAGCGTTGATTGATTCGTCTATTTCGTTTGACGTTTAAACGATCAGTAATTTTCTGTGTAATTTATTATGTGCCCCAGTGAAAACAGATATGTGGGCGACAGTCCAACGGTGCTACCTACCATAGATTGTTGAAGCGCTCTCGCTGACTTGATTCGTTGTAATAAGAACTGAACCGGCGAAACCATAAGAGAGTCTTCATTATTCTGGGCTCTAGAGAATTGAGTAGGATTGGGTTGAATCATTCATTCTCAAGCAATAAATAACAGATATTGAGATCATTTATTTAAGGGTGTCTCCTTGACTATAAAAATATAGAAGACCCTTGTATCACTTGTACACACGATAATATTATAACATAAAGATGACCAAAAATACTGTTGACTCTCTGGCTTCCTCGGGTCATAGACGCTCAGCGATGGACATTCATTCCAACTTTCAATCTGAGTATCTACTATTGAGATGAGAAGCAAAAACTAATAAATGACAAACCTTATTCATTTACATTCCGTCTCTTCGCTATAACAGCCTTTGTTTCAAGGATATTGTTGAAGGCCAAGGAAATTCTTTTGTAAGCTTCCCAATTAATACTGGAATGGATATCCGCACCGGACAGCGAACAACAATCAGATGAACCGTTAGCTAAATAGAGCCGATGCGGCGAGACCGATGTTCATTGACTGCCACGCCACCCGATCAAGTAATGGCAGTCGTTATTCGTTGTAGCTACAACATGTTCCCATCGTTCGTCTCCAATCAACCGCTACCCGTTATGGCAACGGTGGCTATAGACATCAAAACTCATTACAACAGCAGTAATTCCCGTTGCGTGATACGCCAGAGGACGAAAACAACGTCTACCGATGCTGTCATAGATCATATAAATGTACGTAACTGCTTCCAATCGCCTAACCTTCAATATAACATCATTAATGTCCGTATATCATCGAGAGAGTCGTCGTCATAGTATTATTAGTAGTACTTGTTGTTGTTGTAGCGGTAGCAGTTACATCTTTGTCTCTGCCCACGTAAGCCGCTGGCAGATACCCATCGCTACTACCTAGCGTGCTCGTTTCAGCCTTTTTGCCTTATTTATGAGGATAGGTATCACTCTGGCACTGTTCCGCATCGTAGGCTATGCGTCGTTTGTGGACATTGGACCGCACTCGGTGTCCACACAAATGTTTTCAGGCTGTCTCTCAGCCAACAGTTAATGTCCACGGAATTGCTTTTTGCATTGCTTCGTAAGACGGACAACAAATGAAATTCAAATGTGCAACGTTGGGGATCGAACCCGTGTATGCACCTACGTGTCTCCTCCGGCTGTAAGGCGCACACGAATGCACCACCCTTCCACCGGACTCGACCGATGTCCACACAACAGCGATGCGAACTACCTGTGCATGTACGTTACGGCTTCAACTCGGTATACGAGGCGTTTCGGTTGGATATGACGAGCGAATGATACTAGATGATCACTAATACTACCTTTGTATACCTACCTGAGACACTGTCACTGTAAATTTTCCTGCGCGGACACTCTGACATTTGTTTCAGAGTATCACTGAACGTGTTGTACGTACCTATGTCTCCAAGCAACGCTATATGCTATCGCTCACGAAGGACCTAACAACCAACGTTTCTCTGGATCTGGACAGGCCACGAGTTTCGATATGATCAAGATATGGTGTTATTGTGAATTTTCATTCATCAAGGCCTCCTTCTGGACAGTCGTTGTGTGCACCAGCTTATAATAACGGCAACGGGGTGGCTTAACGGCACCACTCGACGTTTACGTCGTACAGAACTTCATATCTGTCACCCATCAAAGTCGGTGCAGAGTACTCAACCTTAAAGCAACGAACAGAGCCGTTCACAACAACTGAATTCAGCCGGAGATAGCAAAGCGAGTGTGGACTTCACAGGCACAGCGGACAGACAGGAAGGCAGGCTAGGAGAGTAAGTACTCTTGGCGACTCCTAGAAGCTGTCATAATTATAATGGTACGTATGTAAATAAATAATCGCATAAATAAATATCGATTTTAGCTATCACTTGTTGCTGACCGTTCTTCACCCGGAACGGTGACTTGTTCTGCGGTGCTACGATCTTCTCCTCGATGTAGAGAAGACCATAGCATACTACATCATTTTGCTCATAGATTAGACATTCGTCTAGGAAGGGCCCACGGAGCTGGATCCGCATCTCACTGTGTCCGGTGGAGACGGTGACGGTTGCGGCCAACCCACCTTCGGCGGGTTAAAATACACACAGACAGGTATCAAGAGACGGCTGCGCTAGCCGAAGCGGTCGAGCGTTGCTCCCAGGTCATCGAGAGTCTCATGTGATGTTGCGTAGCGGTGTATTGCAGATTTGAGCTCGGCTACTGGCAGCAGAGGCAGGACTAGCAGTAATCCGAAACTGATGTCCGTTGTTTGGACAATTGTGTTACGTGACGAACGCTATTAGTTGTGTGTGTGTGTGTATGCGTGTGTGACAATCGAAATCCAAGGCGGAGCCGCCGCGGTCAACAGGCGAAGACGGCGCGCAAACGGCGCTCACAATGGTCATGGCGAGCTTCGGCACAACTTCGACAGAAGGGTTCTAGGGCTCATATAGAGACAACAATCAAAGAACACCTTTCTGAAAACAACAACAACAGCAGCGGTGGAGAGCAGTAGCAACAACTACGCTACCCAGCAGCAGCATGTAGTGATGGCGTGTTGCGTCTGCTGTTTCGGTGATCCGGTAGCCAAACAAGCGGACCCAGAAGGGGAAGAGCCACTGCGGAGTAGCTACACATGTATTTACATAGACGTATGGTCCTAGAGATAGATAGATACACACACACACACACACACATGAGAATAAATAAAAATCACATTCATCAACCACAGTGTCATCTGCCACCGTCGAAGTGTCCGTCAGCGATGAACAGCACCACCGTGTACTGACCGCGTCGGGTGGCCGAGACCGATACACAGCAACAACGAGTGCATCCCTTTGCTGATGTGCGAATCAGTAAATAAATAGCGATCATAACGCTCTTCACGCCGTTAGGTAACACGAACAGAAGGTATCATAGTGGGCAGCCGACTGGCAGCATCCGTTAGTTTATGCACACGACGTGCGAGCGGGAAATGTATGTGAGTTATTGAAAGATGACGTTATGCGCTTTGAATGGATACTGCAGATTCGCTGTGTTTCCTGTAGCCTGCTACTTCTGATGTCGTGTCCGGTCGGAAAAGATTGAAGATCTATAGGGTGAAGGGTGTTCGTTCATACTCAAGGCTCGCGCTTGGGTCTTGAGACCTTAACGGTGATTCCAACGGTCAGATGTTAGGAGTTAGAGGGACAAGGACGAACAACGGTCCGACCATATTTTAGCAGACGTTTACGTGGCCTAATGTCGAAAATCGTAAAGCCGGATTTCGTCATCTCACGCGGCAGATTTTCCGATGATGACGATAATTATTGTTCAATATGTACCCCATGTTCAGATTCATGTTGAATATTTAATCGGAGTTGCAGTCTCTCTGGCTTTATCAGGTCGAATCAGCTAAAATTTGTGGGCGTGGTCAGTCCCTGTGAGAAGATTAGATTAGATAGATATCCAACGAACTGTGTCATAGTGTGAAAGTCCGCCTCGGTTATACACTTAGGTTTAAAAGAAAAATGTCCCTTATCAATCTGGACAGTTAAGGACCTTCACAACTCGATAGCGGTCCGTGAGAACGAGCGGCCTGGACTGGATATTTAAATCGCAAAGCTTGCTGAATCACTTATAAATGTTTTCGATTTAATAAATACCATTATGTCAACGGTCACCTATGTCATCTTGCTAAAAGCATGTCTGACATCTGTCCGCGGACGTTACAGCGTAACAGAGAGGATTGTCTCTTTAGCTTTTCAACTATCCTAGAGGTACGTAACTATAGATTAGGTTTCGACATCGAAGGGTGCTGTTTTTTATTGACTTGTACAGGAAAGCACAATTACAACCTTGCTGACTATTTGGAATGTTGCAAAACGTTCAAACAAGTTTCGCCAACTCCTATAAGAGTAATTTCGCATTTCGACTCCATATCAGTCATGGAAATGAATTCGAACGCGTTTCTTCTCCTAGCCTTTTTATTTGGAATGCACCATTTTTTATTGAACCCAAACGCAGGTGCTCTCTCTATCTGTGTACATGTTTTCTAAAGGTGTAAAAAACAGCAGTTCCGACCGAACCACTCTGATGGGTTGGCTCTCACTGCCCACCTCTGTGCGATGTTGGCCGAGAGTCAGTCCAAAATAGTTTAGCTCGATGCTTTCAACATAAGGCTGTCGTATTTCAACCAGAGAACAAGACAGCTGCTGCAATGCACACCGCTCACATCTATGTGCAAAAAAGGCATTTCCCTCTTACTGAAGTAATAGGGTGATACATATATATATATATATATGTATGAAACGTTCAATATCTGATGGAATCATAAAAGAAGTATCCATATATCCAGTAACAACATTAATGTTTCGCATTTTGATCGTCTCGAGGACGGTGCATTTTGTTCATCAAACCTGTTGCGGTAATAACACTTTTGCTAGGGTTCCTTTCCATATATACCTTGTAATCATTAGGATAAAATGGTGTACGGCTACCTAATTAGATACAGGATTGTTCAAATAAGCAGCGAATATTGTCGCGGTTGAGCGCTCAAATTGAAAATTATATAAAAAATAACGCGTCGCTTCCCTCGGCTCGATCATCATTGTTTAGTCACGTAAACATCTTGATATTGAAGGGTACATTAACATGCGTTTAAGCACCTTGCATCAGCCAACATGCTGCGCTTTCGGACCAACTTCATTTGGGCCAGTCAAACATACCCGTGTCAGGTAGTACTGCCTTAAGCGACAAAAAACACAAGCAAACCAACAATCTGATCATTTGCGCACCCTCAGCTAGCCTCGTTTTGTTTTCTAGTCGTGTTGGTGCCACTCATGATCTGGTGTAGCGACATCTACTTATGTTTTGTTAGTATTCTGCCCGTCGTCAAGCAGCGATTGAGACGATTCGATCATGGCAGCATAAGTGCTCCTCATGTTTAAAACATGTGATCAATGTGATATAATGCCGTCACTTAGCATCGTCGTTAGTGGTGCAGCGGTGTCTAGGGACGATGTCATTGTACTGCGATGTTATCAACAACCTCAACAACATCCACGTTGACAACGAGAACAACAGCAGCAGCAGCAACAACAACAACGATGCAGAAGACGCCGGATACAATGGCAGACATGTGTGAGCGGGAACAACGAACGCGACGCGAAGCTCCTCCGTTCGCCTTCAAGGGGAGCAAATGAACGAATGAACGAACACAAGGAGCTGCTGAACTATTGGCTCTAATTTCCACAGCAGCGGCGGCGGCGGCGACCCGGACACTTCCATCAGGAAGGACGAGTGAGCCTGAGATAGGCCCCGCCAGGACGAGACGCAGGGCTTTCGCAGGACGACGTCGACAACGGGCGAACAATACGCGAAGGAATTTGAAGAATGAACCTTTGCGGGAGGCAGCGGCGGCGGCGGCAGAGAGCAGAGTGTGTATTCCTTGCTGGCTCCTGTCAAGTAGGGGCAGCAGTGGTAGGGAGAGTGAATGGAGAGTGCTGTGCTTGGTAGCGAAACGAGCTGTGTGGAGGCATGTTGAGATTTTGGGACGCGGACACTGAGGTCGGGACGGAGAGGAACACTGTGCCAGTCCTCAGTGCCTCAGGACAGGTCTTTAGGCCTAACCCAGCCGCCAGCCACCAGCCAGCCCTTGTCTGCGGCTGTCACCTCTAGACAAGGTCAACTCAGCTATGCGAGGCGGGATAGTACGCTTCATGAAAAACAGACCACGAAGGCAGAATATGAATGAGAGGGTAATTTGTTGGTATTTGTTGTTGATTCTAACAGCAGAAGCAGCAAATGATGCAAGTGTAGGGTCGATGAGACAATTCTCCTGGCTGTATGTAGATAGCACAACTACGGTAGATAGCTTGCTCCCAAATTAAGTCATATGGCGGTGGCATTTGACAATGTAGACTACGTTTATCGTTGACAGGGTGGTTCTAACACGCATATGTTAAGGAACATAGAATCATGATGTTATTTTAGAATAACTCCACATGCTTCAATCTGAGCTTTGAATCAGAAACAAACTTGAAGAGGCAGAAGCGCCTTAGTCTAAAGAAAAATCTGAAAATTATGCTATGATGATCTTTCGCGATTCTCACAAATCCAGCAACATTGTAATCCATAAAAACAAACTACCGGTGAATTGCATTCATGAGAACATATGTTGTATCACTGTTAAGAACCTTTCACCTTAGGAAATTTTCACTTGTTGAATTTTCCTGAAAAGTGTCAGTCGCGATTGACGCTCCAAACCACAATCTTAAGACGACAGCACCACCAACGAGCTACGACAGTGGCCACCATGTGAACCAAATACGGACCGCTGGTGTCCGACACCCGGACATGCATCTATAATATCAGCCCGTAAGAGATATCTGTATTTTTATTGCTCTCTTGTACAAGTTCACCAGCGTCGATTCGACGGTATTACAATTATCTGTTGGGAACTGTGGACACGTGAATTACACAGTTACGTATTTAATAGGACTGATAGGAATGTGACAAAATGCAAAAATATTATTCATTACATTACTTGCTGCTCCAGTAACAATTGACCACCGACTACCAACGACGCGCTATCCACTAACTAATTAAATTGACTTAAATATGACGGCCTCATCAAACGGCACCGTTCAACTTTAGCACAGCTCTCTCACGAAGTACGCGAACAGCGGTCCAGACAGTCGTCCTGAACAGAGCTACCTGGCCTCCTTGAATCAGCGGAGACAAATATGATAGATAGAATTTACTTATGGAGATTCAAGGGAGAAAGGCGGGACTAGAGAAGGATGAAATCGCATTTCAGACAGAGACACCCACCGCATTCGCGTCGTGCTCCGGCAACGATCGGTGACCGAATTGCACCGAGTGAATTCAAAAACGAATGAATGGACGAACGAAATTCGATTTAGCAAACGTTTTTGCTGTGACTGCTGCTATCTCTGGGCCAGGCTCCCGTTCCTGCTTCTACCGCCACCACCACCACCATCAAAATCGTCACCGTTGTATTGTACGATCGAGCGTTTCCAGCGAACAAAATTAGCGAATTATTCGACATGTATGAGGTGCCTCTATTCGCCAGGGGAAATCGTACATGAATTTAAATATTTCCATTTCTGTTTCTTTGTGCGCTGTTTTACATATAATGCGAGGACATAAATTAGCATGTGACTGGGCCGCTGAGTACGAAATATAGATAATTACATTTGCACAATCTCACTTTGCCAGGATTTGAAGCATTGCTGTTAGGCTCGAATTTTGAAGCAATTCAAAATAAAAATCCATGTTATACGCATATATATATATATATATATATATATATTTTATTCCAAAGTTGCACACATGATTATATGACACGACAAACCCTTCAAAGCGACTGCTACTGGACATATGAAGGTACAAAATGACGTTGCTTCAGCAAATATCGACATAGAGGGCTGGCGGATTTGCATTCGCCACAAATTGTTATCGACAGCCGCCCACATTCACTTACTTTGCTTCTTGCAGCCACATTCACGAATATATGAATAGTGTTTCCAAGCCGGCACAATCCGACTTGTCCTCCAGCAAAAGCAGCAGCAGCAGTTGCAGCGGCTTGTGCCGATGTGTTTCAGCGGTACTGGTCACACTGCTAAGCCGCTTGCTAAGAGTGGAGTCGTGTGTAACTTCGTGGCCGGTTCGTCTTCACGCCTTGAGCCTGCTATGTCCCTGCGACCCATCCAATCCAAAATCGTTATCCGCAAGATTCATAATGGCTCACGCGCCATTCGCTCAACCACACAAAGCCGATGACGAATTAGCAAAAATCTCTTCGTATCGTCATCTCTCTCTCTCTCTCTCTCTCTGTCACTCACTTATCCACTTAGTCAGTCTGCCTGACTGACTGACAATCTTCCTCTCTTCATCTGTCTGCGGGTTCGTCTTCTTCTTCTTCTATGCAAGACCCCGCATCTAATCTCACCTCATCCCTCGACAGCCCTATCGTGAATGGCAGCAACTTAAATTTTCTTTTATTATTCACTTAACTCAGCTGCAAGTCCACCATCAGCACCACATCTTCCTCACAAGTTCTCCATAATACCAACTAATTCTCATTTTCTCCTTGTGCTTTTCTCTCTTGCTTTGTCTCGTAACCCTCGTCTTCTCCGGATGTTTCCCCACACATGTTAGGAAACAGCAGAAGCGTACAAAATGAATACGCTTTGGAGATACGCAGGGGCTAAACGATACATGACATTGTCGAAATACGATGTGGAGGGTGATAGCACACTTTCGCCGGCGAGCGGCACCAGTGGCTGCTTCTGCCGCGGCCACCGAACGACGAAATCGGCGAATCCCTTTGGGCTGAGAAGTGCTACGAGATTTGCATAGATATCGACCACAGGGTGCGTCGTCACAGGCAGAATCGTCGACATAGGCTCCATTTCGCATAAGCATTTGACGGCAGTCGTCCCAACTCTCGTTGCATTACCGCTGTTCGTGGCGTCGTTCGCCTTGTCCCTCGTTGTTTCGTATGATGATCGTGGATCGCCAGTCGCCAGCACACATTGAGCAATCGATTTCGTTGTGTGTGTGTGTATAGTTGTTTTTTTTTTGTCATCATTTGCGAACAGTGGAGGCGCGCGTCAAGAAAAGGCAAATCGAACAGAGAACGCTCCAACATCGGACGCAGGGCAGAAATGTTCCCTTTTGACTGACGTGAACACTAACACACATAAGAGACAATTTGCATTGGCGGTCCAACGTCCGACCTGAGTAATTTTTCCGTCTTTTCGTGCAGTATAATAGGAAGTATGGCATATGCTCTAACATGTGCACAATAAGAAAAATAAGAGTTCTATACATATATATATATATAACGAAAATGCTTCAGTGCACCATATGTGAACGTCATTATCGCCGACTGACAACGGAATATATTATATCTGCTAGCATTGTCGTGGGGCGCGGTTTTGTGATCAAATAAAGGGTCCTATAAATTGACCTGATTAGCGTCGAATATATTATTCCACGGAACAACTTGTTTCTCATAATTTATTAAACCTTCCGTTTTGTAAACAAAGATTTGCAGTCACGTTTATTAGCACTTTGGCATGGTATCTATATTTTTGGCTGCATTTCGTCTACAGCCTCAGTGACCCCTTTATTCTATTGTACTCCATGTACACGCAAACGATGTCATCTCTCCGCCAGTGTTTCTTTGATTTATTTATCTTAACGCACACGCACACATATAAATATATATATATATATATATATACTTAATGTACCTTGAACCTCACTAAAATACAACAAAGCGGTGGTGGTGATGGTTCTTGTTTCGAAGTGTCACTACTTCTGTGGGTACAATTTTCATATTCTGAGACATGGACCTTGTTCAATTCGCTATTATCAAACTGATTAGTAGAGCATCTTTCCTGCTCCGACTATGACCTCATATCGCACGGTTACACATACGAATC
Organism: Stratiolaelaps scimitus; assembly: GCA_019614645.1. Lineage (NCBI taxonomy): Eukaryota > Metazoa > Arthropoda > Arachnida > Mesostigmata > Laelapidae > Stratiolaelaps > Stratiolaelaps scimitus. The sequence continues at coordinate 4,112,699 of JABWDB010000025.1, read as the reverse complement.
TGTGCACATTGACTCGTCGTAATAACATAAATCTTCACTTTACTGCGAATGCACCGATTGCCTGTCGTTTGCACGAGTCTACAAGCGGGATTGTATGTGTAATGACAAAAAATGTTTTATTCTGCCTCACGCGTCACACCTGTACAGTACCAGCGATATCATACACGGCTCCATATCCTTTGCAGCTATATTTTGTTGTTCGCATTTTTTACCCGAATATGAAAGATATATATATGTACAGACACACCATATATAGATGGATAGATACAATAGATAGACGCGTTATCGTTGCCAAATTCGGCTATCGATCCTTCCTTAAGCTTCAGTCGATTGCACGCGGACGACTGAAAGCTGATTTAGGAGATGATACATAGTCTCGTGCGCCTTCAGCAGCGTCTTAAACGAACTCACGCCACTAAGTTCAACTGCAGCCAGCAAACGGCATTGTATCTAGCGGAAATAGCCACCTGGGCAACATGATACTCTATCACTCACTGCGCTGTTAGTATTGATCGGCTGCAGTAGCAGAAGCATCAGCTGTAACAACCCCTGCACAATGTCTGAGCCTCAGACGGACTCCCTCGAGTCATTTTCCTTTTGGATAGCGCATCCGCATCACCCTATCCGAATAAGTCAATCGTCTTGACAGACCGAGAGAGGCAGACAAGAATGGATGCGAATAAACGAATTCGATAGAAGAGATCACTCTGCTGTTTGTGGATTTTCTGATAAGTGTCTCAACAGAAAGCTCAACGACGTTGCTGTTGTTATTATTATTATTATTTATTATTATTTTATTATCAGTTGTGGATGTCGACACACACAGACAGATATGTTGTCGAGCTGATGCATCCAACACGAGTAAAGGAAGATATAAGACCGAGTTCAACCGTTGCATTGCTGCATCACATGATGTTTATTTGTTGTTTATCGAACAGCAGCATAATCGATTCGATGGCTATACTTTCAACGAGAGAAGATAACGATTTGAGGAGGGTTTGCCGCTTTGAGAGATTTTGACCGTTGCAGACGATTCAGGTTGTTCATATGTCATGACGTCAGGCGACAGTGTCGCTTTAAAGTGGAAAGAAATCTTTTAACACAACTGAAAAGAAAATGCTGACTGGGAAATTCCCCCTACGTAGTACGAATTTTCCACGTAAAAAACCCATGGCCAGCTGGAAATATTACATTAAAAAACAGCCGTCCTATAATGGGTTACTTAAGCAGTTATAAAGTTCTTAATTACTAAATTACTAATTATATTTAACCACTCAGCATTTGCAGTGGCAACAACTCGCGTTAACAGGCTTTCAGTAGTTTTTAATTTCCGACAAACTGTGTTATTCCCTAACTTCCGCAATCACCGTCCGAACAGTGACGTTCTTGTGTCCACATGCGTAACTTCGATAGCAGATCAATTGACCGTTCTTCGCCTCTGACGTGCGGCATGTGGCTCACCAAGAACATTGTATTAATTCTACCAGCAAATGGTCCAATAAACGTCCAACGTAAACGCGAATTGGTGCCCGAATTGGTGTCCGGTACCTGGCTACAAACAAGCGCGAAACATTTTGGTCTTGTTGTCGAAACGTGAGCACCCCCCAAATGTGATTTACTACGTGTGTTGGCCCACTAATGTCTTCTTATTTTTGGAAGCAGGGTGTGAATTGTGTTGTAAATTGTCTGCGCTGCTGAAAACGTTAGAAATTTACAACTGGCCGAGTCCCCCATACAGCGTAGTGGTCACGATCAGCTTTTTATTTCGTGAGCTTTTTGTCAGCTGGCTAACTGGGTGACTCGGCAATCGGATTTTTTATTGTAAAACACTGCGAGGATACATTTAGCCGTGTGAGCAGCCATTATGATTCGAACGCTTGTAGAACATATCCGCCCCTAAATGTGAATGATTAATGCAACCGCTTCGGTCTTTAATGAGATAATAATAATAATTATGTGGGTTACGTCCGCGGGCCCAAACTGCTTTATCAACTTTTTGTTCTTTATCAAACTTTTCTATCTTATTCGCACTATAATTTATGACGCTATTTGATATCTACTATTATGCTGCCTATATTCATTAACGCTTCTCTTCGCTCTACTAAATACTGTAATCACCACATTGTACGGGCCATTACAAATCGAATTGACACATCACTAGGGTACCAAAATCTGGTTTAAAGTCTAGCAGTACAATTGGAGAAAAAACTATAATTCGGTGGGAAAGAGTTATCAAGTACTACTGAAAAGAAAACAACAGTACCAAAGGTTTTCGGGCTGACTCTCAGCCAACATTTAGCGTCCACGGTACAACTGCTTTTAGCATCGCTTCGCAAGACGGACCCCTTTTAAATGCAACCCCCCACCACCCCAGCGGTGGCTTGGACGGCTAAGTCTCTGGCTGTCGGAAGCCAGAGGCCGCAGGTTCGAGCCTCGTTGTGTGACATATAAGAGAGCTTAAGCATTGTAAAATTGCTTAATAAATCAATAAACATTTACCATTTACCCCGGCAACAGGGGTGCTCGAACCTGTGGCCTCGCAGGTTTGGCCGGCCAGAGACCGCCAAATTGACCATTGCGCACAATTGCAACGATCACAAGTTGACACATTTCAAACTTGTGTATCGCAGCTCGAATTGTTATTTGTTCATGTCCAGAAGTATCAGTCCCCCCCTCGGTTTGTCCTAGATGATTTCACTGGATTTTTCTCGCCATAGAAAAACGTCACAGTGAAGTTGCTGTTAAACGCCGTCTGCCCCGCCCCACCCTGTCTTCCTCTGCTCAATAAATGATCGCTCGTAATTATGAGATACAAAGAAAGAGACCCAGCGCGGAAATAAAAAAAAGATAATTGTCGAATACTTCGTATGGGTGCACAGTCAAATACAGCACGAAGATATATATATACTCACGGAGATAGATCATTTCTAAGTTCAGCGGCACACAGGGCCATCTGGAACCATGTATTATTCCATTGGGTGGATTATAAATTGCGATATTATTAAATAAAGGCGTATGTTTAGAGGGGAACACAAATGATCTGTAGCAATGTGTGTGAGAGAGAGAGAGAGAGAAGGAGGAGCAGTTATCACAGTTGCAAGAAGAATACTGAGCGGATTTTTATATATACAGTATAACAGGTCACATTTTTCATGAGACGATATTTGCAAGTAAGTCAAATTGAGTTTTCGAACGTCCGTTGAATATCTAAAGATTAATATCTTTGGTGATATCGGAAGAAAGCTCATAAAGTATGCTGTTCTTCATATTGTCACAGATATATTGTTGTTGTTGTCGTCTCAAGCTGGACAATGAAAGCAGTCTACATACTACTGATTATCTACTGAAGCTGCTGTAGCAAATTCCCATGACTGTACGCGAGCAAGCAGCAACGGCAAAGGCAACAGCGTTCATAAATAAAGGACGTCACATCACACGGAGCACAAAATCGTGTGCGATTTGTTTCGCTTTTAATACGGGACGGGATGCGGAAATATAGTGATACATAAATACAACTGCTATGAAGCGATACCCGGTATCTATCTATATTCTTATCAAGTGACATAGAAATCCAACTCACACGGAGGTCACAGATGTAAATATATCTGCCACAAGTATCTCTTGACATGAGAACGCCACGGGGGATGCTTTCAATCGTGTGGCGTGGCGTGCAATGTGAACAAAAAAAATCGCCGTGGAGTCCACCAGTGAGTGAAGACATCACACATATTATACGACACCGTAGCTCGTTGAATGTCCCTAATGTCGGGCGGCTTCGAGGGAGGACCGAGATTCGGTTATTTAGTTACCCACCGAATCGGAGACATTAAACTATGCGATTGCTATATACGCATATGGGTGTTTACTAGGCGTCAGTCAATTGGCGTTGTCATATCGAACGTATCAAACATATTTTATTACGTTCGAGACTGTCTGGGAACGTTGAGGTTCACACATGATTGAAGATGAGCGCTCACTTCATAGTCAACAACCACAACGAGAGCAACGACGATCATAGAAGATAAATATAATCTATACAAAATAGAATTGTCGTGAACGGAACGCAATAGATGATTGAACCCATCGTACATAGACAACTGTGTCATCAGGTGCTAGACAACTATCCGGTCGAGTAATAAGAGTTTTATGACGGTTACCGACGGAAGTTAACGGACTACCATTCATTGCCTGTTCAACCTCTGAGTCGACAGTCGCCGTATGGAATTAGTCATATTAAGCATGTTTTTGACGTACGGTTTCAGTGCCGTACACAAGGACCGCGTGAAAGGCAATCCAACTCAGTCTGTGTGACTGTGCCAACGTTCGATACAATATCCAGCCTGAAGTTCGTCGTGTTGTTCGTGTACAGCTTAAGTATAACATGATGAAATCTGGTAACAATTGTCCTCTCTGGATGGCATCAATTTACGTAGCGATCATATATAAGTCATAGCCGACGCCAAAAATTCGTCTCGTAGTTGACATAACGATTTCTCATCGAGTGTGCGACCTGCCGTAACGCCCAACCATTTTCGCTGGGTCGTATCGTTGCTACAACGAAAAGGTTCCGCTTCTCCGCACTCGCGGTACGCACCAGGTTGAGTGTAGCAGCATTGGGTAGAATTGCACAAATGTAAGACGATACATTTGTTCGCTGAACGCCCCCCCCCCCCTCCGTGCTAGTATGAGAGTCACAGTCCACCTCGGGTTGTCCCTCGACCACTAGCGTTATCGAGTGACCGAATGGCAATATGAAACAAGTGCATCGAGTTGAAAATGTCACACATTCCCCGACACGCCTAGATCATTTCTGTATCGGATCCGGTCCAACCAGCTCGGCAGCAGTCGGAGTAGCAGTAGCAGAAAATCTCGCTCATCGACAGCATCGGCTCTCGGAGCTGTGCTGGCCTCCGGATTGGCTAACTCGAGCCAATCTATCCCATTCGTCGAAACGACGACTGAGAAAAGCAGACTGTTCGTGTGGACCAGCGCAATTCGAAAAATCCGATTTCGGCTTTTGCAAAAGCTCTCCCGCTCGTTCACGAATGCAGCGTGTTCAGTGAGGACGACTGAAGGTGAAAATAGATTTGACAACATTACACAGCAGCAACAGGATGGCGTTGAGGTTCTGAGGTCTGAGTAAACGTCATACGATGAAAATGTTCAAGGCATAAATTACCTCAGCCTATAGATCGAAGTTAATAAGACAAACAGATTGTGATCTGTGCATTGCTTTCTCGGTGGCTGTAACAATAGCTGATGGACTTAACACAGTGTGAAACTTCATCTTAATAGTTAATCGAACGAAGGCGATGTGTACGTGTTTGTGCCGAACACCAGAATCTCAAAAACCCGACATTATCAGTTCTGATATCTAGTGCAACTACATCAAGTATCTCGATTGGTGTGTTCGAATTTGTTTCGGCAATAGCTTCGTTATGCATATACATACATCTATGTATGCACGAGGCGGCTCCATTGATTCAAACTTGAAAGCCGACATATATATATATATATATATATTTATGTCGATTGTCACTTCTCAATTTGTATCAATCAATATTTTTGTACTTTTCAGACGAACGCTCGAATACAACAACAACAATAACATCGACAACAAGTTGGGCATTCGAAAGGGGATGGACAATTCTGTGGGCTACGATCGAAATGCCGCACCGCCGTCACAGATGTTTTTGTGAAACAGACGGGTGAACGCTCGGGACCAACTTCACTCGAGCTGGAATCAGCGAGACGAAGCACTGACTGGTCCGCAGAACGTTTGAACAGTCCAAAAGGCCAAAGGCAATCGAAACATGTAAAAGTTAACAAAATAGGACATCATTCGACGAATTCAAGGCACCTGTGTGCCTCGTGTGGAATTCCGATTTTGTCTACCTGTAATGAGGACATGACATAACTAACTTCGTGGGTAACTTCATGAATTATCATTGGACCAAGCTTGATCGGCATGTAATGTATCTTAATTTCTCAAAGATGAAGAATGGCACCTCTTGACTAGAATTGAAAAATCTATAAGGAGTACATTAGTGGTTTGGACTTTACCTAAAATATTCACCAGCATTTTGAAGTGGCTTGTAACAAATGTAGTAAGCATTAGAACGCGCAAGAGATTCGCCATCAAGCTTTGTACGCAAGGAGGCTATAAAGTAGATTGCTTAATATATATATGAATAATAACTGCGGCAACCCTTCTCATAATGTGACAGGTATATTATAGATACATACAAGGCATCTTGTGGTCATATTGAAATATTCGCAATTTGAAGCGCAAATAACTGCTTGCCCATGACAAAGGTGGTTTTACTTAAGAGAAAGCAAACCTTTCAACTATTAATATGCGCATAGATCGACATACAAAACAAAGCAACACAACACAATAGCATATATATATATATATTGCCAGAAACAAGGCAATGGATACGATCACTTTACTTTTAATGGATACGAGCACAAAAAAGGTTTTAGTTTCGATTGGCTCCGCACTATTCTCCGACTTTGCCTTTTAATAGCTGCACCCACTAATGGAAATGCCCCAGCGTAAAAAAACGCAGTCCGCAATGCCTAAAATTGCAGTTTTTGTACAGTCTGGATGTCACTGAGTGTAACTCCTGGGCAGGCCTTCGAATTTACATAATTTTTTTTAAATGAATGATTTCGGTCTACATCATTGCGACTCGTTTTGGCTATAGCCACGGGCAATAGTAAACGAAGATATAGGATTATAGAATATATATATATATATATCTATATGTGTGTCCAAGAGTAGAAACGAAGCATATATCAACATTGAGGAGGATACTTAGTAGTATGTATGCACATAGAGGATAACAGTCAGGATAACGGAACTGCCACACAATTTCCAAATTCGAATATGCATCGAGAATGTTATAAATGCAGGCAGGCAGAAACTAGGTCAATAATAAAGATGCACTATTATGAACAGCAGTAATTTGAGGCACTGCCTAAAAAAACAGAGTCGCGTCAAATACTGACCCTTCCTTTGGAGCTGGAAGGTGCAAGACCCACTGAATTCACTAAATTTCTGATTGTGATAACAATTCTATTAGCAAGACTTCATCTATTCGTTATTTTTTCTACAACAGTGAGTGACAGAAGGTACCTCAAGACACGCGCGAATCAGGGTCATACACGAACAGTCCTAACAAAACATGGCATGAGCGTAGTGAATCGGTTCCATTACGCTAGAGCTCAGAATCTAAGCTCACTCACTTGCTCAATGAATATACCGACATAGATCACATCATACATCAACATCCTGCCGTCTCGTCTGGTCTTGCCGTTGATCGGCAGCGAGTCTGTGCCAGATTTCTACGGAGCAGGACGTCGGCGGGGGGTCGATTCTGCTGTGCCACCGGGGCTTAAACGTCGTTCAACCAGGTCGACAACCTCAACTGGCCCAGCACGAAACGTCGGATCTCTCTCTCTCTCTCTCACAACGTCGCTCTCATCAACATGAAAAGTTTGGCGCCATCTTGAGTTCCTACCCTTCATCGTGGCCAGCATTGGGGTCTGCCTGCTGGGGTCTGTACATTTCGTCGTACTGCCCGTCGAACAGCCCACCGTACTGGCCGAGAGCCAGCCTGCGACGAAGCTGGATCGTTTCCTTCTCTATTATACCAGTCGGACGACCAGGGCCAGACGGGGATACCCTCAGTACAAACCGAGGGATGGGGGCGTCTCCTTCCTAGGAAACTGGGGGTATTTCCTGGCCTTCTATTTTCGTCTTCACGAACAGATACTTGGTTCTGCCGACGCCGACGCCACTACCACCACCACAGACGTCCAAGCGCAGCAAGGGGAGAGTCTGTTGGGGAAAACCCAGTCGCCCATCTGATAGACGACGATGAAGAAGAAGGAGAAACGACCGAAAGCAGAGACTCGATCTACCCGAGGACTTGTTCGCCACTCCCGCAGAACGTAGTGCCCTTGGGGAACTGTGTGGACGGGGCGAAGGTCTTGAGGCGAGAACAGCGGGGGGTTGAAGGAGGATGTGTTTTCAAGGGTGGGGGCCTCAGCGAGTCTGGACGGGTCTGGCGCCGGCGGGAACGAGAATTCTCTTTTGAAAACGACGACCCGCAAGCGCTTGCCATTGTCGTCAACAAAGATCGCAGTCCCCTACAGTGGGTGGCACACAGGACTGAAAAAAAGGAGACGTAGATATACTAACGAGAGAGAGAGAGATAGTTGAGTGATTGAGCGAGTTAGAACGATCAAAGCGAGAAATTGAGATTTGGAATGGACTACAAAGCAGGGAGAGAAGACGAATGGTCCTGGATCGCGTTGCCTGGCAATGCCCGCCAATGATGACGGCGATGTGGCGCTGGGGAACGCTGCCTTGTACTCGAGCGAAAGTCTAGACGACATCTTTGAACTCGGAATAATATAGGTTCGGATCGGGGGGAACGTCCGATGGTTAATGATTGTTGACATATTTATATTTCGTTTAGCGCATTTATTCACACAATGGATACTATTACCATGTTGAGGCTAAGTAACGATAGATAGTTGACGAGCAGAGGGATACATAAGTATGAGCGATTTATCAGAGGTGGACAGCGGGTGTTCGATAGACGAGTTCAAATTTATCTTGGCGTTCTCACATAGAGGAAGGTTTTATTCATCAGGGTCGTTCATGCCTCTTGACCATGGGCGTCAATATGTACGAACGGGAGACATAGCGTATCATTTGCTGTTTTCACATTGTAACCTGAATACATTATACAAGATAATGTAAGAAACGAAAAGCTGGCCTGCTTTTAGTGTTGAGCAGATCACGGAGAGACGCTGCTATCGCGCGGTAAAATATTCACAAGGCTCGTTGACACCCACGGGAAGCTTTTTTGTATATCTCGAACGGTATCGAGGTAATTGTGCTTGACTGTATTAGCCGCACGTTCAAGGGTCGTTCCTTCGTTTCAGAGAGAGAACAGCGACAGACGTTGAATCTTTATGGCTCTGTCATTAATTTGTGCAGTGGACCACAATTCGCAGTCAACGTTTCCACGTTGATCCACGTGACAGAAGATTATCGTATATGACAATCGCTACATTCGGGAACCCCGGAGGAGCACAGTATCGACCGTCGTATCGTTTTACGTGACCACACGTGCTCGGTCACTGCTTTGGCAATACTGATACAGGTGCTCCGTCCACAATCTGCTACCCCCCACGCCGCCCTCCCAACGTCCATTACTTCCATTTCTATAATCATAATTCTAACTCCCAGCCCCTGATTCATACCCGAAGCCCACTGTAAAAATAGTGGATGATTTTAGTGGCCAACGAGAAAGGGATGGCTACCCTTCGGGGCTGGCTCGCATTGAGCAGACACAGTGGCTGGGGACGTGACGCCATTAAGTTGTCACACATTTCGCCCTCATTATGAACAACGTTAGCAATCAACTGAGATTGCACGATATATATATATATATATACATATATATACAAGAAACATAAAGAGGCATACTGTTGACTAACTGTTCATTTATCTCTTGATTATTGACGTAGACAAGCGGAGTTTCGTAGATGAGGTCGATTCGTACCCCAGCCACCTTCACATCGTTCACATATTAAAAAATCGACTGAGTAATTGGCCTAAGGTACTCGTAGACGTGGAAATGTTTCCTCAACTTCCAACATGCGGCTTCTAAACTTGTTAAATGTACGTATACTACATCTGTCTACATCTTCCCAGTGCTGTATCATGTCTCAACCAAACTCCAGGTGGCTGGCAACGAAGTAACTAGGTCATCGTCACCGTCACCTTCATGACTTTTTCATCGCTTCTTCAAACTCAGCCAGTATGCTGTCTAGCTTGAAAACTATCTATCTATATATCTTCGTAGCAGGCAGCTCGTAGTGTGCACTCGTATACGTATATTACAAAGTTGTTGTAAGCATATATATATATATATATATATATATATGAGCTTGTCGAAAGAAGTATTGCTCCTAACCGAAACGAACATGTAACCTTTTTTGGCTGCTACGTATAATAGGTTGGCTGACCAGAGGCAATCTCAGATACAGTTTTCCCTGCCTTACGTAACTATCCTACATCCAATAATCATCTTTGACGTTGCTTCGATCTATTTCGCCGGCTAAGACTACACGATTAGCTATACGCCGCACGTTACATTCTGCCTGATATCATTGCCACCATCTGTAGCCATCTGTGTGACCTTTTTTTTGCTCTTATTTCCATCAGTGGCGCCGACCCCCTTAGTCTTTTACATCGTCGCTACATGCAGATGTCTGTACGTGCCTGTGATGTGATTCTACCATATGTAAATAGTAGTCGTCTAGTAGACGTCTTGTAGATTGTTCACATGTAGTGGTAGAATCGGATGGAATGCTTGCGTCCTGAATCTTGTTGTAGTTGTTACAGGAGAAGCAGGATCAGAAGTATTATTCGCCTCTTGGATGACCCTCCCCGCCCACTCTCTCTTTCCATCGTATCTCCGTTTTCCGGGAGAGGTCCGTCACCCGCTACATCCTTCATCCGACGTCGATTCCTGCCACCCGCTTGATGTTCCTCGCCGTGCCCGTTACTGTGGTTGCGGCGTGGCGTTATTCTGCTGCTGACCAACCAACCTATCTTGGTCAGGGAGTGGACCTTCCGGCTGATAGCCTTGACCCCTCACCAGCCAGCCAGCCAGTTTGCTCGCTCTCTTGCCATCAACTTTCCTAAGACAATTTGCTCTTCAGGCTCTTTCCCTAGCGTTGCCTTTTTCCAGGTCAACACCAATGGCGTCCGATGGGAAGACACAAACCGTAGCAGCAGAAATCAATGACCGGTCAGCCTGAGCAGGCCCCGTTCGATTCGGTTGGGCGCGCCTGTTTCGGTGCTTATTGGCGTTTTTGTTCACTTTTGCTCTTTCATTTTCGATATAGCTTAGGATGTGAGGAACAACATAGACAACGGTTAGAGACAAATCGTTTTCTCTTCTGCTGAATACATATATATATATATATAGACGAATAGAGACGAAGTTCTTCAGCTTTACAGGAATTGGGCCTATTCAATCTACGATACTGTCAGCCATACAGCAGCTACGCTATCAATTGTTGTTCATTGCCCTTCATTCTACACGTACTGAGTACCTGCTGTAATAATCACCATCTCGAAAATATGTAGTGTGATAGTACAATACGACGTCTGTATCGTACACCTATTACCAGGTATTATATAATCCATACAAGCGGTCACCCGATATTTATGATTGTTGTATAATTGTCGCGTTGGCCAGCATAACGTTGTTCTCTCATTGAGCGTTCTCCCGTCGACTATCGAACGTTTGACACCTGACCCACAGTGTACACGCACCCCATGTATTGTACAATAGCTTCAGTAAAGTAACATCTCTGCAAGTGGAACAGTTTAAAATGTCTTTCCGCTCACGGTTGCTTTGCTTCGTATTGTTTCTTATTATTGTAGGTACGTATCACATAGTTCGACTGTTTTCATCTTGAACAAAAAAGGGCATCCCGGCGATCCATCTCCTTGTGTGACGGGGCCTCAACACGACACACATAGACAAATATATATATATATACATATATATATATACAAGATAGATGTATATATATGGATGGACATCAGCCTTTCGCACATTGACGTCTGCACCGAAGCTGACAGTCGGCAGCTGCCCGGCTTAGCCAACCAAAGATGCCAATTGATATATTTCTCTATTCGGTAGTCAGTGTCAGTCAAATCAGGGCGAATTCGTAACTTTTACGTAGAAGAGCTAACCTAACTGACTGTCGCCTTGCTGGGGATGCTGTTACTGCCGATGTTGCTGTATACACCATGATCAGGTAACTAATGAGCCTCCCGTGTTATATCTATAATAGATGTTCACCACCACAGTGTTTCGGGCAGGCTCCGATCGAACAGCGATTATACTTAGTATACCGACACGGACAGCCCAAAGGGTCTCATTCCGTCTATATAATGTATACAGTGCTAAGTGTGTGCATGTACGTACGCCATGCATTAGAGTCTAAAAGTATCAGATGCCAATGCTTCACATGATAGGCAGTGACTCGTTGCTTTGTGTGTCAGCAGCGAGCGGCTGAACAACGACTGATGTTCTACTTGTTTCAATCGCTGCCATCTCACTCAATCGCCGGTCCCCCGGTATCGCAGAGGTCGAGGGGCAATCGATGCATTGCATCGTCTTTGCATAGCGATCCTTGTAGTATGCTATAAGTGCAGCACAACTACTGCTATTACCATTACTACGGGAACTCGTATTAAGACCCCTACTATCATTATTATTGTTAGTATGGCAGTTATGACTGCCGCCACATCTGCCGACAAAGGACAAGCAGTGCTACACCATGTAATATATATATATATATACATGTGCACATTGTAGCTGGTGATACTAGTGCGATAGAGACAGCTCATTTTCGGTTGGCGAACCCCGTCCACCAAAGGCGATATTGTGACTGTCACAGCCACCCCAGTCGTTTCGCTTCGCCTCATCAAGAGTGACCAGCGTTGGTGGTTATTGCTGACCTCCCTAATCAATGCGCTCTACCAGCAATGGTCGACACATCATAGGAATAGCATAGAGATGAACACAAACGTGTGTCCAAATGTGCAAGTATATACTCAACTCTCGAAGAAGCTCATACGGATCATTTTCCATTTTTGCTCGCTAAAATGGATAAAATGCATATTTATGCGCCTTCTCTATGTAATCCACTGGCTGACATCGGGTGAATTCTCGTTCCTTTGTTTCACCATATGCAACCAGATGCAGTCGTCGATACGGCACGAGTAAAATGAGGAAGATATGAACGACGCCAGGTGATGCTTGAACTGGAATTCTCTCCTGTATTGACTCCATTTCCTCGACCGAAAGGAGCCCATTTCTCATGTTCGGTTGGGTTCAATTTTTCGATATTGACTGCTCGCGATGTCGATCGTCTTCGAGGCGAATACTTCAAGCGACGGACTGGCTGATGAGCTTGAGCGAGCGAACTATATAGTCTCATCAACGAGCGGTCGTGTGAACGCTTGATGGGTCACCGCCTATTTTATTTTCATAGTTGTTTCCAGCCGAGATGGATGACGAAAATCGGCAGGCAGACGCCGAACGAGGATCCAGGAACGTCAAAAGCGACGGCCACTTCACCGTTCGACTTTTTCACAGATGACGGACGACCAGCTGCTCCACGATATGGCCCAACATGTTAGCTGGCTTTTTTGCAAATGGAGGTTCGCACATCCCGCATCGCGTATGCATCAGCAAACGATGAGATTTATACGTCGCTACATGTGTACACGCGAATGGGAACTCGACCATTCCCGAAACGATAGGTAATGCCACAAAGTGAAGATACAGCACTACCCGTGTACGTCGCCAAGACGACCGGGTGGCGGTAGACGCGTTCCGCGAAATGAAACGCTGTCGAAGATCGAACAGTGTTGTTCAAGGTAGGCGTGAGGATGCAAAGGTCCACCCGACTAGTCCCGGACGCGGCAGGACGTTCGGCATTCATCCGCATTGCTAATAAACATGTTGCCCTGATGAAAACGAGATGACGAAAAGCTCTGGTGATGTTGCGCATTTCGAACACCCGGCAGACGACGACGACGATGTTCCTCTTTCCCAGCTGGCTTCTGTCTGATCTCATCTGATCTGATACCGTGACGCTGCTACCTGATGCTGCTGACGTTGTTGCTCTGCCGCCGCCGCAAAAAAACATCTTGTGGCGGCCATCATTTCCCGCAGGGTGCCGTTGATGCGGCACAACAAGAATGGGTAGGTGTTCGCGCGGTTCGCTGCGAGCGGCGTCCAACACGGTGCTGATGGCGATATCTGAACATGATGGGTCATGTTGTAGCGTTCCCAGCGCTAACGAAACAAGAAAGAAAGATGGACAACACGAAAACGAGACCCTTTCGTGGTCATCAACCATCATAAAATAGCCCTCGCCATCATCATCATCATTATTATTATTATAACGAAGTCGACGACGAAATCATTCAGCGACGAATGGCGCGGCAACTTCGAGGGCCAGCCTGACCAACTAACAGATAGAACTCGTCGAGAAAAGCGCTAGATCACTTAATAATGATGTGCAAAACGTATCGTTGAGGAGATTGATTGTTGTCTTGCATTTGTTCAGTTTTAAAAACATTAATGGAAGTATCAGCTGGAGCAGTTTACTCGACAATCAATAAAGCGATCTGAGGCGGCAACGGCGAACGCTGACGTATTGACTAGAACAAAACGGGGCGCTCGATTGAAAATTAGATCAACCGTACGCGAGTTGGACAGCAGACGGAAATACGATGGCTGACGCTTGTCGACTAGATTCAGCTATTGATACAACAGCAACAGCAGGACGACGAACGACGACGATTGGTTAACATACCCCCCCTTGTTATTCGCATGCTGTTCATAGTTCCTATATTGAGATCGATCGGGAAATCATTACAGTTAAACTGGCTATGATGAATAGGGAATGTGGCGACTACGATCGGCCTTTGAGACTGTCCATCTGTCAACTGGCGTCAAACGGCCATCCTTTAACTGAAGATTAACTAAAATTGATAATAAATATTTTCTCTCTCTCTGTCTCTCGAGTCATAATCTTTGTGTGCCCCTGTCTCTGCCTCCAACGAGGACAACAGGTATATCCAAAGGTGCGAAATGGTTCGAGGTCGAAGAAATACCTAGCCATTGTTGTGCGAATCCCCCTCAGCCCTCCCGCCCCACCATGCATTACCCCTTTGATGATGCTCAGCATGTGCCATCGCATTTCTATTTCAAGGGTTGTGTCGCCGGTGAGGTGCGATTTGGCCATCGTTGGCGCAACGGCGTAGCCCGTCTTCTTGGCGCCTCTTCGTCTGTCAGATGCGCAGCCGTTGATCTTCTATATGTAAAGAACGCAACTGGCCGAAAGAGCACATCCCCGACGAGGCGCTCCCCAAAGCATTTTCCATCGCTGCTGTTGTTGTTGTTGTTGCTACCGCCGAATTGACTACGTTGCTATACCAGTGCCATAGCCGGTTCATCCATCCTTCGCTAAGCTGTCAAATTATGCAGCACCGTCACTTTCGTACCAACCACGAACTGTCCACCCTTGTAATATCATATTATAGTTCTGCGTGGTGCATACCTAGCAAGTGACTACGGGGAAATCAGTGCGAAGCGGCTATTGTTGCCATTGTCTGGCGAGACACCCAGCAAGATGCCGCTCTGCGTTCATCCATTGAGTCTTGCATATGCATGCTTGCCTGCTCTCTCGAGGAGCATGGAATGGAAGATACTGGACTAGAGGAATGGGCTGATATTCTACTGCAATAGCAGCAGCAAATAAACTGAGACAATGCGCAAAGCTGAGCAATATCACAGGCGGAGGTAAAAATAGAAAATAGCCCTTAACAGAGCTCATCAGGTATCACTTATAAGCGTTGTACACATGATTTAATTAACCAAGGTGTGTTGTGTACGCACGAAATTCATACTCATTCAGAGTGCTGCCTAGGCACTACTTGTTTTGTACGCGCTATGATACATCTCAGAAGCGTGTTTTGCGTGAGGAGGGAGACACCTGTTATTATTTGACATACGTGAATAATAATCATGACGCCATTTATAACACACAGAATGAAGAATGTCGAGGTATGTCAGCTCATTCGAAGAAACGGTAGGCCGTGCTGACCAGGCAAAGGATTACACCCTATATGAGCTGGCCTGAAAGAGAATTTGTGAGTGCACTATTCTCTGATGCATTGTGCTGCATGATTCTGTGTGAGTCGCCTGTGTTGAACTTCTGTCTCGTACGGTTACACAGGCACCATTGTATAGAGCGTATTCTATACCACAACTTATTATTACTATTATATTATTATTATATCCAACCCGATTGCCAATTATTCCCGCTTTAATTAAAGGCGAAAGGTTAATGCGAGCTGCAAATGCTGTTCACGCTATGTTCAGTACCATATTCACGATTTTTTTAGAGAGTTGTCAATTAAGACCCTCCCAGTATTAGTGATGGTATTTCACAACAGCGTAATTATCAGCTTCATTAAACGCTTGTTATTAAGCTATGGATGCATCCATCCATCACGGAACGATCATATCATTTCATCGATGTCAATCCCTGTGACTGTTAGCGATTTCAAACTCTGTGTCCAAATGAGAAAAAGTATTGCCTATTCAAGCAATCAGTTACATTTCTATACTAATTCGTCCATGCCAGCTCTGGGTGCCATCAAGACCAATTACCTTGGACACCAATTATCACTTTCAGAATTAGATTATTATATCGACATTACCACAATCAGGTGCTCTATCTCAGTCATTCGCAATTGTGTAATTATCGTCAATCTAGCGATATTAATCCGAACTCTTGGAAATTTAATCTCAATTAACCGATGTACCTGGTCGTAATAACTGCATACAGTTCTCTCAGATTTCGCGTGGCAAGACCCACGCACATATATATATATATATATATATATATATATATATATACGGAAATCTTCTCATGAGCGTTTCTAATCTCCCAGTTGCGACTGTCAAAGATGTGGTCGTCAACGACGAAGATAGACAACGCGGCAGGATTGACCAGCTCAGCGGATGACTTTCTCTTGTAGTAGCGTCTTTGATTTGAGCGGACTCCCGTTTAATTGTAGTCAGCCAGGTTACTACAGCCGCTACTGAGCGTTCGATCAATCACCGCGAGGTTGTCGGATGACTCCGCCTGATGTCGGAAGGAGCTCGAATCGTTCAAAAGATCTTTCGTGTTCGTGTCGATAGAGGAAATATAGACCAAAGAAAAAGACACGAACATTTCTGTCTCTTTCACTGTTTATGATTTAACAGTGTTCCTATTTCAGTGTCAGTATGGAATCAATCAGGTGGACGATCGTACCGGCGGGATGGTCAGCTCAATAGCATGTCAGCATGAAGTGGTAGATTTAGATGGCGGAGCTCATTTTGGATCGGAGCATTTATTTCTTTAGCATCTGTGTTATCGCGAACCTGGCACGTAAATGTATGTTACTCGTGTCTATTGTTCTTGTCGTGCTGATATCGTTTCATCGTTGCGTCTTATATAGGTAATAATAACCAGTCGAGATTTGAAAATCTCATATAGACGTGATTGTCAGTTGAAGCATCGTAAAAAATAGAGCCACATTTAACGATGTGCTGTATATTAGCTATATATATATGTGTAGTATATCTTAAAGATGAAACAAATTGCGGAAGATTCGATTATCTGGAAATAGCTTTTTCAACGGCAGATCTTCCACCGTGTTCACCGGGTGACTGGTAACTATAGCTTGAAATTGTTTTGTGCCACTCCCGCTAGAGTGTCGATTGGCTAACAATAGACATCCGTAGATGAAATTCTTGCCAAATCACCAGTAAAAAGCAGTGATAATATTGTCAAATGTAAATAGATCTACCACAAATAATATTAATCAATAAAATGTGTATTATATTTATGTCCACATAAATCGTCTAAACTGCCATTGCAGAATGACTGTAAAGTATCATAGGATATGAGTGGGCGTACGTTTATTGCCGAAGGAGTTTCGGTTTGTCTGGACCGAGCCGCGAGATGATCGTGAATTATGCTACGATAGCTGTTGTTATACTTTTTGTCTCCCTTGAAATCGGCACAAGTTAAGTTGCTTCATTGAATCGAAGTAACGAGGTCTGTCAGAGACGAGGAAGACAACTGATGATGGTTCGCTATTGAAAAATCTTTTTTGTAGTAGTAATAACAATAATAATAATAATATAGGGTAGTAACGGCTGCAACAACAACAGAAAACGTAAATATTCCTTTGGTGTCAGGTGTTTTATGACGAATGAACACATAACAAATTCATTACCATCATGCTTAAACGCTACAAACAAGATCCAAGCCGTTTAGACAGCCGCGAAAGTTAGAAGCAGTTTTTTTTAAGAACAATGTGTTGTGCCCATAGATAGTGGCTGTTCTATCGAGGATCAATAACATTGGACAATGTATCGAATGCAATCTATTTGATTACGGAAATTCTATCTCATACGTAATAATATTTATAACAGCCCATCATATTCACAATAAAGATAGCTTCCCTTATATGATCATTCTATTTATTCATCGCGCTTGTGTCTTTATTATACATCCGATACAGTAAACATAATACACATAATAATATACATCCGATATCGTAACATAATATTTCACTCACTATTTAGTTGAAGCAGCCGCAAAGATTTACAACTGTAGCCTTAATCTTTCAATCAAGCACAGTTGGATAATAACATCAGCCTTGTGCCAACCCATTAACCCGTTGAGTAGTCCGTTGTCGTCTTGAAACGGAACCAAGTCACCACAAAAAGTTTCATACCACATGTGTTAAACGATATACAAATGCCTAACATGGTAGAGAAGGCCGAACCTAGCGAATGCGTTTTTCGAACAGTGATTCAATAGTTGCTTCTGGTCTACCGATCGGCAACAGTAGCCGGTAGCATCATTTAATCAAGGCGAAATTGTACAGCGGGAAGGAGTGCCACGCGACCGAAGGCCAATCGCCCCTGGCATCGGCGAACAGCGAATCGAAATCCCCAGACTCAATCACCATTAATAGATTCCTTAGTGCGTCACTTTGTCTCGAACGCGGTCGGGATCCGTTAAAGTTCGAGAGGAAGTAGCAGTCGTAGCAGGGGTAACAGCGGCAGCACCTGGACGGGGTGGGTTTTTGTGTGACTGGGTGTCCAATCCAATGCAACTGCAACTCAAACGCCCCAAGAGCCCTGTACAGCCGACACTGCACAGCATAACACCGACACACGGTGCCACGTTATCACTGTGTTATCGTTACCACCACTTTTGGCGGCTCCGTACGAACGAAGGCCAGCTGGTGCAGGCCAACCTTTCTTTCTTCGTGAAGAGCAACAATTAGATCGACCAGGGAAGGAATTGACGACATTTGGCCGCGACGCTCTTAAAGGTTTTGCGCTAAAGCCTTGTTGACTTCGCCAAAGGCGTCTGGTTCTGGTGATGCTTTGGCCTGCGCCACCTATCGCGTTTGTTACTGCGCCAACCCGCTCCACCCCAATGACGTCTTCTTCCTTCTAAAGTGCGCTCCGGGTGCAGCTGGCTGGCTGTTCATTCGAACGTCGAATAGTCAATGCGCGTAAATTGTCGATTGACAGAGGGAGAGACAGAGAGAGAGAGGAACAACTATCGAGATTTTAGCTGGCGTGTGCAATCTGCTAAGACGAAAGCCCCCTTCTCACGTAGTTCGTAAAGTAGCGCAGAGTCAACCAACGGGTATAACCTATAATAGCTGTCGGCGCCGTTGCTCTCTCCGTGGCGCTTCGTTTGTAACGTTGCGTAATTTATGGGTGTTTCAAGGAACATTCTGAACTTACGAAGAGGCAGACGAATGTCTAATGCTGAATACAATTGGTGAAAGTGTTCTAAACAGTATCCGACGACGCGAATAAGCTGATTATTATACAATATTATATAGTTTAAACGACCGTCAAACGAAACGAACAAATACAAAGAGTTCGCTCTCCATTATCAAGGATTCTATTATTTTTATCCACTGATCGTTATTCAATGCACTAACACCGTTTATTGCTATGTTCTGTGCTGTCCACTCTTGATTTTCTATATGGGCCACACTCGCGTTCATTATCAGCCTTGCAACACCATCGTGGCGGAGGTAGGTGCTCGAGCAATATGCTAATCGATATATTTATGGCAGTCCATCATCGGAACTATTATATTATAGCAAAGCAAAGCACCAAAGGACGCATCATCGTCTCCATCTCGAACCTCTTCTTCTGTATCACAAACGATCGAGTGAGCACATCCGTCGCGTCCGACAGCATTTGCATGTGGCGACCCGTCACCCGACGCCGACGACGCATAATTCTCAGCAGCAGCAGCAGCAGTGGTCAGACGGAGCGAGATAGATATCACGGGTATGGGAGGGGGGCGATAGATAGGTAGATAGAGATCGTCTACTCTGCTCAACTCAATCTCGTTAATATCATCATAATGTAATGTGTAGGCGACGGATAACGCAGAATATCCACGTCATGTAGAATAGTGGATAGGTATGGCTTGGTGGAGATATCATACGACGGATGATACCTTGCAATATGATGCTGATGCGACTGCGAATCACTGGTAGAGCAGTAGAAAGCCGTCCAGCCATTCATCTATCGACTATCCTGCGCACTGGTCATAAGGGACCGGCCACGTGAGTATAGGTTAGGCTGTGATTATGCTTGACTGTCTATGGCTTCGTCTCTGTTGTAATATAATAATAATTATTATTAAATAATTATTATATACTTCAATTCTGCTCCAGACGAAAATAAAAATAATAATAATAATAATAACTATTATATACTTTAATTTTGCTCCGGACGAAATAACATCTGTGTTAAGCAAGTGATAGTCAAACTTCGAGCAATGTATTATTATTATTATTATTACAAGGGGATGTGCTTAGTTATTGTATTTTTTTCTGTTTCCGGTTCTACTTTCTGGCTGGTCGGCCTGGTTTTCTGATGTTACCGGATACCGTATAACCTGTCTTCCTGGATATAAAGACCAACTCAAGCTATTTTGTATAGGAACTCAACGTGATCAGAATGGGAGCTAGGGTCTACATTCAGTCGGCTATCGAATACATCCTGTGGGCGTTGGAAGGCTTCTCTCAATGCTCAATGGTTAAAATGGCTTCGATGGTCATCGCCCGCCGAGTTACGGGCTACTTCGAGCAGCCATCGACGTAACAAACATAGAATGTCAGCAACAACGGCGGTAGCAGCGACAACAACAACAACAGACCTCGATAGGCTAATGCAGTTTAGTCCACTTCAACGAAATCGTATTCCAAGCTAGTCAGCACTATTATATTTGCAGATGCAGGGTCGACTTCGATCAAGGATATTCAGCCAGATTGCGACAATTCGCTCCACACAATTGGCCCACCAATGCCACTTGAAATAATCGAATATGTACAAATCGAGCAAACTGCGAAACGTACGACCTCTCAAGGTTGTGCACTAGCTGAAATCACCACTGGTGTGCTCATTGTAGGGACGTATATCGTATTATGCCTCATTCTCTTCATGAATCCTTGAATCAACGTTCCCGAAAGGTTTACTTGAACCAGACTAAAGGCTGTGGCTCCCGCCGATTTGTCGGCTACTCCACATGGTCCAAAACCTGAACTTTTGTTCGGCTAACACCTGACACTCGCTTCAATTTTTTTCGGTGCTGGCTTCTGCTGGCCCCTACGATCCTCAGCAACTCTTAACGCAATGCTAATACTATACATAGTATGCGTTTCTTGGCACTGAGTTATTATACAATAGAAACCGTCTGGCAGAGCCGCGCACGTTGGCGTCTAGCGGGCAGCCAAATTGAGTCGCGCGTTCCTCGTACGCATCTCCACGTTCAGTGTGTGGCGCTACTTCCAATTTTCTTGCCATTCGGATGGATAAGGCCAACAACATGTTACGCCCGCCACCTGTTCCGTTTGTGTTCAAACTGATTCGTTTGTAACCTGCCCCATGTGACGCACAGGCCCTATGGACAGAAGAGGACAGGACAGGCTTCACTTTGGCTGGCCGATCCAGTGACGAAATTAGATCAATTGTCGTAATCCCTGCGCTGGGCTAATATCGAGCAATCTGCTGACAGTCGGGAAATAATCAGGCCTAAGATACGAGCAGCTCGGCTGCACAGCCGCTCTCTCTCTTAGCCGAACAACCGTAGGAGCTTCGCGAAGTCAGCTTAGAGAACCCGAAAGCGGACTGAAGAGAACAAGACGAAACAAAAGCAGGGCTATACAGATCGACTATGGATGGGGCGGCCACAATTCGATGACAGTTGTTAAACGAAGCGTTCGGTTTTCTCTTGGGCTGGGCTATTGAGGTCTAGGGGCGGCCCGTAACCTAAACCACCACTGACCTAATCTGGCTGATGTGTGGCACCTGCTGTCCATGATGAACGAATCTTGAGAATAGATTCGTACGTGTGGTACTCCAGTCAGTATAATTAAGCGTGACATTGTTACGCTACTTGCAGTGGTTGCAAATGTTCCATGTAAACCAATTCTCTTAGGGATTGAAGAGATCAATAGCCCTTTCGAACCCGGTGAGTTAGCCAGCACCAGAGGTCACTGGGCCATCTCGACACACGATAAGCTGACTAAGAAATCGCTGCTTGTCAGCCATTCGACCACGTGTAACGTGAGTTATCCGCTCCCTTGACTTTAACAATAAAGATGAATCTGTATTGTTGAATTCATTATTTTTCAAAGTAATTACGCTATTCGTTAGCTACGTTTGTGTCTCAATCGTGGTGTAAATTATAAACTTGAACTGTGCATCATGTTGCTTGTTGAACGTTTAATAAGCTTTGTTCTCGTATCTTGAGAATAGCCGCTAACTTTGGTTTAACCTCCAACGGTAATAACTTCAGGTAACCTTTTACGCCCTTACGACGGAGCCACATACATATGTATGAAAAGAGGAACAAATGGCTCGTGTTATCGACCACATCTAATGTAAGTACGCATTAGATGATGGACTAGATGCCGTACAAAATGATCGACTCGTAAATGTCGTCAGCAACTCGGTACAAATCCACTGCGGTGAATCCACTCAAGGTGAATATCGAGCCAACACGATATTAACAGAAGTTCACCGAGCCAACTCTATCTATCTGCTGTTCATCAAGTTCGTTCGTCAGAGGCGAATTGTCTACCTTCTACCAGGCGCCCCCCCCCCCCCCATCCCCTTTAAGACCCTCGTCCCGAGGCGAAACGGAGCCAATCGCGAGGTGAGACACGAGGCCTGAATAGACACATGGACAGGCTGTCGAGTTCTTGCGTCACATGGCACGCGACACGAGAGAGCGACCCGCGCTTCCGTCCCGTTGTTAAATAGCGATTAAACGGCCGAAGCAGCGGTCTCGATATACACACACACATATAGTGTATATCTCCCTTTACATGGCGCGACTGAAGCGGTTAGTCGCCAAAGCTCACTGAGTCTGATATAGTCGCTAAATGATGTTTCGAGCCGGAGTGACGGTGAGTTTGTCAGGGTCGCCCAACGTACGATTACATTGCTGAGACACAGCTGAATGAGCCAACCGGAGTTGTGGGCCAAGTCACTCAGAGTCAGTTATGTTCGCATACAAAAGCGAACAGTCAACACCATCCGTAATATTAATATGTATATCTACGAGACACGTATCATCTGCATGAGACGTTGGTGACATTTCACTTTTCCTGATGCTGCTGCTGCTGTAGAACGCGAGAGAAAGTTACAGACATACGAACGATCGAACCATCTACGCTATCTCGCGTGTTATCATCACATGGTCGTGTGTCGTTTGTAAATGACAGAGAGGTCGGATGTACGAGTTTGTTCGTATTATAAATATCATCTGTTCTGTTCATAGTTCAATATGTGGCGATATCAGGATGGGCAACAACGGGAACGTATCGGGGATGGGAGATCTGATCGTTCCGATCGATGATGTTGGCCATTGACGACACCGACAGAACGACATGAAAATTGCCATACCGTTCCCTCCCCCTAACAGAGACGAATGCAGGCGGTTTGAGTTGACGAATGCAGATCATCACAAGCTTGATCGTCTAGTCCGCTCTAGTGTACAGAACTTCGAGGGATTTCGCTCGAACATCGTTAAGGCTGTATTGGCATTATATTGTCGTTATTCGATCAAAAGCGTCGAACGACGGTGGGGTGATTCCGTTTGTTTCATGGGGTGGCGAGAATGGCGAACTGCACATTTCAGGATAACTCGAGACTCCCAGTTATTACGTAACGAAGTCAGAGTTCAGTGACGGCAAACGAGCGGAAAAACGATTAAGTTCCTCAAGTGTCACGGAAGTTCTGGCCTAACCGTCGCCTTAAATTCGCGTCACTTTGACATTTCTTTCGCTCTCAGTTAGGAAGAACACACTCGTGCGACTCAGTAAAAGAACAAAGAAAAACAAAATAATCGGCGAGATAAATTCTTTGAGCGTTCAGCTACGAGTCACGAGAAAATAACGAATACGGGAACCTTCGAGGCCTACCGAGTCACAACAGGCTGCTTCACAGTTTCATCTTAGCCATGTGCCAGCATTCAGTGTTTAGATATGGCTGGGTTCTACGGCTGCTGTCGACACAGTCTTCAGCGCCGATTTCGGAGCGAGTACGAACGGCTGTTCAGAAGTGGGGTGGATCAAAGCAGTGAAAGCTGCCTCGTCTCGCTTCATTGGGTTGGTGTCCTTAAGCGACTAAAAGTTCGTTCTCTTCGGGGCTGTCTAGCTTTCGTACACAGACAGACACACAGACACATGTATCTTCTATCAACTTTCCGTCCAGCCAGTGTAGTACGGGCACGGAGCAGTTTCAACCTGCTCTTCACCTGCTTATTACGTTAACGACAACGGCGATGTCATCGCGCGAATGCATTTCATGTAGAGTGTTGGCTCGTGCCTTTGGTCGAGGGGAACGCACGTCATCTACTATACACGTGCACAACATCGACTTAGTGATGTTTTCGCACTGCCTAGGCAATGAAGAAAACATGATTACGCCTGCACAGATCGGACACGTTATTCGACGACGTAGACAGAGGTACCCGTGAAGCCTAATATATGCGCCAAGACTGGATACGAGATGTTGTAATTGGTGGCAGTCGAAAGGCGCACTATATGCACTCAATCAAGCATCGCGTTAGGTTTCTGAAGTAATATAATTAACTTTTTATAACGACAGAAAATAACCTTAAACCAAACGCCAGATAGCCTGAAACACGATGATAGAAACAGAAGTGACACAGATTCACGTGTCGAGACATATATACAATTATATAATACTACAATACATATACTCTAGACATATATAATATTATATAATACTATAATAGATATAGATATACTCATGCAGACACAGTGTTCAGTTACGTTCTCGTAGAGAAACGATGTTCTATCTGTCTCTATGTGATCACTAGAAACACAGCAGCCATACGAGGCATGCAGTCGATATACCCCTGATCTGTCCGCGCAGGCGGAAGACACATCGCGTAGCCCATGAATCAACCCACAGGGGTAGATCTATCTATGTATCTATTGCTGGTCATCATTTTTGTTTGTGTCGTTCATGGACGCACGCCGACAGACAACATATAGCTCTTCGTGGAGGGACAACCTCTCTATTATATCTGTAGTCTGTCTATGACTCAGTATTTTTCATATTTTCCTCCGCCCGAACAGATCTTTTCGTTCTGCCGTCGTCGCTCTCCATGGCACCGAGGAGATATTGTCGTGCCTCACAAGTCGCGTGTCCTATCCTTTCGTCTGCCGCCTGTACGGATAAATTCAAGTTGTATCAAAAGATACTATGACAACGACGCATACTGAGACAGTCACGTGCCAGGCCGGAAGTCTGTTCAACACAACAAGGAAGTTGGTTCACTTGATGTTACTGCTGCTGCTGCTGCTGTTGTTGATTCTCTGTTGGTGTTGTTCGATGGCATTCGACGCTAGCCGACAGGATGTCCTGGCCATTCGATTGTGGTTGTATGTGCGCGCTCACATCCGTATGTGTACGTTTATTTATAGTGATAGACGCGTAATACAGCATCTGTAGGTCAGCACACGAACTTCACGGGTACCTCTGTGTACGCCATCACCGGTGAGCATATGTATGTGCTTATATATACACACGTGAACGAATATCGCCCTCGAAATAAAATTAAGTTTACAATCACAAGAACACTAATCATAGTAATCCGCTGAACGAACAGGATGTAAATTGAAGAAGACAAGTCAGGGAAGAACCAAGCCTAGTAGTAGTAGTTGTAGCAATGCAACACAGCGGTACCGAGGCCTGTCATGAAAAGTCAGCTGGGGTCAGCTCAAAACAGACGAGCTTGTAGCGATGGCCTGTTTCTTGCTGGCCAACTCCAGGCCCAGCTCCAACTCGGATACTTGATCATCTCAAATTGTCTTCTGCCGTTCGTTGTCATTCAAGGGCCTATCAGTAGCGAATTTGATTTTGACGGCGCGGCACGCGCTGATCAGGTGTCTGCTAGAGGTTGCGGGTAATAGAAAATCTGCGTATGATCTGAAAAGAATGATCTCGCCGACAAAGTGCCAGTGACGCATCAACAACAGCGGCTATGATCGTCGTCGTCGTCCACCGAAAGGTCGCCCGATGACTTGAGGATGGGGCCGATTCTACGAGGCTCAACCGACGGCCGGTCCAATCCTACATCGATTGGCTGGTTGACAGAAAGCTTTACCGCAAGCCACAAATAACAATGATTGATAGTCATACATAGTTGAGGTAACCCCCTAAGGCATCTGACATAACATACACACAAATGTGAAGTATTCGCAAGAATCGTGTTAGTCGTGGCGAGGTGTGACCACCGCCCAGCCGGAGATCTGAGAACAATATAATACCATCTGCGTATGAATACCGTAACGATGAGAGTATGTAAATAGCGTCTTGTATTAATCGTTGGGTGTGTGGAAAGTCCAATGTAAAAGGGACTGGCGCTGCATAGCTGCAGAATATTCCAATAATAACAAGAGGTATAATAGGTATCTCGCCCCCCGAACGCCGGCGACCACACCAGCCCGTGGGTCAGAACGGAACCATGAAGGGAATTTGAATTTCTAACTGCGTTCTTCATCACTGTTCACCAGCAGCTGCTTTTATGCCTCTCACTGATGCCCCGTTTCTTACTCGCTTTTATGGTAAGAGGAGTAGCACAAATCCGTAAGCTGTCCGTATGTATGAAGTCGATTAAATTCACTTGAGAGTTTGTTCGGGAGTAGTTCCACCAGTTCGTCTCGCCTTTCGATCGAACCGCGTAGCCATCGGAACTGCCACAGAACTGCCGGCGGAAGCTCTTGAAGTTGCTGCAAAGTTGTCATTTGTCAATTGCGAATGGTGCCACCCCAGGAGCGATGAAGGAAGGCTCAGTTTTGTTGCCAGTTATTTCGACAAAAAAAAGGGCTTAGTTTGGCCAGCTGCCTGGCTGGATTCGATGGCTGATCGTCGCAGCAGATCGTAGTTCGATTCTAGCTATTATAGAAGAGCTATATATGTATGTGTGTGTGTGTGTGCATGCATGCAGTGCTAGTTCCTCCATGCGAGTGAGACAACCGGAAAATCGATTACCGCTGTGCGCGGATCACATTGCCGCATTTCTCTGCGCCACATATTTACGCTTAGCGCTTCTAACCTTCAAATGGGGGAATAAATCGATTTTGCAAGAGAGGAAAATGAGGCATTTGTATATGCACCGCCTCACACGTCACCACCATCGCGGAACGATATGACAGTCTCCGCGTATGGACGGCAGAAGACCAAGAAGAAGGCGACAACAACGACGACGACAACGACGATGACGACTTTTCGCGGTACCACTGAAACGCAAGCCGAAAACTAACTTGATAGGCAAAGGAACACCAGAGCCAGCATGATAACAGCCTGACGTGCACGACGTGATGTCGACACATAACATGATATCCGTTCGCTGTCATGACGGATTCTGGTGAGCTTCTTATACGCGCTCGGCATGCCCACAGATATTGGTTGGTGCAAATCACTATGGAGATTAAGGCGGTGCCGACAAGTGGGGGTGTTTGAAAAGTGTTGAATGTGTTGAACGGTTTTGCGCGTTACGGCCTTAACATTGTCAGTAAGCGGAGCGTTTTGCAGCTGGTATTGACACGCGTCTATAGTGTAGTAGAAATTTTCAATATCATTTTTGCGCTTGTCCATTTGCGTTGTGAAAGCTTCATCGAGGCCAGACAACAAGAGCCACGTGTATCGCTGTTCTATGTATTAAAACGTGTTTAAGAATTACTTCATCTGGGAAAGTCTTTCGAGGATAGCGCGCACAACGAGGACTCGAGGAGATCTTCGTCTACTTCCGGCAGTCGCAAGTATTTTTCAAAGCCGAAGCGAGATCCGGCTGCGGGCATTAAAACACGTCAATCAACGGCAAACTCACTACTTTCGGTAGGTTTTGCTTGAAGTGGCCCAGCAAGAGACGGGCCCTGCCATCGGCCAATCTAGTCAGTAAGGCCAAGAAAGCTAATGCCCGACGGAAGAAGGCTCTCTAGATCTACCCAATCTGCTGTCGCTCTGAGCTGCTTTGGGGCTTCCGTGAGTAGAACAAGTAGAACACGCTGTATCCTACGGCCGTATCTGTTACGAGATCTATTTCGAAAGCCAATCACGTCTTGCCTTCCTCTACGCTTACTGACCGACTTTCGACTTTCGGGAGACACAAGCAGGACGACGGCCGCGTTGTCCGGACAACGCGGCCTGGAAATTCCTCGGCCAGCATCTCATTAGCGACCGATTGCCACCCTCGTTCGTCTCACTACAGCAAACTCCTGGCTCCTTCGCAATACTCCCCTTTGCAAGCTATGCGAAACCCGTTTCCAAAGTCGGGTTTCCACAACCCTTCAAGTACCAAACCTCTACGAGGTGCGGGTGTGTGGGCAAACCGGCCTGCAGTCGCTTGATTCAAACAGCTTGTCGCGTTTAGTCAGTGTGCTTTGGTTATATGAAACATTACCCTGCACACGTGAAGAGCTACTTCCATAACGTACACGGCAAGGCTGAGAGAGGGAAGAGCCGGGTATCACAGGAAAGTGCTGTGTCAAAGACACTAGCGAATTCGGCGTTAAGTAACTATCTTCCATAAAGTTCCAACTCGGATAAGCGCAGGAAAAGAGAATGGATTTAGGGAGGACCGCCAGTCCCTCAGGAGGGGGCATCAATAGCCTAACGCGATGGCGAGATATCGCGTCTGACTATCCATTGTCCTTCGCTATTCATTTGATAAGAGGGAAAAATGTTGAATGCGTTGCCGTTCTCAATATACCCATTTAGACCGCCCATCGTCTCTGGTTAAATTTCGCTTTCTCGTAACAGGGCCAATTCTGCCACCCCTGCGATTCCTGGACGGGGATGACCCACTGACGCACGGAAAAGTTGACGTTCGCATTTCGGTAAAATAGATAAAGGGCACTGCATCACTGAGGGGCCGCTAAGCAATCACAGCGACGTCGAGTTCCGGTCACCTAACGTGGTTCTGCGAGATATGGTAGAGTCAACAAACTTACAGCATGGTGCATTTTGATCCTCAGCAGTATTACATACATAGACATTCATCCATAGCGGGTGCGATCGGCCTTCCTTGTACAAATAGCTCGCTATAGCTCGCTTTATGTCGGGGTACATACCTGGAACAGAGAAAAATAGGGAACTCGGGTTAGTGGGACATAACAATTTTCAAATCAGTCTTTGTGTTTTTTAGCTTTTTTTTAATGTTTTTGACATTTCGGTCTTGTTCACAATGTTCGCCCTCTAGTCAAATAGTGAGCAAGGAAATGCAGCAAGCATACGATGTAACGTACTACACAAGCGATGCGGGCTGCTATGTAAAAAACGAAGAAGAAATAAGATGGAGTGCTTCTTCTTCTAAACAAGCGCTTGTTTCCCAAGAAGGCCAACTCCGTTGACTGGCTCACTTCGAATAATGACGAACGACTCTGAAAACGTCGTATGGTCTGTGTGCCGTGTTGCAGCAAGCACCATCCGAACGCCACTGGCTCCACTGTCTTCTAGTTCCCAGGACAACAGACAGAATCCCTTCATCCATTCCACCAATAATAATTACGTTGATACTGCTGCTGCTACTGCACCGTCACTTTGTTTAAGATGCCAAACGTTGAAGGTTAGTAATCCTCTAGGATTTGAGAGCAATAAAGAGAGAGTAAGCTCTTTGAACATAGTACGCCCGTGTGTGATTAATAGTGCCTGTTCTCAGCTGCGTGATGATGATGATGACGGATGTGGAAAACCATCGCTGAAATTACACTGCACTCATCTAATACAGTGTTATACAAAAGCAAAATATAAAATGTATATCTGTCTCTGTACGTTTATTTGATATCGTACAACAACGACAACGCGTCTCTCCGTATTGTACTGATTTGTTTGAGTGATAATATGCACAGTACCTCTTCGTGCTTTAAATCAGCTAACCAGGCTGTTGAAAAGCGCAAAGTTGAAGAGCGATAATAATAATAGTGATGTTGTTTAGCGCCACTGTTATAGCGATAGTGCTGTAAATCCTACTGCCGATCCATTTCAGATTCTATCTTATCCTGTTTCTGTGTCAGAGCAGGCCGCATCATCAACATCGTCTGTCATTATTATCATAGGGTGGTCCTATACTATTATAACACATACGTCCCATGGGCAGTCTTCCTGTTGGAAGCACCACATGGTTCATTTATGTTATGCCTCACGTACGTTAATCATTTTTTAACGGCATCATTTCTTTTCACTTATTTTTGTCCTGTTCTATTTTTGGTTCCCATTGGACCGAATTGTTATGTTGCGATGGATGACACTCATGTGGAACACTTCAAATTCCTTGGTAACAAATAGATGATCAATGGAGGCTAAATGTATTCGAGTTAGCTATTGATTATGTGCGATACGAAAACGATTAAGTTTAGAAGGTAGTAAAGGGAAGGACGATTTTTATGGGAAGAGATCAAATCAAAATAAAGCGAAGGCGCAGTTACAAATGATCAAAAATGCCGAACGAAAATTGTGATGACAGCATCTATTTCTTAGTATACGTCTTCAGTGCTAGAAGGACCATTTAGCTTTAGATCGTTTGTATGTTTTTAATAAATATTTAATGGCCTTTGTACACCGGCTGAAATCATGGTTTATTGTCGGAACTGCAATTTCACAATGCTTAAGTTTTCGACATCAGCCTTACATTACATAGGTATTTATTGCATATGGCTAACATGAAACAGTATCAGGATGGAATCTGCAGCGGGTGAGAACGCAAAACACTTTCAGTGGCAGTAATACAAGTGCAGTTTTTAAATTTCCGCTTGGTATTAGCTCTAACATGGCACTATATCGTCCTGTGGACGCATTGCCATCTAGCTTCAGCTTCACAGTAATTGCTGCTACTGATATTGATTTATGTAACATGTATGTAACATTTTTGTATTTGGTTCTTAGTACAACCGACGCAATTTCGACTTCGCCATGAACCTATATATATGTATATATTCCAAAGCGATTCAACTCAAGTTTTGCACAAACAGCTTGACAACACCATTGATTTCACCGTTCGGAGTTACTCTGTACAACTACTTCTTTTGTTACACATTGTCATACCTCCAAAGTAGAATAACTCTGGGAGGCATTAAAATGTATTCTAACCTTAAACGTTTTCTTGGTACACCTAAACAGACCAAGGTGTCGCACGAATATAAATTAAATAACCAAATACGAACACACTAACACAACAATTCATACAAGGACGGCATTAAAATAAAAGGCTCCCCGCCGTATAGTGGGCCACGAAACAAAAGCTACCCATTTTCTCAGAAGAAATGGTATTCGAAAACTGTACTATTTTCTTGGACTTCTGTGTGCCTTATTTTACTTTGTCGCGGTTATTAATAATAACACGACGGGTGGTGTGTTTAAGCAAAGACGATTGTTAATTAAAACTCTCCTGGGTCAAAGTATAATCGCGCTACTTCTAACTGGAAATTAAAAATTGTGATAAGATCACTGAGGCATAGTGCGGCTGAATTTAGCGACAGTGAAGCGCATCATGCTCGTGTGAAACTGCAAAGTCGTGTTGGTCTCTATTGTTTTTATTATATCAAAAGGGTCAGCCGCTTTCGACCGTAAAACGGAGATAGACGGATGCTCTGCTTGTTGGGAAAAGATAAAGCTAAACAAACCGCTGCCGCCGTAACGTCTGCTACAATTTAACTATTCCATGGCTCTGGTACACGCTGCACTTGTTTTCCTACTGTAATGGATTTTTTTTTTAATTCCCTTTTATGATATATATATATATATATATATATAAAAAGTTAGGAAGATGACATGATTCTATCCACAAAAACTCCAATCAATTATATTTCTTAACACCCCAAAGCAACGCTACGCGCTTCGTTAATCGCTCGAAGGAGTCGATATCTAATCGATCGATCGATCTGCTGCCTTGAACGAATCAAGTCAACTTCTACTTTCAGTCGATACAAAGCGGTCTCATTTTAGATGTGCATCGGTAGACCCCACGCACCTCACTTCACACTTGCCTTAGCCGTTTAACCAAAGATTTTACATCGCCCATCGATTTTTGTTTAACAAAAGCTGCTCGTTTACGCTACCTCTCCACTTTCGTCATGGCGAAAGGTTTTCGCTAGTATCGACGATCTCCTCGTCCTTCGTTAGGAACATTACATTGGACATCATCAGCGATAACACTTCTCGTGTATACGAGTGAAGAAAATATTCGCCCTCTTCCTTCGATCGTGTCAAGGGGAGTCGCCTCCATAGTTTCACCTCCCCATGACAGCGGCAACAACACCCAATCTTACATTGGCTTAGAAAGGCGACGGGAGTTCTTTGCTTATTGAATGCGATTACGGCTACAGCGTGATATGGGCGCGAGGCTGCGTCCAAAGAGAAGCGCATATCGGGGAAGATCAACATGTGGACGATCAACAGCAACGACAAGGAGAAATAAATAGAACTACTAAAGTGGCGGCTAGTGGACAAGGAAACAGAGTAAATTTGGCTAAATTCAGGCAGTTGAGAGTCTGTGAAACTTATTTGAGCGTGTGAGTCAACGAGAGAGAGAGAGAGAATGACAACCTAAAAGACTGTGTCGGCAAAGCTGTTTGAAATGAATTGAAGTAACAACGGTGGCGCCTTTCCTAAGTCGTCGGTTAGGTTCTACAAGAGGCACCCCGGGGGCAAATGCAAAGAGGTCTAACGAGCGGAACATTAGCACGAATCTACAAAAGACGACAGGAAGCTTAATGTTGACCAGAAGTCAGAAAGTTTTTGCCATTTAACTTCCTAAACCTTATTGGCTAGTTGACGAATTGAATTCGATATATATATTATATATTAGAGTAATATATATATAAACATTTTAGTGGCCATATGGTGCCTGGGAAAACTTGTAACAACTTGTATTAATAAACCCTCGAGGAATAGTTGATGTTGCTCTTCATAACTTACGTCGACAAAATCTTTCCTTTTTTCTTTTTATTGCTCTCTCTTGCTTTCTGTCTCTCCTCCCTGCAACGCGTCATAAGTCTAACAAAATCGATTTGTATTACGCATATTATTATTATTACACGTTAACAATATCTAGCAGCACAAAAATAAACGTTCGTACAGCGACCTACAGTCGGCCCATACCGCAAAGATACAGCAGTCACGTTCCCCTGCTCGCAGCCTTCGGCCAAGGGACCCCAGCAGGATCCTACGCAGGCCTTCGCGATCGCTCGGCTTCGGCAGATGATAACAATACCAGCATCAACTACTTCGTCCGCGAGATAGCAACTGGCTGGAGCAGGCCGAGATGGGGTGGAAATGTGCGGACGTGGACTGGTGGTGATGTCTGTAGCAGCTACTGTGGGTTGCAATTGAGTAAACATAGAAAGGCAGCAGACTAACTTATTGACTATTACCAGTACCTCAATATTTCCTGCCATGTAACGAATGCTATAAGAGGAACGGGGGTGAGCTGGGCTTGCCACTACGACCACTTACTCAATCTGGCACTCTACGAACTTGGCCAATGCATCGTTGACTTTTTTTAGGAGCTGTAGCTTTTTTTTTCGAATTTTTGCGAATTGAGTTCAACGACCAGACGCGAAAAAGGCCTTCCCTGCTCTACTGCGGCAGTCCCATGGGATAACGCTCTCGTTTCAGTAGCATAAGCAGCTCCGGTAGCCACGGCGGCAGTGGAGTTTGTCTGGCAGCGACGAAATGAATTGGCAGCAGCGAATGGTAACCGGCCCTGCCTGATAGACTCTGGATCAGCTGCTGCTGCCGCTGGAGCCAACGACGCCCTTGGGGCTATCCGGTACCCTGCCACTACCCACCGGATACCGATGATTTTGCTGGTGCTGCTGCGTTTGATGGGGAGTTGAAAGCAGCGGCCACCAGTCACAGCAGGAGCTGCCCCGAACTGACGATGAAGAAAACTGAATGTCGATTTAGTCCAGAGGCATCCACTGCGCCGTTCACCAACGTGAACCAAGGGGAGGCATCACTCGAGCTGGAAACTGGAGGAGTCCGAAGAAATCGCTCGTGCCATAGCAGCAGCCGTGGCACAAGCTGAAATGAACGAATGCCATCAGCTATTAAAGCTGGCCAGCGAGCGGGCAAACATTTCATATGCAGTCATCAGCTGTACACGAGCACAATTGGACGGATACGATCTGTCTCCGCTACCAGAGTAGCTTCCCACGAAGTGACATTTGCGAAAACTCCCCCACCGTTACGCCCGGTCTTTCCATTCGACCCAAGCATAGGCACTTCGAAGGAGCCACAGTGGAGTCACATTGAGTTGAGTTGAGCTGAGCTGAACCAAAGGACAAGGTCAACCGAAGGACATCATCTGGCCTGTTCATGAGCTGCCAGACGGAGTATTTCAACCCGTCATATCTTAACCTTCTGCTCGGACTGCGCTGGAACAACAACGATGACACAATCTGAGTACTGTGCTGACTCGCTGCATGCTCAATAAATTGGATATATATATATATACCCTACCACGGCGATCTGTTGTTATTTGGCGAAGAAAAAAACTACCAGAAAGTTCATGGAACAACAACGTCAACCGCTCTGTTTACGTTCACCCGCTTCTATTTTGAATGTAGTTTCCCATCGGCCCTTAGTAGTCGTCCAGTGTCGCACGGTGTGATACCTCAGTATAACACAAACATATCGTCAGTAAACGTGAAACAGTGACTACCAAACTACGACTCTTCACATGATAAGTTATTTACTACTGCGTCAACACAAGCTTTGATACCACTGATGCTGTCGACTTGACGTTTAAGCTTATGAACTTCAACTTGTTACCTACAGTCGGTAGTTGGGCCAGATAAAGCCGCTTCGTAATACGGTTACTGCCGTTTGCGGTTTTTGCTTCCGTTGAATTTTTTCTAAAAAATACGAATTTATTAAATAAATACTCTTATATGAATCCTAGATGCCCATTATTTTAACCAAACTTATCGCGCTACATGATATTATTAGATTATTCGATCTGGGAGTCCTAAAAGCGCCGTTAGGTGGCAGCTTCGGAAATAAGCTGAGACATGAAATCGAATAAAAATGCATCAAAAGGCATCGATAGAAATTGTAAATTTTATGAATTAAATAGTCTTTGCCACTCTAATGTGCGCAGCCATCTACTATGTTCCTTATTTACACAAGCAGCTCTGACGCTCGCCGACCCAAAATAAATATTATATCTATATGATTTTATATAGATTTTCCTCATTGACATCCAAATTTATCATTAATACATAAATATATACGTATATACGTATAGTATGTGTGTGTCTGTTGTATCACCACTACAGATGTGCCAGCCATTTCCTTCCTGTACCGTTCGTGTTCCAGATGACAATGGCCACGTTTCGATTGCTCCTTCATATTATCCCTTCTCGGTCGATAGCTTGAAGAGGAACAACGCTACGACAAGAATAACGTAGGCGGAAAATGGAAGCCGAAGAACCTACGCTGCTTCTTCCGACATATAGAATCGAAACGTTCAGCAACACAACGAGTCAAAAACATACACGCATCCAGCCATCCTCTCTGGCATACTTTCACTCGCTGGGATAGACGGGACGTCACTCAAACAACTATAAATAGGAAATAGGGCCACTCTCGTGTTTCCTCCATGAGCGTAGCGACGCAAACCACCACTGGCGCCGCTTGTCGAGGACATCGTGCTAGGCTGTATCCTCGTCTCGATGGGAGTTAGAGACGGCCAGGCGTCGTTGTATATTGAAGGACAGGGGATCACCGGAAAGGGACATCCATAATAGCAAAGGCGTTCGTTTCGAGAGATTGAGAGAGCTATACTCGTTGCCTATATATATATATATATATATACACGTAATTTGACAGTGTACAGGTATGTTTATTATACATATAATAGTAGAGATGAGAGTCCTCACTCTGACGTGTCCTAGCTGTTTGTGTGCAATTGAAGCTGCTGCCACTGTTGCTATATATATATGTAGTCTCTAGTACAATGGTTGTTTTTTTATATATACAAATATTTATAAGTATTCATATAGAGTCTAGTAAAAAGTAATGGTAGCACTTGACATGGATTCTAACGGAATTCGCTACTACGAGATTTTGGGCTCGAAAGAAAAAATGGACTCTGCTCGATATCTCGACTATACATCAATTAAAGAGGGCTATAGATGGCCAAAGGTATGCAAACATCAATTTGTTCCGAGACGCCTTAAATAACTAAGTTATAAATGGGAATGGTGCATGCCTAGCTGTCAGATGGCTGCCAGAACTCTGGGACCAGTGTATAAATAAAATAAGTGCATACCTCTACTTCATACTAAGAAATCTTTGTTTTAACTCACCAAGTTTAGTTTTTATTTTTTTGTTGCAAGTGTCGAATACTACCAATCTAGGCAGTCGTTGACCAAAAAAATAATAGTATCATGCTATTGGCAATGTTGAACGCGACTTAATAGATTAAATCACGAAAGCATTTGTGCTGGAAATTATATTTTTAACGTTTGGCCAAAATGATTCCTTTTCCATTTGGACTGATGGCAAAATCTCCCGTCTTTTGAAAACATCGCAAAAGGTTCACATGATTATTGTTTGTTGTGTTTTGTTTTACCAAACCTGTATGTAATGGCGACACGAAATGGGCTGTTGACCCCCTGCCATTTTCGGGGTGGAGTTGCTACCAATCGCTAGTATCTGACACCAACCTCCCTATCAACTTGCTGCCTTTCTATGGACTCATTCGCATTTGCCGCCCTTTGCAATGACGAACATAGTTACAAGATTTTAAAGCACCACTCCATGTCAACGCCGAAGGTCGTTCCCGCTAGCCGCTCGAGTAAGTGTACTTCGGTGTTTTGGGGTAGAGTTAGTGGCACGCCAAGCCCTCTATGTCCGCAGCCAGACAGGACCCGAGGACAATCTGCCCGACACTCGCTCGACTCGATGCACGACGTGCTCAGACAGCCAATCTACGGCCATGCGCACCTACATCAACTACCGAGTTACCTCCCTCCTCAACCTTTTAGCTTTGCATACATTTTGCTACTTTAACTCGTTACCCTGCGAGAGCAAAGGCCTATTCCCGTCATCGACACAAGCACACAAATGTTATTTATACCATGGCGATGGCGCCGTTCGGGATTGGGTTAAGGGGGTGAATGCTTGCTGTAGAAGTGCGGAGTTTCGAAGTGCCTCCACTTTGGTGTCGTCGATAATACTGCTAGTAGCAACATAACTTAGGCCAGCGTATGGGCGGCTCGTACCAGGCGCAGCCGTTCGAACATCCGTTCCCAATACGCATGTGGGAATCACTCGCCTGTACACAGCGTCATTACGGTTCTACAGTGTCCCCGCTATCTATCGTCGCCACTCCATTTCGTTGCATTTCGTGCCTATCATAAAAAAAATAATGCATGCCTAGGCGTGTGCAGCCCCACCGGACAGCTAAAACCCTTGCAGAAGGGTTTTAGCTGGCGAGGCGACCCTTCATGCAGTGGCGGCCTGCGATGGGTTAGGCAGGACAGGTTACTGACGTAATATTCGTCGCATTACAACTACCACCACCACTATTGCCGCTGGGAGAGCTGAATAACAGCGGGGATAGGGTCAGAGTGGAAAGTAGTACACGCCAAAGCTGGACGGTTTAAAAAGAGTACGTTGGTTGATGCCGTAGTTACGGCGTTATAAATTAAAATAACTATCTAGGATTTCTGTGCATGAGAAATAAAGGTCCGAGACGCAAGGCAGGAAAATGAGTGTATTCCTTCAAAACGTTGCACGAACTTATTATTTGTGGCAAAAAACGACCCCACTCGTAATCAGATCATGAGAAAGACCTGGACAAGCGCGGGCACTGCATGGCATAGTGCACGCCCGGTGGGACATCGGCAATCGAACAGCGCGAGCTAACGCTAATGTATGAGCTGAGGTGGGAAGGTCTCACTACAACTGAGCAACCCTCCAATGAACGGGACGGGAAACAATATCAAGTAGTTGGCAATAGTGAACCACTCGATCGCCCTGTGTGTCCCTGGTGTTTCTCCCTAAAGGAGCATTCAGTGTTTCTTTTACGAAAGGAAAACGGCGGGACTCGGTGTTGCTACCCTATCTCACGGAAACGCGGAGACGATTACTTCGCGTCGACGTTACATGAGCTTCTGCTGACTGGCGATACGATATCATCTCTACGGGTGGCTCTTTGATTAGCTTCTGCGTAAGGCTGCTTAAGCGGGGCCTTTGGTCCCTGTTGTTTTGCCTTCGGTGGGTAAGCTTCCACGGACAGCCGACATCACGTCGTTTGTGGCAATAGCAAAGGGCTTCTTGGTACACGAGGAGGCTCGTCCTTTCGGTAAAGATACCAGTCAGTCCCGGTTGAGTGGGACAACTTGGCACGAAGTGACTTACTGTGTTACAACAGATCACCAGTGTGAGCAGAGAATCCCGGGCCGGCTTTGCGAGGTTTCAGAGTTGAGGTACATGAAGTTTACGGAGATGAGCGGCCTTTGCGGCCCGCAACTATGTTTGCATACGTACGCACAGCGAACATCAAGCAAATGCAGAGTCAGTAGCTTCTCGGTGGCGCATTTCGCCTCTATTTAGTTCTCGGCTTGCGGACTTGCTTCATAGAACGGCCGTTCACCCTCTCATTGTCCATACTACGACGCCCGCATGGTCCACCCAGGGTGGTATATGCCTCGCAGCGTTTACGCACTGTCCTACCGACTCGGTTTTATATTCGTATACTTAGGCAGCACCGTTGATTGGCAGACTTGCCCTGCACCGTGTCACAAGGACTGCGACTCGTATTCCAAACGTATAGTTCGTTTTTCCGGAAGCATTGGTCCAGAAGCCACACGGCAGCGATGACGGAGGAGAGACGGGGCCTTTTTGAAAACATTTGAAATGCAGTCCGTGTCCGACCTCCTGCCGCACGAATACAAAATTGGCTCCCGTACACTTGCACCACCACTAGCAGTAGTAGTATTGGTAGGGGCTGAGGAGGTTCGGGGTGTGAGAGTAGCCTTCTGTGACTGGCCTGGCCACAAGGAATGGCTGTCAATGGAGGAAGTCAGTGTGGCCACCGCTTGCCTTCCTCGCGGAAAGGGGAGACCTTCAGGAGTTAGGGTGGTCGGACACCCCGTGGAGGGATGTTGGCCACGAGTTGTACGAGAAATGAAACGGATCCGCAATGCGTGGCCCCCGCTGTCCTTCGTTCGAAGCCCTATGCAACCTGATTGGAAAAGCTAGCGTCGTTACTCACTGTGGCTGCGTTCAGGGCGGTCGTCTCGAGGCATGCTTGAATTGCGTAGTAGTCCCATGAGGTTTTGCTGCTGCTGCTGCTACTGCCGCTGGTAGTGGTAGATGGCACAGCGCGTAGTCCACCACGGTTGATGCCAACGCAGACCTACAACCTCCAGACTTCAGTGTGCCCTCATTTGAAGTGTACGTAGAAGACAGAAATGTAAGGTCGAGGTCTGCAGCAGTTGACCTCATTTTTTTACTTCCACGCAGGAGACGTCAGCTGACGCGACTCTCATACGCAACGAATTCAGGCTTGAACGAACACACAATATGAAATGTATAATAATATTTGCGGTCCAGAAAAATAGAGAGAACGCGAGCGACGTATATACCTTAAACTTATACGTCTTTGCATACAAACAGTTATGAAACATGGAATATAAATGCGTGGAATATATACGCGTCATAAAGTCGTGTGTATCGAGGTACACGAGTCACTACTACCCACTGGTATCAACCAGTAATCCACAACACAACTCTGTATAGACATGTATTGATGCCATCTGCAACGGTAATCGCTTCGGATGGAACTGGTTTGAATCTCCACTGACGATTCGACGATTTATGTCTAAAGTTAGAAGTGGAGTGGTGTGCGCAGGGCGGCACAACACGCGCCTTGGAGTAATACAGTGTGTGTATATCACCACTGACATCAGCAGAGCCGTTACGTAGAGAATATCATTTATCTAGAAGAGAACAGCTTCGGGTGTGATCTCTAATTATCTAATTCAATTTATAGCGAATTATGCCATTATTCCCTGAGCAACTCAACTGACGAAC
Source organism: Stratiolaelaps scimitus (assembly GCA_019614645.1). NCBI lineage: Eukaryota > Metazoa > Arthropoda > Arachnida > Mesostigmata > Laelapidae > Stratiolaelaps > Stratiolaelaps scimitus. The sequence continues at coordinate 4,072,386 of JABWDB010000025.1, read as the reverse complement.
GGTCCGAAAATGAATTTAGCGCTAGTCATGATTTGTCTTGATGTTCAACAGTGCTACTAAAAGCTACACCAGGGAAATTACTAACGATTACCACACCATGGAAGTATCTAATGATATGGCAACAGGACTAACCAACTGGCCTGAGACGGCTCCACCGCAGCAGGCAAAGTTAGTTTTCATTTTAATCTCAGCTTATGTTGCGCAATCCTTGGACAACTATCTGATGTGGGACTCGCGCCCACTTGACTTGATTCATCGCAGTGAGCTGCATATGACCTACCATAACGTCTGCCCTACTTGGGTTATAGAACGAGATTATCGGAGGCCAAATGACCCAGTGGCCCGCTGTCCAGTTATCCGCTACTCTCACGTTCGAATCCTCTATTGCTCCTTCCATATCTAACATAGTGGTGCTTTAAAAAGTCGTTAAATAGCAGAACATGCGATATAATTTGCAACTGCACATATTGGACTATAATGGGTAAACGATATTATTATATAAACGTATCTATTCAGTCAGTTGGTCAGCCAACTTTTCAACGACCAACTCAACAGCCATTTTCGGTGAGTTCCCTTTGACCCAAACATCACATCAGTATCCCTACACGGTAACAACCGCCAATTACAAGCGCTCGTACACTACAATGTACTCGGGTCCATCGTGCTGTATGATGATATCCCGATATGAGTTATCAGGGTGGTATTAGTTCCTCTAATTTATTGCATCTAGTAAAACAACTTTAAACATACAATAATTAGAAAATTAATTAGGGACAGAGTGTCAGGCCGAGGCCGTCATTGTTAGCCCCCGAAGGAGGCAATGCCTTTCTGTCTCGAAGGACAATCGAGTCGGGTCCTTCCTTCTGCAAGACGCTGCAGAAGGAAGGACCCTACGCGCTTGTCCCCGGTGGCCGGGATCAGCCTGTGGTTGACCCCTTCGAGTAAGTTTGTAGTGAAGGAGCCGTGGCCGCCCTAGGGTTTCGAAGGCAAGAGAGGGGCGTTGTGTGGGGTGCGGTGTACGTCCGTAGCTTGGCCGACTCCTCACGGGCTGCACAGTAACCGAGGGTGATTGAACAGTGGTTGACATAAGAGGGTGCTAAACTGTCAACCACCGCGCCGTCCCAAACGGGGTGCTGGCCTCGGTAAAAGGAGATGAGACTGAGGCCCGTCCGTAGAGTCGATCCCTTGTGCAAGGGATACCGGCGTAGCGGAAGTATAATTATGGTGGGAGTTATACCACGCAGATGCGTACTTATGCGCCAGTTGCGATGACTGGAAGAGGGTGTTTGATTTTTCGGCCCTCGGCCATAGCATCGAACAACAACATTTATCATCACATCTTCGAAATGCGTCGAGTTGAAGATCACAGACCATAAATCACAGGCAGCAGCTGCAGCGAGATGGAAACTTTAATCAAGTAAAAAAATCCATAAAAAATTCTGTTACCTTGAAGACACTATTGGCCGATGGTTACGCGAATACGCAATTCGTTTCCTGTCGTTCGCAAGCACTAAATCTATTCAACTATCCAGCAATATAAACAGGTACTAGGCGACGCCCATTTACAATGATCACAACAAACTGCGAAGCTGGAGAACAGAGAAATATCGCTTAGATTTTATATCTCGTTGGATTGATTTAGATCAACAAATTCTGCTTCAAGTACGGACTGATATCATCGTTCCATTTACCGTTGTTAAGTATCGTAGATGTATTGATCTGGAACGCTTTGGAAATCCCAGTGGACTCTCAATTCCATTCCAGTTAAGTCATTCGAATGATACCAGGTGTCTATTCAGTATGGACGATGCTGCTGTTCATTTACTATCGCAAGGGCTAATTATAATTTTTGTCATACTTTAAGTGCTACTTTAGATACAATTGCCTATACACTAGAGCTCCTCAGACAAAAGCGGCTCTGTAAGTTGAATGGTAAACCAAATATAGCAACCAAACTTCCAAATATCAACCAAATCTCCCTACTGCCTTAGTATACGTGCCCGAGCAAACTAACAACAGCAGTAAATAACTAAGACCTTGTCAAGCTGTTGGCGGTATTAGACTAAGTAGGGATGTCGCACGGGCGGAAGTGGCCACACGTCGCCTAAATAATCTCCATCTACTTTTAGTCGGATGTCCGTATGACGGTTTCAGCGTTGCTGATTATAGCTGCCTATGGGCACCGAAGTACAGATCTTCATCCAACAGGCTGTCACTTCCGGCCCTTAATAAGGAGCCGGGCATGAGATAACTGGATGTACGACGCTGCCACGTGAGAGGTATTGACCAACGGAAGCATAAGTGATTCCATTGACCCTTCGTAAATGAGGATGAAGAAACGAAACTTCGTGGTCTGTTTTTCTTGTGTGCTCTATTGTTGTCGACGCGATGGTAGCCGGAACATGTACATATAATATATCTGGCTATGTGGCGTCTGGCCAATCAATGGACCAATCGTTCCTAGTTTAGCGTACGTCATGCTGATACATCATGCAATTAGTTTATTTCTACTTTAATAAGCAGAAGCATGTGTGTTCTATTTCGTTGCGATCTGGCTACGCAATGTTCCTTCTCTGTCCCAATAAATCTTCTTAGGTTAGCAGAGCACTCGTCACCAGTGAGCTACAATAAATATCATTCTACCTTGAAGTTTACATGGACTTATCAATAACACCTTCAGAGAACTACCAGCAACTACCTATATAGGAAAAATTGCGAATTTGCCTTTGAGGCGTTCCTTTGTAAGGCTACATGGGGGGTCAGTTCTTGACCTCACACATTATACTTCGCATTGGTCCACTATGTTTCCGTTCGAATCGATTGAAAACAAGAAATCAACGTCGTTCACCACTGAGAGGCGTCGTCGTGTCGTGACCCCAGTTTGCCCTGAGTTTCATAAGGAAAGCGTTTCATCAAAGTGATTGCAAACGATCATAAATACACTTGTTATCACTTCGCAGCGACAGTGTGTCCTGAAAGGCTTTCGGATCTCTCATAAAAGTTCCTTATGGTGTATTTCTCAGTTGGCCAAAATTGTGAGCACAACGACAGGAATTAATATTATTCTATAATTACATTGCCACCTCTCAAATTTACCTTGAGTTGGTGGAATTAAAGAGCTCAATTTTTTTAATAGAAGGCACAACATATTTTCCGATTTTTCCATTATGTATCCAGCATTGAAGTAAATATTTCAATAACTGTTTCTAATGTACATAAGTAACTTTTACCCATCAAACTCTCTGATTTAATTGCTCGAGGTTGTCTGATGGTTTTTAACAAGATCCGTGTGTGGAATACTAGGGGCTCGTTTGGAAATACCGTCACATTTTTATAGCCAAGTTCGACATCGCGCTATGCTGAAATGCTTCTGTGTTATAGTAATTTTGAACGAGCGAGCTTACCCTCGACTACAGCCACCACCGCTGCCGTTGTGTTCTGCGCAAACCGTTCACCGGGCGATGGAGGAGGTTATTAATACTATTGTTATTACGGTGAGGCAATGTTCGAGTCGCCGAGAGCGACCTTGGGGGACAACGCTCCCCGATCGATCTATCATCAGGCAAGGGCACCTTCATCGCTACGGTCACCTTATTGAGCTACCGTGTAGAGAACAACAAGGTCAACCGGTCACTCAGTTTGCCAGTTGCCTGTGAAATGTCTCTGCCAAAAGCTCTCTCTCTCTCTCTCTTTCTCTCTCACACACTCTTGAGATTACTCCAATCATTTAGAATGGACTATAAAACTAGCCTGACCTTAATCGTCAGATTTAGTCTGTGGACCAAGCAGCTGCAAATACAATCGCAGCTGGGAAGCATTTGCCAGGGCAAACCAATTTTTGGGTTGCGACGTTTAGCCGCCTCCCACGCTTATAGCTGATACTGAAAGAGGCGAACAATTGAATCATTTCACAGTTTCGCATATTTGTGCAAGGTGGCCCCTTAGAATAGATATTCGTGTATAATAATAAGACTGATTCGGTAGTGATTCATTGATTAATCGATTAGTGTTAGGATTAGTGGCATATAAAACAGCATATGATTATATATAGCATGCTTTCTAATACAACGCAAATACACGGTTCGTTTCAACCATGATTCTCGACGCCACCACGTGTTTGCCTTACAGTATGAGCAAAACGGCATAGAGAATAATAGTGGGCAGGGCGATAACACTTCAGGGCGGGGTACGTGGTGTACTCAAAGCTCTCAGAACAGTTGGCATTATCCCCAGAGCTCTTCAAATAGGTCTACAGCAACGTTCATCTAAAAAGCCGCCTCCGTAGCAGAGCGTATGCCATATTTAGTGCATTCTGGGTGTTCCATGCTGAGTCACAGATCGAGGGAAACCCCTTTGCCACAATGGCGTCATTGCTACCCTGAAGAACAGGAGCGAAACGGACGCCCATCAAATAGACCAGAAACTACATATGCGAAATCTTTCTATGTCAAGTGTTTACCGACTATTTCAACCTCTTTGTTTCATTTCACAGCCGTCTCATAGTTGTTTTCTATTATCGAACAACAGCTCCCGACTACAGAAGGCGAAGAGCGACACTTCAATTGGCGTAGGTGAGAACGCTGAGAGCAGCTTGAAAAGGTCCCAAATTCCTGGGTATCTCTCTCAACTCTTTCGGACGCCAGTCGCCATTTCCGTTTTGTTCGCTAGGGATTCTTTATCAAACAACAAGTGGCTTTAGTTCAAGCTGTGAGTGTTTATGCGCAAATGAGGAAGGCATGCCGATTTGTGTGAGAAACACCTCCACAACCGCCACAGAGATGGTAGATCGAGTGTTCAGCCTCTTATTCAATTTATAGCCGCCACTGGTTCGGTAGATTCTGAGGAATGAAAACGATGCGGCTCCACGAAGCCACACTCGAGGTCTATAAACGCGCTAATGGACATCATTAGCGAATAGAAACTTCGTGGAGTATACCTCTTGAACACTAAACGAAATGGACTTCAATCTTTATCTCTCTCTCTGTCTCTTTCTGCTGCTGCTACCGTTGTCTGTTCATATTGAGGCACATGGTCCTTCAGGTCAGTGGGCCTTAAGGCAGACGTGGCAAATATTTGCAATTCGCAAAACAAATGCCTACTGCAAACTGAATCGACGAGTTTGAAGTCGTCCGAAAAATTGCGATCCTTTTTGAGGGGTTGCACACCCAACAAAGAGCGATGGCCCGAACATTAACTAGCTGAAAATGCATCCTGCAATAGCTCCCGCTACAGCGTATACTGCTGAACTGCTTAAGGCTAGAACCGCTTATGTCGGGCAACGGATGTGCGCGATCAGAACAAGACCAATTCTGCGCAAGGGAAGTTGGCTTTCTTCAGGGAAGGAAATTCGTGATGCATTTTTGGCGGTGTTTCTCTCTTGTTTCACAGCCAAGTGTGCCATGTTCATATACACTGATGTTTACGCTTGTTCGGTCGGACCCTCGCCTCAAGTGAGAAAAAAAGACTTGTTCTTAGCGCATCGTTAGTGCACACGAATCCGGTCTCTCGACATAATCGAGGATGAAATTGTTTTGTTGGCGTCGTTATCGTAAAATGCCCCCCCCCCCCCCTCAAAGGCGACAACGAATGAACGAGAAAGAGCAACTTTAAATGCAAGCGCTAATAGTCGAAATTCAATGGTGCTGTAACCTGCATTCTGTTCGAGTCGCAGAAGGTGCACAACGTTCAACAAAAAAACATGGCCTAATAATTTAATAACTCGTTTTCTTTTGTATATTCTCTATGCAAAATAGACGCATGCGTTCGAATAGTTTGACTGGATAGAAGGGAGTAGGGAATGCTTTCTCTAGTCAAGACCTCGTGATTCGAGCCGCTTCGTCCAAGAAACTGTATGAGCCAGCGTTCATGAATAGTCACCAACACCGCTGCCGGAATGTCCAATTTATGTTATGCTAGAGAAGACATAATTTGATCATGGAGTATGTGAAACCGAGGCGACACCATTCCCAATAACGCTGTCGAGTTGGAGTACATAGGCGTTATAAAAATGTTCGCGGTTAAATATGTTCTGAGGTTTGCAAGTGTTACCCCATACATCAAGTAATTTTGTGCTCTGAACTCTGATGATCCAAAACATATTATACATCAGTACTCAATGTTCTGCCGTTCATTCTCCGATTCTGCAATTCGAAGACGGAACGTTGACGTCAATTGATATGCACACACTCGGTACATGTTCTCAATAAGACAAATGTGCGTGTACACCTCGAATTTGTGCGCATTTATCTCAAATCGATTAATGCATGCAGCTGATCTTTTTGTCGACGGCATTATCGTACATCTTGTGGCCATCATTCATCTCGACTATTGTCACGGAAACAAGGGGGGCGGGGTCGTGTATTAGCAGAAGTCGACTCAATTTCATATGTCCACTTATTCTACTCTGGCATCGTCTAGTCGTTGCTGTCAATAGATATCAATCATAGTTGGCAGTGCAACCAAATCAGGTAAGTTCAGCTTGCACCCATTCCCGCTGAAACGAGTATCAACTAACCTGTTGAACTACAACACGCCATTGCTGCCCTACATATCTCCCAGTTAGAGCAGGACGCCAGAGCGAACAACAGAGATATGTCGAGGGTCTGTACAACTGGCTATGCCCTCCGTACTATTATAAACAACAACTAACACGGGCCATATTTGCCACGGACGGCACTCCGGATCGGAGTGGTGTTCATGGGAATGGGGGGTGAGCACTAGCTGTAGCTTTCTGGCAGTTCTCCTGAATCCTCTTGATCCTATGTGACCCCTGCATGTATTCTATGTATGTATCAGGTCAAAGGCGAAGATAAACGTGATAGGCCAGTAGTTTGCTGACAGGTGGAACCGATGAGGTGGAAATGTCGTGTTCCTCGGCACGTTCTCCTCGCACGAGTGGTACAAGTACTGTACAAAATGTTGGGCGGAACATATATATACACATATACAACCCGGTGTCAGACGCACGCACCATCCACCACCAATCGGAGTCAAGGACACATCATACAGGAGCGAAGTAATGGCGAAATTGTGAATAGTACTAGAAGAGTTCATGTATATATATATATATATATATATATATATATGCGAGCGCAACCGGAGTTAGCACTTGTACGATAGGTAGGTAGCTAATGTTTCCGCAGAGTTTCGTGCGATCCGGAGAGGCTAGAGTTATCGCACAAGAGAGATTTTATAAGGCCGAAATATGGAGAGAGAGAGAGAGAGAGAGAGAAGCATTTAAATGCAGCCAAACAAGAATGGGACGGATCCAGTTGATCAGAAACGCTGTTCTGATCTTATATTTTTCAGGCTGATTCACAGCCAACACTTAACGCCCATATAACTGCTTTCGGCATTGCCTCATAGGACAGATCCGTTTTAAATGTAAATGTGCAGCGGTGGGTGTCTAACCCGTACACCCACCTACGTGTCTCCTCCGATTGTAAGGGGCACCCGAATGCACCACCCGGCCACAGGGCTCGACACTGGGCTGTTCTGTTCTTGCAGACGACATATGGATCATATGTGTGCTTGTCGCGTGCATCCATATTACTTTTTCTACTGGTAAGTGCGCTGTCTACCAAGTATAAAGTAGCGAATGGGACCACCCACAGACGACAACGAATCATGAGTGTATTAACACACAAATGAAACCTTTTCGGATAAAGATTCCAGAACTTATAACTAGGAGGCAAGAGACGGTTTTTCACATTTACCAACGACTCTAGATAAACATCTGGAATCGTTGGCAAACTGTTGATGAGGACACGGCAACATGATCACCATGTCTCATGTGTGACGGTGATATCGCCTGTTGACTTCTATTTGGCGTGGACTGCATTTGAAATACGAACAGATTTAAGTGATGTCACACTGCCAACGAGTGGTCCGTTTTTTTTCGCTGGCGATAGCCGACAACTGACTTTCGGAAAAACACGTAATCAACTTGATTGACTCTCTAAGCAGTTTTTTTCTCGAAAGGTGCCTCGACAAAATGACTATGACTTTAAATAGCATTGTTATCTAGACCTTTGCTTTGCGAGAACAAGCTTTACAGCGGTGGCCCCAGTCACGTGGAGCTCATTGCAAATGGCAGTATAACCACTGTAGAGCGAATGGTATTTATTTACCGCCTTTAGTTAATAATCGATAATGCTGTCAACCTGAATCTGTAATACAATTACACTACAAGTATGTGTACTAATAGCAATAATAGTGTACTATATGTCTGTCGCATGTTGGATCAGAACAATCCGCCTGAACAACTGGAAACTTAGAAGCATGTAGGACAGGCTCGGATTAGCTAACATGAATAGTTATTTTTCTGTTCACTCAACTACTTAATTGCGATACTAAACACGACCTTTAAATTTGGCTTTACCAATTTTTTTTTTCTCCAAATGTTTTATAAATCTTAAATAATTGGTATACATGGTTGCATATTTCGCAGGCGCAAAACTTCGTATGTCGTTCGATTAGCGTTTTTCAATACAACTGGTTGCTACCAAGTCCCTGCTGTTATAAACCTCTCAATCTTCATAGGGTTCTTGCGTTTTGTTTTGTACCTATTTAGCTGTGCTGTCAGGTGGTTTTCCCGTTCAAGTGTCGGCTGTGTGACGCACAATTGCGGTATTCCACGGATTGCTGTCCCTGTCAACAGGCCGTTGTTATAGTCAAGTGCGTCCACCACATTTCCAGAGGCACCAGGTGGTGGTACCGTTGGCCCAAGACAGCCACATACCCCGAGCACAGCGAACCAGCCCTTTTGTGGGCAGCTGCCCAGGTTAGCGCATGGATTGAATTTGGCAGGTGGGCCCGGTGCATCATTTTGATATGACGGCGCTACCAGTAACGGGCCGGGTACTCGGTACTTGAAGCCCGGCTCTGATACCACCGATAATGACATCACTGCTCCGCTAAGAGGCCATCGCATAGTTGGCTCAGCAATAACACTTCACTCCGAAGACTTCAACAGCAGCAAGACAAGAACACCGATTACCGCAATCCCTGATAACGACGAGAACGCCAACAACAAGAACAACAGCGATATCAACAACGCGACTTGCTGTTAGCAACAGTAAACTCCAAATCGAGACGTGGCATTCCGAACCACAAACGCACTGCACGAATTTTTCACGAGAAATCACAAAAAAGCACGAATCAGTGGTTAGACGGGGCCAGCAATCCGAGCCTCATAACGGTGTGAGACTTTAGCGTAGTCTGGCTCTGGGTCTGCGGGCCATGTGTATCACCATCAGAGTCACATAGTGCAATTGTTTCCCAGACGCAGCACACTCCTCTGCAGTTGCCAACAATCAACAGAGCGACTACGTAGTATCACGTATAACAGTAATACGAATAGCTCCAGTTATCGACTGTTATATCGTTCTTTGTTGTTCTGTTGGTTAGTTCAACCAAAAAACGGACCTCAAAACAATGCCACCGAGAGATCACATAGAGAGGGACGCATTGACAGGAGTGTCCATCTGTCAGTATCGAACAGGGAGGCCGCGACTCCCGTCCGACGTCGGATTGGCAGTGGTCCTGGCAACGTCGGCGCACTCGATCGCAGGACTCCACCGCGCGTTGGACCCACGTTCACGCTCAGAGAGAGAGGGGGAGAGAAATGTAACGTCCGCCGCGGTCGAAACGGAACGGCCAGCCAACAGTTCCTGCCCTTCGTCCAGAAGGAAGGCCGCCGTAGAGCGCATGTGCGTGAACGGGAAAGGGCACCCTACCTTCGACTAACTATAACACAACGTTGCCTGGCAGTCTAGCAGCAGCAGCAGACTAAGTGACCCAATGTTGCTGCTCCTAGGCCGACTTGCGGCGTCGGCGGCGGCCACCACCACCAGAGGACCCTGCTCTTGTCAGACAACAGAGCGTGGAAGCGGCCACAATGGAGATCGGACTTAGACAGCTTGGACCACCATAGACGATGGTAGCGGCCGCCGAAGAGGAGGAAGGGACAATGGCTCGAATGTCGAAGTCGCAGTTGGATGCGCGGTGATTGCCAGAGAGAGAATATACAATAGGTGGTACGTACAAAATGCGAAGACTTACTACAGCGCTGTTCTGGACGCCTTCTATGAGTCGATGAGCTTGATGACCTAGAAAAAGAAGGGAACGTCGCAGGAACGTAGTCTGCCAACGGAGTGGTGTCCCTGATGGATGTGTGAGTAGCCCTACAGGCTCGTAATTAAGTGCACTAGTCGCCGGGGTGTGTACCTGTGTAAGGGTATACCTATAGCGGCAGCTGTTCTTATGCGCTGTGGTTGTTTCTCGTGATAAAATCGAACGCTGCTGCGTCTGCTTGTAATCAAGTCAAGTAAAGGGCAGTTGTTATTTCAAAGGGATGTGTTGTGTCTATATGTATAATATTTAGCTACGTTGGGAAGTAAATGCTAATGTGTTAATAAACTGCCTGATCCAGACGTTCGAGAATGTCAACGTATTGAACTCGACCACGCGGCATGTTACAGAAGTATCTAGGTAAAATGTACGCAGTGTTAGGCATTAGTTTTCCCGCCAGTTCTCCGATTAGCACTTCTGCAGTCATTTCTAAGTTGAGGTCATGCGCCTACACGTAGACGCGTATTAGAGGCCAACCTTAGGCCTTAAGTTCAGAAGGATAAAATTCTGCGAATTCCCTATGGTCGTTTCCATCTCGCTTTTTCTCCAAGTCACCTTGTATTTCAGCAGCAGAAGCAGCAGCACAAAAACAATTTTTCACATTTATATGACCTAAATCTAAAAAAAGCATATGTCCAGAGTTTGCTCAATTCTTAATGTCAATAAATGGCTGTTTTGGAACTTTCAGACGTCCATGGGCATTGCTGTCCACAGTGGACGCAATGATTGGTTTGACATAAGAACACTCCTAGATGAGTATATTCAGTGCCACCGATATTCAAACGAGTAACGGCCGTTTTGTTAGAGGGGCGGCCATGGCTCGATTACTGTCGCTCAGTTCATGGCTAATCTACTTATACCTACCTATCTTCTGCCTACTCGCGAGCGCCCACATCCATACTCATCTCTTAGCAACCACACCTCACTCTGGCCTCATCGGCAAACTTAAGGTTTCGTGCCACTTGGCGGCGTCGGCGTCTTCGCCCTTCATCATTGATCTTCAATCATCATCATCCACCCCCTCATAATCATCGTTATCGACATCCTCGTTAACAGCGTAAGGATCTCTTTCCATCAGTACTACCAATATACGACAACGATCGAGCGATCCTCGAACTTAATAGAATTGAACTCGGGCTGCGGCGAGTTTACAAGCACACGATCACGAGACGAGGGAGCCACTAGAGGCTATGGGAGGAGGTGGCAAGCAAGACACCAGCGGCAGCCAATGTTATTAAGTGCATCGCACCTTCGTGATACCACCACCAGTCGTCACACATCATTACAACGGTACTTGTAGTGGTTATAGGAGTCCGAGGGTACAGACTATGGATGGCTCACATGGCTAAATCAAACCGCCATGAAGGCAGCATCACTTTAGCGCATCGAAGATAAACGAGTGAAACTAACTGGAATGGAGTCCACTTGAGGAATTGTGAAAGTTTGGCAAAACCATAAGGGATTCTTATGCGGGTGAGGTAGACAGAGACCAAGCGAGAGAGAGAGAGAGAAGGTCGGTGAATACGCCATCTATCTACATATTATTATTATTATTATAGCAGCAACGCCACCTTCCTCAATGTTTGCCTCGGCATACAATTGCTGCTACAAAGGCTATATCCGATTGTCGATGCCTCGAGCACTGGCTACGCACGCGATTGACTTCACTCGAGCGGAACGGGTCGTAACGCCAGGGGAAACATACGAGAAAGATGCGCAGCCTCGGAGGCCACTCGAGGGCGCGGTATTCAAGGGCAGAGGTTCGTGGCTCTCTCGACTTGAGAAAGGCGGTTGCAAATCGACAACGATGATCCTGAATCAACGAATAATAATAATACTAATATACTAATAATTCTAGTATTGTGGCTGTCAAAGAAACGATGACGAATGATGCGTGAAGGCCATCTTCGACGGGTGATCATCGAATGAACGGGCGAATATTATCGATCGCCACCGGTGAGCCGATGCTGCTGCTGCTGCTGCCGCCGTTGAATGAATTCGAACGCATGCGAGAACGAACGTATAAGCAACTCTCCAATTGAAAGGATATAGGATGATCTATTGTAGGGACAATTTACATCTTATTGGAGTCTAGATTAAAGTATAATCGATTTAAATTTTATAGGATGGATCACCATTAATTTATTACTATTAGTATATTATCATTTTCGCATTTATCGACAGAAGTTGGCGGTTACATTTTATGTAGAGTGCGCGATTATTCATCACAAATTGTACAGTGTATTGACTTTAGTTTGAGTACTATGGCAAGCCTTATTACGTTAGTCGAAACAGTGCTATGCATATATGAGCTATGGTTTTTTTCTAAATACACATTCATTTGTGTATTTTATGGTATCTTGCTTTATCACAGGATCATCTCATTTTTGTGACTACTAAAAAAAACCGATTCCTATTGAAATCAGTTCAAAACTAAGTCAAGCCCTCCAAACACTGCTGAACACGCCCCACCACTACAAGTTGTATCCGATGTTTCCATATATGTATCTAACTTTACAACGCTCAATGATAAGTGGAAACCAAGTCAACTAAACTACACCTTAGTTTGGTCACGAAAAGACAGAGTCGTCTTCTATATCTCTCTCTCCCTCTAAGTCACTCTCTCACTGATTCGGCATTGCTTAAATCATCGGCCAATAAATAATATCCTTCCTGCTCGTCTCAGTGGCTGGAGGCGACCTTTGAAAGGAGGAAATGGGAGTGCATTAGGCTGGTGGAGTTTTGCAGAGCCGCTTAGAGAGGAGAGCCGCGAAACTCTGCCAGCGACTACCCGGGCCAGCTAAAGGAAGCCTACGCATTCAAGACATAAGCCGCCTCTGACGACACAGAGAGCGAGCGACCAGCTCTTCGAGGTAGTAGTTTCCGGGTAGAGGACATACATAGGAGTGTAGAAGGCGGCCTACAGGAGGAGTAGTCTAGGCCCTGCAAGCGATCTTGGCCTGACAAAGGCTGGTAAGGTGGACCATCGCACGCCTTCAGCCGCCGCTGTCATGATGTACGAAAACGACAGCCGCTAGAGTACGGGTAATTTATCTCGACACAAGTACACCGGGTACGGGTTAACAGGGACGGGACCAATGGCAAGGAGCAGATTCTTGGACAACTACCCTGCACACTGTGAATGTCCGACAATAACAAGGGCTGTTACTACGGCGGCGCTCCACTATGCCCGCCATATCCGGGACGAACGCAGAGGTCGAAAGGTCATCATCAAGTATGTCTGCCGTACCAACGATAGGAAACTCAATCGCCTAGACAAAGAGAGTTCCATATACATTACACGTATGGGAGACCAGCGGATGGGCCAAGACACTAAAGTGTTAGTAGGTACGGACGCAAAATTGTATTTGAGTTAGTATTTTCAGGTCATACTGTGCACGTGCGTCTGGATAGGTTGGAAATCGCCTTCGTATCGAATCGATAAATAGTCTGTTGGTTAAGAGATGCGATAGCACTTTTCTTGTTATTGAAATATTCTCTGTGCGATTGGCATCTACCACGATATCTGCACGCTAATATCGCACGATAATACACCATAGGGTACGCCAGCTGACAGCGCATTCATCATTAGCCGTACTTAAAGCGGCGAGAGGGGTATCGTATACTGGCGGGGTAGTCCGTTGGTCTCCCGCGCTGAAACCGCGCATAGGTAGCTAGAGAGGTAGCTATGTGAAGGGAGCGGTGCGTTAGAGAGTTGTCGTTGCGGCTGCTGCTGCTGCTGCCGCAGGGATTTACGACTCCCAGGGCCATCCGACGTCATGGGCACAATGTTCACAGTTCAGGACGTACGATGACTACGCTACGATCTGCTATGTATTCTCGACGCTTCTATGCTGTCCGGAAGAAGAGAGGAACAAGCAGACAGCGCCCGACGGAGCGCATTATCCATTCCCCAATGCTATTGTTGTTGTTGATGCAGTGGCAAAAACTTTACTGTTCAGTATTACCCCACGAGACTACATCGCCATATGCCTCAGTCGTTCGCCCCCTCTACGAGCGCCATCCTCAGCAGAATTAATGCCCAGATAGTGTCACATAACCTGCGTCCGTGCTTTTCGGCCGCACTGTCACCGGTAGACGGTACAAACACTACAGTTATATCTTTGATGAGTTACTATCATCAAAGGGTTGAGAGGAACATGACGTCCAGGTCGAGAGGAATTATCACAAGATGTCATATCCACGTAGAACTAGAAAGAGACAGAGATGGAAGTAGCGTCTTTAACAAATTTTGTGGCGGTTTAAATAATTCAATCAATTCGTCTTAGATGCAGACACAGCTCGAGCCCAACGATTCAAGCTGGGTCAGAACACTGCCACCAAATTATGAACCACCCGAGTGGCTACACGTTACTAATGGCCACATCTTGATTTCCTATCTATTATAATATGAACAAATACTAAACTGCCACTTGTGACTGAGGGATCTCCTATCCTGAGACATTGCAACGAGACATGCTGGAAGTAAAAATCCATACTTCAATGAGGCCATGACAAATATTCCATAGTTCAAAAGGCGAGATTTTGTAGGGAGAATAAAAGAAGCTTACTTATTGTAGATTCCAATGGTTGCTTAATTTTACTAAGAAAGCTTATCGAGTTAGCTATTTTATCATAATGCTATATTTAAGAATAGAGTGACAAGCATTAACACAAATGTCTGTGTTAGATGTTACAGTTTTTTTTAAATATCTAAATTAATTACATACGCATTGCAAAGTCATTTATTCGTACTACGCATCAACGATGCCACACCAAGGGGATTACAGCCGGCTATGATGGAGCTCTCTGTGCACTCGGCAGCTCTACCACAACCACTTCGCCTCAACTGTAGGCGATATATTCATAAATAAGCGTGAGATGTGCTGCGCTTGGCGTTAAGCGCCAGCAAACTCGCTACCTAGATAGTATTCTCTCGACATTAAGCTCTTTACAGTTGGATGAGTTTGCTTAAAAGCGTCACAACACTGGCCTCCGCAGGAGCGACACCAGCAGCAGAAGTGGTGCACAACCCTGCGTATACTCTGAATTCGCATGTATATATATATATATATATATATATATATTGAGAGAGAGAGAGAGAACAACGTCTCTCATCACATCTAAACCAAACTGTCCGGTATACAAGCGGAAGGCTGACTGCTGTTTGACAGGGTGCTGTTCATCGTCAAGGCAATACCTCATGTTCGCTTGCATCTCGTTGGCGAGTCAGTTTAAACCTGCGTATTTTATAGACAGACCATGGTGAGAGAATGAGGATAGAGACCATTGTTGAACCATTGGCAAGGGGAGCGAGGTAGGCATCCCTTGAGTTTTGCTGCTGCTGTGCTATGAATACAACAATTTGATGAAATAGTAGACCCCGACATCTTTAAGCATACGTATGACGACAGAGCCTGCGTGCCTCTGGGTCAACACAGTAATCAGTGAATCATGATCTGTAGTCATCTGATGTGAGATACTCATACAAAAATAGAAAATAATATTATTGTTGTTAAATTACTGCCTATCCGTAGACCTATATTTGCTAACTATAACAAATTATGGATCTTAGCATGAACAGGCGCTTTACTACCACTTACATGTGCATAATAATTATATGGTGATTTCTGCATTCGTCGAACGAATTTTCATTACTGTTCTGATAGAGCTGGCGGCACCAGAGCTTCCTGACGCCTAGTTAGGTGTACGGGTGCTCAATCCTGTACCATACTCAATCGCCGCTGCTGCGCCGAATTCGCTGCACATGACGTTCCCGGGAGAGGAATGGTGATGACGGTTGCATAGGTAATGATAGTGACAGCTCCATTGCACTTTAGCACCGCACCGCGCATGTAACGGTTCCTTCCAAAGAGATTAACAAAGCGTTTTCTCTTCATCCCAAGCCCCCCATCCACCACATCAGAGTATCAGAACACCAGTCCGTTCTTCGCTCCGACGAATCGCCACTACAGCCGACGCCGTTCGGTCGACTGATGTTCGCGTATACCCCTCCCTGGTCCGTGGGTGGAAGCCACTACCGGCGGCGGTGGCAGTAATTGTTGTAGTGGTGTATGCTAGTGAGGTGATTGTTCCCGATGGCCCGCTACGACAACGCACCAACAAATTTGCACTACGAAGTGGCGGTTCAGCAGCCACCAGCAGCAGCAGCAGTCAGGCGTTGTCACGAAGTGTTAGCTGATGTAGATGGCTTCGACGAGAGGCAATGGCCGCTTGGCCGCTGCTTGCTTGCCGACCTTCCTGATCTTGTCCGATCGCTGCCTACCTGGTGTCTGTTTGACTGGCAGAAACCCAGTGCGCGAGGATGAACGAGAAGCGAGCCGCCGCATCTGAACCACCAAGACACAGCTCCGCATAGGAGCCACTATGGAGACAGCCAGAAGAGAATCTTCCACTTGAGTGGAGACCCCACCAAGCAGCAGAACGCACGCGGCGGCAAAAGTCACTTTTCGTCAGCCAGCGGCGACGATACCGGCAGCGAAAGGCAGCAAAGGTGAAGTCTAAGCAGCGAAGTGCTATAGACCGTTTTAGAGGACAGCGAAGCTTGGAGTGAGGTTGAGGTGAAGCGCTGGCTAGTTGAGCGCAACCTCTGCCCGCGCACCTTTTGCGAAAGTCGCCTTCTCTATTTTGTGCTATATCGCGATATCACAGACATGTAGGTAGTGTATCTGTATGTAGACATCGCACACACACACACACATATATATATATATATATATATATATAGGCGCGTCCATAGGTAAGAAATACTACATTGGTTTGATTGTCGCTCGATCAGTCCATTGGGTGGTGCGGAGTTTTCTTATTCACTGTTATCGGCTTCGTTCATTGTGCTTCTACTCATGCGATACAGCGGCGTTAAACGTTTTTGAGAATTTGTTATAATTAAATCGAATATCACTGCTTTCATGCGTGTGTGTGTGTGTCTGGTTGTCTTTATATTCCCCTCTATATATATATATTGCATGTGAGTGAGTATGTACACGGCCACCAGGTTAATGCATTAGCTGGAGTCCTATGGAGCGCCCTGCTAACGGCCTGATTGGTTGTTAGTGGCTGAATCGTATTTTTATAAAAGTAGAGATGGTAACGCGAGATTAGTGCACATAGAATATAGTATAATGAACACGACAAACACTACGAGATGTTCTGTGCGATCGACACAATTCCTTAGAGAATATTGTACACGTTATGAAAAATTGTTCATTTTAAAACTGAGTTTGAGCTGAATTGGTTCCACTCTCAATGTAAAAGATACACCACGTAATAGTACTAATAATAACTAGCCATGGCCAGAATTTTTCGATGATCCGAATTGGAACTGATTAGCTATTTTCCAATTAAAAGATTATTATAATTAGGTCAAATTAAATCGTCATAGGTGATACGATCATGCATACATTATTATTATAGAATGAATCGCTTCCACTAACTATTCCAAAATAAGGCGATATCTGATCCTGTTCCAAATTCACTATTTTATGTATATACTTGTTGTGATCAGGTCATTAGAACATTCGACCCCTGAAATGTCTGCGCGTTTCGTACGCCCTGCCTGCCTGATAACAGCGGCTGACAGCGAACGACTCGTTAAGGACGATTCAGGCAACAGCCAATGGCACTATAGGACAACGTTTCGGTGGAAGAAATCGATTTGCTATTTCATTAGAAAGCCCTTGCTGCCTAATCAGGAAGGTTAAGATAGGACTATCGACACCACGGAGCGGACTGGCATTGCTTCGACATTTTAACCCACCATGCCACTATGGTTTCTGTTACTACTAATTACCAGAACGGTTGCCCATAATTGAGGTTTAGTGCGAATTGCCTAAGTGTTCAACGAACTTTGATAAAGAAATAAAAAAAAACCAATTAGCTTTTGCATCTGACACTTTAAAACTCCTTCGGAGTCCGAAATTGCACCATTGGCTCACGCAGCTACATCGTTCATGAGCTGCGCAATCGCTACGATTATTATTATTATTATTGGGGCAACCGATTATCCGTGAGAACTTCAAAAATAAAAAAAATAGCTAAAATCCCACAGCTACCACCGAAGTATAGAGAACCTGTAGGAGACAGACAAAGTATCACCTTCAGTCTAAGGATCATTTTCACTCAACGTTGTTCGATAATGGACATATTCATTTTTGAATCCTATACAGTATGTACGGATACGACACGACAACCTCACGTGAGAGATTCGGATTTTTTCGACATAAATTGCTGGATCATACGAAAAAAATGATTTCACGAGACACGAACCAACGTCGAGCAAAAACTAAATATGAAATGTCATTAATTTAATATAAACGTGAATTACATGCACTGAAATCCTACTGAAATGACTCACCACACAATCCGTCGGTAGTATAAAAAAAAATAAACGTTCATTACGGCGTGGTATATAATTTGGTCCCATTTTATGACGGGCGAATAACACAGTTTCCACTTCGCTCAAAGGTGTGTTGTGCTTTTGACAGATGCATCCGTGTTTCTTAACGAACAAACGATTTAGTGCCTCCTTGGCATAAGTTCGTAGGCAGCACTGGTTCGAACCTTTGATCTCATCTATTTTTTCCGAGCGTGATTTTGTTTATTCGATGCCTTCATCCCTATTGTATCATTCCGGTAGCTCTTGAATATCCCTTTGCCAAGGCAAAGGCCGGAGTGGAGGGGGATTAACGAATACCGAATAAACAGATTACATGTAGTTCTCCAGTATGCCCGAGATAACGAAATATACGTGTATTATTAATTATTATAAATTATGTGTAACATCATTTTTGCCAATGACGTAGATGGACCGACGCGAGAGAAAATGGATGACCCCAAACAAAATAATGAAACCTCCGCCTCAACCACTGCGGTTGTGGTGTTATCCAGCAGCGCTAGAGGCCCGTCACATGTAATAGCCTAGGTCAATTTCGGTCTCGTAGAGCCAGTGAACAGCCGCAAACCTATTTGTTAAATGCCTGCACCGTCACCGACAAACCGCTACTGAAGGCGTTGTCGCCTTCTAACAATGCCCAAACCGTCTGTCATTGCTGCTGAACGCGTAATTTATATTATGCCCTCAGGAAATAAAAAAACGGGGTCAGCATCCAGTTCCATGTCGTCGAGTCAATGACACGTACAATATAAAGCAGGGCCCTACTTTCGAAGAGGATCTCCGAGGAGGATCGATTCACAAGTCGTGAACATTGCCAGCTCGACGAGTATAAATTAGCCAAAGCAAAGGGCAGTGGAAACAATTGTGGGGAGTTTGTTAATATAAATATATATATTAAATTTAGGTTAAGATAACCTGCTTAGATTCTAACAGGAAAATGCCATAGGCTAACACGTACATCTGATACTTCCGGATGCGCTAGGTGTGAGAACGACAGAGTGGTTGGTAAAATATGGGGCATAGTCCATCAAAGTGAAACGACTCCCTTTGAGTCTCATCCAATGAAATCTTAATCGACGATACCCGGTGGGGAGAAACAGAGACAAACATACTTGCCCGACCTTGACTGAGAAATCCGGTCCAATTAAAAAAAAAACAAATCAAATGGAGAGGGTTTGGTCAGAGCAACTTGAATTCGATTTTTTTTTATTGAATTAACTTCGAAGGATTAACGAATCACCGGCTGGTACCCTTCAACTGATTGCATCGATTTGTGCAATGAGTCAACATGGATATACCATGCTGGTTGACTATTGAAATAGAGCGAAATCGATCGAACGCGCTGAGTGTTGTGTAATATACCTCCTTATAGTGGATAGAGAAGCCGGCACCAGTTGACTGATTGTCGATCGTTTTCCGCCCACCGCTACCGGTGTGGATTCAACACCCTCGAAGGGTCTGTATTGTGTTTAAGCATTTGTATGTTGCCTGTGAAACGACACACCATACCTTCTCAGATGGAGAAGGCTTTATACCTAATATATTATAATTTATAAGTGTTTAGATTCGACTGACTGGTCGGGTCCATTCTATAATAAATCGCATTCGAACAAAAACAAAGAAAAACCGGAGGGGTAGTACAGAGAGAGGAAGACGTAGTCTCACCGAGAGAACATCGAGACCACAAAACTGCCATACAATAGCCTACACTAACTAGCTAGTTAGTTAGTTAGAGCAGAAAGACCCCCAAAAAAACACCTACCACCCTCCCGCCCATACAGCAGCAAAACACCGCCCTGCTTAGCGCCTATGTAAGGCACTAATCCTTTAAGCTTCAATTGCGTAAGCTTGTTGCGTCCCATCTGTATTGGTTCAGGTCGCCGGCCTGTACCTTCTTTTTCGCGCTGCACTCCCTCATATATCTCTCACCACTTCTGTGTCAGATGCCTCCCAGAGGAACGACGCGATCGAGTCTCTCAACGGTGCTGCGTAGATTTTATGTATGTTTCTCGTACGCGTGCGATCTACTAATAATGCACTGCTCGCTATATAGGTACAGCGTATACACGAAGGCGAAGCGCGCATGATCCCCTCGCGTTGGCAGATAGATCGCCTTTGCCCGATCGGAGGTCCTGATGCTGAGTCCGACCACGAAGGATGATGAAGCCACTGAGGGAGGTGGCCGAGGTCAAGTGCAAAGCTTCCGCTTCCGCCATCGATTGGAGTCACTCAACTTCTCCGCGAGCTGCTCGAGTTGAGTAATAATGATAATAAATCGTTGTAGTAATAATGTCCTAATAGCAATGGTGGTGATAATGACCGAGCTGATGGTGACTCACAAATGACGCACGCCGGTATAGACTTTTAATATGAAAAAACGTCTGCGGGGATCGTGTTTTAACCGCGGTTTAGTCTGGGCGCCGTGTTCATGGAACGTTCTTTTATCGATGATCGATTGGATCGATAAGACGAAGCCAATGACCCCAGCAAGGTCGACAAGGAGATGCATTCAGTCCGAGAGAGCTGTATTGCAGGAGCGGCAATTTTTAAAAGTCAGTCGCTAAATAAATGGCCAGTGAAAATGAAGGGAACAATACGTTTGTGTTGACCTTTTTGCTCGACGCCGAACAGAGTTTAGCTGAGTAGCAACGATCTCGATTCACTCCAGCTGTCAGCTGTGCGCGTTAACTAGTATTAGACCAACGGGAAAATCATATGTCGGACAGGACATGAAATGGAAATACCCGTAACCCGCAATATCTAGAGATACAGCTGTTGTGGAAATCGGTTGTCTTTTAAGGCAAATAATGGACTTCCTTTGCGAGTCCCTCTGTGGTCAGTGATTCAACGTAGTGGTTAGCGAGCCGCTTTTACGGTCGGTAGCTATGTTGTCTCTACTCCACTAGATCCAACTCAGGCTGCTGCTGCTGCTACTGGTAGTACTACTACTACTGTTGGCTCGTTCATCTGTATACCCCGACAAGGGAGAGAGAGAGAGATAGTGTATAGCCTTAGATGGTGAGGACGGTAGGGTTTTAGGCAAAGAGCCGACAAACCAATGGCCATTTCGCTGACTGCCCTGACAACGCGGGCACCGCGAGCGGTTTCGCCTCATCGCATCGTCGAGAGTACCACGTCGAGCCCACACAATATAGGGGAGCGCCAGGGAACGCTTCGTTGCCAGTTCGTTTTCTATCACTCCTGGAGGGCCGCGCACGGGGTGCACTTTCTCTCGTTTGTACTTGATGGCCTCAGGACTCTCAGGACACTCTCAGTGAGCTAGCGATCAATTGCACAGCGAGAAGTTGACGAGGTTCAGCCAGGGACCTTTCCTCTGTTTTTCCCCCCCACAACCGGCTCCGACTTCGACCATCCCGTTCGTTCGCTGACTCGTTTCGCCCTCGCAATCGATCCCTCAATACAAAAGGTAACGGTCCGAAGCGGCTGTCATCATTTCCCCGGCCGACCGACCGACCCATCTATCTATCTATATATCTGTCTGTCGTGTCAGATCCTGGTTGATGCCCTGTTTGACCAGGGTAGCTTGACCCGAAGGCAACTACTGGTCCACACTCCTGGTGACTAGCAGGGCACGAAAACCACAATGGCCCACTGAAGCAGCGTTACCACAATGAGTTTCAAGTTGTTCTTCGATAATGATAATGTTTAGGAGTGATAATAATAATCATAATGATTGTGGCGGCGGTGGTGGAATAAATTGCGCTCATTTTGGAAAGAAACATGAATAACCGTTCTACCAGATTACTGTCTTCGTGTACTGGTTTATATACCACAAATTCATTTTAATAAATACATATTGAAATCGGGTGAACATATTAAGCATAGGCTCTGTTATATTGGTGGAAAACGCTCTACGGTAACTTTTGTTTCCGGCGAAAAGTGGTAGATAGGTCATTGTACTTTGTATTTATTCAGCTTATGACGTCTCGGTGGTTGCCATTTCAGCATGTGCAGCATTTTCTCGTTGTTTACTAACTCGTCCGGTTCGTGATGTGACCGTATATATATAATAAGAATATATTTGTACCATTATCGTATTTTCACTAGACCATTCACGAATGAAAATACTGAGGCGAATATATGATTCCCTTATGGAGGCTACAATGAGCGGCCATTACATTCTATTTAATTGTATTCCGCGTGACGGCAGCAGTGCTCAGCCCGCCGCACACAGTTGGCCCTACCATATGATGATATTACCATTTTGCCGAAGTGACAGATAGGACTACGCTTCCGGAAGTTCAACTTGCATACGCTCACTGTAGTAGCAGTGATACGGTCTGTACTCGTCGCCGGAAGTTAAACGCTAAATACCAGCCTGGAATACGACTACTGCTGTTCTCGGCTGGTGTTACTCCAGTGACTGTTTCGACAGAGGCCAGAACTGCAGACCAGAGCTTTCCCGTGCAAACAGGACATTGAAATGATCGTGGAGACATGTCCTCGAGGCTGGTTCTTGCTGTTTCTCGCAGGCCAGCGAATATTACCAGCCTGAACTAACTAATTCTCGACATTACGTGCGCTTTCAAAGTTTAGAACTTTTGACTGTGCACAATATTAAACGGAGTGTTTACGTGCTGAGAGCAACTTGGGTCGGTGGTGTTGCTGTGTGAGTGGTGGGGGGTCACAGCCGCTGACAGCAGCCCTGTCCATAGGGCGTGGCTGGCACGAACCGACACGCGTCGACGTGTCGCGGTATAAACGCGACCACTTGACCATGCGAGCAGAGCGTGAATTTTAAGGAAGTCGAATAACACATGAATGTATGTACTTATATATGCTTCAATGTATGGACACGCTGGGACTAGCTCGATTGGCATTGTCAAACGTATGATGGTTAAATTAGGCACGATTTCAATATGTACAAATATGTAGTTATATTGAATGTCTTCCATAAACAACTTCGTTAGTTGTACAACAGTTACTGAGCCCGAAACTTGTTTGGAAGTAGGAAATCTATCATATGTTGTTCTATTTTCATAGGACAAATGCGAGCTAAATGCGATCAGGTTCAAATGTTCCTTGTGTGCACTGTGCTAGCCATATAATTACCATCGCAATTAGTCTCCACAATCGAAGAAATGTTCTCCTGTAGTTTGTTAGAATATGAATTTCTTACTAGGCGAAATGTCGATTTCATATTGTTGAATAACGATGTCAGCTTAGTCTGTAATTCTTGATGTGGCAAGACTGTTAAGCTGTCTGCACTCTGGGAGCTTTGTGGCCGATTTCATCGGCACAGGTGTTCTCCGAACATCCAATGGCTATCCTTAACTAAAGCAGTTGGGGGTCGACGATCCCGACGACAAACCGCTGTATTTCAAATCTAATCCCCTGAATGTTGCCAAATCGATCACCAGACCAACGGTGAACGTTGTCGAACACCACCACTACTATTGCTAAAATCCAAGTTCAAGCATCTCGAAAGGATTAGTTGCACACACGGGTGACGAAAATCCGATTCATTAGCACATGATAGCTAGCGCATGATGTTCAATCTCTAATGTAGTGCAATAAATCCATGTAGCACCGTTGCCACAACGACGTTTTCTAGAAAAACAACAATGATGAGGTTTTATCGCCATTTTAGTTTCATTTTTTTCAACGCACCGACTACTATCGTTGAAGGTTTCTTCTCCACCCATTAGCCTCGCCTATTTGGCAGATAACTCACCCATCTCTCAGTGACACCATACGCCACTCCTATGACTACCACCATTAGAATTGCTCTCATATCTAACCAGTTGCCCAATACGCTACTCTCATATCATACACCGCCATAAAGACAATAAGATATAAGCTGGCCGAACGCGACCGTAGAAAAAGCCTGAGAGATCATCAGAGTCATCAGAATTTTTTTCTTACGGTTCGTATAGAAATCCGTTATAGCCCACATGCCGAACACACACACACATATATATACATGTATATGTACACACACATATTTAGTATGGTCGAACGGCAGGCTATAGGCTCGTCTATAGCTGGTATCATCACCGACTCGAAGTTGAGCTGGATTGCTTCAAGGTCTGAGGAGCGATAGAAGAGGACGCGGCGAAGTGTTCGGTGCGATGCTATGATCTCTCTCTCTCTCTCTCCAAGGTGGTGGTGGTGGTGGTGATAACGGAGGTGTCTGTCTGTGTGTATCTGGATTGTGTGTGGATGTGATGATGGCCGATGATCATCACCTCGTTCCTTCGGTTGGGCAGCGCGAACGCGTTGTTGCCTATACTAAGCGGCTGCAAAAAGGGGGCGTTATCATTAAATGGTCGTCATAAACTTTAAAATATGAGACCTCCCCTGCCCGCCTCTGTACCTGGCAATGCCTTGAAGCCCGAGATGGGGTTCGACTTGTCGGAACGCGAGACAGAGAGAGAAACAGAGAAGAGTGGCGCTCAAAGTGACCCGAAAAAAGATACGGCAACGTTGTGAATACTGAGCGAAGCGCAAGTGTATATATATGAGAAGAGATAGAAGATAGTCAGCCTTAAACCTAGGGACCCCGGTAGGGGTTAACTTCGGTGCAGGAACTAAGGTCTCGTATGGTGGTGTGGTGCAATTCAATGGTGGTGATGGCACCGGCGGCGGCGGCTGCTGCTGCTGCCTTAATCGGTGCTTAGTTGGTGACTTGGCCACGGTGGATCGATATGCGAGGTTGACGATGATCAACCCAAAAGAGAGAAGGGAGAGAATTGAAGGGAGGTTTCTTTTGAGAGACGATGAGTGGCTGCAACGAGACTAAGGTGTCCGCTAGGTGATGCGTCACGCTAGAGATGAGCTGTGTTCACGGGCGGATGACTTTCGAGGCGCGAGCTCGCCCCGTTGTCGCCAAGAGTGAAGAGATGACGACGAAGGCGAACAAAAAACGACGCTTCAAGCCTCTGGAACGAATTACATCAAGAGTTGGATGAACGAGAACTCCTCACCGGGCCGAAATTGAGAGACTCATAAAAGTTGCCGCGCGAACAGCGTGTATAATACGTCGAATGATCGAATACAGGGACTTCACTTCCTCGAAACGTACAAGAGCAAAAGAAATGTACAGCGCTCCCCCTCTCTCTCTCTCTCTATCGAGATGCAATACTGTTGACAGCAACAATTCCTATTTTGGCTGGTGGCTCCTCCTGCCAGTCATAGCTAAAGAGGAGACGAAGGCCAACGATTATATTAGCCTTTCTGCTAATGGACCGCAACGGGTGTTGGTTTCCAATTAGGAACGATCTCAAGCACATTAGTTCAGTAGAAATTGCTATAGCATGTCACGTGCATGGTTCGATAATGAAAGACTGTTAGTTGGGAATTTTTTTTACAACTGTTGTCGGTGCGGCCAGCGTAAACACCGATGAGATATTCCCTTACAGACGTTGGCAGAGAACAAATGCTCTACCTCGCTCTCCTGTAGGCGGCTGAGCGCTTAGCGACCGCAATTTACAGACGACCACCCGAGCTATGCTAAAAATAACACCAGCGTTGTCGCTGCCATAGACGTTGGTAGCCATGGACGTCCACCAGGGAGAGAGAGAGAGAGAGAAAGGTGGTCGACGCTAAGTGCTGACGCAAGCTAGAAACTAATTACTTAAAGAGAATTAGTGCGAGAACGAAGTACGTGCCGTAAGATGATTAACAGGGTTGTGTATGTGTAGATAGCAAAAGATTTACGCCCATTATGAGTTATTATTGATATATTATTATTTTATTGATCGCTGCTAAATACTGTTAGTAAAGTCAACCCATAAAGTTTATTTAAATAATAGTAATAATACAAATACCATTACATGAATCTTACACTGTTCTAAGGATCCCTATAAATTAAAGATATTACGTCCGCATTTTTGACCGCCATTTTCTCTTTTGACAAATTACCGTATTGCCGGCCGTCCAATTAACGACATTCGATGATTAGAGAAGATAGTCTAAGACTCATTATTGCAGCTCATCTCGCTGTATCAGCCGTATTATTATTATTATTATTATTATTATTTTTATTAGTGCTGACAAATCAGAAGATACTCGACTAATTAACTACAGCAACAGCAACAACGACAATTATAGCGACATGTTGTATGTAGCACAGAACGAAAGGCCGATCACCTCCTCATCATTGTTATTTGTGAGATGTGATTCAATGGTCACCTCGCTGCCTTCGTGGTTGTCATTTCGCTCTTCGTCAAAAACCCTGTCCTTCTCGTAGTTTCCTGCGATACATCGTGATTGCTTGCTAAATTTCACAGTAGGCACACAGACAGGCATCGTTGTGGAACCTCGCTGTCTACTCGCTATTCGTCCACGCTCCGTCATTCGGCTTCATTCATCATAATCTGCGTTTCGCTTATCCCAGGGAAGTTGGTCAGACGGCAACAACTCTGCTTTGTTGGAAGGATGATACTACTCTACTACGCGTAGTTTGTCCCATCTCCCTCTGCCTGACTTCTACGATAGTGGAAACAAATACTGCACTTTGGACAACGTCCACCTTTCGACAGGCGGATCTTCCCGGCCACATAGAAAATATAAGTCCAGAAGGGAGGGGGGTATGCATTCGTAAGAAACCGTTCGCCCATTAGCCGGCAACGTCTGCACTGCCTCGAATAACTGAGAGATGTTATCAGGGCAGACGTCTGCTCTGACAGCAATGCGACCGATATCCAGTGGACAGCCTGGAGAATAATCGGATACTGGCTACAGTGGGCCGGCCATAGAAACCGCCTCATTTGGTGATAACTATGTACACTAATTCATTTATTAATTAGCTAAAAACCGACCCTAATTGTTAAAAGGACTACCTTCTTGAGTACAGGTAAATTAGGTGAATAGTTAGTTAGGTGCACTTAGCACAGCGTATTCGGACATATATCATACATCAGGATTAGGTTAAAATTTGGATTGGCTATCAAAGCTATAGTCAGTAAAAACTTTAAACACCAACATATTTCTATAGCCAAACATTCTAACTATATACTTGCGAGTTATTTATGTGAAGTTTAATTAAAGAAATCAATTTTCCGTTTATTGATTTGAGCCCCGCATTCACCGCTTCAGCTCACTCGATGTCAGCCCATGATTTGTTCTGCAAATTCATCGTCGTTGTGATTTTTCAATCACGCCGCTCTCAGAGCAGAGCTCAATAGAAAGTCCTCAAATTGTACACCTTGAAAAGACAAATCAATGATTGCATGGGTGGTAACGGGTTGTGTGCTGCCCTTAAATCGATATAGTTCGCTGAAATACACTAGTCGTTCTCGACGGCCGCTGTTACTGCTGATGCGACCGCCGTTGATACGAGCCATCTGGCATCCGTCGTTGGCACCAGTTACACCCTTTGCCGCTACGGGTATAGATGTATACATACACGCGCACAGTATATGTATGTACATATATATATATATATATATATATATATATATATTTAAAAGCTGTGCTGCTATCATTCTAATATCTCGATCATCGTATCGTATGTGAATGGCGTTAGCGTTCATTCGTCACAATCTATGACCGTAGCAGTTGAGCTACTCGAGAAGGCAGATGGGGTAAGTGTTTCAGGCTGCGCCCTTTGGGTCAGGTCCTCTTTGCTTTCAACGTAACGCCGTTCGTCGCCGCAGGCCAAAAACGCACATTGTCAACGACATTTGAACGGGGGATCATTGTACTTTGGAGGAAAACCGAGATTCATCGCGAATCTCGGCGATCAGACGTCTATCTGAATCTAACCGCTGGGTGCTCATCAAATGAATTCGGCCAATGGAGACTTTGTGGCCAGTGCGTAGCGTGCAGAGTAGGCATCTGGTGTACATTCATTACAACGATCCCACTCTAGAGAGAGAGAGAGAGAGAAACCATTGTTTGAATCTCCATTCAATAATTGGCCAGCCTATTTCTCAGCCTCATTTGTTCCCGATTTCTAGTCGAAGACGTCACATACAAGGGGGCTCGTAGCACAACGTTGTTTGTGACATAATCAAGTCGTTAATTCACATATTACGCCGGTTTTTTATAAATCTATGGGCCAAATTAGACGTCTCAAAAGGTGTCGTCTTTGTCTTTCTTCCAAACGAGTCGCTCCATAAGTTCTATATCCCTTGGTTGTATCGTTAGTTTTCATAATACGTGCAGCACGTCCGATCCACTCAGAATATGTTCGGTTAGGATAGTATTATTATGCCTTAATTCATTGGTAGTAACTGTTTCCGTGTTATTTTTATGTTAGTATTTTCCACGCAATTCGAATTCTTACAGGGTTGGAGCATGTGAACACACAGAGAGTATCCGTTATTGACACTATCTCTTCTATTCTCTCACGAAACTACTCATATATATCACTTCGTATTTACTCAATATATATATTCGAGAATGCTCGCCTTTCAATTCAGGTGTACCTTGAAAATCATGGCGCAAACACCACCTTAGATAGTATTTTGCTTAGCTTCTGTAAAGCATGTGCGCGATGATTAAAGTCGCACTTATCTTAATGCTGGCTCGTTCTGTTGTTAGGTAAAACGAAGTGCGACTAAGTTTCCGAGAACGTTTATCTAGATAGAAGACAAAAATTAAGAATGACCTCACATCGGGTCAATGCTCTGGGATAATGGCACAGTCACAGTTCAGACAAGAACAATATCAGCTCTGTGAAATCCAAATGGGGGGAAGAGGCATACACTTCCAGAAATTCATACGGATGCTAACTTAGGCAAATTGTGCGAGTAACTAAGTTATTCTTTTGTGTAAGATTGAGCCTTTGAAAAAAAACGGCTTCTTGTCTAATAACTCATACCATAGAATCTCGCAAAACGCAAAGAAAATAAAAATATTTTTGATTTATCTTTCTCCCTCTCTCGCACTCTTTCCGTGATCTCACATCGCGTCTACGAACCTCATCGGTGATCTTTCTGCGAAGGAATCTCCATATTTTTCGTAGAGACAGACATAGCACGTTGGGAGAGTGGACACGTAAATCAATCTTGTCACCAAAAAGAAGGCGAGTAATGGCTTGACCCAGACCTCGCACGTCAGCTACTGTCCGACGTGGGATCTCCGAGTTATCTCTAAGGGCGGTTACCCCTAATGACCACACCAAGATCATCACCATTATCATTAGGGTATTACAACAATCCGGCATCTGCAGTAGCATAACGTAGCTAGCTAAGGCGAAAAAATAGAAATGGTGTCGATACAATCGATTGTATTCGACAGAGCTCGAGAGCGTCGATAGAGGATCGTTTTCGAAGATCTTCATCACGTGAGATTCGTCGGGAGACTGGTGGAAAACGAATAGTCCTGGTTATATGTGCGTATGTCAGCATTTCACGCGAAAGTATATATTGCTCATATGCGATGAACCCGTCTTCGGATGGCCACGGGCCGCCTAATTGTTTGGGTTCATTGTGCCCATAAATGGAAGGGTCAACACCGATTTGATCTTCTTCCCAAAACACACACAGACATATATATATATATATATAAGGAACAATATCATTTCAGCATTAATGCTGTTCTGATGTTGTCTCTGCTAGGGCGCATTCAACACACTCACATACTTACACTTCATGCTCTTGCCGAGTCCATGGGCGCACGCAAAAGGAATAAGAAACACCTGAGAATATTCGGTTACATTACGTTCTCCAACAGACTCTTTCACTTCTAGTAAGCTGAATTCAAGCAGGATTAAGATGACCGTTACACCATGATACGGGTACCACGGTGTTCTCACGAAACTGAATGACACATTTGGCTTATCGATCTCATCGTATGAGTACCAACCATCGCGGTAAACCATCCGAGAAGCAAACTCCTCTGATGGCAGCAATTGTAGCGAATACGGAAGCCCCCAGATCCTCATATCGAGGTAGTCCAAACAGTCTACTGCCATTTCACCATATTCACGCTGCCAGGGACTACGATTCATCTGTTGTGGGATACTGATGTCTCGAATTTCGACCCTAAGAAAAATGTTCGACCAATCGCTTTGACACAATAATCGTTCGACACAATCAGTGTGAAACGAACGATCTCATATTAACAACCACATGACTGTATCAGCCTAGAACAGCATCTGTAGCCCTGCAATCATACTATACCTACCCGCGACATCACCCAAAGAGATATAAGCCTGCCTCATGAGATCAGCACACCCTATCTCGCTGGCGGAATAGAAGGATCCCACGATTCAATTCTCGGAGGCTGCAATTTAAATAGCCGCTGGCCAAGATCCGCGTTGTCCACATGGAGAACGTTCTTAATCGTCATCGCTATGGAAAGAAGCTCTGTTCTAATTTTTTTCTCGTAAACACAATCGAGTGTGTCCTTAATTATTTCACAGAGATATCTTCATGGTATCTAGTTGTTCCGTTACCCTGATACCTCTTTTATTTGTTCTCCACTTCAGAATGTATTTTCCAATCAATATAGACATCGCTAACCACAATGGTTGCCGTTGGCGTGTCATAGGCCAAATACATGCATTCAAACACAATAATACATTGTTCGTTCCGATTTCATGCGAAATCTCACCGATCAGCTCTCGGTGGCCAGTGCCTTAACGGTTTTCACCACGCTGAATGAACTCTAGGTTCCTGTGCCAAAAGGAACATGCCTCCATCTTAATCCCTATCAATGCTATCCTGTAGAGGTAATATGTCTATGCACATCAAGGATTGATTGAAATGGCAGCCTAAGAAGAATACGTCCCACCCGCTCCGTTACTTATTGAAGAAATAATGGCATTTCGATATCATGACAGTGACTCGAATAGGTCTCTGATGAGTTCGATGATGACAACATAATCAAAAGAGTCGAAGACACTGCCCCGTTTGCCGGCGGGCGTGTTGCTCACTGATTATTTCGATGGGAAGATCGATCGAGAAAGCGACGAACAACATTAACCTGAATTGTGCTGACTCTGTGCTTGCTATGTTGAGCTGCCTATGGCGTTTGAGCTTGAATCAACCTTAATGTTTACAACCGGTAAACTGTTTTGCGTATCAAACGTATCCGATTGCCGGATTCGTACACATTTCTATACTGGTCTATTAAATAGTTATATGACAGTCATTTCGTACATCATTGATACGGCTTAGCCTGGTAAGCTCACGACCTTAATGTGTCGTGTTCTTCGAATTGTAGAGTGTCGTGAAGACGACGCATTGTTTTTCTTTTGTCGGTACAAAGTAGCTCAACCTAATCAAACAGCGTTTGCTTGACAAAGGCACGAGCTATGCGACATAATCACTCTTACATTTAAACATCAGACTCAGCAAAATGAGCCTGCTTGTGTTTCGCCTCGACTCGACTCGACCAGTGTATCCGCACGAGCATTTTAGATGCTGCCGTAGACTCAATGTCAGACTCTCCTTCGCTCTGATAGGAGCCAACCCAAGGAGATGCGTTGTAACACAATGATACATACCAACCTAGTGTTTTATTAATAGTATGATTGTAATATCATACAATAGTAAGAAACAGCCTAATCGAGAAAGTATTTTGCGCTGGCTGGAGGCGCTTGCTTATATATATAAGCAAGCGCCTCCAACCAGCGCAAAGTGCTTGCTTATATATATATATATATATATATATGAAAAACAAGAGCCTCCAGCCAGCATAGAACATCTTATAAAATATACATATATTGTTGTTTAAGAGAACGACGCTTAGAATTTACTTAAGTTTACCCACTTTAAAGCTCACCCACCTCAAAATTCCGGAAAAAGAGCTTCTGCGAGCCAACTTGAGGTGAAGTTGAAATATGTCCAGTAATGTACCAAGCGATAATCTGACCGCTCTCTTCTGTTGACGTTGAACGGCAGCCATCTCGTCACATAAAATACCTGCTGTTAAGCTGCTTAGAGCACTTATCAGGCCGGTGCCAAGAGTGAAAGCTAAATTGGCAGCGAATTTTAAGTGAGATGTATCCAGCCTCTTGGTTATCCTTAGTTAGCACTGTACTTAAAGACAGCCACAGATGAAATCACACTCGTTGGTTTGAGATATATTTAACCGCACTTTTTTTATCAACACATCCCACGGACTGCACTTGTTTGTCAATCAAACACCCCTAACCGGCGTAGGGTGGCATCACGGAGAGATATCGGCCTCACTTTTTTAGAGGATCCTAGTGGTTCTCCACACACGAATCTCTAATCATCTGTTAATTATATGCAATAACTCCACTAGTTTCACTACGGTTGGCGTTGTCGTTCTTGTACTTTGATACACCGTTCCTACCATTATACCGTTATAATTGCGGAGCTATCGCACTAATATAGGCAAGATGACATTGATTAGCGAACAATTCTTCTTGATGTGGCAATGCATGATTCGTTCTTCCTCGATGTTACTACGCGCACGAAGTATATATATATATATACACATATATATTGCACTGCTTGATATAGTCCGCTGCCTTTTTTCAACCGCTTACTTGTGGGTTGACTGCTATGGTGAATCCGTTGAACCTCAACTCGACTACAGATCGACACCAAGATAGCCTAGAAGACAGTTGAATTGCTCGTGGAGCGTTTATGTTGGTTGGTCGCGTTGCAAGACACCACAATGATTCACTACCCGGTAGTAACCTAGCTAGCTAGATAACATGGCAACAACTCTCCTCAACCCACCATCTCATAGTATTCCATAAACATCTCCACAGAGACTCTACGGCGCCACGCAACGGAGAGCAGCGGCACCAACAGCAGCAGTTGTGGTAGCACTAGGATTTGCCGCTATCCCATTGAGCAGCGATGAAAAATGATGACCTCTTGCTTCAACCCTTTCAACGCTCCATCAACCAGTGTCGACTCGCCGACGCTTTAATACCAGCAACAACAATTGCAGCAGATCGCGTATGGCGACTTGTTCGCTTGAATGTCATCAGGTACCAACGCGCGTACCGGTATATACCACGAGTAATTAGCGTAAGGCAATAGAGAACAAATCGTGTTGGGTTTCAAGACACACTAGCGTCTATCCGATGAGTGGCTGTGTCCACATGCATGCGAGAGTGTTTCTTCATTGTCGACTGTCGCGTGCTTTGTGTACACCGCAAATTTCCGAAAACTTAGCCAGACCAACAGTCGAGCCGGCTCATGTGAGGGCTACTTGGGACGCGCGCTGGGGCCTGCCAAGCCAAGCAACTCAAATCGGCATTACCACCCGTAGCATCATCACGTTTATGGCCAGAGGAGAAAAAGACGAAGTCTTGAGGACTGGAAATCGACGTTTGACTCTTGGCTTTCTATCCTCTCTCTCTCTCTCTTTCTCTTGGGCAGCAGCAGCAGCGCCAACGAGAGAATGAGATTGCCTGTAGCTGTGTGCTTGTGTGTGTCTCGTGCCACGCATGTCTGTTATAGGTCCCCGCGCGGTCTCTAGACCTCGGGCGGGCGCTGCGATCGTAGCTGCAGCTGCCACTGGCCACCGTGGTCCGAAAGCGGCGGACTCTCTGGAAAAAGAAAGCACAGCCGAGAGTGGCGACTAGGCGCGGACATCATCAATTCTGCTACGGCCGTGTGTCTAGTATTTTTCATAGGTACACTACTGCTATGACCATTCTCTAAACGTCGCCTGCCTACACCAACCACGATATTGCAGAGGCTGGCGGCATTTGCCACAACAGCTAGTGACGGGGAGACTTCACGTAGTGCATCGTAGAGTTTGTCTACATCGTTTAGGCATGGCCATATGGCTCTCCTATGATAGCTTCTGATCCCTTCGCTCGGGTGAGATAGCAACAGCGAGAGAGAGAGAGCAAGAGAGTCGTGAAAACGAAGAGGCCTGAACGGGATAATACAACGAACCGTAGAGACAACGAAAGCCCAGTTTTCGCAGGCAGTAGACTTATACGCCCAATCGGTGGGCAATGACCAAGCCAGAAGCAAGACTAGGGCGAAGACCATGGAACATGAGGACAGTGAAAACAGATGGAGGGCCTGAGATATGGTCGTTTCTGTTGCTTCGGTTGGTGCGGCAACTTCTGGTGGCATGAAAGAAGAAAGATGGAAAACCCGATAGCGAAACATGGCCGAAGCTGTGAAACAGAGCGGGTTCATTGGGGAGGGCAGTGGCCACCATGTGCCGCCGGTTCCATTCGGTTTTCTTATCGAACAAAATAGTCTAGCCGCGGGCCCGCGAGCGTCAGGCCGCGCGAAGATGACTAAAATCGTATAAGGGCATGCTGACGGATATGCAAGACCCTCACCTTGATGGATCTATATGTAGTCTAATACAATAGATTCGGTGCAGCAAAATCTAGATAATAATGGTTAATAATAAACGTCTGTTACTCTTAACTCTCGTAGTACTTATAGCTTCAGTTAATCCACTGACGCTGTTATGGATGTTTGATTTGCAAATAATTAACATCTAGTGTTTGCATTTGAAGGAAGTTACCTTCCGTGATGTTGTTATTATCCCTTGGTACTTGCCTTTCCACGGTAGTGCTGACATTCGGAAAGCAGTATTCTCTTGCGATTTGTCGCTTTCATTAGTGACTCTGTTCAAGATCACTCTACGGCTGGCTAAGCGACACTAGGCATGGCCATGGAATACTCCGAGAGACGCGTGATTGACAGAATCGGCAACAACCCGCATTGCTATGACATATTAACCGCAAACGGAAACAACAGATCGCTATCAGGAGACGAGAGGCAGAATTACAGACGCCTGTGAGTGTGTGCTCGGCCACACGAGAAATTTGTCGATGATGATGTTCGCAGATGTTGTCAAATATAGTATCTTCTAGGCGACTCTTCGCTTCAGGGTGTTTCTCTCATCCGTGAGAACTATATTCGCTGCCGCATCTCGTTCTCGCTCTATAGTATATTAGGGAATAGAGGCTTCTGCGAATCCTACTTTCATTTGACGTTGAACGTAATTCATTCACTTCTAGCATTTTCGATACAATTAAAAGGAAGCCGCCCTCTCGACTGCTTTTGTTTATGTACTCTCATGCGATGGTAAACTCAGTTTCTGCAGTTATCGTAATTAGAGCGCCAGAAACTCGTGGACAGAAAGACGACTTCTAGCCGCTTGATCATCATTTCTAGCTAAAAAGTGACCTTGGAGATTTTGTGACATTCCCGCCTTAGCCTTTATAGCAATATTTTAGAGAAGGAAATTTTTTTCATTGGTAGCTAAAGGTTTTTCATTAGTGGTTGAAGGCCCCAGACCTTCTACCATTAGGATACATTTCTCCGCATTTATTATTCGTATGGCAGTGACATTACTATGAACATTCACACCTCCCTGAGGCCACTGCAGTATTTGAACAACCGGCTCAGACTTGTAGCTAAAATTGCGCTCACTTGCCAAAAACTTGAGTTGCTTTACTGCTACCGACGACCCCGTACGAGTCCTATCATCGATTGACAGCTGATCCTAAACAAATACATTTTCCGGGCTGATCCACAGCCAACATTTAACGTCTACGGTACTGCTCTCGGCATTGCTTCATAAGACGGACAACCCCTTTAAATGCAAATTAGCAACGGTGGAGATCGAACCCGTGCACCTACCCGTGTCTCCTCCGATTGGAACGCGCACGCGAATCCACCACCAGACCACCGGGCTCAGCTGATCCTAATGTAACTGAGGTGGACAATACAAATCGGCCTTGTATTACATGGTATTGGCGAGTATTAGGGACAGATGTCTTATATGCCTTTCTCCTGTCGGTTGCAAGGCCATGAAATTTCAGGATGTTGTTGGAGAGTTCGTGTGTGTGTGTGTGTGTCTGTTGACAGAGCTGTACGTCTGCGCGTCACTAGAAACATGTCAGCCTGTCAGTCAGTTAGTTAAGTGTGAAGGTCCCTGTCTCATCGTCTTAACTGTTGACACGTATGTGACGGGAGGTCATGTAAAGTTATAGCGGTAGGGTTTTTTGCACCCTGCTGTGCCAGCCGTAATAGAAAACAATTGCAATTTAGAAAATGGACCATGTTTAAGTTTTCAATCCGATTCGAGGTGAGCTTTATTAAAGGGATTACGTTTTTGCAACGCGTAAGTTCTCATGAAAATAATAGTGTAAAAGGGTAAATCTTAATATTACAACGCATTCATCGGTGAGTATGCCCCAATTATATACGTGTCTTGATAATCAATATTAATCAATCAATAACAAGGTATTGAATGACTGAGTCCTCTTTTTATGATATTGGCTAGCCCAGCAACACGTACTTTATACAGTAAGTCCACGGGTACCAGGTTATCCGAAGAATATGAACCGGATCTTTGCGACGAATCATTCTGCAGAATCTAAGTCTGTTTGTGTGTGCCTTATGTTCACCTATTGACTCTAGTTAATAAACGCCACAAATGGATCAGGAAACGACGAGTCCGGGTTGTACATTGGTGGCAGTCCCATAAAATACATGTGATAATCTGCGCGATCACACACACACAGACATGAGCGTATCATTATAAGTAACGATGTCGTTTGCCATTGAGCCTTGTAACAGAATGACAAATATCGCAAATCAACCAGGAAGGGATGACAAAGCCCCTGCCACAACGCGACTCGTTAAACAAAACAACATAGGTTTATTTTGAATCATGTCGCCCATATATATATATATATATATATATATACATATCAACGCCCCACTTTCGCGATTTTCGAGACGTCCTTTGCAACCATCGCACACATTGGCAGTTCCCAAGCCGCCTTAAATGTAGCCCACTTGCAGACCACTGGTAACCAGCAGTCGTGGCTATTTTAGCTGTCATCACATCGCGCACCTGAGGTCTGAGCCGCGACACTGACGGCTGTCGAAGTATTAAAAACAACGGGCGTGCGGTTTCTTCAAGAAACTAACTGCCTCATCTGGAAAGCTAGAATAACCCTGGCACCTTTATCCTGCTACCAACTGCTAACCGAAATTAGCAGCAAGCAACTACGTCTTAACCCAATAACAATAATAAGTCGCATAGTAAATGTTTTGCTTAGGTCCCCTCTGGCTCGTGGCGCATCTAGTTCTATATGAATGGCATGTTTTGCTTAGTAAGTAGGACAACTATAACGAGGTCAAGTAAACCCCGAAGTAGTATTCTAAAATATAATATTGAACATTGTAAATTCTGGTGACTCTTACAAAATGTGTGCATAAAGAGCGCATTCCCTGAACGGTTTCAAATTTATCGACCCGATTATTAGGTTGAGCTTCTGAGAATCGTTGGAAAATCGACAAAATCATACGTTATCTATTATAGTAAGCTGTGATGGTTCACGCATTCAACATAAGACGAACATAAAGACATAATAAATACATTTTATTATTTACTTTATCATTACAGCTCTATACAAAAATTTCCAATCTAGTAAATAAATACTTTTACAAAATTCGTTGTCATATACTCTACATTAAATGTTTCAGTACCTCAGCGAAATAATGAGAATAATCGGAGAGGTCGATGACTGCTATGGCAACAAACGCTTTCTAAATATTTATGTCAACTACATTTGGAACAGCTGTTCTGTCTTGAACACTATCCGTAAATACGTCAGCAAGTTTAAAAGAGCATCCGAGCCACAAGACCAAATCCTAGATTATGTAACGCAATTAGGTCTGCTCTTAGGATCCAATTTAGGCCACAGGAGTCTTGGCACCCGATCAGTCATGCTTAGACACATTTTTTAGCATATTGTTCTTAATATTTTAGTATAATTTTTATACCCTAAGCTAATTATGGTTTTGATTGTAGAGTTTTTTCATAACCCGCCGCAAGCTCCTGTCTGTAACATGACAGCAATTCAAAATCACAGTGCATTTTTCTCCACGGGTATTTCTTTGTTAAAATAGCATATATATATATATACAAATTTACTGTTTATTCAAAGATGTATTATGTTACATCGCAGAGTTTTAACCTGCGGCCTCCGGCCTCTTACAGCTAATATATGTGGAAGGCATAACCACTGAGGAAAGTCGGAATCGCACCAGCGGACCATCCCATTGACCACTTGTGAATAAGTGAAGCTCCTGTCTCGGGGCGAGGATGCCGTATGCGAGGCAATCACGCATGCACATATGTTCATGAGTCTGCACACAGCAGATCGGATAGAGAATGTTGACTTGTGGCGGCGTTAGATACTCACACATACACGAACAAATAGATGTAGGCCGCCACACAGACGGTGTAATAACCCCGCTGTCTACAATGATCTTCATTCCTTCCCCTAGTTATTATAAAGTACATATTACAATACACGCGCTGAAGTGGCCAACAAAAACAGGACGCTTGAGGGAAGTTGAAGTTTTTCAGCTCGTCACGGTCGTTTTAGAGAACTTTGAAATTTAATATATCAAGGATACACCGAATGATATTATCTGCGATTATCATATTCACTAGAAACCACAACAAAGCCATGCTCCCAAATACCCTTAAATATAGTTCTGGCAATATAAATAAGAATAAGGGTCGAGTCTATGTTGTTCTAAGGCCAAACGAGTAGTACACAGTCATGTTTATTATATGACGATTCGGCCAGTTCGATGAAACACTTAGCGGCAATTACCAGGTCATTGATTTGCGTCGCTCTCTCTCTCTCTCGTGCGAGCGCGCCTACGCGTAAGTAAATCGTTCCGCCATATGAGATTCGCCATATGCAGAGAATAGATTAAGTGCTTCCATGCAAAGTAACCTAACTCCATTAGATTAACATTGGACCACTTTGCACGAAAGCACTTCACATGTACTAGACTGGG
The DNA here is from genome assembly GCA_019614645.1 of Stratiolaelaps scimitus. Taxonomy (NCBI): domain Eukaryota; kingdom Metazoa; phylum Arthropoda; class Arachnida; order Mesostigmata; family Laelapidae; genus Stratiolaelaps; species Stratiolaelaps scimitus. The sequence goes on along the minus strand of JABWDB010000025.1, from coordinate 4,033,134 downwards.
ACATCTACATCAAACTCGAAAACTTATCGAATTACCTTCTCTGCTTAGATTGAATGAGCATCTACGGGTGAATCTATTCGGCGTGGCACACTGGCGATCGGGACTGTAACCACTGTTTACCTCGGCGAGGCCAACTCGAAATCTATTCAGCTGCTAGAAACACACTTTGCTGTAAAGTACCACACCACACGCCGCGCGCCTACGTGTTGTCAAATACACACGTCCAAACGTATACAAATGATCGAGGTGCATTAACTAGGCAAGGTCAGTTGGACGTGCTTACGCTGGTTCATTAATAGACAGACTGGGACCGGTCGGGCCGGACATGCATCTATTTTTCCTAGAACGACATTTCCAGTCGTACACTGCGATTGTACCTACAATGGGGTGTTTAGGCGCGTAATTAGCCGATTTGTTCGCTAAGAGATTTAAATTTAGAAATTACCACATGCAATCAACTGCAGTGTTGTAAACGTTCGGCCTGAAAACCATGTTTCGAGGTTTATTAAAGTACTCATTATACAGAGGCATGCTCTTATTCCATACAATTGCATTTCTAAAGTAATAATTGGAGAAGCAGTTGGAGACACAGGTGTTAGGCCGAGGCCGATGGCAACAGCGTTAACAACAACTACTAATTATGAAATACATATATATATATATAGGTAGGTACACAAATTTAAACTATAATAGTTGCGGTACTTAGAGCCTTGTGCGGTTCTAAGTTTTAAGTGGGATGTTAATTTCTTGAATTTTCTCTGGATATTTATATCAGATGCCACATGGATCGTGTCATCATTTTCAACGATCCTAATATGTTATATAACCACGGAAGGTTGTCAAGTATTAACATTTATTTCTACCACACCCATGAAGATATTACGCAACTGAGCATGACTGAACACAATACCATAGAACGCTATGACAATAATCAGAAGAAGTGAATGACGTGCAATAAGTTGTTTTACTTTTCATTTGTTATCACTAATGAATTTGTTAATATGTACTTCGACATATTGTAGCCGCCACCGGGACATTAGCGCTGTCATTCATTTCATTTTATCGATTTCTTCACATCCCTTCTCCTTACTTCTTACTGCAATCGCCCATCGACCAACCGTTACAAGTCTGCGCTCAGTAAAACGGGATACAAGACTGCAAATTTTTGCAGTAACCATATATGGTGTCTTTCGTTGGCCTCTGAAGGGCTCCATCTGACCACACCGCTCGTCATTCATGCATATATGGTCGTTTTGCTATGAGGAATCTCGTGAGGAAAACTCCATCCACATCATTCTGTGGCCAGCGACGACTGGATGTGGTTTTTGAGGTCATATATCTTTCTCTCAATCGATCTATAACTATTTCTGTGCCAACTGTAACAGCAGAACACTGGGAGGACATCTTGCCTTCGACAATATATCTAAGTTAAAGGTTTTCGGGCTGACTCTCAGCCAACATCCTGCCATCTCGGTCCAAAGTGCGATCGCCACTTTTCCGCTGACTGGTGGCACCAGTTGCCCCCTCTGGCGGTGCCATAGCTCAACTACCAGCGACAGCGCTTCTCTTGCGCGCCACCGTCGGCGCCACTTGTCCAAAGCAAACAAATCGCTCGTATAGCAGACGGTGTTGTCCGCCATAGAGCGAGCACGTTGTTTATGAGGAGCCCGTGAGCCAGCAGTGTGCTCATTTGGTCGTCAGCCGTCGTTGACTATTGTGTTTCATTCTGCAAGCTTCCGTACCACTATTGCACCGTAGTAATTGCACGTTGAGCACATCGTAACTCCCTCAAGTTGAGCATCGCATTTGCGGGACATTGGCGGTACTGACGACTAACTCGAGTCATCAACTCGTGGCCAACCTGTCACCTGTCGCTAGCTCCACCGCATTATCTCAATTTGGCGCAAAGATGGCACTTCGAGTGCAATTCGAAAACAACAATGAGATTGGTGTGTTCTCAAAGTTGACAAACACTTACTGCCTCGTAGCTATCGGTGGCAGCGAGAACTTCTACTCGGTCTTCGAAGGTGAACTCAGCGATGTGGTGCCAGTTGTACATGCATCGATTGCCGGATGCCGCATCATCGGTGAGTATGATACAAGGCTTGTCGGAGATGTTAAACATCTGTATGTTAACGGTAACGATGCTGATTTTACTCAGGTAAGATGTATATTTTGTCGACCGAGACCACTATACGCAAACGCTTAGCCGGTTAACTGGTGTTTAAAACTTTCGGTACATGTCTGGGCTAACAAGGGCCTGTTCGGGGCTTGTCCGGACAACCCCAGATGATACGGACCAAAGTCGGCTGACTAGTAACGCCAACTGCTGGGTCGTCCCAGCAGTTGGCGTTACTAGACATAATGGGTCTTTATTATGGCACGCATCCTTCACAGCAATGTAATCTTATCTTGTCACTAGTGCCTGTCCATCTCTGGTGGACACGACATTAGGTTGTATATTATCACACGCATACGCCGCACTGATTATTATTACTTTTATTGTTACTAAGTATGTCAAGCGATACATTCAACAGATACCAACGATATATGGCATTGCAGTGAAACCTCCCATCCAGGAGCCTTGTGCCAAGGGATTGATTAAAAATCTCCGCGGTTTGGTTTTCTGACTAGGGTCCGTATATATGAAACAAAAAAAACAGTTTCACACACTGCACAACTGAAAATATTGCCTTAATTTTAGAATTCACGTCGTATTGTTATTACTATCATTATTATTATGTGCAGTTAAATTATGTTTCAGCCCTAAAATTACATTCTAGATATTTCATCCCTGATGTTTAGTACTGAACACATTGGAGACGACAACCCTCATATTTGAGAAAACTATGTTACAGTAAGCCAGCCAACAGACACACAGACCCGTCACAGTTCGTGCGTATGTAATGATTGGCGAATCAGTAATATACACAATTCTTACATGTATGAACAATTTAATTTAAAGCGCAGACTTAAAGTACTAATGTTCTAGATTACGTTTTCTAAAATTACCGTAATCACGTCCCAAGTCACAACATATTGAAAATACATGTTCACATGATGAGCATCCATTTCCAGATGGTGTCTGTAGTCCCAACTTCTCTTGTTTAACAAGGTACCATCTTGTTACAATAGGCTGACCTTCCAATGTTACTTTCTCTTCGCATTTGTTCAACAGGCAGGTTAACTGCTGGAAATCGTCACGGACTTTTGGTCCCTTTTACAACAACGGACCAAGAGTTGCAGCACTTACGGAATTCATTACCAGATTCTGTGAAGTTACAACGAGTAGAAGAGCGACTCTCTGCATTGGGCAACGTGATCGCTTGTAATGACTACGTCGCGCTAGTGCATCCAGATCTCGACAAGGAAACGGAGGAAATTATTGCTGACACCCTCAAGGTAAATAGTGATAATAGCAATAGTAAAGACCCATTGTGATCAAATGTCATTAACGAATGATTCATCTCCGATAAATGAAGAAAATGGGAACAGGTACGTTTCTCAATGTGGACATTGTATGTGCAATGTCACGTCGAAGCTATTTGGAACATCTCGGCTGTTCGGTTAGGCAGACTCTATGCATCTACTTCATGCTCATCCACATTTTCAACGTCTTTCTTGCAAGTTCGTAGCGAATCTTCCTGATGTTTATTTCCTCTAAGAAGGCGCGGTTCTTCTAGCCGGGCTCTAACCTGAGTTCATGTCGTTTGCTTCCCGTTACAGGTGGAAGTGTTCCGCCACACACTTGCTTCACAGACGCTTGTGGGCAGCTACTGTGCTTTATCAAATCAGGGTGGTCTTCTGCATCCAAATACGTCGACTGACGACCACCAAGAATTGTCATCACTTCTGCAAGTACCGCTAACTGCTGGTGAGTAACCCTATTCTAATGTATGTCGGGCAAACACATACATATGTAGTGATCGTGCTTGTTGAATGATTATTAAATCCTGTAATCATATTTGAAAATACAGATGTGATAGTCATAAAGTCGACAATCACATTAATATAGGAGGGCGCTCTAAGATGTTGGTAGACCTTTGCTTCAAACATTTCAAGTTACCGATTCTGATGATAGTCAATAAGTTGATCTTCCTGCCAGTGCTGGAATGTCCTGCCAGTGCTATCAGGCATGGGTCCAAATTCGTCAATTTATTGCAAACAATCATTGTAGTTTTTTTACCTAAATATTGTTTATTATACCAGCTATTTTCCACCGACTCAAGTATCATAAGCTTGCGGCTAAGCTGACTGGTGACTGTTCCATTGATTCGCATCTTCAGGTACAATAAATCGTGGCAGCGATGTTATCGGCGCCGGTCTCGTGGTTAATGATTGGGCCGCTTTCTGTGGAATGGACACGACCGCAACAGAACTTCAGGTGGGCAATGATTCCATAAGGATGTGCTAATTCCACCCATTAGTGAGCTATATTAATAGGAAGAATACTATTAGCAGGGTATAGTACTGATAACAGGTGATATGTATTAATCGATTTCCTTTCCCTCGAAAATTCATCATTTACCATTGAAGCGTGGCTGATGTTTGTGTGTTCCATCATTATATATTGTGCTATTTCTGTTTGGTCTGAACACTTATATTGCAGGTTATCGAGAGTATATTCAAACTGAATGAAGCGACCCCTGCGGCAATAGGAGGCCAACTGAAGAGTTCGCTAATCGAAACCATGACCTAGAGTCGTAAGTCATTCGAGTCAACGGAAACACAGAGAAGCCAGCGGACTAGATAAAGACGTACAAATGATATTTCCTTGTTCGAAGTCGCCACAAAAAGTCAGATTGCTACTATTTGGATATGTGATATGTGCAACAACAGCCTGTTACTTTTTTCAACTGTACTACTATTATTATCAGGATGGAGGTATGAGTGAAGATTATGTATTTCCGAATGTAATAATAAAAATATATGGTGCACATTGTTCATTAAGTGGACTGCGTTGCGTTTTTGACGAAGGCGAGTCCAATCGTAGTTAGTGATTGGAGGCTTCACTGTCTTATCGAGTCCTATGGAAGATTTACGCCAGGGGACACTGGTCAGGCCTCCGTTTTCTCGGTTGTTTTCCAAACATGTTTGAAATAATGAATGCTTCCTTGGAACAGTGTGAAATTTTTTAGATGCCTAGACGTACTACAGTAAATCAAACTCTACCTCCCTTAGGTATTTACCTTGCGATAACTGAACACCAGTCCATTCAGTATTCTAACTAATCGATTCATGCGTCATCTCTTAGTAATTGTAGAACCCCTCGGTTGGTCAAGTCCTTGGGAAGCTATGGTAACTCATAATTGTGGGCTCTTAATGTGGGCTCTCTTGTGGGCTCTTAACTCTTAATAGTTTTATTTCAAAGAATACAATACAGTTCCTGTCTAGAACATGACTAATAGATCCTTTAGATCTACTATTTTTGAAGGGTGCCAGAGTTTCGGGTTAACGCGGCCACAATCCTTAGGTAGGCGATGTTATTACCTCCCTGCAAAGCTAAGGAAAGGCGCTGTAGAAGTAAGGGGCCTGCGCGCTTGTCACCCGTGGCGCGTACCAGCCTATGGCAGACCCTTTCAAGGAGGTTGGTTGTGGGGGGGACAGGGCCACATGTGGTTTCGAAGGCAAGAGGAGAGAAAACCTGATCGCCAACAGGGTGGCGTACTTACGTATCTTAGTGCCCACGCAATACTGCGTAACCGGGGGTGGTTGCACAGTGGCTGACATAAGAAGGTGCTAGAGTGTCAACCACCTTTCCATCTAAAAGCAGATGGACCCACGTGGAAGGAGATGAGGTTGAGGCTATCGGGACGGTGCCCGTCCTCGACGTGAAGGCCCCGCGGTTCCCTTGTGCAAGGGATACCGGCGGAGAAGAGGGTCCTCGTGAGCTTATCGTCGAGCATCGTGTCGCCCATCTTGCGACCGGCGCTGCGCTCATGTGATGGGCCATGATGGCCATTCGCAGCAACATGTTTAAAATCATAGCGTATTACCTGTTCCACCTAACTCCTATCAAGAATAAACTAAACATTATTAATCCTTAACACGATAGACTTCTAACCAAAGAAAGCTTGCTAGGTAGAGATGTTTGTTTATATAGCGGTTATCTGCTGTTTTGGCATTTTTATCACTTTATTCCTTTCAGCATCCATAATGTGCTATCAATTCCATGTCACGTCTTTTCTTTTTTGCAACTCGGCACTTTGTACCCAACACATACTGTTACTTCACACGAACTGCTATGCAATGGCCACAAATAAATGGACAAGTAATCCTATATAGTGGTGGATAATATGAACAGGAGACATCGAGCGACCTCGTTGCGCGGTCGGACAAGAGGCATTGTTTAGCCACGTTCCGCGTCAGTGGTGGTAACTGCTAACATCTCTGCACCCTTAGCCGTTTGTTTGGCTCCTTGTGAGGGAGTGATACCCTAACCGACCGGCGTTCGACGTGTCACGGCATCTCTGCCGAATAGGAGGCAACATCCTACACTGGCCTTCGCCAGCAGGCCGCGTAGATCCAAGGATCTGACCACTGGATCACGTCGGCTACGAGATGTGCTAGTGGTGTGGGTGTGTTATACGCGTCGATCGAGAGATGTCTTCTCGTGTTTTCGTGTTGTCGGTGGTGTTCTTTGCCGCAGTCTCAGTGAGAAAGATGCATCGGATGGGATGTGGCGTACCAACGATGCCGAGATGTGCACACAGGGGAGCTAGCATCGACTCCGCTTGGTAGGGTGTCTGAATTACATTATCTTGCCACACGACGAGGGGGCAGGGGTACAGGACCTCGTATGACTTTCCTATGCCTTGTCACTATACGGTGCTAACGGAGGGGTAACACATTCTGTAACGGTGTCAGTCAGATAGGCGGGTGAACGAATTCGTCATCGGACGTCGAGTGAGGGCCATCCATTCGTCCATCCCGGAGTAGAAAATCATTCTGAGCGCTTTCTCAGATTCTGTTTATGCCGAAATAGAATTCGTCGATGTTCAGAGTGATGACTATGCTTTTTTCTGAGCTTGGCTAAATTAATAACGCAGTACGGTGAATTGTAAAATTGCTCCGAATATCCTCGAATCGTGTCAGTTGTTGCTAAGGTAGACATGATGGATCGGTGATCAGAATCAATTCATATTCATATCTAATTCCCTCCAAATAATCCCTAGACCTAATTCCTAATTATTGTATGTTTGAATAAAACTTGATTCATATAGTGTTTAATATACAGCTTGCCGGTGTGTCTGAAGTAACCTTTATGGTACGAGTTTTGAGAACGATCTCATTCAATTAGAAGTTAAGTGGAACAAGATCGGCAGCAATGGTAGATAGCCGATACACTCGGTGAATATAACGTGGGATGATGTAGCAATCCAGATGAGTAGGGTATTAGCACGCGTATTCGTCGATGGGGCTTCGGATGGTGAGGCTCAATTTGCTCAACGAAGCCGTACGAAAGGTCTAACTAGCTACGGCCGCAATCGTACCCAAATCAGTTAGAAGAACAGCAACTCTACCTGGCGAGCCTAAGAGTTAGCAGGATCTGCAATCAATGCGTCGCATTCACAACCAATAAATTCGTTCGGTTGCTTAATCTCTCTACTAACAACTGACACGCGCTGTAGCCTAGTGAAATGCAAGTGCTAACAACGATGGCCTCAACAACAAGTATACACAACAGCAACAACAAGAGCACTTGTTCTGTAAATAATAAAATTCTTGTTGAAGACCTGTCGAATTCGTATAGAACATCGGATACATACAGCCAACCTACAGTTTCAATAAACGGACCGAGACTGTCTGAGTCATCGGCAGGTTTTCGCCTCTCACTTTTCGTCTTTTTGAATTAAGATAAAGAGGAGCGAGAGATACCAGAGTATACCATTGTAATATGCGCTATTATAAAATATAATTCCAACATTGAGCAGCTGTCTACTGGCTTGAAGACAATGGCGTTTTAAACTTACCAGCAAGACCAAACGCAGGGCTAGCGTGCCTGATTCCTCAAATGGGAAGACAGAATCGAAGCTACAGTGCACTGATAACGCTAGGGCTACTGTAGAAGACCCAATGCTGCCGGACAGCTCAAGGGTAGACATCTGTTTCAATGTTTGGAACAGACTTGACCGCACCTTCTCAAATATATGAATAGCGTAACTTGTATAATAGCCTGGCAATCTCATCGTGCGATTCCTTTGAACAGTTGTTGACTGACAGCACTCATATAAACTTCTATATATATATTTGTATTCATATTTAAACAACACAAACTCCTGGTGTCTGTGACACTGGAGTACTGTCGATACGAAAAGCAGGGTGCGCGGAATCCGAGGCGAGTGTCAGCATATACGGCGACGTCGGGGGCTTTGGTTAGCAAATGGGCTCCTCAATCGAAGCTATGCGACGGTTAGCCTGTTAGGTGTGCACTGCTCTAGCGGGTCGCACCTCCTCGACATGGCGCCAGAGGATGCAATAGCAGCAGTGCCAACAACAGACGTAGCCAGAGATTGGATTTCACGCTTGGGTGAGTGCTTTGGAAGAGGAAAAAAGCACACTAGTCAGGGAACGATTCGTCTGAGAGCGACATCGTTTCCTATTGCACCTAAGATACTATTACGGGTTACTGACAAAAATTGTGCAAACCAATTACCGACGAGTTGTACTATCAATCAGTCGGCACGAAGTGCACCTTTCTGTTATGTACGCTTTTATTTATTAAAAGTATGATGCTAATGCTAAATGTGTGTGTGTGTGCTACTACTGTTAATACATCGAAAAATAAAAATTTATCGAGATGCACAATGATGTTCACGCTGAAAATAGTCTTATCCACAGAGCACTATTATGGGTTGCTTTCTGATGAGTTGCTCGCCTGTACCTTGCGAAGAGCGGGGTGCGGGGGAGGGTTTGCTGCCTTTGTTGCTGTAATGCAACGCCTCGCTTACCTGAAACATTAAATCAATTCTTTTATATTAGTTTTCATGAACGTTTTGAACAAGAGCCCCTCGCGGTTTCGCTTTCATTACGATCGTATCTACTTTATCTACATCACACAAAACTACTCGCCACGGTAAGTTTAGTCTTCGGTCCCTTCTATTATTTACCCCTGACTGAGTAAAAGAATCTTTGCCTAATTTTTAGCATATCATTTTAATAGCATGTGTGAGCCTTTTTGGCACTGTCGCATCTTATATGACGACAAGTTAAAGAGGCGAAAAGTAGTTGTCCCTTTCAAACCCAGTGACTAAAGGTAAATTAGCAAGAATAAAAAGATTCGCAAGCGTTCGTTTAATAAAAAACTACAACTCGTCCTCGACAGGACTCGAACCTGCAATCTTCTGATTCGAAGTCAGACGCCTTATCCATTAGGCCACGAGGACACGTCTGTATTGTGGGTATTTAATTAATTTAAGGTAGAGTCATCAAGATCTATTTAACTCTCTAAATTTAATCATCGTGTTCAATAGGCGCATATAATTCAGTTTGAGAGTGCATTTGCAATGTACGTTCTTTGCGTACGTTTCACATGTTCTGTATTATCACTTCGTAGGATTTTAGGTCGACTTTTCAGACATCCACTTGAGTACAATTGTGTTATTGAAGGAGATCATTATTCTGTCAGTGTTTTACGATTGAACGGCGAGTAGCTGTTGATGAAAATACCCTGATGGCCGTTTCGTACTGCTAACAGTGATTGATACTGCTCGTTCAGGTCAAGCACAAGGCAACCGCGAATCAAGACATCGAATGAATACGTATGAACAACAGCAAGTGATATAGGCAAAGAAAAACAGGCGTTCTTATATTCAACTAAAAAAAAGAGGGATATTTTAGATTCGGATCCATTACGAGGTCTCATTCTTTCCTTTTTTTTGGTGAAATTTCAATCATCTCTTCAAGGCAAAACGCCTTCCTTTACTGAAAGACTAACCGCCAAGCATCATAGCCGCTAAAGCGTATGGTGTTCCTTCTCTACACCTGCCCAAAGAAACGATCAGATCACAGATCTGACAAGGTTTCCAAATGCTACATTTGAAGGTCAAAGGTATTATTATCATACACTGAATCGTTCGTGGTTGGCTGACGCTTACGACGACTGAAACTTCTGTTCGCTTCTTAAGCCAGTCACTCGCCTGGTGGGAATAAATGCAGTAAATGACGCCGTGTAGAAGAATGCACAGATTTCCGCCTTCTGAGCTTTTCATTTTAGTCATCGCCATCTTCTTTCTATGCGAAAATATAATTTCTCCGGAACTAAATGAAATTAGCAAACGACTCAAATGTCTCGTAATTAAGGTGTGCCGCTGTATGAGATAGAACCGACGGAAGAAAATGAAATACGAATGAATAATCTTGAAGTACTGGGTAGAAAGTGTGGACTGCAGTGTAATAGTATAATACAATCGAAATGGGTGTAGGAACTCAACTTTTCACTTATTTTAGTTTTTCAGCATGTCATACGGTGCGTGACTTAGTTGTAATTTATAATAGGTTCCAATACCATTTTGCTTATTGGCCAGCGTCCGCCGCCGAACGTATCTATGTGGATCGAGTGAGCGCAGGCATCAACTAGACGCCCCCTGTCCTTCCGTAGAAGTTCAGGGTCTGTCTCCTGCTGAGAGTTCTTACGTTTTGGATCTTCACTGCAACTCCGATCCACCGATTCTCTACTCTCAATCTATCTTCCAATGCATATGGCCATATCACAATGCGTTAGCCATCACTTGTATGTCGGCGTGGCAGGTCCTCATGCCAGCGACTCAGCAGTAGCATGTACCACAACTTAAGATAGCCGCAAACAGCCGTCCCCTCACATGGTCCTCGCTGGGGCCGCGACAGCCGCGGCTGATAGAAGCTTTGCTCGTCGACCCATTGCTCGGAGCTTCTGCCGTGTTCGGCTCTGCGTTACGATCTGGTCGCAGTATCGAATCTGACGGGGTCTCGATGGAATGGGACATCATGAGAGCTCCGCGTGTGGCTCCGTGAGGCTCATGGACAGCGTTTCCCTGAACGGAGTTTGGGGATGCTTGCAGAAATAGAGAGGGTGTGGCGCTGGCAAAGTGAGGCGGCAGGGATAGCAGCTCCATTAAGAGACCACAGGGAAACATGTCCCTTAGGAGAACAAGTCTCGGGGAGACAGGACATCTTAAATAGGACATCCTCAAGACTATTCAGCAGCACGACGATTCGGTAGCAGCGGCGGCGGGGGCGGCGGCGTTCAGGCATCAACGGGAGTCAGCATAGAGAAGCCTAGTTGGTTGTCCTGAAGCGACGATATTCGCTAGCCCGTCTCGGAAGAGAGATGCTAGAGTGAATAAGGGGGTTGGTCGCCTTAGCCCCCGTGAAAGCAAAGGGAACTATTATAGATAGTGACATTGGGGAATCGATGAAGACTCCTCGGCGCCACCAATGTCGGACCACGATCCGAGATCCTCGCGCGACAGCGCGTACCGAGGTCCTCGATGAGAGACCTTGTGCATACCGCTGAGTGTCGCAGGACATACGCAAAACGAGTGACATCAAATACAGGGACTAATTCATCCAACCACGTACAAAACCACCACGGTGCTTGATAGGAAGAGACACAGAGAGAGCGAGAGAGGTAGACTGATATTTCGGATAGAGGGAAACTCAGGGCTACACTGAAGAGCTACACTATCTCTAGCGTCATTTCGTTTATGGGGGGTGCACTATGCACATGTGTGCCCTTATCAGATTGAGCACTGATCATGAAAGAACGTGTCGTATCAGAGGGTGCTAATACGACCCGATTTCGTCGAATCCGATTTTATATGCACCACATATGTATTGTATATGAAAGGTTATGGCTATTCGCTTCAGTGGATACGATTTCCACTGTGCTCGAAGCATACAGCGGACATCGACTGGCTCATAGGAGACGCTAGCTGTGGACGAAGACTGTCTACCGCTAACAAGAAATTGAAGATATACTTGTAGTACAACGATATAGTTGCGCATGATTAATGAATGATTTATCACTAAATACCAACTGATGTAAAGTTCTATGCTAGGTGCCTGTTTCACTCAGATCACAAGCTCCAAGGCGAATCAAAAATGGTAAGTTCCACTAAAAGGTAAAGTTAGCAGCAGCTAAATCCCTAATATTGGAATACATTTCCAACCGACAATAGGGTCACACCTGTGGAAACGGCCTGGGTCGTTCATAATGTTATTATATCTTAACTATGATTTAATATTCCTCACTTCGCTCACAACTGAGGAACTTTTTTCCTCAATCTGTCGAATACACCTCGACAAGTCTGTTGCCTTTCTGCTTTTTCATATAATAATGAAATCCTTTTTTCTCTTTGGGCAGCCTATAGGTTTGCAACGAAAGGCTCTCAATTTTGTTTAACCCTAAAACTATTTCTTTACAACAGTTTCCTTCTAAAACGACAAATGTTTACCAAGAAATGCTTCAGTGCTAGCCCATACAGACGATTGGACAAGCGGTCCAATTAAAGATGAAATTTGAACTGGTCACGCGAAGGTCACAGGACACCGCAGGACGCAGTGAGCTTTCTACATCGTTTTAGTCACAAGCGGCTTAGTCGGTTTACGACGAGGAAATTCACAGAGGATTAAGAGTGTTTGGAAATTGGGGGAGGGGGCTCGGCTGAGGAAGCAACACAACGACTCGCGCAAATGCGGCCCGTCGCGGATATTCTAGGCTGACTCTTGTCAGAGCTGCTTCTTTCGGCGCGTCGCTTTGGCTCGTCACGCGTACTAAGAGCTGAGCTCCTGCCGCGTGGCTCGAGTAACCTCGAATCGAAAGCACGATTCGTGAGCGACTCGTGTCAGATAGAACAGCGAAGAAACACAGGCTCTCTGGGTGCTACAACCGCTTGGCGTTTGCAGCATGCACCGTGTGTCTTGCCCTGTCCAGAGAGCAGTCTTGGGCAATTGTGTGCACAGCTTTGTACAGATACATTCTACCTATAGAGCACAGAACGAATGCTTTGTGCTGCATCGACTTCATTTCCTGATTGCCTCGAGCCGAGCCGAAGCTGCGGCTGAGCGTACGATCAGTCGGCCAGCCGACCAAGCCAAGAGCAATGGTAACGCGTTCGGTCCGCTCCTGTACGGAGTCGATTTGTAGGAAAACAGTATGTGCCGTTGCGGTATGGCAATGAAGAGGTCCGAAGAGGCCTGGTCCTACAAAATGGTCCAGTCGACTACTGCTTTCCACGCGTTGTTCCTCCTTTAGAATCTGCGGCACACTGGTCGTGGCCGATTTTGGACTCTAGCTCGGAGGGAGCGGCTTTTCGCATCTGGGAGCCCATGCTGCATGCTACGAGCCGTTCTGGCTGCAGACGCTATCCGGCAATCCGCTAGATAGTCGCATTTATACAGAGAACTGCCACATAGCCACGGCGCAGTACGAGAAATCTGTGTTTTGGAGTGTGGGAGAATGGAACGGGTCTGTTTCCGGGTGGCACTTTAGTGAAGAAGAGTCCAAAAGAAGAATTTGGAATAGAGCAGTTTGTTCTATTTAAGTACGCTCCTCGTTCGAGATCATACAGGAGAGTCGACCGCCTACTGTATACGAAGGCTGTAATGATGTTCGTATGATACATATACGCTGTGTTTTCATGAAACTTGCAAATTTCGCTGGTTTGTGAATGTCAATTTGGATAAAAGCGGTTTTCTTTTATATTCTACTATGGATACAAATTCCTTCTTGAGCTATATGTAGTACATAGAATTTTCCAAATAGAACGTCCACAAATTTAATACAGTGAGCAGTAAATGACGCTATCAGGGATGTTGCTGTACGATTTTTGATCAAAGCAAGTGTAGTAGTAGTAGTGCTTACTGTAGCTTGGTTATGTATAGTGATGTCATGGCCGGTTAATGCACATTTCTTTTTGATTCGATTGCCACAGAAACCACGAATTTTTTTGATCGTTTGATCGTCGGTTCGATCGCCAGGCAAATCTAGCAGATATTGGCTATATATTATATGTATGAACAAATATAATAATGCCTACTCCGGTGCAAAAACTTCGAGATAGCTCTCTTTGAAGCTTCGTGTCTGGACAAGCTTTCGAAGCAGTGCCAAAGATGACAGCACGTTGACATGGATAGCAAGCTGCAGGAAAACATTATGTTGCTTTTAGGGTTGTGGAACTTCAAATTATTATATATATTTTGATTATTATATATTATTACAATTGCTCAGTGGAGTAAATGGTCAATTAAAGGACAGCAGTGATCAGTGTCAATAATGCGATTCACTCTTTGATCGTTGTGTGTAACACAACGAGTAGTAAACAACAATCAGCAAAACCAGATATGCAGTTGTTGTAAAGTAACGAGCACGTCGAAGAAAACTCGAATAAGAAAGCTATGGAAAGTCACCGAAACAACATGTTTACAGAAGAGTATTGTTTAATTCAACAGCCGTTTAGTGTTGTTTACTTAAACATTCACATGAGCTCATTTTACACTTGACGCTAGTATGCGATAGTTACCGCTGAAGGTGTCAGCTTTGTAATCACTAAACTTTAACCCTTCGCGGACTGTTGCACTTGTCTTGTCAAAATGACGCTCTGGATGAAATTAGCGACTCTGTTTCTTCTCGAACTTTTACCATACCGCAACTTTGTACTTTCAATTCGGCTTTGGTTAAGAATTTGTCGTCAGATATCACCTGCCCTCGTGTTCCCAGGTATACCACATGGTCGCGGCGTTCGTCCGAATAATGAAAGCTGTTGTCCTTGTATAGCACACAACTGATACGAGTTTTGTATTAACGACTGGCGGCCAGAAAAGCCAATTCCCTCTTCCTGGTTGTTGTCTAGTGAAGTGAAGAAGATATTCATCTTCAAGAGAACAAAAATAGCGAACTGACAATAATAAATTCTGAGTGTTACAGTTGTTCCAAACAAATATCAGCGAATAGGATCTATGAGACGTCTCGATATTCACTCGATCGTATTAGTAGAGCGCCAACTAACCAAGAGCCATCAACGTGTATATATATATATATACACACATTTTTATTGTTTGTCTTTTTATCGAAATTCACTATTATGCTACATATATCTTTCGAGGCGTCTACGTGGAACCACCACAGACAATCACTAATTTATTAGTGTCCATTAGATTGACAACAGCACGCTTTGAACGTTTCACTCTCAGCTCCTTAATGTTAACGTACAGCTCGCTAACAGCCGTATCAAGATTGACGAAAGAATCGCCATCAACGGCCCACTTTGTGTCAAATCCGATCTGAATCCGATTTGCTGTGAATTGTTCTCAAAACAAACAACGGACACATTTCCATTAGATTCATCATGCGCTCGTGTGTAGCTGTTTTCTTGCTGCGACAATCCCGCTTTTTGCTAGCGCATTTTGTGGCCCTTTTTTTTTTTATGGCTTTATTTTTTCATTGTAATTTTCGTTATGTTTTTTTCCTGTGTATTTTGCCAAAATTCACCACGACGTTCTACTTCCAGTAAGGAGCTTGTATTGCACCACCTCCCCTCCGACCTTCGTATTGTTCCTGGTGATGGCGTTGCTGTAAGTCATACGATGCTTTCATGGCGGATCGTTAGATTGGGCTGTTTTCCAGTACCCGACCGAGCTGGGCTCGAGGAGCAGGCAAGTCGAAGCCAGTGTCAACAGTTTCGAATGATCCGACGGGTTGCTGATGTGGCCGGGGAGCCAGCTGGTGAATAGGATCTCTCTCTCTCCCTCTATAAGTTAGATAAATTTCTAAATATTCGGCGTAGCAATGTAATAATGTGTTGCTATCTTTCTTTTGAAGCCTGTCTGTCACGAGTATCAGCGTCTCCGCAAGTGATAGCTCCCCCGAACCTGAACTGATCCCTCGGTTACTGCCAGCCGCCAACTGGGGTCAGCCGTGTGAAGTCAACGTATCACTACTTATAATACTAGGAGAACGTTTGGCCGATGATTACGCGAATCATAGAGGGTCGTTATTACACGAATCTATCATACACTGGATGGTGGCCCGTAAATTCCTTCTGCTATGGCAACAGCCGAGATGAGATATAATAATATTTGGTTAGTTTATTCAAAAAGAATGAAAGAAAGAAGATTTTACACAAACGCAAGGTTCATTTCGCGTAGGTGGATTCTTAAAGCCCGCGAGAAAGTCTGCCCATTTTCGAGTGTTAGTACTCTTAGACGTTACGACGTATCCCAGACCCCCGCTAGACCCAAAAAAAAGCCACCCTATACAGACAGATCTACCTATACCCTACGGAACGCTGTCAAAAGCCGGGGCCCGCAGGTTCGAGTCCCGCGGCCTGGTAAGGATAACTGATATCGAGAAAGAACTTAAGCGTCGTTGTAAGAAACAGCAGTTTTGCTAATAAACCAAACACGTTGTATTGTTTGAGCGGGAACGCGAACCACCACCAGACACAGTTTGTCGCTGCCACATGTTCACATGATCCAAAGGACAGCTTCGCTGATTCATACACATCTCTCATTCGCCTTGATCTCGCTAGAGCAGTCGTAGTAATAGTAGTACTATGAGCAGTAGTATGATAGTTTACAAGGGTTGGACAAAATGACTGCCATTTTTTTCAGTTGTCTGTGTAATTGCTGAGTGGATGTGATCATACGTTACTCACTTATCCAAATACTCTTCTCTGTTCTCAGAAATGTCTCCGACGGAGCTACGATGGTCAACATTATGATAATCAATTGCTTGTGTCTGTGTGTGCGCATAACGAGAGAATTGGGATAACCTGAAGTTGTCAGACCTGATTTCATTTCTGTTCAGTGTTGCGTTAATATTGATGCTCGTGTGGAGATTACCTTCGTAGTTATTAATGAATAGCAGCCAGTCATTCGTCGTTGGGGGGTCACTGGCGCAAGATCAACCTAACTGTCATAAATAGGAGGCATATTTTGATTACATTTACTTAAAATAATGAGAAATATGAAGGTTTGCGGGCTGACTCTCAGCCAACGATTAACGTCCACGGTACAACTGCTTTTAGTACTGCTTCCTAAGACGGACCCCTTGCAAATGCAAATGTGCAACGGTGGGGATCGAACCCGTGCACCTATGTGTCTTCTGTGATTGTGAGGCGCACACGGATGCACCACCAGGCCTCCGGGCTCCACAATAAGAAATATTAATAGCACACGTATCATAACAATTTTATCACTTCACTGAAGTCTTTTCCATTGTACAATAATATAACGGTCTACGGATTAGTGAACTTCATCAACTATCGAGTCAAATCAAGTCTTTATTAAGCTAACAATTGCGACCTTCAGTATCACCTTGTGATCACCTTGCAGCGCTCTAGTAGAACACGATACGATTTCCAATAACCAGCGTCATCCAATCGACGTGAACAACTGTTTGTGACGCACAATACTTCATGTAATGATGAATGTCCTGAAAGCGGGCTTGCCAGTGTTTCATATACAGCTCCGACAAATGGCATAAGCCAATATTATAGTTTACCGTCTTCATAGATCTCGCATAGAAGCACGATATGCGGTTATATGAGTACTATCACATATAGGATATAGATAAAACTGTTTTTTCGAGCTGACCCTCAGCTGTTCCCCTATCTGACAGGCCTTAGCTCTTAATATAGATAAGACGAGATAGCAGTTCTAATATCTGCACAGGGATAATAAGAAATGCTGCAGGTACGCAGGTTCTTTCCTTCTGCAGCGCCTGTTCCTCGCTATGCAGAGAGGCAATGCCATCGCTTTCCTCGGGACATTGTCCACCTCAGCCCCCCCCATAATCCCTACAAATGATTCCTGACTACTGTATGTTTGAATAAACCATATGTATACGTAAAAATGCTGATAATAATCTTATTATAATTATTTTTTAGTGGCGATATCAACGTTTTTCTACGCTATTTTGTCTAAACCAACCGAACCTAAATGAAAATAAATGGTTTATACTGCAACTAGGTATTAGGTAGGCGGCCATTAGGTAGTCATTTTTCTGATTTCTAGGTCCTATTCAGTCTGGATTTCCGCGCAAGTATAGACCACGGTGGAATAAATATAAAACAGGTATAACAGATTTGTTCTCGTTAAGAAAAAGTTTTAATTTCACACAAATGCCCATATATTGCATAAAGTATAGCCCAGATGCCAGTGCTGACATATCTAACGGCCCCCGATCACGGCTCATCAAGATAATTTTAGTGAGCCTTTTATGACCCTCGTCTGACTGTAGCCTCGTTTGTTGTGTGCAATGTAGCACAAGTAATTACCAAATGACTGTTTTGCAAACGATATAAATAATGTGCTTATGAGAGCAAATAGCTTTGAGTGCTCACCTTGCGGTGCTCACACTAAACTAAAAATACTGTATAAAAACCATCACTCTATAAGACCATTAGTCTGATACATGGATTATTGTCTCGGTTCAATTTACGTTAATTCTGATAACCAATTTACTGCTCGACAGTAAAACAAACAAAACAACCAGCAATGTAAAACTTTGTTTTAGTCTCCGCTTGGTGTCTAGCTATCCGATTCAGGCAAATTTTCAAAGCGTTCTTACAGCTGCTACATAAGTATTATTATATTTTATACAGTTCACCGTCGGACAAAAGTGGTCAAACCAAATGATGTATTAACTAATTATAATATAAGGGCAAAATAGTTTGCACTTGAGCTATCTAGTACGTCCTACTGGGGTAAGTAAGTGCATATGTGCTTTTGTGTGGGATCTTTTCCAAGTAATGTTCTGTTTCCATCTTTCCAAGTAAAGCTGTTTGACAGTGCTGCATACAAATACCGTAACGTCCATAATCTGTTTATAATTCCCATTAACGTCCCATTCACAAATAGCGAATTATGTAATAGACGTTCATTTACTACTCAACCACCACCCATAAGCGAACAGGCAACTCGTCTAGTGTTATATATATATATATATATATATATATTGACGCAATAGTAAATGTATCCCTAGTGTTGTCACGTTCGAAGAGCTCGAGAAAATTACTTAAAAGCAAAATGGACAGCTGTCAGCAGTGATACAGTACCGATTCACTCGAGGTATTCACGATGATTTTCTCGTGGGAGCAGTCTTTTTAGCGTTCCGTTCATAGGTCTGCCTCTGACGAAAACATCGAACATCAAGAAGTCCTTAGCAGTCACGCACTTCCCACTAGCTGCACTGGCATCTTAAATTGATTTTGGGATAAAAGCCGGAATATAACTTTAGATCCGGAATAAAATTGTTCTAATATCTAATAAATAATAATAATAATAATAATAAAGAGTCCAGTCAAGCTCAATCGATCGAAAGTCTTCACCGCTGTTTCTCGTCAGACAGGTAGCTGAAGGGGGCCATACTTCATCCATGATAGCAATGATGAGCCGATCCTTTCGTAAGTTAGGAACCTCGTGAAATTGCCTGATGGAAGCGCGCTGAACCGATTTGAAGTCAGCAAGTAACGGCAGTGGGACTTCGGGTATAGAGCTGACTATAGATAAATCTGTCCGTTGCGTGCTATGCAACCCACCTGTATCTCTCCCTCTCTGCTGCTGCTGTGATTTCGACGATGATTTAATGAACGAACGGATGAAGGAAGATAAGTTACATTTGGTTACAGTCGTCTTCCAGTTAACACGGCCGTAAGTTAATGACCGGTTGGGCTGTTACCAAGGGAATCGAACATCATCAGCTAATCATATCTGTAATATTTATAGCTCAAGTTGTGCCCTTTGTTGGGGCATAAGAAAAATTGCCAGGAAGACGAACAGCGTCGCGTGTTTCCGATGTGCGACGTCCACCGATAGCACAAACATGAAGACGAAATACATCCTCTGTGTGAGTTACGCAAGGCGATGTTTAGCTTAAAGCGACTGGCAGACGGAATTGATCCTTTAGTCACTATATCCATGGTAGACTTGGTTAACACAGTTGAAATCATAAGAAAAAATTGGCAAAAAATACGTCGAGTGGCCGAAAAATCGATTGTTATTCACATTTGGACAAGTATCGAAAGTTGAGCATATCTCCTCGCCCCGTTCTAATCCGAATCAAACAAAATTTCACCTTAAAAAATAACTTTGGATAAATTCATTGGCTTTGTTTCTTCCATCTAGTGTGAAGTTTAACCAAATTGCAACTGTCCATAATACTAATAATGAACAGAACATTAGTCTTGTGCACGCGTGCATTGTTAGACGAGTCTACTCTATTCCTAAGTGAGAGAAATTGCTCGCGAATCATCACTTTCAAACGAATGAATATCTCGACTAGCTCTTCTTTTTCGTTTTCGTACCTTGTTTGTCATTCAGCATCCTGTTTTTCATTCCACTTGATCTCTTATCTTTCATATTTGTCAACTTTCCATCGGTTCTTGATCGTTCTCGCACTTGCGATTGTCTCGACGAAGAACGTTTCGAGCACTGACAGCAGCAGCAGCAGCGATGACCAGACCCGAATCGCCTCTGTCACCAGTTGAACAAAAGGGCAACAATCGCGGGGAGCGTGGCAACCCGCTCAGCATTAGAGGGGGCAGTACCCGTTAGATGAACGCAGGAATGAATCACAGACAACGGACTTTTGTTGTCTCGTGTGGACACGCACGCAACGGTTTTGAACGAACGTGAAAAACGTCGACGTTTATATCTAAATAATACATACATATGATCATAATATATTGATTGATTGACGTAATATACTACAATATATAGACTTCTTTGTGAATAGGCATGATGATATCTTATATACCCACGAGGAAATCTGCACGTGTCGCAGAATTCGACGTCTTGTAACTGGCTGCTGTTACATTGCTCTATAAATTCTACAAAATAGCTAACTATCATATATATATATATCGCTAGACGGATGATGTCGAATAACAATATTACGTAATATACAGGCGGGTCCGTGGGTATTGACCACTGGCCGACGTCAGCGTGGGGGGGTCGCTGTTGACCGACCGAGCGACCGATCGAGCGATCATCGTTTCAACGATTGGCGCTATTCATTGTTGCAGCCTTTGATCTGCAAAGCCCAAACATACATATATATATATATATATGTTGTAGAGTGTGTTGCGGATGGCGATGTCTACGGGGGTGATGAAAGTGAGTGGTGAAAAGGGTACGCACACAAACGAAGAAGAAATACACACCCCCCCACGCGTATTATATAAATAAATACAAAAGAAGAAAGACGACCCCATTGGCTAGAGGGAGAACGAGACCAGCAGAGAATCGAAATAGGCATTTCAATGACAGATTTTTATCTCCCATTTGTCCTAACTTTTTCGACGCTACAGCATTTGATCTCGGAAATGTGATACGTCGATATTTCACAAAAAATAAGAAAAGACAAGAAATATGAACAATATACGTTAAAGCTATGCTAATGCAAAAATGAATAAATCAGTTTAGCCTATTGCATTGTTTCTGCAGACAGCTACTGCGGCAGCAGCAGCAACGATGGCAAATTTGTTTGAGCGGTCAGTTGGGGTCGCGTTTGTTTCGAGCGGAGTCGGCATTCTCGCCGATGCTGACTGTGACTGTTGTTGCGTGCTGATTTTAAATAATAATAATAATAATAATAATAACTAAAATAATCATAAATCACAAATGTGATGGTACGATGCGATATGACTCGTCGAATCTGGACGACATCGACCTCCCCGGCACTTTCGATGAAGATGAGGGCCGAATGGAGGGGAAAGAATATGATTGTTTTGTTTTCAATGGCCGGTTGGTCGTCCGTCGCTATGACCGGCTCTGTTATAGAGTGGGGCAATCTAGTCCATTGTGATGCATTCTTCGAACAGGGTAGAGCCGTCGCACGGGTGACAGAAACAGGCTGGCGAAGCCAACTGTGCGATTCATAGTTGTCGATTCGTTAATTTTATAGTAAATACTCTTCACAATAGAAGTGCTTTGAAGCGATTTAGAAGATGATCAAGTTGTGACCAGAGACAGATTGTCGCAGATATAGTGGCTGAGTATAGCAGTTACTATAGTGGCTGAGAGTTAGGCGGTCATTGGAGATATAGGCAGTCTCGTAATGATATGTTACCTTGTTCACTGTCAATCAGGTAATGCGTGCCAGGACTAGCGACATAAGGTGAATTGATACTATAGAATAAAATAAATTCAAGTAAATTCGCTTGCCGCAGCAGCCGATTGTAATACACGGTTGAGGGTACGCTGAAGAAGGGCTCGTTCATGCTATGCAGCGGTTCTTGAACTGCATCGTCTGTTACGATTTCTTGAAGTCTGCACATATATATATATGTTTTGGATAAAATTCTTATCCATAGCCGAGAGGATATAGTTTTAGCTATATTCAGTTACGAGACAATACATGATTATCACCTTGAAGATGGCCATTCCCACGCAAGTATTGGCAAAGAAACGAGAAAAAAAAACTCGGGATAAATATATATATATATATCTACTGAAACTACTGTATTACCAGCATCATACAATTTGGGGTCTTGCCGCGTACACATGAACCTGTCCGGGTCGAGGTCGATTTTCGATGATTTTCTCCAAGTAGGCCATTTTCACCTGCACTCGTCTTTTTTTTCTCTAGTGTGGCTGCAGCTGTGCGACTGTTTGCTGCCGAACTGTCTATCAACGTTACATTATTCGACAATGACCCCTTCGTTCAGGGGCCAGTTTGGCCCGACGTTGTGATGCGCTTCAGCTCTATGCACAGCCGCAGTACCAGCATCAATAATTGTTTAAGCCTTTCACGTCGAACGGACGGTGGCCAGTTGTGCACAAATAATATACAGTTCGAAGGATGTATAGATAAATTGATTGATTGATTCCATCGATGGACAGAGGTGTAATTTACAATCAAATGCCGATACCTGCCTGCCTTCCTGATCTGCTAAAAGCGACAGCAAACCACCAGGTTATGATTGATTTATTGTATCACCAACAAGTAATAGTAGTAGTTTGTTCGGTAGACAGCTGTGAACTTGGACGACAACATGCAACAACCTCACTGGGTATGTTCATAAACAGGACTGGATCGCCATCAGAAACTGTCATTGCCTTCGCAGAAAAGCACTACCAACTTCACTCACCTAATGGAACTACAGCTATAATATGTTATTGTGTATATGTGAAAATGTAAACAAGTCTCGCTTGATGCTATTTAGCCGATGGAGTTAGCTTTCGCTTCGCCTTTTGGGACGAATCAATGTTTGGAAAGTGATCGCGCGTGATTGCTCGATTATTTTGTGAGCAATATTATTATTTTTACCTTTACTCATATTGTTCCATTCTGTCATATAGTGCCATTTCTCTAATGTGCACATTTTCATATAGACACAGAACAAACCCGTTGATCGATAGAATGATAGATAGATAGATCAAGATGAATGCTAAAATTCCCCAGCTTAAATGCACTGATCATGAATGTTGAACAAGGAAATCATGAAATAGAATTCACCTTGAGCGTTTAAGGGGACCAATGCTGATGATGAAGTGTTGTTGCCAACAACGATGCCACTTGTAGCCACTTTTTACTACTCGGATTACAGTGGTAATAGTTCGACGCGTTGTTAACTGTGAAGGCCAGTCACGTCCTCATTCGCGTCGTTCTATTCTACATCTGTTGATATCAACGATACTACAATCACATTACATGGTTACAGAGATCTTCGGTGGCAGAGCCAGAAATCGTTACGAAAGGGCATCTATTTTCTACATCATCTAAATATTCGTTTGCATGCGAACGTCCTACAAGCACACACACACGTACACAGTCGAATGATGTCTCCCCAGATATCCACTGCTGATAGCTGGCAAACGTCGACTCCATATCAGAAATCACGTAGCAAAATGTCTAATCGATGTGGATATATATATATATATAGGGAAGTTGAGTAGTATAACAAGGCAGCCTCCTTCGAAGAGTTGTTGCATTTTATCTCATCTTTGTTTGTTGTGTATTGTTGTCGCTGTTGTTGTTGTTGTTGTCACGTACCCACAAATCTCAGTTTCGATTATTCTTTGCCTTGATTTTAATTTCGCCATAATTAATATTCTGACAATTCTCTTAACGCAAACACCATAGTATTACTGAACCTATACGATGATTATTATTATTATGATTATAGCAATATTATGAATAATTCCCAATCGAGTTATATTCGTGGTCGCATTCAAATGCCTTTACACGTTATATTCGCGAAACGATAGTGGATCAAATATTACTGCTCCATAGGTTGTCATTTGCACCATCTGAAAAGCTTCGCGAGGGATTATTATTATTCGGGTTCAGTTGGGATTATTATGATTATTTGGGTTTGGATGAAGAAATAGCAATGCAAAGTGTAATACTACGATGTGGGCATGTTCATTCACAGGAGGACAACCACACGGTATTACATCGTGGTAAATAGGCCACCTTTTCCTTAGTGTTCTTTGCAGTAGTTAGGGAAGACGTGTGTGCTATTGATAGTCGATACATATTGATGATTGTTGTTCCATTGATATATTCTGTTTTGATGTCGAGCGTAAACGAGCGCGGAAATAATAGCCGAAGTCAAAGAATATGCCCACGGACGACGTTAAGCTGGAGACGTATAATCACTGTTACTTGGATCAGCTCCAGCAGATAATTTCGACACGGTAAGAGGATATGGCTTCAAATTAATATAATTAATTACTTAGTAATTATATCCAATACATCATTACGTTTCATCATCACAAGCTTAGGTGGGACAAAGCTACGATCAACTCCTGGTCACATCACAGACTTCAGTGCTCTAAGTTTTGAGTCGGATATTGTTACCACTATATGTATACCTGCATCACCTGTGTACACAGCTCGAGATCACACTCGACAGAAATGCCTTCGACAGTTACACATTTAATGCCGCAGCTTCGATGCATCACACATTCGAGCTTGACTATAAGTACAATGCTGTAGCGTCATCGAATTTTGGTGGATAGCTGGCTTGGCAGATGACCTGTTACACATCCCTTAATGGATTCCGATTTACATGGTCACCGTCGCATTAAAATATGATAATTATAATCATTCGTTACCGATTTGTTCTAACAAATAAGAATAATAATTATTTATATTATATAATAGTATCTGTGAATAAAGTAACTGCTAACGAATTCGTTAGCAGACGTGCTATGTGCGAATAAAAATGACTAACTAATTGGCTAGCCTTCGTTATTGTTATTATTTGAGAGTTAAGAAAATGATTACAATAGATATATCCAATATCTGTTGTTATGTATTCTTACGATATATAGATTGCAGGTGAAGATACTGTATGTTTGTGGGCAGCAATTGTTGTTATTGCAAAGTTATTCCACTTTCAACGATGAATGAAATTGAAATGATTACAAAAGGGATGTTTTGATTTATTATATGAACATGTAATGCGACCAGGACCCTCCCAGCAGTCATATCATCGCATCCCGAATGTGCAGGCGGCGTTGCTATTTATTTATACAAAAACTGCAAACTATATATTATTATAATCACCATATCTGTCCACCATTTGGTTCGTTAAATGTTGGGGCTATGTTCATTCCATACGTTAGAGGTCTCCGGCGTAGAATGCACCAATGTATATGGCAGTGGTGGGTTTATATGAAATGTTTGTACAGGCACCGCTCATGCATTGCGTGCTGCTAGTGAATGATGTCTTCAGCTCATTCTATTGCACGGCCGCGGTTGCTTAATGCGAATGTGTCGGGAACAGTGACACATGCCCCCCCCTGAGCAGGAATTTGTTTAGGCTGCCAGATCCTATTTGCGAGCTCGGTCAGACATCACTCCTCGAGCACTCCCTCCCCGCTGAGTTCAAATCTTAGCCGAGAGCCGCACAAAGTGACATTCGCCTTCATGCTATTGCATTGAGCTACCCGCCACACGCAACTAGCCTAACAATCTCGGCACAACTGTAAAGTAGTTTGCGGCCCTAGGCCGGATGATGAATCACTCGGCTCTAATAAAGATAGCACTTTGTATATATATATATATATATATATATATATATATATATATATATATATATATATATATATATATATATATATATATATAGCCAAATGGTTTTGTTCTCTCAGTTGAAGCTGTTTAGATGTTGGCTACCGGATCCGCAGTTCGTTTGACGAACCAGTGACTATCAAAGCGAATATAAGTACAAGTGGAAATATGTACAAGTATTGCTGTCGCACAATTTCCACTAATAAATGAAATTTTCCGGGCTGACCCACAGCCAAGATTTAACGTCCACGGTACTGCAATTTCCACTATCCCATGTATCTCGACTAATCGGATTCATTCATTCTCAGACACCTTCTTTTTTTAGTACTTTTATTATAATGATTGTTTTGACCGTTCTTTGTTGTGCCGACTTATTGCCATTATTTCTGTAATTTCTAATCGTTCAGGCGGCGTTTATACTGACAATTGCAGCAGTACACCCGCTGCATCTTGGCTACTTCGTCCACTTCGCCGTTTAGTTTTCGACATCCCAGGCCGCTGACAAGGTGACCTTGACAAGGTCGTGTGATCCCCTCAATTACAATACACAGCGTTTACAGATGTAAACGTTGCCGCTACGAGCAATGGAGCGGACGGGCATATGATACATTACGGGTCATACCTACACCTCTAAGGAGCGACATATAGCCCACGTATGCCGTATTCATTGTCCATATGAATTTATGCTTGTATGAATGTAAGCATAGAAGCATACGTATGTTTGCTACGTACTTAGTAATGGTATCTGGTTCCATGGACGATCCAAAGACGATTGTCGGCAGCGTACACACTTTGTCCCTGACCCCGATGTTCTCGTTTTCTGGGACCTCGCTCATCTGTTGTGTGTTTACCGGAACAACAAAATTTCAACAAAAACATCGCCTTCCGCCCCGGCTTAAAGGGGACCATAGGGAGAAACAACTCGAGGTGCAGCTTGTTCTTTCTAGACGAATACTGAAATGACAATGAGTGAACGAGAGCTAACTATGTTGAAGTTTAGCTCTAACTTGTTCCAAGTGCGTTCCCTACACCCACCCAGGATACAGCGGTGTCTTGTGGTAACCGTACTTAATATAGGTTAGTTAGGAGGACTATAATGTTTATTGTTAAATATGATTAAATATGACGTTATTCAT
The DNA here is from genome assembly GCA_019614645.1 of Stratiolaelaps scimitus. NCBI lineage: Eukaryota > Metazoa > Arthropoda > Arachnida > Mesostigmata > Laelapidae > Stratiolaelaps > Stratiolaelaps scimitus. Next base: position 4,005,993 of record JABWDB010000025.1, on the reverse strand, counting down.
TATGTGCCTAGAATTAAGGAATATTATATTTATCATCTAAGTTCTATCCATGTTTGTGTTCATTACTTAACATCGTGCTAAGTTAATTGTGTTACTTCACTTGATATGTTATTAATCAATGTATCCGTTGAACTTTGGTGGTTATTGTACGTTGCTTACTGCCGCTTTATTCAGCGTATTCGGATATTGTCGTTAGTTATCGACAATATACGAATGCCACCAGTCGTGATTTCTTTGTGTGGCCACGAAAAGAAGGGAATCACAGGAACAGTCCGATTGTGTCTTGCTTGACTGTTTATCAATGTCACTGTTCTCGGCTAACCGCTTGCCCAGAATAATAATAATTAATAATAATAGTACAATATTTATATACGTAGGCACGAGGGTTGAAGAAGACCGGCCGACGAATTTCAATGATAACTAGCCAGCGGATCATTTACTGCATACAGGTGCAGCGTTTGCTTATGCCTGATTGCGCACACATCATAAGAAATGAATGTTGCACAAACGCACAACTATTTCAAATGGGTCTAAATCGATGGAAGATAAAGAGAGAAAAGATATAAGTTCATGAAGGATAAACGCGAAGGAGGGTATCGTGTCACAATTCGATGCTGTTTACCACTATACCCCCCGTAATAGTGAACTGCGGTCATGGCTATTACCATCAAAGGTCGTCAGGTGCATTCAGGTTGAATTGATGTTGGCAGATGCATGCTATGTATATTGAATACATAAGAAGTGCTGTTTGTTGTTTTGTATCTAGTGTCAGTATCACTTTGTAGTAATGGATGAACAGTTTTCTATGCTAGTGAGCTTATAGAAGATGGCGTTCAAGAAATACAGAAAAATACTGGGCGAGCTCAATACCTTGGTGGTCCTAATGTACCCATAGGTATATGTAATGTATATATAATATAATGTTCAGAGATGACATGAGGCAACAAAAAATCTAATCTTCCTAATTAACTGAATTCGAAGTCGTTCTTTGCCAGAAGAGCATATTATTTTCACAGCGTTATTCGTCCTGGGCGTAAATCTTTTTCTTTAGCAAATGAATAGGACAAACATATTATTGGATATATCCTGATGCGTTCCATCTTGGACTTAAGCAGAAACATCGGGGATAGTTCCTTCTCATTAGATATAATATAAATAGGTATATTTAGAATTGAGTAGAGCTACCCTGGCGATCTAATGAACCACCGATATTCTCCGATTCGATGATGATGAGATTGCCCACTGTGTCGATGTGTGATGCACACATCTTTATATACGATTTGGATTTGAACAACATGAACAATATTAATGGTGAAATCATATTTTTTTGCAGGAACTTTTTCATCACAGCTATTTAGCAGAGTGGAGTGTGATTTACTTAACTGTGTTATTAGCTAGTATTCTTCGTTTTGGCAGTTTCTGTCGTCGATCCGTTGTTCAATGTCACTGGTTTTCACTGTTTGATATCAGCCATTCCAATTCTTCAAACCTGTGTATTTACCATTTAGGCCCACTAGAACGAATCTCATATGTTTACAGATCTGCTTTGTTCCAGAATCACCGTAGCGCAGTTCTCTAACACAACTAACATCATTCATGCCGTCAGAAGTGGGATGTTCTCTCTGTTGTCCAGACATCGATCTCAACCTGGTAATAACGCCCCAAGCCTTCAACCGCAATTCTAAACAATCACAGCATTTCGCAGCGTAACATCGTGCAGGGTAAACTTAGCGCCACAACGAGGTCGACAACTTCCCCCAATAAATGGTGTCGGTATTCAATTATCACTGAGAAGTTTATTGCTGACCACAGCATCTTAAGTCGCCGTGATGTGTTCTTTCTCCCCTTGGCGTTAAACCGGAAATGACCAGACTCCGTTCGCCAGCGATCGCGTACGCGTCTGCTGCCCATCACTTCCACAGAAATGATCAACATTCGACGTAGCAGCTGACAGACGAGCGAGGGGTAAACGGGACGATCTGGACGAGCAGAGTCAACACACCGTACAAGCTGAAGACATCGGCGGCGGCGACGGCGGCGGTGGCGGCGGACGCGGCGATGACAACGAAAAAGCAGACAAAAACGCGAATCAGATTCAGAGAAATAGATCGAGAATCGGCACGCAGGTACAAATGGCGAAGATGAAATCTGGACACGAAAATCGACGATGAGAGCCCCCGCCCGCCCCCCCCCGCTCGAAAAACGGAAGAGTGAAAGTGAAGAATACGATGAAATGGGCGATTTGATTGGATTCGACTGGGTAGTATTGAGTGGGTCGGGATGGGATAAAATATGGAGCGAATCGACGAACGACCGAATCGAGATAAATCAAAGACGAGACTTCATTTTGCTTCGTGGACTCCTTCGGTACCTGCCCGCCTCCCCACAGCACACGCACACACAGTCTTCGCGTTTGAGTGGTGTTTTTTTTTGGTTGTTATTATAGCACGAGAGGAAGACGATGATGAATGTTGGGATATGCTTATCACTGGCGGTGGCTTGATTTATTGATGAGTCGACGAAGGACGATTGCAGCGAGTGTTGAATGTACGAACTCGAATTTCAGTCAGGCGAATACTATATTTGTTATCATAATCATTACTATTATTATTATTAGTAGTGGTAGTAGTAATTTTTACTACAACTATTTATACAGTGTGCACATGGGTTACTTGGGACATGCGACCGCTGTGAACAGTCAGTGAGGAACATATCATCATTCTCTTGAATGAAAATGGTGGCCAGTTTCAACTATTTATCAGCTTCGGCGCAGTTTAAAACGTTGAATGCAAAGAACTGCACTGCAAATGCATATTGTGTATTTGGCTTATACTTGGCTGATGGTCGGTAGACGGCGCTCAATTCGCCGGAAATTGCCACCCGAATGAATTCTTAAATGCGATAGTGTCTAATTAATAGCTTCTCCTCTCCCCGCGGAGCGAACATAATATATTCGACGAAGGCAATGTAGAGCGCCCACATCATTGCTCGTTTGTACAATACAAAAACGTGTATCTATCTATATCTACCTATTTTATATATATATATATATATATATATATGTATTTTATATATATATATTATATATATGTTATTTTCCTTACTGGCAGTTTTAGACTGTTTTTCTCCACTGTGGGCCTTTTTTTGCCCCACCGTGTATGAATATAGTTTTGGAAAGCGAGCTGTTCTACGCTATGACGACGCGTTCTTGCAGTCCTCATCGTTTGTCTCATTTTAATAGCTCATTTTACATGTCTATGAGAGCTGTTGTTCAAAAGCTGGATCTATGCAGTGAATTCGTTCACTTTCGCCAGCTTTCCAATAATATAATACAATGGTTAATAAATCACAATGAGAGACGCTATATTGGCGTTGCGATCCTTTTGTTTTTGCTGTTGCTATGACCATTGTGATTGTTGTTGTTGTTCTCGTCATACTTGTTGGTGCTGTTATACTTATGCGAGGGTGTAGCAAAATTGTGGATTTCTTTGGGCTATTGAAAGCTGTGTTGTGTACGGTTTTGCCTTCCGTGAAGCAGTGTAAAGGTGATATACCCACGCTGTGTATTAATTTAATGACGGATAAACAATCGCTCCAGCTGACCAATCCTGTCGCGTTGAAGGAGTCGAACTACGGTTGAGCTGAGGGTCGATCTGGGTTGGGAGACAGTATACAAAGCGCGTTAAATAACGAAGTCTGTCGAATAACTCATTCTCTGTCTTGTTTTTGTCTTTTTTATTCTTACTATATTTGTGAAATGAACGTTCAGCGTTTGGATATATTTTGATAGGGCTGCGCAGAGTTCTGAAGTGATAAACGTTATTTGTGGTAGAACAACATTGAGTCGATATCGCTGTTTTGTGCGTATCATCGAAGTAACAACTCACATTGGTGACTCCGTATTGTTTTCTAACACAACTAATGACAGTTGTTGTTAACATAAACTTTATATATATGTATCATCATCATCGATAATTATCGACGTTCTTTATTTGGCCGTCGGAACGCGCCATCTCCTTTGTCCTCCATACTAATAATATAAGCCTTTGCTGTACCAAACCAAGACAGAGCACTTAACGATTATTCTTCTGAATGTTTACTTTTGCCTAAAGCGAGAGCTCACATGAGACCCCTGTTGCAGTAGTGGACCTGCGAACAGCAGCGATGTCCTCCTCTCCATTCGTTATCCGATGTTTCTGCAAGGCCCAGGAAACAAAACCCTATCCGATAGAACTCGTCTTTCGAAATCTTTGTGTACAGTGTCATCGTGTCTCCTGTGACGCTGGTCCAGGCATGGCCCGATTCCTGTTTTTCCTGCTCCTTCGGATGAAGTCCCTCCGTCGAGTTATCTCGATGTGTTTTGCCAAGGGGCTATTCCTCTGTCATCACTCGCTTCGTCATCCGCAGAGTTCATCTTCGACAGACTCATAACGGCGGCCGGTGTCTGCTACCGGCTGATTCGATTCGACGCGTCCCGCCTCAGTGTGTGTGTGTGATCTTCTCTCCTCCTTCGCCCATTCTACCCACCTACCTATCATATATCGTTCGTTCTTTTAGTGTTGAGGCTTTCTCCCGCCATTCCATTGCCGCCTCCGACAGCGTCTCTACCACCTACTGCGTTACCGACTACCACCACAGCGATTCCCAATTGCGACCAAGTTTGCTGCCATACCAGCTTCTTCATTACTTCGCTCCGGCTTCGCCCACGACATGCTGGAGAGTCAATTTCTTACTCAGTTACACACTCCACTTCTTTATCTCTCTCTCTCACTCACCTTCTCTCTCCAAGATTCTCACACATCGAAAGCTTCTCAGTTGCTGATAAGCGGCTATCTTTTTCTCTGGGCTTCTTCCGCGAACGAAGCTAACGACGATATTTAGCTCGGCGGCAAGGTCTGCGTTGTCTATAACGAGCTGTGCCGTCAAGGCTGCTCGTACCATTACGCCGCAGTACAGCGGACAACTAGAATGTCGCAAATCATTTAATTCCCTGTTGGCTTTACAGTAGAAAGTCTTTCTTTCTTCGTGCGAGTGTGGCAGATAATGCGCAGTGCCAGCACCTTGGACGACTGCCGGTGGATGAGCGTGACGATCGCGTGGGTGCACCGTTCGCGAGTTCGCCCGTGATTCGTAAGGACATGACCCACCCGACATTCGACTGGGAAAGATAAACGGATGGGTTGAGGGCTGGCTGTGCAGGGGTGCTGTTCATTTGGGAAATATTTTTAGAGAGATGAACAAGCTCGAGAAAGTTGGAGACCGATGCGTCGTTGTAGCAGGGTAGAGACAGGGGGCGGAGCAAGCGCAGTGAAAATCCATTTCTGAGAGGGGAAACGTCCTCGAGACAAGGAAGAAAACGAAACAGAAAATTGATTCCTCTTCTGACTCGTCGACGACAGTGGAACTGTCACGGATTCACTAAGATAAGACAGTAGAAGCACCATAACAGGGTTGTAGCAAGGCTGGCGACTTTTGAACATAGTCCAATCAGCATTAATCTCCGCACAAGGTAAGGAAGGACGAAGCGATGGCGAAGGCTATACAGACAGGGCTATATCAGCATTAAATATTAACATATAGATATTCATCAGTGCGTCACACAAGGTATAAGAGCTTCAATAGGAGGAGAAATTCATTGTCAGGAATATAGTCATTGCTCGACCATCCGATGTGCACGGCTTACAACTGATGGATACCTATTCCACTGAATGCATTTCAAGTGCTCTCCCTTTAGGTTTCTGTTTCTGTGAGCGAGAACGACGCAAGGATGATCATTCGTTTAAGCACGGCAGTTCAGGGACAATAGGGCCAAAAGGATACTATCGAATCAATGTCGACCACTGACGACGAAACGGCTGATCCTGACGTCTGAACATCACATACAGGTCGAAGCATATCATGTTAGCTTTCGCCTGCATCGGCATATACCATCTTCGTTCTTCATGTATTGGTGGATTCCCGGCGATCCAGCGGCGTGCTTAGCAGGACGTGATACCCCAGCCCCGCCATTTGCCTTCGGCAGCAGATCCTGTACCCGTGACCGCTATCCCGTCGTTAGTTCGATCGACGGGATTGTGCCGATGCCATGCGCCTTCGACGAACACTCTGGTGGTCTGCTGCTTGTATCCTTCACAAGAACCAATTGGCTTGACCCTCCGTGGGGCAGGGTCGAGGCGTATGCGACACATATAACGGATGCATAGCATAAGCATTGCATAACACAGCATGGGACACGAACAGCACAGAACTCTAACAGGCGCATGCTATCGCCTCAACCTCGGCAGCATCCACACGTTGTGTGCTGCTATTAAATATACGGGAAGGCAACGGGCACATAGGGATGTGGTGTGTGCGCGCACGAGCGCTGAACATGCCGATGAATTGGTTAGAACACAGACATGCGACCTTTCCTCAACCTGCGCACTCGTAGCCATCGTTTATAACGACGACGGGACACACAGTCGGCCATACGACCTGCAACCTGTCGGAAACAGCTGGCAATTGGATTGCGTGATTGTTTATTTATCCGTACCCGGAGCGTATTGCCAAAAACATTTGTGCAGTTAGTATATGCGACCGAACGTATGCATCGATTCATTGGAACACAGACATCGAAGGGATAAAGTGGGCTCCTCGATTAGGTCACGGTAACTTCACTCGAATGGAGGAGGATGACATATGAATAATAGTGATGTTCTGCATATCCTGGTAAGGTAAAGGAATGCTATATTAAAGGACCTGCAATATTGACAACGCTTGAGTTTTCTTATATGTTCTCGTCACCAGGTCCCATGGGCCCCCCCGGCGGGCCAGGTGCGGTCCGTCTGCCGCGTGAGCGCGCGTCGGGAGACTCGATCCTGCGGCCTCCAACCTTTTATAGCTAGACACTTAGCCATTCAAACCACCGCGCTGACGGTACAATATAATACTGTTATATGAATGCGACAAGTAAATAAATGTGTGAGAAATCGATACTATAGGCTACGAATTGTATGGTGATAATTGAATGAACAAATAACAATATCAGTAAATATCAACTAAGTTGCTAAGCTTAACGGAATCAGCAAATTGGACAGTCAAGCGTCGATAATTCCTATTTGAACACCACTCTCATGTAGGCGATGATACTTTGAGAAGTGCTTGGTGTTTGCACAGCACATCTATTATTTATCATCGTATGTATATTTCATACCGTTGTAGCGTTCGTTACATTCCTAAATTAGGAACGCAGCTCACATTCTGTTGGTTCGTAAATATAGTACAGACGAAAGAAGAACGGTCAAGAGCATGACGCCTATAATATTATAATACCTTAGAAAACTGAAACCACACAATGACTGTTCCAGCTGGATAATACCATACACACCTACACTCGCATTAGGCCTAGCCCCCCAGAAGTACCTCCACCCTCTGACGCATCAAACGCAAGTTCGATGTTCTGAAACACCAAAGGGAACAAACTGGTGCTTCTCGTAACATTAAATCATCTCTCTCTCTCTCTCCCTCCCTCCCTCTCTCTGCACAAAAAGGTCTTTGTCTCGTTGTTTTCTCACTTTATTTCCATCGTTCTCTCTCGGACGTCTTCTTCTTTCCGTCAACGATAAAGGGCGGAACGAACTCGAAGATATTGAACAAAGAACGGGGCAACTAAACCCTCTCTCTCTCTCCCCCGCGAACTCACTTTCTGCGACTTTTCTACATTGTGGCTCTTGAATTTATCAAAATATAGGGGGCGAACCGGGAGGCTAGGTGGGTGGTGAGGGAGTTGGTTGCCGAATGGCGTTTTGACTTTGATATGCAATATTTCCACATCACCCCACCCATCATATCTACACATTGCATGGACGATAGCAATGAGGACACCGCCTGCTCGCCTCCGATGCTGCTGCTGCTGCTGCCGAACGAACGAACGAATATAGCCACGTCACGGACCCACCTCGCGGTATGCTATGCAAGCTATTGCATGCATCACTGGCCATGAGTGTGGGCATGGCCAAGTCACTGTGTGACTTGCTTGCCGCGTTCGATGCAGCAATAGCAGCGGCTTTCGGTTGCTCCGTTGCAACGCTTGCTTTTGCTGCTGCTGCTGCTGCTGCTGCTGCGACTGCTCTGTTCGTTCTCTCTCATCGTATAGGCTAGGCTAGGCGATGCTGTGGTGATGGTCCCTCCTGCGCGAGGAGTATTCCCCGCGAACGGTGCGTGCATCTCGGTGGACGGACGGGCGCGGCACCCTTCATCTGAATTGCCGCCCACACCATAACACAGACAGGCGATCAGATAGACGCATTCTCCCCCGCGGTGCCACCAGCTGACCGAGTAGGCCAGTGCCAGCACTAGCACTAGTGGCGCTATTTGAGCGCTAGCAGTAACACAGTAGCATAACGCTAGATAGCAGATATATGTAGTAGCTCGCCAATACGCCACTATTGGTGAGAGTATCTCGAGCTAGCCGTCCAGCGAAACACACAAACAGATATACAGACGTCTATGTGCCTGCACCGCTCTGAGCATGGAGGATTCTACGTTTCGGGAGGATCGTTCGTACATCGGCTGTGTGTGTGTGTGTTCGTCCATATGGACGGAATCCCTTTTCGTGTGAGCCTTGGAACGAGATGTGGTGTTCCTATATCCCATATTATTATTAGGTGATGGCGACTACGATACCACGAGCGGGAGCGGACAGCACCGAATATAGGGGAAAGGCTATTGGGTATTAGGTCTTCGTCGTGCGTGGTCGCTTACGGTGGTGGACATACCCCGACGGTCTGACACCGACGCAGGCCTTTCGCTGCCTTCGGAGCGCGAATATACATACACTGATAACCTGAGACATACATATCCCAATACAGGCAGAGCAAGAAACGACGATCTAAGCCTCTTAACGGCAGCTCGGACCTAAGGGATGAGTATACGTGTGTAGCCGGTCAAACAGTGGTATACCCCACTCATTGGGATAGATTCACAGCTCCACGATCCAATGGACTGCTCCCATGAATCGTGCTGGATCCGAACAGTCCCCACGGGCTGTATACGAACGACACGAGAACCTTTCACCAAGTGACAGTCTGTAAGGAATAGTCCTCAGTATGGTACCGTTCATAATGAGCAACGCAAAAAGGCACTTACGGTAAACTTGTAAACATTGCTGATAACTATTATGTAACACAGCTTGTTTATTTATGCGAAAAATCATAGCAGCGGTGTTGTTTAATACCGCAATTCGCCACACCTCAAATTTTCTTACATTGCTCCCTTTACATTCAACTATCTAACTGAGCCTCGCCTCATGGGTATAATATGCTGACATTGTATCCTTTCACTGCTGCGGCCTGTCTGTCATTAGCATTATGGTCAATATTTCATCCCCGACATAATCCTACCGTTTTGTGGTAACCCAAAAAAACGAACGCTCAAACGACTTTCTCCCCTCTCCATCTGGTTACCTTGCAAGTTGTCTGCTGCCGGAAGTGGCTCCCACAGAATGTTTGCTATCCTTACAGAGGTTGCTATTCTCGTCTTTGCGGCGGCGGTTGTTGTTGCTGCGATCCCAAACAAAGTATTCGTCTTCCTGTCACGACGAAGTGGTGGCGGTGTTTCTCCTCTTCTGCGACACAGTTTACAACACAGTCCCCCCCTTCGCCTTTTGGTATACGCGGGGCCATACGCAAAGCACCCCGCATTTATGTGCCGCCTGTTCACTTGAAATGCGCCGAACGTGACCGCCGTCCTCGTGTGGGCGTTGACGCAGGCCTCGACATGGCCGAGTAGAGAGACACCGTTTCCCTCTTGTAAATATGATAGCCGCTTTGCACCCACTCGTTGAGAGAGTTGAACAGGCCGCCCTAAACCGTTCAACAACTAGCAACTAGCCCTGCCGCGCCGGTATTCAACAACGACACTTGTGACGATTGCAACCGCGATGATGAGATATGTGCAAACATTTTATTTGAGCAAGTCTGCTCGATTCTACGTTCATCCATAACGAGAGCCACATTGTCCCCGTCGATTTCAACAATACGTGATACTATTTATTGATTGGTCTTCCCTGCGCTGTTGTTGTGCGTCAGTGAACTCAATAGCGCACAAATCTCCTAGCTGACTCAATTCCTTGGAAGGGACGACGACATTACATCGCAATTTTGACGCGCGAGACTTTGAATTTGGCGAATGTTCTGCGAAGATGACATACATTATTATTCAATCCTTGGTTCTGGACAACGTTCGTCGCAGAACCGTAGGACTTTCATACTGTGGCCCATTGACTACAACTAACTTCACAATTTTTTGTTTCACCCGAGCCTAAACCTCTCAATATTACGATATATATATATATATATATATATATATATATTTGATATAATGGCAATAGTGATCCTGGATAATCTACAGGTCTCAGTTCGCTTACGGTTCGAACGATCTCCAAACATACGCATCCGAGTCTGCGGCTTCGCGCTCGACTCGAGTTTTGAGAAAATAGCACGCATTATTATCGATTTGCTTACTGGTGAGTACAGTATCGCCCAAAAAGCTCTATCACTTCCATCATCCTCCTCGTGTGATCTATGCGAATATGTTATCCTCATATTCTGTATATTCCACTTGCAATATTCATCCCATACCCATCCAATCCAATGTATATATCGTGCTTCGTTTCTCTACAGAAGTGAAACCAACCAACGCAGCCCCTAGTCACCCAGAAGAGGTGCGCTCTGGTTCCACTCTATCCTGGACGGGGCGTATAGAATCGGGAATATAGTAAGAGTTTCTGCGCAAAAATACGAGCTCCGAGTATGTATGCGTTATGTGGCGTTATAGTAGCAGTATATATTCGACTGAAATTGCTACAAGATACTGCTCGGAATCGAGGGATCTGAACATGAAACATAGGATTGAGGAGGGGCAGGGTAGTGGCAAGAGTACGAGCGATACCAGGGGAAATCATCATCGATTCTAGGCACGTTTTCGGCTCTACAGAGAACGCTACCATATCTCGGAGCTAGCACCGGCGATGACAGAGTACAGTGCAAGGCTGCCAAACACCGAGGCCGTTCGCAAGGGCGTCCGCGATCCGCTGTCTCGTAGCTACTGCAAAAAAAAAGACGCTATGCCAGAAACGGGTCACCAGGCCAGAACGAAAAGCGATCGCTTTCTGTCGATGTTTGCTCATGATCGTGGGGGGCTTTTGCGAGAAGGTGCCCAATGTATGTACTTCTACTCGCCATTGTCGTGGTTTGATAGCAGAAATAAGAATAATAATAATAATAGTAGTAGTATTAGAAAATTGGGTAGGAATAGCCGCATTGGCGCAACAAAAGATACGGCACGTATTTCGTGAGTTATATATGTTGTAGGACGCCACTATTAATCTGATACCAGGTTCACGTACAAGATCAGAATTTTAGCATTTCGCAAAATCTGAGACAAGCCGTAACTGCCGATATTACTGCAGTTGCTAACCTTGTTACATAGCCCATACTTATTGTGGATAGATTAATGTTGTTAACAATCAATTTCGGTTAGTTTTCGTAGGCGAGTGGATTTCGACCGAAATCTACTGTCTCTACAGTAAATTTATAATACCGGTCAAATCAGTAATTAATATAGTGTTGCTACCAGATAGTGCTAAATCGAAGCGCTTGCAAGGAGCACCCATGGGTTGAACGCTGCTTAAGCAGTTAATATGTGGCGAGGCGACGGGAAGTCAGCGATAGAGATCGGTAGCCAACAATAGCTTCTTCAAGTTTCGACGTTCAAATTCGACTTGATCTACGTCGAGGACTTTTAATGGTTCTCCATTAGAACCCTTTAGTCGATGTCAACGCTGCACTTTGTTTAAATGGCCAGCTCGTAGATCCACTTCACTTTAGTGGAACCCCAACTCAAATTGATATATTCATCATGGGGTTCTCAATTCACCCCACAGGGCCCTTAAACAGACATGCGATCTGATTCCAGCGAAACGGATAGGACCAAATTGAACAAGTTAAGCGCTGTCGTCACTACGACAGTTAAATGGTAGGATAGATCAAATGATCAAAGGCGATTCAACAAAAAAAAGATTCTCCATAGTAGTATTATTGAATAACATTATCATCACCCTACCGTCCGTAACAATATCTGCGATCTGGTCTATAATCACTCATTAGGCGTTAATAGTATCTCAATTGCCTGCACTACAAATCAATAGGAACTTCCCATTGTAACGTTGTCCAGTTATAGGTCACACCATGAATTATATGGATTTCTGTGGGCATTATTCTGTGGACGCAATCTCGTGGCTCGTGAAGTTGCATCCTCCAGCAACAACCATTACTGTATTTATAGCTGTAGTTCCTTGTCGAGCTTCATAAGCTGACTCTGATTTCACAGCCGCGTTTTACGTACGGAGACACCTCGCTACAGCATCAGGTGCTGCGGGACTGTTATTGGTAACTCCTTGGTTCCTCGTCGAGATAGCCTCCTTTTCAAGTAGACTCCTCGCCTCTGGCAGCAGGCGTCAATGTGTTCACAGGCTAACAAACAAACGTAGCCTTACCTACACCATCGTCCACTCGTCTACTTTCTTCTCCCCCGACACGACCTCCCTGTCCACATCGCTGTTAAGCTGGTGCCGCCAAGTCAAATCCTCAACAATTCTAATCTCCCTGCCTTATCACTGCGACTACTACGATTACTACTACTACACCTACCACCACCAATACCTCACTGTTACGGCGGGCACACGCTGGCGGATGTCGAGCTGAAGCCGACTCGGTGTTACCCAATGACCGAGCCTACCAGACCACCCACCCGTCCGCCTCTTACCTAGACTAACCCCGCCAATAGTAGCTCTCACCAGTATTGAATGCCTGTGCAGAGAGAGCCACATCCGGGCATCTCGGCAGCAGCAGCACCGACGCTAATCGGCCTACCATTCGGTTAACCTGGCCTAACGAGCCCCAGGTGGCTTCTGCTAGAGAGGTGTTCGACGCCCGCCTTGGCCGTTGCCGAAACGCGCGTCAGCGGGCGGTTTCGGGCCTGGGCAGGCCTAGTGCGAAGCTAGCACCCAGTCTTCCTCTCAGGGATGTTCCTTTCGTACATCAGACATGCTACCGTGGGTCGGGGGTATCCAGCCGACTTGCCGACCTCTCTCTTTCTCTCTCGCCGTATACTGTGGTAGAATGAGACTTTCGGAACTAGAGGAAACGGCTTGGTGTAGCGCGGCAAGGGGAAACTCGGCGATGTCGTGCGCTTGCCTCTCGTAGCAACCTAGCTAGCTTGCCAGCGCTATATTGGCCAGGTAGATTCGTAGCAGTGCTCAGAGTCAGTCGTTTTTGGGGAGGTTGGATGCTTGGACAGGTCCGAATGCCGCACGAGCACCTTCACCCTCTTCATCTCTACTAGCACCTTCAGCTTAAAGCTTGTGCTTGACCCTCAGTCCATTTTATATAGCTACTGCCGCGCCACACTCTTTGGCATGCATGCATCCAGCTAGGTTAAGCAGCACCAGCACATAGCATTGGCCGTTGCCTTCGATAGACCCGAACTGCTAGTTGTAGAGTGCTGTTGGTCGGCAGAGGAGTCCGGCTACGTGGTCTATTCACAGGCCCACACCAGGTGGCGTGTGGCCCCTACCGCCGGCCTACGCTAACCAACAAACTAGTCGTAGTTATCACTCCCACGAAGCCACTTTCCCCAAAGCGAACTTCAATGCGCTCTGCCTCCCCGCTTCAACGGTTGCGTCGCTGCAGGGAGCGGACAAGTCATTTATGGTTGCAGTGGCACAACACGGTCGACGAAGGAGAGCACTCTCCGAGGGACCGGTCCGACCTCCGAGGCCGTAGATCTCAGACACTCGAACAGGGAGAGCGGAGCTGGCCGTCAGATCCGTCAGATCATTGCGCAACTCAGGTGGCCGACGATACACGCTAACTTCGTTGGCCGAACGGGGTCGGCCAGGCTTACAGATGGGTTACCCCAAAGCCTTACTGAGACGACGCAAAGCATCTGTACAACTCATCGGTGTGTGAGACTAGATGAAAGGAAGCGGCGTCAGCCTTTAGAAAGGGGTGTTAGCTAATAACGGGAAGGATTCACTCCTCTAAGGTACTGGGGATGTTGTCCAACTTTAGAACGACTCCACTATTTCACTATGTCCTACCCCGTCTCGAAATATCCTTCTCTGACGAGTTGTCGATAGCCACTAGTGTTCACTCTAACGATTAGGCTAATTGCCTGGCTTCCCTTAATCGCTTCGTCAAAGAAACTCGTTATGGATTTATTATATTCGAAGGTCCACAGCCTCTTGGGTACTTAGGGAATGCTGCTCATTTACGACATGACGCTCTAAGCCAATTGTAAAGATGCGCAGGATGTGTGATCCACAGCATCCTTTGCGCTCGCCATGGACTGAAATAGCCCCATGGAATTATCAAATGGTGGCCACTGAGCCTATCCTAGAGCTGAAGACCCCCACGAGGATCACGTCCCATATCAGCTCTGTCTTCCAAGTCCGCCCACATCGTATTGTTGTGCGAACATTAACAAAGCGACTACCTGCAGAAACACTGGCAGCCAGTCTACAGTTTGTATCACCCAATCCTCCTCCTCTCTCTCTCTCTCTCTCTCTCTTTCAACACACACACGAACCTACATAGACTAATAACTATTCTACTGGGCTAAAACTAAGCTTGGACAAAGGATGCGGCGGTCTGCTCTGGTGTGCTGCGCCGCGCTGTGCGCTTGGCCAAATATCGCTAAATAGAGCTGTTGCAGGTCTATATACTACTACATACATTTATAAGTCAGTGCGTGTGTATATGGGGAGAGCCGGCGTGGCGTATACTGATGTATATGTGTATTGCTTTTTTAGCAATAAAGGAATCGTCGGGCCCACTATCCTCGTTCCTCTCTCTCTCTCTCTCTTGCCACAACGGCTCCATTGAAGAAGACTTTACGAGCGTATAAAGACGCTCGTGGCTAGCGCCCTATTCTGTGCCCCTTATAGCTGGAACGGGAACGGCCAGGAAGGCAACTAAGCAGGCAGTCGGTCAGTCCAACCGACCGCCCTGTTTGCTAGGCGATAATAGAATCGTCCAGTGGCTGAGGATAGCAGCACCCCCAAACCACCACTTCTCATCGAGCGAAGCTGTGAGGAGGCCTGCTGTGCTGCCGTAGCCACGCGCGTATTTGCAGGGTGCACGATAGCAGTCAACGGAGTCGCGTCCAGTGTACAACCGTACACTTGAGAGTCGCGAGGCAGTTTTCGGCCAGGCGTGAGAGACTATTTTGGGTATGTGGAAATGTTGCCGAAAGATACATAGCTCGAATCGTTTATAGGTCAGCGAGTTAATAGCAGAGCAGGACTGAATCTGGACCAAGTTTAGTTGACGGTACAGCTGAATATTGCAGAAAACGCTCTTCTTAGTCACCTCAAAATCATGTGCCCGTCTGATTCTGATAGATCATTCAATACGAGTTGACAACGTCCGCTGCAGGAACACGCCTGAGCTGCGGTAGGCGCACTTCTAAATTCAGAACAAACTTCCTTGTTTGAAGTCTCCTTCTCTCCGAAATATCATCGTCGACAGAGTTGGCACCATAGTCCCTCTTTGACAGTACCAAAAGCCGACTAGAGCTTTCCTTCAACATCATGGGGCAGACATAAAACTTAACCAAATAATTATGCGGAGGAAATATTGTCGCCCATTACCACATTCCATACTGCAAATATATACAGTAAACTCACACACAAACGTTCATAATATATATATATATATATATCTATATTATATATAGATGGCAGAAATCGCCTATTAATGGGATAATGTCTCAACTACAGCCCGCATGGAGTGAACTATAGGGACAATTCTGTGCTATTTCCGTTATGCTGGTTCCTGTGATCGTCTGTTTATGCATCGCTTGCCTCTTTCGTAGCTCGTGGGTTGGTTGATTATCACGTCCACGTTCATTGTTTCCCACTGTCTTAGGTGACGCCAAAAACATCAAGATACATACATGCTCGATGTTTAATAATAATAATTGTTGTAGTTTAGCTGGTCGGGCTTGGCGTTGTCCATGTCGTGTGTCGTGGTTTCTGTCTCAATTGCCGACTGTATACTGATGTTGATGGCTTCACTGACGGCAACAAATCATACCTACATGATTTCTCATTTTCTTCTGTGTCCTATCTGTTGATCAATTTTCCATTTATAATATGTTGTTCATGGACCCTCACCAGTACGGACGCTAAATGTTGCAGGCCATACCGGAACAGTGATCATTATTACGACTACATTCGACGTAATCACGTGAAGGCCTCTGCGAAACCCGTCATTGTAAAGTTGAAGCCAACTAATCGCGTATCCAATCGTGGCCGTTTTTAGAAGACGTTCCATTTCGCGACTCAAGTATTGTACTTGATATTTCGTTCGGAACTCAGACGAGACACGAGTGGCAGTTTTCAACTCCGGCCAAAGTAGAGAGACTGACTGATATCGCTCACGAGGCGCAATAATTAACAGGTAAGCGAGGAACTGGTGATAACTATAATATACTATAACACCATTTACGGCGTTCACGTCATTGCAGGAAGCTACCGCTGGTGAAGGTTCGTCCAAGGCGATATACGGAGAGAAGAATGCTTGTGTTTAGGACGAAGTATCTCATCCCATCTCAACCCGTTTCTTCCATGTGCTTGCCAGCTTATCATATCTCTCTATGTAGATTCGTTTTGTTTTTTGTACGTCTCGGTTTCCTTCCAGATATAGCCGAATGGGTATTTTTCCATATAGGCCTCGAGCTGCTATACAGATCAATCCCTTAAAGCACCAAACAAGTGATGTACCCCTTGAAGTGATGTTTGATCCGCACTATGTTCCCAGCATATATCAAGTGGTAGATTTACGCTCACACATAAGGGTAGCGACGGACGCGCCGAAATCAATATGGACCCCGGACGAGCTTCGGTAGACACAAATCTTACCTGTAAATTGAATTCCGCAAAAGAAACAATATGTTAGGAATCTATCTATAAGACGAAGGTTTAGTCTAAATTGCCTATACACACTTACACACAAACGTCCACCCATCCTGTAAGCGAGTACCAGGATGCTTCAATACAAAACATCTACCTGCCTTTGTACACGGGTCCTTCAGCGTTAGCTGTCGTATTCTTCAGCTCACGTTCGTACACGACACAAAAACAAAGTATGACCCCATTTGTCTTGCAGAGGTTAGAATAGGTTCGAGGTTAGAACATGTGATTCTATGGTTTATGCATGTGTGACTTTATTAAGAAAAAAAGTTGAATCTCCTTGGAATAGAAATAACTACGAACAAGGGTTGCTAGATGTGATTCTCACGAAACCAATCGATACGGGTAAAATAAATAGATCTCACGGATTGTCACGATTCTGAAGCTGGTTTGACGTAGTCGTCCAGCACTCTGCCCCCAAAAAGTCTTATCACATTCCGTCCCATAGAAATAATACACAGTATACTATTATGAATTCATTTAGATAATAGATCTGAACGTTGGATGATGATAACGTATTTATTTGGCAGTGCAGCTTGTGATTGGCGATTCAATCCAATTAGTCTCCAGCAACAACGACAACAACAATAATCCGTAGCGCCATGGATGACTACACGATTGTAAGTAATCTTCTGGACAGCGCGTAATTTGTTTCGCGATGGATTCCCGCTTTGTAGCGTCTGTCGATAGACAAAGGCTGTGGGCGGACAACTCGCTCCCCATTTACGTTATTTTATTTTACTTTTTTGTTTTATTTCACAAAGTACTGGAGAGTGATTATATATATATATATATACTCTTCTGTATTAAGGTATGTCTGCATTATATCAATTAGTGTCTCCTTTTCTATGCTCACAAATAGTGCCCACTTTTATATTTTCCCGAGAATATCGGACACAGCTTCCGTCCCTGATTTCTCACCGGCGCCAGCGAAACGGGAGATTTTCTAAAATAGGAACTTAATTTCTCGCGTCTTCTCCGTTTCAACGTGTTACAGAAACACAAAACGATATTTATGAATGATCGCTTTCAATTTCTTCTTTTCTCTTCATCTCACTTCATTTCAATGGTCAAACTTAGACAACATCACCACTCGGTGTGGTCAGCTAACAGTAACGATGGAGCAACTGTTCATTTTGAACCGGGTTAGCAACATTTTGCATTTGCATGCTTATTCTTCTTCTTGATTGCCTTGACGAGAGCCCCTGTACCTGTGTATCTAATTTAAGGCAGGAGTGCGAATACGGCCGCTGCGACTGCTTATCGCGATGAAGTCGATCGAACTAAAGGTTTCTGTTCGCAGTTTATCATGTGCTTGAATAGACAATATGTCTTTGTTTGTATGGTACTGCCGGATGTGACTTGACTTTGTCTCTTCGGATAATCAAGACACAGCACGAGTTTATGAATCTGCCGGCGAACATGCGCAACGGCCGACTCATATATATATATATACATTCAGCTGTTTCATCTTTATCCATCAGACCGCATTTTCGAACGAAATGCCTTGAAGGTTCTGTTGATGTTTTTGTGAAGATTATTCTCATAAGGGTGATTTATACAACTAGCTATTGGAAGAAAATGACGGTAGTCTGCCGTATTATAGTATTGCCTAGGTAGTGATAGCCGACACTTGACAATTATTCGCGCCGGAGTCACGCCTTGTGTTACGTCGATCATTTACGTGTTTTTTTTTTGTACTTAGTAAAATATGGTTATTTCATTTCATTTACACAGTGATAATGGATGAATGGAAGCAGATGGTTCGAATTAGGAGACGAATGTCCTCGTGTTCTCGCGGTTGGGCGCGATTTAGAATCGTGTGACACAAACACAGTAACAGGGAGTTACGATAAAAAGTTTGCCGTACGCAGAGACCCTCGTCGTATTCGACAGGGAATATTTATTTAGAAAAGGTTTCGTGTAAGCATAAATCTTAGACTTTTGCGTCGCGATGAAATGTATTAAGGTACTAGCTTAATTTGGTACTAACCTGTTATACCAACTTGTCAAATACAGCATACGTCTGATCATATCATTAGAGAACTACTCCTCTGATCTTCTTCTGATCAATAAAGCAATGGCCGACTCTCTACAGACTATTTACATTTGAAGATACTGACATTACCCTTTATCATGGCCATAATCACCGTCACATCTATTAGTCTTTCTTATCAAGTGAACGTCAAAGAACAAATTACGCAACGAAGACGCGCCCGCAGACGCGACAAACCTAATAACCACGGCCAGGAGTTCGATGACGCGAAGTTTTTGCTCCCATAAGCGTTTTCTCGGTCAGTGCAGTATAATTCGGAGTGTCCGTTAGAGCAACATCTACCTCGAGTTTTATCCAGGGGGTTCGTATTTAGCAAAACGGGCCGTCGTCTCGTTTCTTCGTTGAATAACCTCGATTACTTATTTACATTAGCATGCCTCAACAGCTGCTGCTGCTGCTGCTTTAGTTGTTGTCGTGTCCCTCACCGCTGCTACTACTGCTACTACCACTACAACCACTCATAAAAACGATCTTGATCAAACCCCCCCCCTTCTCTCTTCTTTCTCTTTCCCTCATTCGTTCATTCGGACTGTTTAGTACGTCAAGTGTTTTCCCAAGGGCAAAAAATAAAACTTGGCCTCTGGCCCAATGGTCTGTCTGTCGTCGTCTGAGTGTCGTTGGCCTCTTGCCTTTACTTGGCTCTGTCCCACTGACTCTTAGTGGGCCCCATTTCTCGCTTGAATTCTCAGTTATAATTATCTTGTACTACGTAAACGTGTACTACACAATTGTACTCGACAAGCAGCCGCTACCGGAATACCATTCATTGATAATTAGCCGTTGACATTCATCATTTAGGGGGCGCCTTCGAGTCCTTGCCTTCGAGCTAACCGAGTCCTGTCCTCTGCGCTTCGGTCGGTCGGCCTATGTGCCTTTCCCGCTGATTTTTTTTCTTTAGAGTGAAAGTTCGTCTGTCTGCCCCTCGATCCCGCTGCGGGATCTTTCGTCCACCTCGTCTCGTCCATCGCCATCTGCTCCCCCTGGCCCCCGTTTATTCGTCTCATCCATTTCTTCTCGAGTTGGCCTCTCGCTATCTCGCAAGCAGGCTGGCTACTGGCTCTGAGACCGTTTCTTCATTCAAACAAACGAACGGGCGAAAGCGTTCGACGACGACGCGAAAGAAAAAGCTGCTCTCATTCGCTTTTCCTTCAGTCTCCTGCCCCTTCACCGCCTCGTTGTCGTTGCGGGAACGTCCCAGTGCACTGCCTCGCCGAGAGCAGTAGTACCCCAACGTCGCTCGACTGGGAAATGGGATCAGTCACCCTTCGTTGCTCAGACCATGCTCTTGGTCCTGGTCTCGTCTAGTCTGCACTTGATCCTGATCTGGCTGCCTCGCAGCGTCGAACCAGCCGGGCCGTCCGTGGAGGCACTCGTAGCGGCAGCGGCAGCAACAGCAACGAACGGTAAGGCAAAGTGAGGGTAACAGGGCAAGAGCCAAGGGAGAACCAAGAGGGGATCGAGAGTAGAGGTCGTCTATGCGACGATGCTATGCCCGAGATGGTATGGCAGATCCATTAGAAATGTAAAAATACCACCTCCTCCGTCTCTTCGCCGGACTGCTCGGCACTAAGGGTTGGGTCGCCCATCCCCCGTATCGTTCAGGGGTGCCACCCCGCATCGCCCGCCAATCCCAGTAGCTTTCTTTATACTCTTATGGCGCTCGGCCGGTACGGCGCACCCTGCACTTCGGTAGCAGCCCACGAGTCCACTGAGATCTCTCTGTCTCTCACTCTCTCTGTCCCCATCTTTTTCAATCTCTCTCTCTCTCGATGTCTCAATGACTTCCGGGACCAGACGGGGCCGTCTGCCGGTGAGTGGTTGCTCAGCGCCTGACTGAGTGTGAGGCTGTTTCTGCTGCTGCTGTGACTGCTCGTGCGGCTCGCAATGCTCGAGTATCTCAGTGGACGACATTGTTATATTTAACAAAGAATTATTTATATACATTTCTTTATTCCACAAGCATTATTGCATATGAGCGATACACGTATGTCCACTTGTTTCCACGCGTATCGACCCACCAAGTAAGATACACAGAAATGCAACATCAACAGGACAAGTCATTATCCCAGCAACGTTCGACACGTTGCTGTTTGGCGTTCGACGGCTGCGTGGCTGCTTACCTGACCCAGAGAGCAACCCCCTTCTGAATGCATCAATCCCTTTGGTTCCGGGTCGTCACACAACAGAGAGTGCAACCGATGTGGCAACCGGGCACAGCTGAAGAAAGTGGATTTCTGTCAGGCTTGAGACGTTTCTGAGATTTAACTGAAAGCGTCGACGAGAGAGAGAGTACTGCTTAAAAATGGCTTTCGGCGCCTTCAAGCCTCAAGATCACGCTTCAATACCCTCCTTCTTTCACATCGGTGGGGAGGGCTAATAATTTTGTGGGGCATAAATGACCTGATGTGAGTGCAACGATCCTATCAGCCCGATGAGTGTAGCTCCCAATATGGGTTTACATTACAATGAGACTCAACAGAGTTTGCTGACCGAGACGCAAAGCTAACGCCATTGGTGCTCTACTATAGCCGCTAATCCATAGTACAATACAAATGTTTTCTCATTCGAGCTCCCTGATTTACCATGATAATTCAGCAGTACGTATTGGTATCTATTTAAAACTCGACACTAATATAGACTTTAAAATATTCCCTTTTCGCCGTTACTGAGAGCGATCATCTGGAACATAACCTCTCCTCTGAGGCTATTGTCATGCTTCGGGAGGACTTGAAAATCAGATCGTATCTGAGATGAGCACGAACTACAACTTGTTATTTTTTTTTGCCACTTCGAAGCTGAGTCTTTGAAGAGGACATATTATACAAAAAGTGTATCAGATCAGGCAATATTTTTCCCGTAGTATTTCCTTGGAATTGATATTCCTCAGGACCTGGTCGAATGCAGATGGGCTCGGTGAATACGGGTATCGTTGATCCGTCTCGACCGTTTTATCTGTATATGAATGATAAATACAATGGGTTCGACGACAGGCGTCCTAGGTTGTGTCGCAGTCGTAGTCGATGTCGATCAAGGAGAAGATTCAATGGATTTATTCAGGCAAGTATTACCGCTTGTACGCGTTCAGGTTTTGCATATTTTCCTCCGTCTTCAACTCTTGAGAGTATTTGTTCGCATGACGCTCTGTCGGTCGCTGTAGCAGCAGCAGCAGCTGCGAATTTGAAGTGAAGTCGATACGAGCACTGTGATATATCATGCGGACGAGGGGGTAACAACGAATCGGTTAAGGTGCATTGAAAGTTTCAATGACACCTCAAGTGTTCGTGGAGCGTTTTTGACGCCTGCTGTCCAAACATCGCATCATGTGGTGTCTGGTGAGATTTGACAGTTCTCGAGTAGTGCCTTCCCGAAGCATGGTCTGTCTGTTGCTCAGTCTCAAGATACCTTTCGAATCTACTGATTTGTGACTCGCGGCGCACACGAATGCATCAGGCCACCGGGCCCGACCCGGTGGTTTGCTTGTCGCTCATCTACCGATTATATTTTGCCAGGAAGTCGGTCTGGGTAGGAACAAAACAAATCGCCTTATTCTGTTGATTTCCAACTTGCTCATTAAAGATGCTAATGTATTTGAACATCCGTTGTTTGTTAAAGCATTAAGAGAACAACTATTGTGTGAGTTCAAAAGCTGCAAATGTCGCCAATCAATCTTACCCTTGATGCTTATACTTCATCATCTTTAGACATCGTGTTACAAATCTACAAATATAGAGATTTAGTGTCACGATGTCACTTGTCAGTGGCATGATCTGATTACGTCACCATAACGCGATAGCCTCAGCAGGTAGCAGTAAGAGGTGGTAGCACCAGTCCTTACAAGCTCCGTCTTTCACTCTGACCGAGCTTTGTCGAGATCGTCATTTGACGGCCGTCGCCATCGCTAAAAGGCCCACCCTTTCGGCTACGGGTTCTCGGAGGGCAAGCCGGCAGGCGGATCCTTGGTTTCCTGTGCACAGGGACGACTTGCGGATTTTGGGTCGAAGCTGTTAGCTGCTGGAAGCGCCGAAGACTGAGCCAAGAGTCGAATGGAGGGACGGGGTTAGGGGTAAGCGCTTGGAGCATTCGTCATGGCCCCGCTAGACCAGGGTAGTGGGCGCTGCTCGCGCTCTAATCTCAGTGTTCGTCGTTTTCCTGCTCTTCCTCCTCTTCGCCTTCATATCCTACACCACCCCAGCCCAGCCCAACCCGGCCGCACCACCCCAGCGGGTCTTCCATTCTCGCTCTCCTCGTTCCTCATTCTCGTCCAAACGCGTCATCCCCATCGTTCAACTCCTCCGCGTGGAGTTCGCCACGACGCGCGAGACGGGCTGGCGGCGGGACGGACGGAGTGGCCCACCGCCATCGCCTGCCGCGATAAGCAACGAGCAGCTCCAGGGCTGGCTCGGAGCGGCCTGCAAGCAGCGGCGTTGGTGCGTTCGAGCTTGGCGCATTTTTCAAACCGGGACCACCGCCGCCGCCGCCGCCGCCCCCCATCCGGCTAGCTCCCTCCTGGCCCCAATCCCCAAAGTGGTACACTCTCTCTCTCTCTCTCTCACTCTCTCTTATTCTCACGGGCGCAAACCGCGTGAAAGTGCGGGGACAGCTACCGCCGCGGTCTCGCGCAAAGTAGTGCGAATATGTCTGTGTCGTATGTGGATGGGTGTCTGTTTGTGTGTGCGTATGCAAACGTTTACGTCTTTGGCCCCATTGCTGCTGCTGATGCTTTGCCACTGGCGTGCCGACGTGTTCGGGTGCCATGACCGAGGTAGCTGAACGCGAGGTTGTTATTGTTGTAGGTTCTGCCACTGCCGCTGCGAACCTTTAGCGGAGACGACTGTACCACTGTGCCTGCTTCGACGACAGTCCAGCAGTGCACGAGTTGTTCAGCCTGATGTTGCTCGGCAGGGTGGTTCGGGACGTCGTTGAAGAAGATGGCAGCTTCTCGTGACGGCGGCTGTGGAGGCATCCGCAGTAGCAGTGGAGCGACGACGACGACGACGGCGCCCAGTTGCTTGCGAAGGTCACAAACTAACGCCAAGAGGATGCAAAGCAACGAAAAGGCCAAGCAGTGCAAATGCAGTTGTCGGCTGTGGAAGGTGGCGGAAGACGGCCTCAAAGCAGCCAGTTGGGCTTTACAAGCGCATATGAGGAGATTGTTGGCAGACGTCACCCGAGGCCGTCGGTGGCAACTTGCCAACCATCAGTGGCACAACACTCGCGGCTCAAGACGCGTCAGCGTCTCCATGCATGTACGTACATATATATATATATATATATGAGCCTGTACACCTCTGCAAATGCCAACGACGCGACCTAATTTACACACAAATTACAACGTAGCCACTGGCACTGCTACCCACTGGAAGCGGTTGACAGCTTCGTTTGAGGTTCAACACTGTGAATGTGGCCTAGATTTCGGTGAGTTGTTGACGCCCGGCAGCTCGACGGTTACGTACGAGAGCGTTGCCTGTATTGCATACGGTTGAAAACGTAAGGTTTTTGCATCACAATGTTGTGTGCTTATACTCACATTGAAATTATTAATTAGCATTTCGCCACCTTGGCTCTCATTTCCTCTTTATCTTCCGGAAATGTTTTGACATGATCTCCAGCATCCATGTCATTCAACCGCTCTTGGCCACTCCAAGTTGAATGTGGCCAAGAGCGGTTCATTCACCATGAATTTGCTCTAATCTAATAATACTATTATAGAAGTAGTAGCGGTAGGTCTAGGTGTCTGTGCGCGTTGATCTCAGGCGTCCATCCACACATCCTTTGCTGTTATCCAGCTGCGATATTGTGAGAGTCCATTCGATCGTGCAATAGAGAGTGAGTTGCTCTGCTGAAAGGGGTCGTTCTCCTCATCCCTGTTGTCGTTCATGAGGAGTCTCCAGGGGTAAGCAAACGACTGTTGGCGTTAGCCTTAGCTAGAGGATAATGCCGCTAGCCCTATCACACACGCCAACCTACAGACCGACACAGAGAGAGACACACACACACCTTCACCCGCTTATCGATCCTTTATATATCCAGCATCCTTTGTCTCGGCCAGATCTCCACTCCTTCATCATCTGGCTGCGCCGGTTGGTTGCTCCCTACGTTGGCCTCGATGCTTGGACCTGAGCAGTTGCCAGCTAGTAGACAGCAGGATTCTTGCCTGCAAAGGGGAGCCTAGTCGGCCACCTTAGACCTAACCGTGAGTTCCTTCTCACCCTTTTTTCGGCAGGCTTCGGCTGCAGCGGCGTTTTCGGTTCCTCGCCCTTCGGCGTCTTTTATTTTGCTTTGCTGCCGTCAGCCAACCAGCCTGTCTGACTGCCTCCCTGTGCGGTCAACTAATCATGCGAGCGGGCGAGCGAGCAAGTCTTATATGACTTACATAGTAGAGTATCGGTATTCGACAGAGTGGGGCCATGACGCCTACCGCCTACCGTCCACGATGGGGTATCCAGGAAGGGCTGCCGGCTGCCTGCTTGGCTGTCTGTCCCGGTCCAGCCAAAGACAAGCCAAGTCTCTGGCTCGCGCACACACGCATCGACACACCCCATCAAGAGAGAAACATACAGAGAGACTTTACTCATCCCACGCCCCCACTCTCGTCGGCGTCGTATCATCATCAGCATCGTGTTACGAGCCTCCGATGTGAAACTCGTCATGTGTAACAATCTCTGGTTGTTGTTTGATGGCTTCAGGCCAGGAAGATCAGTCTTTCGATTTGTCGACTCGGTCGGCTCCGGTCTGTATATGCTATCATGTACATGGGCAAAAACAACCTGGTGGTAGACTGAATCCAGACAAGAAAAAGAAAAGTGTAGGGCATGCTGTTGTGGGTGTTCGGTAGAAATGCAGAGCTATACTTCTACAGAGTGGTATTATATTGTGGATTTGTTATAGTGGGACCGAACTAATTAGCGAATATAATATGACGTATAATTAGATTAGTATTTACTTAGTGTATTTATACAGGTAACAATTTATTTTGGATTATTTTCGGCGATTATGTTTCTTGGGATTTTATTCGAAACCCCTTCGGTTATTCGATCACTGAAGATACAGGTAAAACATTGAAATCCGAATTCATAGCAACTCGAGCCAGTCCACGTAGTCGCCCTGAGAAACTACTGACGTCTCGCTTGCGCTGACTTTGCGATGACGACGCTATATAGCCCCAACGCCATCGGCACTCACTGCTGCATGGACGCATGGAACGGCAAACGTACGCAGAAAGTTGCTGCTGCTGCAACCCCCCGTCTCGTTGTCCCGTTGTTGGATGGTATGGCAGCTATTAGTGGACAGAGAGGCGCTTCTTAACACAATATAATACTACCGTGCGCTTGTACGATATGTCGACGACAGGTCGCCGTCGACTCACTCGCCACAAGCTGGCCCGCCACTTGCGAACACTTCATTATAATGTACTGGCTGGCTCGGATACTCCAACTGTGCTCTTCTAGTGACACTTTCTTATCTGCCAGGTGGTGCGCAGAGCCAGTAACGAACGGCGTTACGATCCTCGCTCCACAAGGGCTCGTGCACATCGCATAAAGGCGGCAAAGGGCGCTTGCTGCTACCAGGAGGAGGTCGTACCAGTGAAGAGCGGGGGTGGCAACATCAGCAGCAGCAGCATAAGGAAGCTAGCCACCCGAGGCCAACGAAGCGTGTGTTCGGGAAATAGCCACCAGACGCACCGAGACACCAATGAACACCACGCGCAAACTCCCATTCTTTGTCGAGAAAGAGCCCCATACCTGATCCCATTCCCCCTCTTAACCGTTTAACGTGGTATAGAAGGCGGCTACGCGGTCGTCTCAGATTTGGTGTTGCACCCCCCCACTCCTTCGCCTGACTTCGAACACTTCAAGAGTCCTCGAGAGAAGCCTGTTTTTTTTTTTAGCTCAGGGCCCTAGAGTATCGCGGGTTAGTTCCTGCTATGTCACTTCCTTTTGAAACTGCCATTGATATTGCAGTTTGAATAATTTGCATGTGCTATGATCATTACGAGTTTGCCTATGACATTGACAGACAAAAAAAAATCAATTTTCTCTAAGTATTCAGCCCGAATACCGGCATATAATCATGTACTACGATACATTCGAATAGCCGTAATTCTTCACGCCTCGATAGAATATATTATTATCATATTATTACTGAGTACAGTTGATACTTCGCCAATGCATTGCAGTTTAGATCGCTGAGAGTTGGTTTCTACTGTCTAATGCAATTCGACTATCATCGGTGACATTGAAAGCCGGCCGCAACAATTGAGCAGTTTTCTTCATTCGCTCAGCAGTGTGCCAAACGTTGGCATGCTGGCTCTAACTCGTTGGGGTTGAAATCGGCTCAAAATCCTTTCGACAAAGTCGTCACGGTGTGACGCCCGCTCGCTGGGGCGTAAGATCTTTGCACTGTCAGCTAAAGCGCGATAGAGGGCGGTGGCGGTAGCAACGGCGAGAACGATCTCTCAAAGCCAATGCAGTCCCCGTGTTGGAACCGAGCAGTCGCCGGTCGTTGCGTTCTCGCTACGGGTCCTCGTCCTCTCTCTCTCTATCTCTATCATCCGGCGTGCGTCATTCCGCAAAGCCACAGCCGGACCGCAAGGCAACCAGCGTCAACCCGTTCAGCAGTCGAGCAACGGCCAGAAGTGGGAAACGCGAGGCGCGAGCTGGCGCGCGCTGTCTCACGCGAGCGGAGCCCCGCAAAGAATGTCGTGGGTAGCGAGGTGGATGATACTGTGGAGGAGACTCTAACAGAATGGCAGAGGTTTGCTCGCGTGCGTCGCAAGCGCCTGCGCTCCTGAAGATCGACGGAGTCCAGCTACCACGCAGTGAGTGCTCCTTGGGGAGTTGAATGATTTCAAAGGCTCTTCTGCTTTCTCTTGCTGAGGACGGACGCGCTACTTCTGTTACGGTTGCTGCTGCTGCTACTATTACTGCTGCTGCTGCTGCTGCTGATGCAAGTCGGTTGTCACAGTGGCAAAGTTGTCCCAGCGCGACCACGACAGACAAGGAGGCGTACTGGGAACTGCAGACAAAGATCATAGTCGCAGCTCTCGCTGGTGCTTGCTTCTCGTGAAGTGGAGAGCTCAAGGAGTAGGCTGTCGTCTGAGGGCGTGTCCCAGTGAAATGGGGGCGTTGGATTACTGGTTTTGCTCTGTGGGTGTTGAGTGAGAAAGCGAACGACAGGATTAGTCCGTTACTGTCTCTGTTTCGCCTTGATCCTTTTCTTAGGGGGGCGTTGGGGACAGACGCCGGCGTCTTCTTATTACTCGTCGAACAGCAGCGGTCTTGTGGTATTATATGGTTCACCGAGGACCCGTTGGTTTTTCGGTGTTAACCCTTTAGAGGCGTGAGTTAAATTTGTTTGTCTGCGAAGCCTGACGAAGCCGGAAAGCGAAGATTCCAGCGGTTTCTACAGTCGTATCCTGTGCAAATGTATACACTAATTGTGTATATTATTATATTATTAATAATAATAGACCAACTGACTTACGGTAGCAATGGTATCATCAAATTTGTTCCCTGACCATTTGCATTCAACGCGGTACGCTTGAAATGATCTATATTTGGTAGGCGTTGATCGTTTTGCATGATACCCGTGACAGCGGCCACTGCAGCGTAAGGTTCACCTCTGTGCGCCGGTAAAGAACTGGGGGAGAGCGTCATTAGACTGTGGCATGGTCGCTCAACGTAAAACGGAATTTTGGCTTCCTTTCAGGGCTATTTCCTTGGAATGGCGCCGCCTCTAGGCCTTCCATTCATCGTTAAGAGGCCCGCACAGCGAGACGATCTCCACAGGGAGCTCCGCAGGGGTATGAGTGTCAATAGGCTAATGCGACCCCAGCCAGGCCTGCCCAAGAGGAACCCTCACTATAGAATGAATGGCAAGTGCTACATCGGACCAGAAGGGCTGCTACTGCTACTGGAGAATTGAAGGCTTTTCCTCCATCGAGAGGTGGATGGTAGAGGAAACACCTAAAACCAGAGGCGATACAGCAGTAACGATTGGCCTGGGCAATGGCCATCACTATGACCTGGGTTCCCAAAGAAGGCACCACAACGAAGCATGAAGCACAACGAACATTGCATCCTCTACGTACGCACCATCTAAGCTTAAAGGAAACACTGAACAACCGTAGGCTTAGCAATTCGGCATACAGTTGCCGAATTCGCAGAACTTTCCCCGCCAACATTCGCTTTCTTCGCCACTTCCCACAGCTCCACGGCCAGCCGGCCGGCCCAACGGACTGCAAACCCAGACGTGGCAGACTCCAATGGAGACCCGTTTGGGGTGCTGGGCGCGAGGTGCGGGTCGCCAGAGATGGGGCGAAGCACAGCCACGAGGGTTTGCGGAACCTGGTTACAACAGCGGCTTTGGTCGCGGAGAGCGTCTCGTAGAACGGTTATAGTCTACCACGCTCCTGAAAACTCTCTCCTGGGTTCGCCTTCACTCGCGCCCGTCCTCCTGCAGCAGACACAGCATGCAGAGTCGTACGTAGGAACTGGGCGTCAGTTCCGGCGGGTGTAGGTTAATAGGAAGCCGATAATGAAATATGTGTGCTGCGGCTTTTAGCAACGATGACGACGACGCCCAATGGAGGGGGGTTGTTACCCCCTAGTGGAGGATCGAGAGGTGGAAAGCACAGGGGTGCGTGAGGGGTAAAATTAGACCCACCGAGACCGTCCCCAACTCAGAGGCGTCGATTCAGTGGCGCACAAGTGGTAGAAATAGTAGCAGCAGCAGGAGCATATCAGAGAAAGAATAGCTGCCGCGTTGTACAGTCTGGTACGCACTCACCATGCCCTGTAGACGCCACTGCAGGTACGTAGGAACCGTTTAGTCTAGAGCTATTTGAGGACTATAGTTCCCCCAGCTCATACCAAACTTTTCTCAACCCATCGCCCCAGCTCTTGGTCCCTATATCTACTCCGATCTATATCAGGGTCCAACTCAGTTTAAGCTGTCCTAGGGAGACTGTTCACAGCGAGACGTCCGCGCATGCTACTGACCAAACGTCTCTCGACACGGACAGCAACGCGACGACGAAAACGTATGGATCTCTCCCGCCCTGTTACTGTTTGCGGGCTGGTGAGGGACCTCGTATAATTTATGGGCCACGGGGCATTACTTGTTCAACATGTGTGCTTTCAAAGGCCGAGCCGTCGCCGATAGCGCCACCGTTGACGATCTCGGAACGCGTTTGTACGTGTATACCGATTTCAGCCTCGACGGCAAATCCACCAGCTGAATCTAATGCAATCTCGGCTGGTGAGAGCTTTCTTTTGAGATGCCGGACCGGGCCGTGTCCTGTTCTGCATCGAGGAGGAGTCCGAGGAGCGCAGGACGTTCCGCGCCATCTCCGCAGCTTCCTCCACCGGAAGGGGTCCAACTCTTGCTGGGTGCCGGAGGTCTTAGGCCAACGGGGTAAAAGGCTGTATCTGATCTGCTGTAAGCAGCGAGGGTTCGTTTGAGCCATTGAAAGAAAGAGTTAGCTAGAGACACCACGACGAGCCAACAAGGGCAAGGCCAAACAGTTTCGAGTCAACCTATCCTTAGCGTGGTAGCGTCGGTTAGTAGCAGACATTGGCGAAAGTTGGCAGGCCAAATCGGCAAACAACGCTACCGCCAGCCCGCCGACCAGCTGAAGGTTCTTCAATTACGTGGCCGGCCATTGCCTCCAAGGGCGGGGCTATGTGCATTATACCAATCAGAGAGACCGTGTGTGACTGACAGATCCGCACACACATACACGCTCCTAACAAGAACCAGCAATAGCGTATAGAGCAACATATTGTACGTATGCTGCACGCGCTGCTTTTGAAACTACGCTAAACGTGCTTATTAAATCCCCTGAGTTTGTAAGGAAATCTTTCACGAGTGCAAAACGAGCGCAGATAAGCATCTTTAAGCCTTACATAAATGTCCGAATATGTACAATATATTATCCTTGAACAAATATAGAGATTTGCTTCACGCGTTCCAAAATCCAAGAAACGTTTATGCAATTATCGATAACTTTTAGATGTTTCTGTGACCGAGCTTGAATTACATTGAGCCGTGATGCGTCGATGACTGCGGCCACACATTTCCAGCCTGACCTCGTGAGTCTCTTGTGTGTTCGTGATCCGTCTTGCCGGTTAAACTGATCTCGACCAACGGCGTTTAGTAGGACAGATCGAAGCATCACGAACGAAACTATTTACTATTTCTAGATGCTACCCTAGATACACGTTGACATGGGCAGGGTGGCAGGTTAAGCTGCATCGCTGATTTATTTATTATCATCGTAGCGCAATCCTCCCATCCGAACATAATTTTCAAAACCAGGTTTATCTGATTAAGTTGTCACAAACTTCTACTTCAATATTTGAGAGGAATATTGATTCCTATTCCATTGTATGCATAAATAAAACATGTTCCGTCTCCGACAGCATAAAGTATATAAAGCAGTATCTTTCTTTTCTTTATTTTCAATAATATATGTTGTTCACAAAATGGATCGATTATAAAATGCCATAAGCATGTCGGACACCTGGCCGCAATATTTGGAGCAGGTGGTCTATGATCAACCATTCGGTGTGCTCACATCAGCAGTTAATTATCTAAAATTATGGTGCATACTGTCATCGAATACTTACAATATTTTACAATGATAATTATAATAATAATTGGAATTCAATTCGAGTCACACACATGGGGCTTTTTGTCAGCTAGTGTACCATAAATATAAGACATTTACCTTTCTACACCGTTGTCCGGTCAACCAGTATATAATAAAACGCATTTAAAATCTATAAAGCAAAATAAACGCTGTTATGAATGCGCTACTGTGCTAGTGCGTATATCTCATTAACACCGCATCCCTTTCCCGCGATGTTTAAAGAAACATTCACTAGCTCTGCTTTCTCTATCTCCTCTCTCTTTGTATATATATATATATATATATATATATATATATATGTATCCCTCTAAACTCCTCGGACTGGGGGGAGGACGCTGTATTATCTCGCGGCTCCTCGGAAGTATTCAATGAGTTTACAGTCGATGTTGATCGGATTCCTGCGTTTTCCCTACGGCTGGCCAACGCTTGACGAGAAGATGAACACGGCTAGCGTTGATATTAGACTCTATTAGCGCATCCTATAGCCACGGCGCAATTTACGCCTCGATTTTATTCTTAGGGAGTCCGTCCCACGCGAATAGGAAGCAACCATTTACCCCTCGGGGACATTAGCGTTTGGGAAAGCCTCGAAGAGGCACATTAGCTCTGCTGATGGCTTAAACATTTGGCGTTTTCGCTTTTAAGGGCCTCCTCGAAGTTCACACGATGCCTCGACTCGTCCTAATGACAGGCAGGTTCCTCAGTCGGTGCCAACCTAAAATTTTCTCGTTGTCCGAAACAGCTTCTGGTCTTCAGAAAGCATTCTGTCCTTTGTGTGTGGACGCATGGAAATGTTGCTGTAATTGTGGTGGCCGCAAGCTTGTAAGAATAGTGCCTTTTTCTTGACCAAAGGATGGGGTAAGGCGAGTTTGGATCTGGTGACAGGGGAGAACGTATTTGCCGTATAGCACAGGAGCTGCCATAGAACGCAGAGAAAAGACAAAAGTAGACCAGCACAACCAGCATCTGAGCAGCTATTATAGAGTAGAGCGGGGGTTGTCGAGCCTCTCTTTCGACGTTGCACGACACTGGCGGGGTACAACGACCTGCCATCGTCCACGTTGCTGATATCACCGCAGTGAGCGTATTTGTTAATTCAGCAAAGTCGCCTTGATTATAGATATTATTTCGGTGCTTCTTCTTTTCTTTCGCCGAGAGTCTCTTCTCGAATTGCCCGCCCTCCTCTATAATACGCTCGCCTTCGTGTGCCACGAAGAGTTGTATGTTCGTTCCTTCGTCGACGTCGAAGTTGGGGAGGAATGGTGCTCAGTTGCCGAGGTTGCTCCTTCTCGCTCGCTCGGTAGAGCCCCTGCATCGAGAAGAGTAGTCGAAGGGTCAGTAGCAGTCGTTGGCCGACGATGTCTCCAACTTGCGGTGGCAAATTACCACCGGTCAACAACAAGGGCATGGACGAAAAGACAGAGTACATTGGCGACAAGACAGGCCACACTACCTAACGGAGGAACCGAGACAATACTGAGAGGGTTTGTCCACCCTAAGTTGTAACTGTGCGGTAGGGTTCCTGAACGTGAGCGAGATGGCGCCCCTGTGAGCCTCGGGGCTCTTGGATGAGTCAGGACACCTCCAGGAAGCCAAATTTGGAGGCGGAGAATTCTGGTGGGCTCACAGTGTCCTCCTTCCTACTTCCCACTGGCTACCACTGCGACTCCTGTTCGTTTGTGCGTGTGTATGTGTTTGTGTGTCTGCATGTACGTATATGGGTGCGCGTGTGTTTGCAATGATGATGGTTGCTATCAGACTAACGGGTAGATGTGGCAAACTGAGAACCGAGCGTTATCTGTTCGCGCGATTTGTGCTGGGTGGGTCTCTTGACATCTTGAAGCATGGCTAAGTGAATTCACTTGGGAGAGTTACCAGCTGTAGAGTAGCAGCCGGAGCAGCAGCAGCTGCGTACAGGGTGCTGCGGTTACCGCAGCCCTGGATTCAGACTACTCACGGTATTTTTGTTCCTCGAAAAAATGATAAATAACAACGATCTCTCTCCCGACGAGTTAGCGAACGGTGAGCTTGTTGTAAATTCCGCAGGTTGCTGATTGATGATGCTGATGCAGTGTGTTCGTCTCGTTGTCTCGTGGGTTGGGGGAATACGGGGCCAAGAGGAGAATGTTTATTAAGTAGAAATGGTCAAGGGAAATAGAGGGACAGGACCAGAAGGCAGCCAAACGAGTTTAGGGTGAAGAGAGGCGTCGTCTTCTATCCTCACAGCGCAAAGTGCGTGAAACGAACACGACGCCTCCATCGTCCACGGACAATTTCGGGGAATGTGAAGTGAAACTATCATATGATGCAGCTCTGTGGACCGGAGCTAAGGGTGAGAGTCAGCCAGCACCGCGAGGCCTCGGGCCTTAGGGCCAGTTCTCTGAAATTCCACTCGGTCCCTAATTTCCCATAGAGCCGTTGCGCAGCGCCTCAGCGTCTCGTTAAATTGTTTACTCCTCGCTAGCTAGCCATGCGTCTATCGGCGCTGTTCTGCTCAAGGCGATGTTGAAGGGCTTTTTCCTTCCAGAAGTTTCGTTTCAGTTCGTGGAAGAATCATCGTTCAAGGTACCGAACAGAGTTGTGTAGCCTTTCGTGCGCGTTTCGTCTGCTTTCGTCCAGGTGGTCTGTCGGCCCCACCCACGCCGGCGGGCGGATCCAGCGAGGCGAACATATCGCCTTCGGGTACCATCACCACCCACGGTTGCTCTGTCTAGAACCAACAGCTCCGTGTGTGTGTGTGTGTCTATGTGTCTACTGGTATCACGGCTCGCGCGTGCGTCTGGGTGCGGCTGGCAGTTCGAAAGCAGTTCTAGCGGGCCCTCGAATTGAACCCCATTGCGCCCAAGGGTTCGACTTTCGGTATGCCTTGTAACACACACACACACACAGCCAACAACGTCCCTCGGGCTCATCACAGGCACCACCACCTATGCGAACAGCGTACATAGGGAAGCACAAGGAGCTCGAAAGGGGAGGAGGAACCAAGCGAACGAGGCGTCTGCTTCCCTGCACGCGAAGCCATCCAGCAAGCTGGCTGGATGCTCACAGCTATCGATACAGTCCACAGTTACCCATCGTACATCGACCGAACTTTGAAACGAACGCGGCTGCAGCAAACAAAAAACAAGAATGAATATCACTTCGTTTTCCTCGCTGACAGCGCGACGATTGCCGGCTCTTCGCGGCCCTTTTTCATTAAATCCCATTATAGCAGTATAGAAGAAGGGGCGGCATGGCTGCTCGCGGTATCTCAAGTGAGAACTACTCTTGTCGTGCGCCGGGGAGCGCCGTCATGAAAGTCAGGGTCTCTTCTACTGAGACAGGCGAAACGCGAACGTCGAGGGAAGGCTCCAAATAGCAGTAGCAGGAGCGTTTCATTGGTTGCTAACACAACCAACGAGGCAGCAGTCAATGCAAGACAGGTCGGTTGTCTGCATGCCTGTGAGGCGCGCTCAGTTCTGACACTACGTCCAGTACCGGCTCGGTTCGCTTCAGGCGCCGAGCGTACTCGAAGAGTTCGAAAACAATCAGTGTTTCGATCGACTCCACCGTGCCGCTCCGCTCCACGTCATCAGGTCGACCGACCGACCGAATGACCGACGAACGATACTCTTCTTTTTTGTCCGCTAATGTTCGCAGTACGGCTGGCCGTACAGGAGCGATCTGTACGAGAAACTACCGGTGTGCCGATCGTATCGTGCCGTACGATGCCGACCTGAGCATTCGTTCAATTTTGTGTGCTCCGCTGTTTCCAGTGCAGCGCCACAAAATTGAGCGCAGAATCGTTTACTCCGTTTGTTAGTGCGAATTGGTGGCGCTAGTAACCTCATCGTTCTCAGTCGTCTTCGACCGATCGGACTTTCGTGGCCTGAGTCGTCACTGCAATTTCGGGCCTCTCAACAAAATTCAAATGTGTACTTTGAATTTGTTACCTCCATACCGACTTGTATTATACGTAACTACGTAATCGTGCCATTACTACTACTATAACTACTATTACTAACTACTGTTAATACAACGTAGTTAAAAAAAAGTGCACAGAACCACAGAATCGGACTTGACCAAATATGAAGACGGTGTCCGCTCGCTCTCGTTGCAGGCCTCTCCTTCGTTCGAGTTGTACCCATACATCGTTTAATCGAACAAATCGACTGACACCGGAGTGCTCTTCTATCTACCTTGTTCCCGTCATAGACGAATGCATATGTTACCGCCAACCCGTCATAACTGGGAGCCATCGATGGTCGCAGTGATTCGGCCGATGTGCTTTGGTCTATTGGATGCTTGTTTAAAAGATTTATTATGCAGCTGCGGAAGGAAAAAGCTGGCAATGGAACAATGAGCAAAGAGCAATAACTGAAACCCCATTCTCGAACAGCGGCGTTGCAGTGGCAAACAGGCACCAACATTTGCAACAAGCAAGGCAGCGTAGCCACGCCCTTGTCTCTGTATGTAGTTGCTCTGCCTCTAGCGCCTTCGGGCCAACACCACCACCAGTAACAGCAGCAGGAGCCCAAAGTCACAGCAGAGCCTGCTCACCCGACATCTCTGTAAGCTCCATCACGTCCTAATATGGCGCTCGCTCGCGATCGTTCATAACGATCTTTCGTTCGCCACTAATTCCTCATTTGGCGTAGGCTCACGTACTCTCCTCGTTCCGCGACCGCCATCGGCTAGACTGCAGCGGTTCTTGGCGCACGCAGCGGCACCCTCGGAATCTTCAAGATGAGGGCGGCGGTCCGGCGGTCCCACTATCACCGGCACCCACGCGACCACCAAGGCAATCGCCAGCCACACACGGTTTTCTACGGCGGCGGCGGCGGCGGCGGCTACAGAAGCGGTGCAGCGGGCCGTTCCCGAAAAATTCGAATTCGGGAGTTGAAATTCAAATTACGCTGTTTTCCTCCGCTTTTCGTGCCTACCTCACTTCCGAAGGCTCAGGCCGTGGAGTCCCGGTCGGCTCGGCCGCCGCCGCCTTTCTTATTCTTCGACTGTGAGCGCGCTCAACTGAGGCCGCCTCCGCGTTCCATGTGGCCACCGGGGAGTCTGGGTGAGTACCATCCAGGAGGCTAGGCGAAGTCCGCCGCCGCTGCTAAGAGGAGATGGGGATGATAAAGGAAGCCAAACGACGCGTTTATCCAGTGGGAGTTCCCTTGCTCCAATTCTTT
Organism: Stratiolaelaps scimitus; assembly: GCA_019614645.1. Lineage (NCBI taxonomy): Eukaryota > Metazoa > Arthropoda > Arachnida > Mesostigmata > Laelapidae > Stratiolaelaps > Stratiolaelaps scimitus. Next base: position 3,969,103 of record JABWDB010000025.1, on the reverse strand, counting down.
ACTCTCTTCCTTCGTGCTCTCGCACGATGGATGGTGATTCCCTGTGGGAAATACATCTGTTTAACGGAGCCGTGCCGTTACCGCGCGACAACCATTGGCAAGACAGGCAACTCGTTGTCTCCGACAGCGCCAGGTTCGAGCCTGTTCGACTGGCGAACGCCATGAACAGGTTCAGCCCAGTACAAGTCCAACCAAAGGCGCGTGTGGATGTTGGAAGGTGGTGGAAACTGGTAGAGTTCGCTGGTCGAAGATTGCGCAACCGGAACGTGGTGTCGGCACGTGCTTCGAAGACCTAAGCAGGAGCAGGAGAAGTACTAGCATTCAGGCAATTCAGTGCAGTGTGGCAATTCGAAATCGTGCCATCAGCCTCCTCCACCAATTTTACCGAATTGTGTCAGATCTCACGTCTTGCCTAGGTGGTACGAGGTGGTATGTGCTGAGAAAAGCGATCGCGTGGTTGGTACCCAAATAACGAAAGGCTTATCGAAGTGCGGGCTGATAGTGTTTGCATTAAATCAAGCAATTACAATTAAAATAAAATAAGCACATATCGTTGAATGTAGTGACGATCAGCACGTGACTCGTTGTTTGAGCTGTGTCTGCGCTCAGGTTTATTCTGAATTACAGGTTAATTTACATTTTGGAAAAGTAGACGAGCAATACACGGAACACGTGGACGATAACAGAAATCATTCGGTTCGGTACAACAAATCAAATCGCCCACAACATGCAATAGTTACCGTTTTATGTCAACGGAATATTCGTTCCCAGTTCATGTTAAGCTCATGCTAGTCCTATGCATGTAGGTATGCGCTATCATTTGTTCAACTTAAAGCAGCAAGCCCGTTTGTGCTAAGGCGCCCCTCTCAACTTTACTCCCAAGCTCGTCCGTGGAGAACCATGGAGGGACAGCTAACGCGAGGAAATGACGAATCACCAGCACCTATTCATGGGGGGATCGTCATTCGACCAAGGGTCCTTTTCCGTCCGTCTAAAGAGATACAGCGAGGAGTCGGCAGCACTTTGTACGACAAAGAATGACGGGACGGCTCGGCCATCCCATCGACCCACAAGCCTCACTTCCTGCCTTTTGCTGCTGCTGCTGCCTTTACTTCACTGCTCTAAAGTCGGCTCAGCTTGGAGTTTGTCCACCTCGAGCGACCGTCAGTCCGCCAGGTCCATCAAGTGCTTCCTTCAACAGAGTATGTCCTAGTATTCGAGCCTAGTTGTTGGGTAGTGAATGTCAGAGCAACTCTCGGACGGACTCGAGGACGACTGAAGAAACGCAGAAAAGAGAGCAGTGGTCGGGGTTGAGGGAGAGTGAAGGCGCCGGCAAGACTGAGGCATAGCTGTAAATAGTGGATGCGGAGAATTCATGCAGCGTCCTTACGACGACGACGACGACGATTCCTGGTCGAGTTGACCGAGGAAAGCCTGCCTACACGGACGAGACACTTGACGAGCCGTATACAGCTATCTATAACGGATACGCCCAGTCACACCGTCTAACATTTCCTTCCAGAACTTGGCTGACTGGCCGGCCGACAACTGAGCAGCACTGGCGTGCATGGTGCGTCCGTACCAAAACTACGTTTCTTTTGCGATTCGAGTGTCGACTATATAGATGCTCGTCAGCCGTGCTCCGTTTCCCCGCGTGAAGTAGATCGTCAATATGAGACAGTTGTTGGATAAAGGCCGAACGTTCGTAGGGATTCGTGCACTCTCGCAGTCGACAAGGCAGCCGAATATCGAACAACGAATAAACGCACGACGAGCGACTTAAAACCAGATGAACAGCAGGGGAAGCCTCCGCGGGGGACCGGCGACGTGGCGGGTTCTAAGGGAATTCGAAGAATGCAAGAACGCCCTCTGCTATTATAGCTGTCGCAGTCGGTAGTTCGTCGGTACCGGCAACGCCACCGACGCATTTACGAGTCGTTCGTTTCGCAGCCAGCCGAGGCTGGTAGTGGACGCGGCTGGTGTAGCAATCTCGCCATACGGGCTCACGAGACTCGGATCTCCCGCGCGCGCGCGCGCGCTCGTAGACACTCCTACGCAGACTTCTGCTTTGGTCTTCGTCTTGTGCTTGGCTTCACAATCTCTGGAAAGAGCTAGGTGGCGGTGGTGGTGAGACAGGCCAACAACAGTGACGCGCCAGCATATCCTATTACAGTCCAAGTTTTCATGGACGTCTGTCTGCTTGTATCTTATGTATGTATATATGCCACTTCGAGCCCTGGGGTCTATTTTATACCGGGTTATGTATGAATATAACAAGCCAAACTCTAGGGCACACATATTAATGATTTTCTATTAATTGCAGTTATATGTATGTAACTGATTAGTAACTCTCACTTTAACTAGACTGTCATCTGGTTTAACGGTGAAACTGATGACATAGCTGGGTTTGCTGCCTTGTAAACTTTTACTTACGTTTGCCTAAAACTTCGTAAATCTACAACGGTCCGCATAATAACCTATTCCATCTTTACCTACAGAATCGATTATTTTTGCTGCTCTACTTCTACATCATCCACATGTCCGCCATACCATTCGAACGTTTGGGGAAAGTTTTATGTAAAGCTGGTAATTTTTCAATGCCTAATATTGCAAATGTTGTGTCTCCCTCTCTCTCTCTCTCTCTTTAGCAAAGACAGTTTCCCCATGTTCGCAAGCACCCTTTATCTTCTTCGCACACACTGACCCGCGTCCATAGCGGATGGCCTCTCGCCAATAGGCCAGCTATAGTGATGATAGGCGGCAATGGGCTCGCTTCACATGAAGGCGATCCACTGTCATGCACAGGAAATCACTTAAGATTTGCACCCCTTGCCCACTTGGTCCTGCACCCCTATCTATCCGCCAAGTATTTTCTTCTGACTACGGCTATATCTCCTGGCGCGGTCGCCTCCCCCTTGTATGAAGCCTCTGAGAAATGCTGGCGAAGATAGCGGAGCAAAAAGCAGCCTGAACCTCTCCTCCATTGGGTAGGTGATCGATCATAATCGCCGTCAGGCGGCGGTGCGTACTCTCCGTCGGTGGCGCTAGACATCGCCTTGATGTGGCACCGAGCGGGATCTTCTTGTCCACTCAAAGGGGCACAGCCATCCGTCCATCGAGATACCCCCAATAGCCCCCTTTTCTCTCGCAAAGACGCCTCCTCCAAGAGTCGCTCAACGTGCCTCCCAGACCATACGCGACATCGCACTGACATCGTGGTAATGCCAGATCTCTCTGTCTTCCTCTCCCTCCATCTCTTTGAAAACGCCAGCAACGAAAGCCCAGGTCACTGATCGAACTCGGTCGGTTGACAACACGTGACCGGAAGCCATTGGCCGTTGTCGTCTTTTTGTTTCTTCGGTAGTGACAAGGCTTGCAGCCCAATTTGATTCTATAAAAACAAGCAAATCGCAAAGTCTATGACCGTGGAGCATTCAACTTTAGAGTTTCATAGCGGAACCACAAACTCTGGTCCCTGGAGAACTCCAAATTGGTTCCATCTCGTTAATCAAGCAGATGTCTACATCAAACACCGTATCTGCGCACGGCTAAATACTACACACACTTACAGGTTCTTATTTATGTTTATTATTTTTTATTATGTCCGACTCTCAGCCATCCCCTGTGCGACAGGCCTTGGATCTGAACCTTGAAGTATTACCACGAGGACATATAGGGGCCACCTGTGATATATTTTTCAAGCATGTTAACAAAGGAGCTGCGAGGCACTTTACTGCTATTTCGATTAAGACAACAACTAACAATGGAACAAAAGAATATCAGAATATGTGTCACACGGTCCGAGTAGTCTTAGATGGTGGCAGCTTTCATAAAGGCGAGAAAAACTGATTGAGAATTCTACGAGGACATGATCGAATTCATGAATAATATTAATTTATCATTTATTTAATATGCCTCTATAGTAAATAGTGATTATCACACAACGTATAAGATTTCGACGGTAACGAAAAAAAACCCCACCAATATCTCTTTCCAATACTAGATTTTCGCAGCTTCATGTTGCCCTGTTGGTGTTATCGCTCGGTTGAACCACCACCATTAACACCACTACCTAAATATCGTATGATTCGTCGGTATCCTGCACCGGAAAAACATCTTATCCACCTGTCAGCGATGGCTAGGACTATTGGGGGATTTCGAGAGAAGACACAAGTTGATTTCGGAGATAATGGGCAATTGTCACTTTATTGGCAATGGCATTCACGCGCCCGTCGGTGCCTACTTAATCGTCCAAAGACGCGAACGCAACTGCTCGCTTTTGCGCGGCTTTGTGAAGCTATCTACGAGAAACCCCTCCCCTCTCTCCATATGCGTGCATCCACCTTAACTACGCATGGCACGTTACGCCATGCAACTCTGGCCACTCTTCCTACACACCCTATGACACCTGGAGATGTTTTATTAGTTGTTTCCGACGGTGTATTATAATAATAACAATATGTGCTATGCAATATACAATCGATTTAGATTATATGTGATGTCCACCCGTGCCGTAGCTCCAATCTATTATATATATCATGTGCGAATTAGCCGAAAGAGAAATCAACAACACAAAATAAAAGCTCTTCAATGTTAACTCCCAATTTGATTTGGATACCAAAAAACCGTTCATCGTCATTTGTAGCCCAACATTTTTTCGATGTAGTTCTTCGAACTGGAACGGAATTGACCGGATTTTGAATGTTTGTTCCTGGCTTGTTCTCACACAGTGTCTTTATGTCATTCCTCACCGCTGAAGCGGCCACGTTCCATCGCGTTGGATGGTTGAATTGATGGATGGATGATGTGGCTTTGTACGCCCAGCTTGCCTGAGTCTCTCGCAGCTATTGCCCCACCGACGAATTTCAGTTTCGAATGCCGGACCCGTCGCCGTCATCTCGATTTTGTACTGTCGTAGTTGCTGGCGGTGCGCTAATTCAATCTATACGCGCTAGCCGTTTGTACGCTTGCTAATCCGGACCGCAGCCAGCTTCAACCAGGGCAAATGACGCTGCCTAACGCCGCTGGGCTCGAGTCATTTTCGCGGGCGAATGACAACGAAGGCGGCGGCGACGACGACGACAGTGCCCAAGAAGATTTGAATGCGTTCCGCTTTGTATCGATGTTACGCGTATCTGTGTGTCTGTGTATGTCTCACATGCGGCAGCGGGAGCAGCAGTCGCCAGCCAATGCCAGCGACTACCAATATGGATTGAATGGCCAACCGGCCACAAATACAAAATGTATATATATATATATATATAGATATATGAGTGCAATACACACAAGAGTGTTACGCTTGTTGCTGTAGTTGTTGGACGTGAGAAATCGTTGTCATTGTTATGAATCTTATTGTACAGTGTCGTCCCTCACGGAGGGGCCAATGAATTTCGGCAAGAAGCGACGACACAGGATGTACAATGTCCGCTATCTAAAGCAACGCTTGTCGGTGTTGTGGTCTTACGTTCGAGCGATTGGAAAAACATGATAACGGAGCGGAACATTTAGTATTATCATACAAGGGTATACGTTCACAGAAGCGGAGAAAGACGAAATATTTTTTGTTCGTGTACTAATGGTAAACTAATGGTTCATAGCGCTTCGATGGTGTGCCCGTATCACGGCGCCACATGAATAGGATACTGGGATATCAGCCTCACAGTGGTAGCAATTTCACTTAAGTTTCATCTTACGCTCATGATGATAGCAGAAACGAAAGATACAAAGAATTGGAGCAATTTGCCGGAGGTGCCATTAGATTTAATTGATATTCTTTGACGATCACATAAAAGACAACAAACTCGTATCTCGCGCTAATCAACAACTTCAATTGTGTCATTCTTCGCTTCACACATCTCAAAGCGTATATATATATATATATATATATATATATATATGTACATACGCTAGCGCTAGATGTACCATTTCACTGGTGTGTGACGAGCACTCCTGCCATGCAATGAATTTTCCTCTTCAGTACGGACCTCGGCACACTATTATGGAGCACAGACACGTGCCGGAAACGCGAAGAAGCTACCCCCCAAGCGCAAAAGAGTGTGGTGTCCGCCTTAAGAGCATAACGTTGAAGAATGAGTGCCATTTGTGCTCAGCAGCACAGCGCCTGATATTCCCCACCTCCGAGCTCACGAAGCGGCCTGTGGAGGAGTCTGCGATGTGAGTGATGTAATATCTAATGACGATGGCTATCTTAGTGTAAATGTGACAATCACCAGAGCGAAGGGGATTCGTTTCATTTGAAGGAGGAAGTGGCAAGCTGATGAGGATGACTGACAGTGAATAAGTCTGAACCCTGCCGACTCTTGTGTTACACTAATTTCGACGTCATTTTCTAAACGTCAGCATCGTTTACTGCCAATATAGATATATACGATAGAGACACGGAAGACGCTCCTCAATGTGGTTGAAAATTGCATCGTGAGCGTTTTTGTCCACAATTTTTTCACACCACCTCAACATAACACGTGTATTCGAACAGTGCCACTCGAGGCTTGCGAAATATTTACAACTGGTAGACAGCCTCGATTACGATCGAGAGCAAAGTTCTACTGTGGATTCGAAACAAACGGACACTGATATTGGGACCTACGCTGTTCAGTCCTTGTGCATATGGTGTGGACCCCTTTGCAAAACGTCCTCATTACTATTACACACCGTTCTCGCAACTTTTCCTCTTAGCGAAACGTGTAACGAAAGCAGATAAACCAAGCCTAGAAGCAGGGCGAAAATACAGGTTTCGTATTTTGCTCGATTCCTTCGTCGGTGTCTGCCATGTATGCAGTTCCGTGGATCCGATGCTCACTGGTCTGTCTCGCTGTTCAGACGTACTAGCTATCCCCTCTCTAGCTTCGCCAGCTCCGGATCCCATTCTGATACTCGCCCTATCAACTTGCCTATCTGCCGCCGAATCGCTTATGTACCTTGGCCGGAAGGCTAGCAGCCGTTCGCTAGATGCGGCCATCCACACAGTTATATGGGGAAAAATGTGGGGCGAGGGGCGACGGAGCAGCTTTGAGGGCCTGCGAATTTCCGCGGATGCTATTTCTACCACCTGGCGGCATTGAGCGGGCCTTTTTGCTTTCGCCTGCAAGCGGGAGAAGACACATTGAGGAAACGGAGATTCTTCCAGGAACAGACGAAGCGTGCAACTCCCTCTATCTGGCGCGCGGGCCTATATAGATGGACGGACCATCAGCGGAGCAGCAGGGTCGAGTCAGCGGGCAGCCAGGCTACCAGCTTCCGTCCCGTAGTTCCAGGAGGATCAGAGCTGGCTGCCCGAATTCTCCTCCTGGATCCAAATCAGAGGTCCGGGAGGCTGCTGACCCGAGGGCAATTTCTCCATCACGGATCATCGGTCAGTCCGGCTAGTCTGCTGCAGGTTTCGACGGGGGCAACTTCTGATTGACCAGACAATGTCGCTTGCAGAAATAGGAATAAGAATAGGCTTTACTTCTGCCGTTGTACGTGCACTATGTGGTGAGCAGAACAGCGACACTTAGGCTTATTCTCGGCGACCTCGTTTATTTTTTGTACATTCAAAGATAGCAGCCGGGCGATTTTGTCAGTAGTCAGACTGCTTGCGAAAGACATTCGTGGCCCGTATAATTTACGAATAAGCAGGTTTAGCATGAGGGTATCATCATTTGGACATATGCAGAAGTAATAAATAAGAACTAGAGTCTCTTTGCCTTTTGGTCTTTTGAGAAAAGGACGCTCCACCCACCGCCACTTGAACACCGAAGGCATTCCTGAAGATTATCATCATCTTTATCATAATCACAATAAATCGTTCTCTCAATGTCAATATTCATTTGTATAAAGTGTAGTCATCGGAACGCGTTTTCTACCACGCTCATGCGTCTCTCTCATCGTTTCTCTATGGTACCCGTTTCAGCCTACTGCGACCGCCTGAATCGCCAATACATTCAGACATTCAGCAGCTGTCCCTTCTCACTGATGGTCTACTCTTGTCTTCGTGGTCGTACGTCTGCACCGGCTTCATTACCATTAGCGATCTACGTTAGTGGAAGGGGGGTTGCTGCGTCTCTACTAGCTCTTTCCGGAAAGGGGCCTTTGGTAGGCTTTTAGTCAAACGAACGCTGGGCGGACAACTGTAAAGAATGATGGACTTGTGCGCCGACCGTCCGTCCATCCGTTCATCCCTCTAAACGAAGACACTGAGCGTTGGCTATCCAGGTTGAACCAGACGGACCATGTCCATCGACAATTTCGGACCACCTCATGTTCCTGAAAGGACCCCTTACACGAAGAAGGTTTATATGCATGCAAAGACGTAACAGAGTCGTGCGACTGAGCGCTTACACACGTTTCAGAGTAGGGCCCCAAAGGAAACAACAACTACCGAGAGCATACAAAGAACTGGCCTAAGGGCAAGAACGGTTGCAGAGGCACAGCCTTCGTAGAAAACCGTTGCAACAACAATAAGCGCGACAGGCGATAGGCGCCGCCCGGCAACCAGACGCTACATCGTTGCCAAACACAGCCTCGGTGAGTCGACGACGAATATCGTGTTTGGTCGCAGCTGTCTAGCGCCAGTGTTTCAGTAGCCGCATGCTGCGTCTCATCCAGTGATCCAACCCACGCCAACCCGCGATCCTTGTCCCGATTCTTGTTAAATGGCGCGCTAACAGATCTTTCGGATGGGTGCTTCCCGTGTGGAGGAGCTGTAGAAAGCCCCAAACTAAGTTGGCCCCCTACCACATAAACACATAGGGGGATGCATGCGTTTGCCTTTCACTCGTCGGTGGTCGCTGTTGTTGTTATTAGTGATAACGGCTCAAAACGGTGGACCAGGGAAGGCTGTGACAGATACCGCACTGTATCACTGCAAGAATCTACCGCCCAATAGAATGGCGTGGGGAGGTGGCTGGCTGATCGGGATTATCTGCGGTGTAGATGAGGCTTTTAGGCTCAAATCCAAAACTAAATTGACATTTTACATAATTACACATGTCTCGTTCCCATTGCCTTCGTTTTGGTGGGCAAAATTGGAATGAAACAAAGGTAAAATGCATGGGGAGAAACAAAGGCGGCTATCTAACAAAAGGGTTCATGCTTACGGTAGACACGAGCAGATACACAGGTATACTGGAGTGAATTTCTCCGCTATGGTTCACATATTGTTTGGGAGAAAGGAAAACAAGGTGAGACTTGAACTCAAAGTCTTTGAGTAGCTGCTCGTGCTATATGTCTTCTATATGTGCATTTTTCTACCTTATACGCTGCTGTTTCTCGATTGAGGCAGATTAAAGGCGCATTAAAAGCTGAAAAAAAATTTGTTTGTAAAGGAGTTGCGTAAGGCCGCGGGCTACAGAACAATAAAGCCATTTCTATGTATATATGTATTTATATCTCTATGTGCGCGTTCCTTTGTGTAGGGTTGTGCAAGTGAGGCGGAGCTGTTGTGAAGAAGGGAGTAAACAGGGGCTCGCCGCACTCTTTATGCATCCATCCTGAGGAAGACGAAGGGACGGAGATATGCCTACGACTGGCAACGGGAGAGGCTCCTCGCGCAAAGCGAGCCCACGGGCTTCCCAAGCTTCATGTGCTTCTCCGGGTAGGAACTGCCGGCTAGAGAACGGAGCACCAACTCTACTCTACGCTTCGCCCCTACTCGAGGCTTCAACACAAGAAGAAACCCGTAAAATATGGTCGTGTTTCCTAAGGACTTCGAGAGTGAGAAGAGGGAGAAATGGCGTAGGTGATGCTGGATCTTAGAGGAGGAACGAAGAAGCGACGCCTTCGTTGGCCCCTAGCAAACGAATTCGAGAAAGCTATCCAGCTACACAGCAAGTGCCATATAGATATGTACGTTACCAAACTGGGCATAAAAGAATAGAGTTGCCAAGCGCTGCAAGTCGCCTGCCCTTCAGGTGGTCCAGACTGACGCTCTGAAAAAAAGGCTACTGTTTCGCCCGACGAGCCTCAGTTAGGGAGGAAGGCTGTAGCACCTTAGAAGTGCAGAACGATTGGCGCAGGACGGTGTCGCCTACTCCGGCCAATGCGAGGAGAGAGGCAACAGCGAGAAACAAACAACCCCGGGCCCAACAACAACCGTAACAAGAACTCGGCCTGACGCAACGAACAGAGCCACCCAGTGAACACAATGATGCTATGCGCGTGCAGAAGAACAGGCTCGGGAGCGAGAAGAGGGGAAACCACGAGACGAAGACTAAGAACAAGAAAAATAAAATGTAGGTATCTTCTCAGGGATGGAACTGAGGAGCGGAGCGCGGACCGCAGACCATGGTGGAAACGGCGGCTTGTAACAATGTCACGAGAGCGTGAGTTCCCCATAGCAAGGATTGTAGTATTGGATGGATTCTCGGGAGGAGATTGTGCCCGCAGCCGCAGTAGCTCGTTGAATGAAAATGTTCTGGGCTGAGCTGAGCTGCGCAACCTCGAGCTTATAGGCTTAGAGGAGGAGGTGCGCGCAAGGCTGCGAGAGGCATGCGATCCCTAGTGTTGTGTTGGATGAAGAGTCCACCACCAACACTGCCTACAGCTAAAGGAATGGAGACTAGCGAAGAGACAAAGTTTGTAGAATACTCTCCTTGCTGGGTTCGTCCACCCAGAGGAGGTTTTCGCCTATTGTGATCGTTCGAACTCGAGATTGTAATGTGCTATTCTTCTTCTTATTTCTAGTGATCGAGATGTGGAGAAACAAAACAAAAGAGGCGAAAGACAGTGAGTATATACATATGTTTAGATCTATCTAATCTGTCAGGGAAAGCAGTTGTTGATAAACAGGTGACGCATGTGTGCAACTTGACGTGCACAAACATATCAGCTATATACATTCGATATATATATATATATATATAGGAAATGTATTGCATTCCACAAGAACAACGTTGGACCGCACGTCCTTTTGATGACCCGGTAAAATTTATTGCGGCTTAAATAGGATGTTTGCTGCATCCGTCATATAGCCCGGACCTTGCGCCTTCAGATTACAGCTGTTCCTGATTCTACAAAACCGTTTGAATAATCAAACCTTCAGTTCCTTAGACTGAATACTCAAAAACATCTTGGATGATTTCTTTGCCCATAGGTCTTAGGACCTCTATGTAAGAGGAATAATGAAGCTCCTAGACAGTTGGCAGATGCAAAGAATAAAGCATGGTTAGTTGATTGTAATCTTTTTTCGGCAAATATTTTCCGCTGGGAATTTATTCTATTTCACCTTCGCACATATGCATCAGCCCAGTTCTTGTGTTTTAGTTGACCTTATCAAAAGCGTTTGATTCTCCGTTCGTCGATGTCAATATTCGATACTATTACTAAAGTGTGCATACATTTTTTATGCAGTCTATATATATGTATATATATACACGTAGCAGAGGCATCCACTGTGATTTGTGTCTATTTATAAGTCATTATTTATCAATCTATCGCGTGAATATATTACACATTTCTCACTCACTGGCTCGGCCCTTCCGCTGTGAACTGAACAGGATGCTCTTCACAAAAATAAGTAACATAGCATAACATAGCACCCACATCGTTATATATTATATTTACAGGTTAGTGCATTTCACTTTTCAGGATGAAATCAAAGAAAGCCGACACGGTGGACAGTCTGCAGACAGCGCCTGCCACACTGAGTGCCCTGTGAAGGACGTTCCAATGGACAGATTGATCAAGTGACCCCCTACACAAAGAGCCATTAGATCCAATGAGTCGTCATTTTCGTCCAAGACCATCCCCAAATGCCTGCTCTAGTCTCGTGATCCGTCGAAAGTTAGTTACACATCCTATATCATATCTGCCTCTCTATCGTTTCCCGCCTCGTCGCTTGTCCACCCATCATTACAGGATCCCTGGGGTCTGCTGGGGTCTAAGCCAACGCTGACTGGACATCGTTACCGCGCAGCAAGAGAAAGAGATCGCGACAAACCTTTCTCATCACTGCCATTTCGTTTCGCTGTTATTGTTATTGCTGCTGCTGTACATACTACAACCACGACCACTAACTATTAGCAAGCATGACTTGGACAAGATTCGGGCCTGACTATATTGCACTATACTGTGTATACAGCATTCAATCGAAGTGAACTCGAAGTTTCGCTGTGCTCGCTCGCCCGCTCGCTCGCTGGTGATCCTCGCGGGATGCTATAATGTGGCGTCTATGTGACATCGGGGGCAGGGAGAAGATATTGCGATGTGCTCACTGTTGATCTGCTGCAGCCTCCGAGAGATCGAGTGATCATCATGGCTCGTGCTATGGCTGACCGGCTAAGGGCATTGGTTGGTCACTGTGGTCGACTGCTGCGTTAGCTAGACAGCAAGCCGCAACGATTGGGTAAGGTGCACTCACATGGACAACCTAAGCGCAGCACCCACACAAACTATCACTGTTATTACTACTAACACCACTACTACTAACGCCGATTTTTCCCAGAATCAGCTGTACTGTATCCCCTTACGTCGGTGTAGCCTTGCACAGATATTGCGTGATTATGAACGGGTCTATGTGCATATGTGTGTCTGCGTATGGACCTCCGCATCGTCCTCATCAACTTCGGCTCTGTCCTCTATCCGGCCTATGCTAGTGGCATATGGCGGCAGTGATCTTTCTCGATAGATTCCCGGCATAGATTCTAATCGTACACTCAGTTCGCGTAGTGCCCGGTGCAATCAGGGACGTCATCTAACTGACTATCATCACTACAGCATCGTGTACTTCTCAGAGCAGATTATAAATATGGCAACTCTTTTCCGAAAACATTGCAGACACATTGTGGTGTGGTCCAATTATAGTAGCTAGAAACTCATATATATATATATATATATACCAGCATGAATAAGAACATTACTGGCGCCATGATCCTCGGGCTATACATATTATACGTATTATACAAGATGAACACAGCCCCTTCTCCTCTTCGCGCAGATACGCGAATCGATCGATCGATTGATTGATAGACTCACACATATATATATATATATATATATATATATATATATATATATATATATATATCCATTTCGATCGGTGTAGCTACCGTCCATTCTTTCATCGAATTATCGTTTACGTACTGTCAATACTATATATATATGTATATATATATTTTGATACACACACATCTATATATGTATAAATACCGATGGTATTGCAAGCGGATCCGGCATGTTTTGTCGTCGTCCACCACGCGTCCAAGTAATGATGCATGTTAAACGTAATGCACCGAATATAATATAAGAGTCTTGCTATTGGGGAAATTCATTGGATGTTCAGCCCTCTTCGTCTGTCTGTCTGGTTGCGGGGCTGTTTAGAGCCGTCGTCGTTTTTGCCGCTTCAGACACCCCATCCCACCCCGATAGTTAGCACCGAGACCAAATCACGGTTAGCGCTGGCACAAAGTTACCAAGAGCGTCGGCTGGCTCGCTGACCATCAACTACCACTGATGAGCTGTCAGTGAGTAGTTTCCATGCTATGGCTCAGTCGGTACAACAGTGAGTTGTCTGCCGGTCAGTGAGTATCGTTTGCCGCGTATCCATATACTCGTACTACTATCAGGGGCCGTCGTCGTTCACAATAACAACAACAAGATACTTCGTGTTCCTGTTCGAATGCTACTTAACTGATGTTTCGACTATCGTTGCGACCACGCCACCATCGGTAGCCCGGTAGCAACCAGTATATGACCAACCGATCGTGATAATTCAACTGACTGCGCACATAATGGTGGTGCTCGGCTTCGTCCGGGTGCCGAACTCGGCGACTACCGACACCCAGTGAGTGGCCTGGCTGATCTTCCAACCATGCGCACACATACACACAAACAAACACACACACACACACACCCAGACCACACCGCACTCAAACGCTGGTGCTGACGCCGAAGGCAAATGTGTGCGTAAGCCGGTAGCTACCGTTAACATCGACGGAAGCACTGGACGCCCGTAACGTCGCAAAAGCGCCCAGCGGAATCGGACCCCAATCCAAAAGCGCAGGGGATCAAAACGCCTTCCTTGCGGCTTCATAAACCGCTGTAGTCGTTACATGAGGAGCGGGAGCTGCTGCCGCTGGTGCTGTTGAGCTGAGCTGAGCAGAACAACAATGATGTATCAGTGAACTGCGAGCTCTACTTGGCTAGGAACCAAGTTGGCGAGCATCTGATAAAGGGAATATATAGTTATTAGGAAAGTGAATAATGGTCAGAACCACGAGCAGTGGTTGTGTGGCTATAAATGACGCCTAGCAAAAAGACAACGAGAGTTTGCTGGTTAGTTTGTGACGAACGGATGCCAACCAATAATATAATATGACAGAGAACTTATTTCGACTCAAGATCGACTTTCGGCTTTCATTTTGTTTTTGACGAATGTTCCCCATGCGTTTATCGACGTCATCAGCTTTTATCGTGCCCCGTTTTGGTGACATTTCCTTAGAATAAGAGTAACAATCATTGCAATGGTGCGTTTGCTGTTGCCAATGATATTGATCGATGATCGATGACGGCAGCAATAACATCGATGTGTACAAATATTTATAGATTGAGGAAGCATCTATCAGTCGCTAAGATTGTTCATCTTTAGCAAAAACTCGTCCTTTGCTACTCTAGGGCTTTCATTGATGTTGCGGCGGCTGCTGCTGATGCTGGTGACCAATTTTTTTTTCGCTCACGGTAAGCTCTGCTTCCGTATGGCTACAGAGTGTTAGCCATATGATGACTCTCGGGGCTTGTAGAGTACCTACTTGGGGATGTGTTGGTGTCGCTGGTCGATATTGACTCGCATAGATCGTCATATGTGGTCGAATCCAGACATCTTTTCATGCTTACCTGAAAAAGGTATTCAGATAACATTAGTCTGGATTCGTTTAACATTGCCACTACTAAAATATGTTCCATAGTGTGGCGGTAACGGTTAGACAATTAAATAGCGTTAACCAATTTAGATTAAGTCATCTACCAACGACAGCGTGGTCGCTTTTTGATATTCTCAAATTACAGCAGACTCTACAAAACTCTGACTCTGCCGTTTGTGGAACCTTCATTCAGAGAACAATTGCCATTGCGGTCGAAGACAAGACAGATCGGTCGAAGACAATATAGGCCGTCAGTCAATCACAAGTTCACCTGAATTGACTGATTCTGTCTCATTGGATCGTTGTAGCTCCGTTATGCTACTATCCATACATCTCCTCAAATATGACCTACCTAATGCTATCGGTGCCTTGTCAAGACGCTCGTGTATTATTTAAACGTTGATTATATCTCTATGGTATCCGGATATTCACATCGACATGTGTCCATAGCTATCGTGGTCACATACATACGTCCATAGATAATAAGAATAATATCTGCACAAGCAACTAAGCACAATTGGTGATAATTTATAGATAACAAAGTAAGCATACACACACACAGACGCACATATACCCATTGATTGATTTCCGGATGTCCCAAAACAGCGGGCGGTACTGCTAACACGGAACAGAATGCTATGCGAGCGCCTTTTATCGGCTGAGGAAATGAACTAAATAGTTGATTTTGTCAAAAGGTCATTCAGGTCAAATTCCAGCGCTGAAACATGGAATAATGAACATTCAGATCACCGTGTGTACCGTATGCACGAATGTCTTCGTTGGATTGGTACACCCCGTGTGGGGTCACGAGATACATAGGTAAATAGGTTGTGTTGCAGAAAATGAAGAAATCAATTCATATGACTCTAATAGTAGCGAGGTTTGTCAACATGTCTGCATTTTAGAGGTTGAGCGTGTTGTCGCGGGTTCTGGAAAAACGGCTTCAAATTAGTAAACATCCTAGCAATATATATCATATGCATTTTCTAATTGTGTACCTAAATTTTAATATCCTGTCACTTGTTCGAATATTCCACACCCTGTTCACAAATACACTGTAAATGGCCTGTACAGTTAATCTGTCACTTAGGAAGGCAAAACCACTGGCGCCACTCGACGGCCTCACGTTTGTTCACCTTTCAAGCTTATTCATTGTGCTGTTGAATTTAGTTCAATTCGTGCACGGTACCAATACTTTCTCATTTAGCTTCAATAATTTCAGAAGAAAACGTCAGGTTCTCGTCTTGCGAATAGCCGACAGAAGACAGGGCCCAAACAGCTTGATTGCTTACGGGAATAGACAGACAGGTCATTCGCTGGTTCACTGACACAATTTAGATAATTTGTCTATGCCGAATATATAAACAATTGCACATATATATATATATATATATATATATACTTTAAGCGTTTGATTTTCACATGTTTATACATCAATGTTCGCTGTTACTCGCGGATGGCGTTGTTCTTGAGAAAGAGAGAAGTTCTTCTTTTTCATCTTTTTGACGTGCGATGTTCACCGACGACTTTACCAACGAAAATGAGTTCGATTCAGAAAAGGGTTTGTCTGCCGTTGTGATTGTTCACGATGTTCCCTGTTTTCGGGATACCGTTCGTCTCATCGTCGATTATTTCTCTCTCTCTCTCTCTCTCTCTCTCTCTTACTTTCTGCGCGTACCTCGTATACTCGCAAAACAGACAGAAAATATTCGGAGCTGCAAATAGTTGTCTCTTTCTCCTAACGGTCGTGATCCACAGTCCTAGTAAGCGGCAGCGGGTGCTGCTGCTGCTGCTGCTGCCACCGCTGTTCCGGTCTGTTTGCGTGCCATTTGCAACAAACAACAACAGATGATGATAGACGCTGATGATCATCGTAAGTATTGGTAAACTAAACTAGCCTTTTGATGCTGATAATTTGGCAGTTCGAAACGTATAGTCAACAGACGATTGAGTAGCTCAAATGAAAGGTAAGGCTGCCGCGTAACGCGAAGCGGTTCAATTATACATATAATAAAGGAAGAAGTGGAAGCGGCGAAGACGATGATGACTACGAACGGTCATGAGAGTCCAGGGGGCGAGCGTCGGTCAAACGATAAACTGCAGCTTAGCAGGGACAGGACTTCGGAAGGTTAAAAGTTAAATAGCAGAACACCTTTTGGCGTAGCAAACCGTGTTGTACATTGGAGCGATTATGCTTGCTTTGCTTGGCGGGTTTGTTGGTTGATCGTTTTGCAATGCCGGTTTAAGGTGGCGATAGGACGAATACGGCGTTCGAACAAGTCCTCCACAGCTGTATACACATGCGACTACAACAAACAGCTATTCTCACATAGACACAAGTTGTTTCCAAACCAAATGGATAATCTATCTGGAATGAATATGCTGATTCGTGGATGCGTGGCGACCCTATTAAATTCGATCTGTCCCAGCAATACAAAATCGAAGGAGGTATCCTTGTTAATTCCTCGACCAGCGTTGAGTTTCGCAACTATACAGGACTACTAGGTATATTAACAACATAATTACGGTGATGATGATGATGCCGATGATGATTTTTATATTTGTAAACAGGCATTGCTGTTAGAAATGGGTTATGGGTTTGCCATCGTCTTTCTAAATCGTTACACCACCTCTTTCTCTTCTCTCTGCCTGCCTTTGTTACAGCAGAATATAGACAACTTGATAATGTACAGACCTTAATATAGCCACCACAATTTGGATCTAAACACATTGCGTGGCAAAGGATAAAAGACCTAAGAATGCCTACCCAAGTCCATTGGTTGCCTATGCCCAACCATGTTCAGGGATATATACATACAACCCTCATCATCTGCAAATGGGCATCGGAGACAGAGCAAAAGACATAGAAGCCTGTCCACATCGACCTGATGTGGACAAATGCGAACAATATTTTTAATACGGTTCTTTCTCTGGCCACATATCATAGCTACATTGCCTAGCTAACGGGCAGTACGTGAGCACCGGCTATTGTAGTGACGTGAGTTCCTCGAGTCATCCACCTCGAGGTGAGATCGATCGCCTTTCTCCGCTGCTCAATATTTACGGCCTTCCGTTTCCATGATGCAGTTAGAAGAGTGGCAGTAACGCTCTGGATACTCTGGATCGTTCCACTTCATTCAAACGAAATGGAGCCGCCACGCTGCCGCCGCCGCCCTCCTCAGGATGTGCTGACCTCGAGTAAAACCGAACGAGCCAAACTCTGACGGGAGGTGGGTCCACTCGAAAGAGCTGTACACTGCGCACATACACTTTTGTTTCTTTTACATAACAATCAATGGGGGGCCATGTGTGCGGCCTCATCCTCCTATAGGTAACTTCGATAGATACAAACGGCAGAGATGCCGGTCTGGATATGATACGAAGTCGCATACCGTCGCGCGCGCGCCGTATCGGTTTTATTTTCGGTGCGTTCGCGTGCGGAGCCATCGTCGAGTCTTCCACCGTCGTCTGGGGATAGCCTGACCATCACTGCTACAGCTACGTCGACGACGACAACGACACAATTGCGATGGCCAAAGGACCAAAGGGCGAACCTCATTGCGCAGAGTGGCCTCGCCTAGTAGCGATCTGCTGCCCTTTTTCCGCTAACGGCGCTGCTGCTGCTGGTCGGTCCATCGTTACTCGTCTCAACTACCACTCCTCTCTACCTCGATAGGTATAATGCCTCCCTCCCATACGTATGTATATAGTATGTATGTATGTACGAACGTATGCCTCGGCCGCATCTTTTCCTGTTTGTAACAGTGCATGTGTGTTGCTCCTACAGAACGGCCCACGCCGGTGGTTTTTCTTTGGCTCAATGCGCTCCTGCTGGCGGCGGCATTGGTGGCGACGGCGGCAGACCCGCGCAACAGGGAAATCTATGGCTGACAGTTATACGACTGCATTAGCGACCGAACGCGTGGCGGGCTGCCCGTGGGTTTGTAGGGGTGGTGGGTCCGAGCAGAGCAGGTGGGTTCGAGCGGTGTGCGCATGCTGAGGCTGGTCATAAGGTTGCCCCAGCCGTTGAGGACCGGTTGCCCCCAACGTAGGGCAGGTTGGTTGCTTCAGTTCGTTACTTCGAGCAGCTTGCAGCGGTCAACCCGACCGGCCGGCGGTCCACGTTTTAGTGGCAGCCTGCACCGCTTTTCGTTGCCAGACGAAGTGAGGTAAGGGGAGCCCATATCAATATAGTGTATGACCATACGGCTGCCATCGAAGACATTCATATGTGGTGGGGGGTGGGTTGGGTTGCGAGGCAATGACAGCGGTAACAGCAGAGCAGCCGATTGACCGACCGGCTGTGTAGGCAACAGCATTACGGCCATATGATAGTGTTGGGAGTGCAACGACGACAACGACGATCTTATGGATGGCAGATAATGTAAGTGTATGCGAATAATACCCAATCTATAGATGGTCGAGAAATGGTTCTGTCGGTTGGGTCACAGCCGCTGGCTCAAGCGGATTCAATCGAATGGGACTAGCGACGTGCAGTTGGTAGCGTAGGTAAAGGTCTGCAGTGAGAGCGTGACGGACAGTCAACACCATCACGTATCTGATTGATTGGCGGTACAGAGCGACGCTGAGTAACTCGACTGGTACACATATACATACATATAACATGTTTATATAATATATGTATATATATTGCGAAATTAAAAATGAAGACGAGAAGAACTGATACGCAATGATCATTGATCGATACACGGAAAACTACCAATTTCAAAGAACTTTTTTTCATACAGCTATTTTTTGCATGAATATATTGCAGAATATTGAAGAAAAACTCAGTTGGATGTTTGCGATTAAATACCCTGTCTCCCTCAGAAGATCGACTGGCCGAAATTGGCAAGCGACTGTACAACATTGACCCACGTCAAAGCTGAAAATTGTGGTGATCACAACATGACACCGGACCTCGCAGAAAGTGGAAGTCAACTCCCCGACTTCGTCGCTGGCCCTGACACTAGAAGCCCCGACAACATGTACGACCTGTGCACTGCTATGGGAGTCCCACTCTCCCATGATCATTGGCCACAACAGCCGACGACAGCCGGCAAAAGAGAGCATTGGGTTCTCCCAAACTTGGAGGGTTATGAAAGTTGGCTGCAGTTCGGCGGCCGTATCGACGAGGTGGCCATTCGACTGTGGGAAACCATTCCAAATTCTCACCGCCCAGTTCTACGAAGTAATCAACAAATCAACAGCATCCCGCAATGATATGGGCCTCCTCTCATCAATTGGGCTCAGTCTTTCCCAGTTGTCTCTCGTTTTCCCAGAACGTTTCGTAGCCTTGCCAAAGGGCCGAACGATCCTTTACGGTGCTGAAATACCCGTGTAGCAAGGAAGATCGACAAGTTACTCCTGGTTCTACGCTGCTCGATCGAACGAACAACTCGAGTAGTTGGTGTATACTGATAACAAATTACAAGAGAGACCAACAGCTACGACGACTTCAACCACAACAACAACAACAACAATAGCAGCAGCAGGATCCTGAAATCCATTGCTGGACCAACTCCGACTCGGTGGGAGCGAAAGTCTCTGGGTAGACGAAGGGAGGCTCATGTCGGTCGACCGGTGGTTCGGCACATATCAGCGAAGGTGAAATTTCCAGGGAACTGGCAGAGCAACAATGAATAAGAAGGGGGTCACCTCCTTAGCTTCAGTGTATTGTGTCTCTACTCTCAATACAGGTTGAGTCTTCATGATGAGCTCTTGAACCTTTTATAGAAGAAAAACAGAATCCTTCCAGATGAAACTTAGAGAGCTTATCCTTCTTGGGTGACAATACAAGCTCCAATTGAATGACGCATTTGCGTTTGCACAGTGTACTAGTGAATATCTAAAATGTTAACGAAAGATTTCGCCTGACCACTTTGTCAGGCCTTCTGTTCAGTGTCTCTTTGGCGCCGAAAAGTTCGTTTGGTTCTTTGAAGGCGTCTGCGACGAACGCTAAAAGAATGTTTGTCGGTAGGCGGGCCCGCACCGATGAGCAGTTAGACCAGAATTACTGCACCGCCCGAGAGGGGAAGGGGGGGCTTTATTGCGCATTCTCGGCCGAGATCAGGAGGAACGGCTCAGGGGCGTCATCAGATCATGATCACACCCCTGGTCGTCAAGACTCGCTGAGAAACCTCTCCGTATTACCAGCTACCACAATGTAGCTTACTAGCCTGTGCTAAAAGTAGCCCCCCCCCCTGTTGTCTCGCTCCTCGAGGGAGGAACATGTCCTCTATACAGCATGTGGTGACTTGCCGCCACTTATGTAGTCGTTTGCTAGATCACAAAAATGAAATACGAAGGGCGGCCACTGTACTTCGCTACCTTTTGATGACCACTAAAACGGTAAATAAGCAGTCCGCCATCTCCAACTTGAAGTGTCCAAATTTTGTACAGCATTTGTATACACTCTCAGATCATATCGTTTCCTCAGCGGCAAAGGGAGTTTAGGCAATAGATACAGGGCCTCACCCGTCGATCGCGATCAGATGGTTAAGTATTCAATTCAGCGTCGATCTCGAAGGCAAAGCAAGACCCTTGTATCTCATCTTCATATTTCCTCTTTCTCGTTCTCTAAACAGACCACGACCCAATACGAATAGAAAGGCGGTAGTGGTGGTCGTGGTGTTAAACTTCTGTTTCGAATGTAGAGTAGTTACCCACTGGTTGAATCAACAACAGCCTGCGCTGCTCTGGCTACGACGCTATCGTCGAAGAGGCGATAGCGTTTCGTTGTTCGTCCGACCCCGCCGCATGCCAAACAGCAACACGAACAACAACAATAACGTGTCCGCCTTTGTGCTGTCAGTTGTGGCACCTGTCTCATTGTTGCCATTTGGCGAGGCCGGATGTTCAAATGTTGGGCTGTTGGCGCGATGTCGTCTCCAGCGCTCAGTTGCGCCTGAAGTTGCCATCGACTATGAGATGTTGCAGGTTCTAACCATCTAGTACGGCGGTGGTATCACATGGTATCCACACATGTGGAATACGATATCGTCTGCATCGAAACGTTCGAATGATGCACGTCGTGTCGAAGGCTACTACTGTGTGCTACGACGGTGTGAAACACCCGCCAATCCAACATCTCTCCGTTCCTCCATACAGCTGTCGCCGTTGCCACAAACAAAATTAGCATTTCAACAAGCGGCAGGAATGAATCCGCAGCCTCACGGCAAATAAGTTTCTACACATCTGCTTCGCCTCAAGAGCTTGCCGCGGATTGAGCTATGGGCTATGGCGCCAACCGCGACACCGATGAACGTGTGCACGTCAGGGTAATACATGAAAGGGGGAGGTCCTTGAATGATGCCATACCCTTCAAAAACGTCAGCCGCTTGAACATTATATCCATACTTGAGATTTCGCACTATTCTCAACGTACGGGGTGTGGCGGGATCCAATGAATTTGAATGACCGTTCTAACGGGATGACCAGAATGTAATGTAAAATCGTGATCGTTCGTGGCACCCTTTGCCACTCAAGAGAGGCGTACGACTTTTGGCTAGCTGTCAAATGCCGTAACACAACACTGGAAGCACTTGCTCACCAGCGATGATCACGCAGGCACGCTAACATTAACATGTCTAGATTAACGAAACGAATTCGCAGCTCGTCTCTGCAACAAAGCGACAAACCTAGATAATAATATCATTCTTAAGAGGCGCGTCGAGTGGGTGCCCAAGGTTAATTAATCTGCTACAATCTACAATCACGGATGCTCTTTACCTTGTCCCCGTCATACCCGCTTGTTGTTTTTCTGTTGTTGCGTACTACCAGCGTGTATTCGATCAGCGTGGGAGAGCGCATCCTAAATTTGGTTGCCTTCTACTGTCCATAAATTGTAACCGCTGCGCATCACGTTTAGTGTAACAGAGTGGTCCCAGAACAAAATGGCCAGAAAACGCGAACGACTTTTCGGCCACCCTGTATTTCTTCCCGCAATCGCAGAGCTCTCGGTTCCAAATTTGATGCATCCGTCGAAAATGGTTGGAGACCAGCCGGAAACAAAAATCGTTCATCTTCCTGTTCTCTATGTTCGTCTTGCCTGTCAGCCATTCGCGGTCAACAGTGCCGTGTGATATGACCGGCGCTACACACGACACAAACACAAGTCTTGGCAGCTGTGCCAGACTTGGGGTCACCGTTATTGTCGCATAAAAAAGTTGGTTCACAGACTTGTCAACAGCGTCAATTGTAATGCAGCAATAACCTGAGAGAGGAGCAGCATGCTTAGCCGCAAGGGTGATACTGACGAGGCGTCTGCTATTTATTGGTCATTTTTTTCGTTGTCCAACGCGCTCGTCACTTGTGTACTTTTATTAACTAACCCGCCAGATTGCCCCGAATGCTTCTATAAATTTTTTTTTGGTTAGACGAATCTATAGATCCGTCCGGTGATTTTGCAACACGACCATCTCTGGAAGCGTAGCATCATCGTGGATCTCATAACATCACAACAAGCACTGTAAATCTCTGTGGAGAATAGTGTTCAGGGAAGCGCTATAAGACCCATTCAGAACTCAATGGGTCCATGAAAATTCTTGAGAAATTTTGGATTACCAGATTTAAGAGCTATCACGTGCATATAATATTTTTACCTAATATTTCGGATATCCTTTTAGTAGAGAATTAAAATTCAATCAACTAGCATGCTCTCTAGGTAGTCCGCGGCCTGTTTTTGTGATGTGTCCTTAAGAGCATGCCAAGTTTATCATTTCTTGTGGAGGCTTTCACAGTGGAAATTTCCGCATGGACTTTTTATGAATTTTTGTTATGATAGACAAACAGCCGACAATGTGTACATTGTTCCCTCAACTAACCTGTTGTTTCCACATTGCATTTGGTTGGCTTTGATCCATAAAAGAAGTCATGAATAAGATATCATAGGTTAGGCCCGAATTGATCGCTAGCCGTAGGAGAATCCAACTTATACCGTATTCTCTAACAAAGGTTGTCCTACCGGAAAGCATACCTACAATGGGCGAGCAATGTCGCAGACTACAGTTGTACGCTCACTCGCTCGCTGCAGTGGATTGCCGTAAAACTTTCTCCTTTTGCAAATAGTTAGTAGCACCATCGCAGGTATCGCGTAGCGCTCCGAATAGAAGGGAGAACTTAGTTGACAACAACGGCTGAGGTTGATCGTGAGTGCAACACCACCTGTTCCAGCAGAGCGGCGATTTCCTCGTACGTACAAGGAAGCAACAACACCATTGCATCTAGTTCACGTTCCCAGAAGTCCGGTCTCATCGGCGCGGCCATGAATAAAAACTCACGAACGATAAATCAAATCCTATCGCTGAGCGAGCTAGTGGGCCAGCCAGTGCGCCATCGTGAGCGAGAGTCTCCGGCAGAGGGCGGCAAAATATTATTAATAAACATCACTAGTGGATAGGAGCTAGATCCCGAGGGAGTCAGACACGGGAAATGGGTTCTGGCCAAAAGCAGAACGGCGAAAAGAGCCAGTCTTTCCTATTGGCGCACACAGGAGAGCTACGGGTCGTGGAGACGATTATGTAACTCTGTAGGTGGTACTAACGTGTCTAGCCACGGTATTGGGTGCATGGGTCCCAACTTACTACACGCTGTTCCCTGGCTGATTAATGAGATTCAGTTGTGCTCGGATAACCTAACAGGGACGGGGCTCCTTTGATTCAGGTACACACTTGTGGCAAAATGAAAACGATTTGAACTACATTGCTGTACAGTATCCAGTGAACCTCAGTGCGGATGCGTTGATGTGGTTATTTGGTTTGGCGTATGAAAAACGCTGTAGATGAAATACGATGTGATAGCAGTTGATGTCATTATGTCGGATCTAGGTCTTTCTTTACACATGGGTAGGATCGCCTCTCTAAGCTAATGGTTAACTCATCCGGAGATCGGTCGGAAGGATCGTGCCACAAAATTAAATCTCTTAAAATGTTTACGAGTCGTTATTAGCCAAAATATCACTTCGTAAGAGTTGAGTTACTTACAAGAGCTCTGCTCGACAATGCCGGCTAACCATTACACTATCCCGTACAGGATCGATTGACCATTCCTTGCTTTTGCACAATGATAATTATGAACAACAGTAGTTTTCAGTAGTACAGTAGTCTTCCGTTGTACATCCCTGCATCGTTTTAGTTTTTTTACCGAGGCGGTTATGAAATCAAGAGGATAACAAGCCACAATCATCCAACTGCTTGCCGAATGACTGTGCCCCCCCCCGTAGCAGTCCATAGAGATGAACCTCACCGACGAGCTACTTGACTTTGCAACCCAGCGCTTTTTCAAGACTCACATCTCCGAGGTTTTCTAGCACTCGGTCAACAGCGAACGGATAGCTGCTATTCCCTACCCAACAAAAATCCACCGACATAGAACTCGCCTACCCATCTAAGCAGTGTCCCTTTCTTTCGTGTCATAAATATCCCTCTATGGGCTACGGTCCTCCTTTTTTTCCGGAGCAGAAAAGCACCGTTCGCCACCACCATCCCCATCCAGCAACCCCGTCCGATTCCCTCCTCGTCGTCGTCGTCGTCGAAGGCGAACAAACGAAGCGTACGACCCGTCGCTATGGCACCCCAGAGGGGTAGTCGTCGAGCCGGCTCTGGAGGCCCCAAATGGGAGGGGGTTAGTATGACGTAGCCCGTTCCAAGGGTTTTCACGGTGACTGCAAGAAAGAAGCCGGCCGGGGGCGGCGGTAGCGTCGCAAAGGCGAGAAAAAGTGTAACGGCAACAGGAAGGCGTATTTCAAGCCGAAACTCTCGAAGAGGACGACAGCACCAAGTGCTCGGGAAGCAATCTCTGCTCTGGCCTGAAGGTGCCAGGCCTGCTACAGCAAGGGCCCAGCAACAGATTCGCTGCCGGTCAGTAGCGGGCAACAAGAACTGACCCGACCGAATGAGCTTTCTTTTCGTCAGAGACAGAGGAGCCTTCACCCGGATGGCGTGATCAAAATCGTCTCCGGCTCACAGCCAGAGGACAACAAGGTAGAAAGCCTGATTCAGCGCCGGCTAGTGATGGTCATCATCTTTATATGTTGTCGTCTCGTAGCCGTAGCTGTAGTTTGTCGCTGTGTAGTTACTCTGTAGTAGTGGTAGTAGGTAGGTATACTATTGTCGGCAGCCCGTCTCGTGCACCGACAACGAGAGAGTTAGCTGAGGAAACGCGTCCCGAGATCTGTTGAAGCTTGATGATGCAGTCGAAAGAAAATGTGCCATGAGTCGCTGCAAGCTAGATGGCGTCGTCCACGAGAGCGATCCAAAAGTCAAACCACATGAGAATTGCAGCCATTGCACTTGTTAGCACATTGTTGATTTATTTTGACCACAGCAGAGTCAAGCCAAGCTTTCAACCCGGAATGAAGCGATTTCGGACTTTGCAAAAACATAATTCGAGCAAATTGGCTACGAAATTGAGTAAAAAGTAAATAAAAGCAATGCCAATATAATGTCTTGGCATCTTGCTTCTTTGCCCCAGCCAGTTACCAATGGGCAAACTAACCCAGTCGATTTGAGACAGATTGCCGAATTCGTCAGGAAATAATAGCGAATAACAACTGTTCTATATAGAACGTGCTACAATCTACTGCGGAATGAATGATGAGTGTGCCACCATCCGCGTGCCGACTGTGGTTCACCACGTTGTTGCTGGTATATCATACAGATATAATGCGCGTGTCATCGATGATTTCGTTGGTGACTTTCCTTTCGTGGCTTCGTTGTTCTCTCTCGTATCGCCATCGACGACGTTTTGTAGCCATTCGCAGCCAGTTTTGCCGACGAGTCACCACCGGTGCTTCGATGGCGACAAGAAGCGAATTGCCTCGCGGATCCGGACGACGACGACGGCGGACCGAAAGCGATGAAACGATAGAGCTAACAGTCTACAACGTCCGGTGACTGCTGCTGCTGCTTCTGCCTCTGCGCGTAGTCGCAGTGCCGGTAGCGGCGCAACGGGACAGGATCACAGATCTGCCGTCGTTGAAATTGCTGGCGCCACCCGACGAATTGATGGGTAGATGACGACGACAACAACAACGACGATGCCTGCCTTGAGAATTGGTGGCGATTGGCGACTGGTGACAACTCAGACATTGTGCTCGTTTGGAGCACTTTCCTTCGAAACTCGGTGCACGCTGCTGTGGGTTTGACGGCTGTGCGCCGCTCGATTTGGCAAGAATTACCGAGAAAAATTTTAGACGAAAAAATAGTTGAAGATGAGAAGGACGACAAGAAGGGATAAACGACGGTGTCATAAATAAAAGGCTTTTATTACTATGAAGGAACAGGAATATTATATGCGCAGTTTGATTATAGTACCGTTTTACCATGGATATGAGACAGAGCACAGTGAGCGATGTTAATCCAACGAAGGGGTGATTTTGCTAGTCAAAGTACAACAACGATCACAGAACTCAACTGGGTATATCGAAAAAGTCAAATGCGCCTTGATTAAGTGAGCCGGTGGGAGGCACGGAGACGCCGAGGATAAACGACAACAATGCACTGAGCAATAAGCTATCGCTCCGTTTGTCCGCTACGCCTCTTTGGTATTTTCCCATTTTATTTGATTCGATTTCGTCGTTCACTCACTTTTTCTTTTGACCTGCTCAGCAATTGGTTGGGTTCCTATGGGTTGTCGTGTACTGTACCATAATCAGAAAGTTCATGTTGAAAATCAACAGCCATAGGAAATGTATCTACCTGACTAAAATTTGTTTTCCCTTCAAATATAATTAGAAGATAAATTCAGCCCAACGTGCACGAGCCGGGACTATTGCAGTCTATTCGTGCATACACCTTCATCTGCCGCATCCGACACACGATCGGGATTCGGCAACACCCATGCGTTGTCTAATATCCGGCAACGCCTGCAGCCGTTGCTTAGGCTCGCATTGAAGGTAAAGCCGAGACAATAATCTGATACGAGCATTCCCTTCAAATTTCGTTTCATCCTGATCATATCATCCGCTTATACTTTTGTAGTCTTTCCTTTTGATTACCACCTCTGTCATTTCGCTCATGAAAGAATAATTTAATGTTAATTTTGAATGAATATTATGAAGTAGCAAAAGAAAATGCGTACCTTCATATCGCTGTGTTGGCCGCTTGTTGGTATCGTGATATTTTTGTCGTCATTAAAATATTTGGCCTGCTTAATACTGTTGTTATCCTTAAAAGAGTTGTTCCTTTCCTTATTACGCTCTCACATTGTCATTCTGCTGTTTTTTTAGCGAGGTACTGTTGGCGTCATGGTTCTTGCCATTGCACCCGCTAGTGTGACGACCTGTGACCAACCCTCAGCCATCTAACCAATGGCTTCTCGGGCTGAGGGTATTGGACGTTTACAGCCGGGCGCAAAGCTTTAGGCGCAATATTTTTAAACCTCTGAAAAAGCCTGACGCCCTAGGTTTGTTACGAACTGAGAAATGCGAGCGTACGGCGGCAACGTGGACACAGTGCAGACGAACAGAGGATCCCTGTCGACTAGCGACCGCTGTGGCATTACACGATACGCTAGGTGGCTGGCAGTGCCAACTGTAGTCACCACCGATGAAGGCGGATAAAAGGAAATCTATAGATTCAGACAGGGTCCAGAATACGAATGCAATTCCTTGGCACTTATTCTCTCGGTGTGGTGGTTTGAGGCTATAAGTAAAAAGCAAGCCAACGTGAACCGAGGATGCAAAAGAAGAGACGGCAACAGCTAAAGATTGGTTCGAAAACGAAAAGACGAATGAAAAAAGCAACGAGCACAGGCTACAGGAAGGAACGTTTTGGCGCGGGATCTTCGGGTGGTGGCGGTGGTGAATTCAGTTGCCGGTTAGAGAAAAGGCCATCAGGGAGGGTGGGTCAAGCCAGGGAGTGTACGATCGTTCGGGGATATATATTCACATTACTGTTTATTCAAACATACAGTAGGGCGGGATTTCTAGGGATTATGGGGGGGGGGGGGTGAGGACGACAATGTTCCGAGGAAGGCGATGGCATTGCCTCTCTGCACGGCGAGGGACAGCCGCTGCAGGAGGAAAGAGCCAGCGCGCTTGTCCCCGGTGGCGCGGATCAGCCTATGGTAGACCCCCTCGAGGAAGTTCGCAGTGAGAGGGCCGTGCCCGCCCAAGGTCTCAAAGGCAAGGGGGGAAAACAGGTGGGTTGCTTGGAGAGCGGCGTACTTCCTTAGCTTTGCCCGTTCCGCACGCGCTACTGCGTAACCGGGGATGGTTGCACAGTGGTTGACATAAGAGGGTGCTAGAGTGTCAACCACAGTGCCGTCCCAAACCAGGTGCTGCCCTCGATGGAAGGGGACAAGGGTGAGGCCGTCAGGGCGGCGGCCGTCAGAGGTGTCGAGGCCCTGTGGCTCCCTTGTGCAAGGAATACCGGCGGAGTGGAGGGCCCTCACGAGCGTGTCATTAAGCATCGTGTGTCGCGGATGGCGACCGGCGCTGCGTTCGCACGAAAGACCGTGATGGCCATTCGTTGCGACGGGGTCCCCGCAACGCTCGCAGCTGTGGGCCGCAACTACAGGGGCCCCGAGGCGAAGGCCCACACAGAAGCGGAGGGAGCGATCGTCTAGAGCAGTACCAAGGGACGAGGAGGGCAGCGCGTGGAGCCACGCCCCCGCACCAGGCCTGTCGACAGCCCGGAGGCGAGCTTGGTCAGCAGCGTGTGGCGCAGAGGCCAGGAGGGAGTCCCGCAGCTCCTGGTGCAGGGCATCGGACCATGCCCGCTGCTTGCTCTGTTTGTCCGGAGGGACCCGAGCGCGGGCGCCCGTCTGGTCAAGGGCAGCTTCCTGGGAGGCGGAGAAGTGGGCGAGCGCCTCGGGGGGGAGGACTGTAGCGACCATGTCGGCAACCGCCGTGAGCGACGCGGCGTAGCAAACGTCGGCCAAGCGGCGAACACTGAGAATGCCGAGGCCCCCGAAGCGGACTGGAAGGGTAGCCTGCGACGCCGCCTCCGGAGGGAGCTGGAGGTTCAGGATCGTCGTCAGCGCGTCCAACACCAAGTCGTCATAATCGTGAAGGGCTGAAGCCTCAGTGCCGGCCGGGCATGTCCTAAGCAAGTGCTGCATGCGTGCCGCCGAGAAACAGGACCGAAGGAGGAACAGCCCCTGGTGAGCCGATAACAGGGGCAGTCGGTCGAGCATCACGGCCGTCCTCTCGAGGCAACGGTCCAATAGCGGCCGGATGGCCTCGTCCGTGAGAGGGGAGCCGACGAGCTCGAGGGACAACCTCTGAGTGAGACGGCATCCTGGGAGCGACCGCTGGAGGTCGGGCTGCGCGTCCAAAGAGAAGATCTCGCACTTAGTGGGGTTGAGGGCGAGGCCGCTGCGCCCCTCGTAGTCGAGTACTCGCTGAACGTCGGAGGCGACGGTCGCCGGATCACCTGCCAACGTTCCGTCGTCCATGTACCACAGCCGCAGACGCGACTGGAGGGACACAGCGAGGGGCCGGAGGGCCAGGCAGAAGAGGGCTGGGCCCAGCGGGTCCCCCTGCTGGACCCCGCACTCTGAGCTGATGACGGCGTTGTCCATGATCAGATGGGAGGGACCACGATAGGCCAGGTCGACCAGAGGGAAGAGCCCAGGGACGTGCTCAGCAACCTCCCGCAGAACGAGATCTCGACGGACCGTGTTGAAGGCATTGCGAAAATCAAGCTTGACCAGGGCCGCGTCCGGATGAGCGTGGATGAAGGCGCGAGCCGCGTGAGCAGCGATCTCCGTCCCAGACGCCTGGCCGCAACCCAACTGGGTTGGGCCGAGCAGGGTCACGACCGTGTCCCTCTCGTTGACCCAGGCTATCTTAGCAGCCAGGCGACGAATCGTGCTGGAGCAGGCGATGGGCCGTATCGACCCGCCCCAGGAGGTCGTATGCTAGAAGGCTGAGAAAGCGGACTTTCCTTCGCGCTCACAGAAGAGCGCAGTCCGATCGACCCGCGAGGGGACGATTTCCCGTCGGAGCCCCCATCGGAGTTCTGGGGGAAAAGGGAGGTCGGTGGTCGACGAGTCAAAGAAACCCGCCAGTCATTGTGTACAGGCAGCCGACAGCTGCTGATCGAGCAGAGGGAGGCAACGCAACGCAATAGTTGAGAAGGCGCAGCGAACAGAAAAGGAGGAGGCCATAACAAACCGCCCCTGGCTCGCCTCACAGAGGGGGCGTTCGCTTCAGCCCCTCAGCACCAGTCACAGGCGAGCGTCGCATATGGCGACCAACAGCAACGACTGCGTCGTTCATTCCTAGATACACCGCCACACCGTGGCCAAATGGCCAACGATACAGCCTCGTCGAACGAACCGCGGCCGCTGATGGTAACCTCGGCTGCTGCCCTCCGACGCTATTCCCTAAGTGACACCAAAATAGGAGCTAGTGCCCCAAACCAATGCTGCCCGCATCTCTTCTCTCAGCGTTGAAGGTAACGGTGATTTTGTTCTTTTTTCGCGCCGAAATGCCGAACGGACGGACTCCAGCCATCGCCGATACCTCCGAGAGCGCGCGGTAGCAGCAGGGGAAAGAGGCAACGACCACACTCGCTCGGGGAGACCGGCAAAGGGGCATCGACTAAATCTCACAAAATTCACCTACAGCTAGCAATTGGGGTGGCCGACCAGCGATAGTCATTCAAGGAAGTCTGCTACCGTCCGAGGAACGACAACCGTCGACTTTGAACGACAGGCACGATGTGGAGGCATCAACGTGGAAATAACGACAGATGAAGTCAGCCCAGTTCTGACGGTGCAGTCAATTGGATATCGTCGTAATTGCCCGTGGGTGACATGAGGGTGAGGCCAAGCAAAGCCGGGGCTGATCGATACGACTCTTGCTAGTCGAATGTTGTCTACTAAATAAATTGTAGTTTAGGACAACAGTTTAAAAATATAAAAATAAGATAATATTTCTTGTTCCGTCGTCGGGTCAAAACGAAATGCCTCTTTCTTGTACACATCATTTTAATAATAGCAACTAGACTTTGTAGCGCCTCCGAGTACTGTCGTATCACATCAGCCTACTGTCTGCCCAGCAAGTGCTCCTTCCAGAAAAAGTGACAGGCCTTTAATATACCACTAAAATTAGTACCAACCTATACGCTATTACTCTGCTCAAAAAAGGATTTTGGTGATTGATGAAAATCACCACCACGACTTCCTATATGCCTTTACTTTGGCAGGTATTAATGTGAACAGTATCTCGCAATTAGTACAAAAGCCAGTGAATATACCAGCAATATTTAGGTGGTTG
Source organism: Stratiolaelaps scimitus (assembly GCA_019614645.1). Taxonomy (NCBI): domain Eukaryota; kingdom Metazoa; phylum Arthropoda; class Arachnida; order Mesostigmata; family Laelapidae; genus Stratiolaelaps; species Stratiolaelaps scimitus. The sequence continues at coordinate 3,937,021 of JABWDB010000025.1, read as the reverse complement.
TCACGTAAGTCATGTATCACCATGTATGCAAGATGATCTCTTGAGATTCCCTCTTGAAGTTAGGTTTTGTCTAGCGGCATCGTCGCGTTAAATATTAATGACTGTTCCCCGTTCTATCTAACACTAAAGAAAATTTCAAAGTTTGCACAGTATCAGGATATTGTATGCATATGATTCGCTTCCTTGCAAATCATGCACCAGCCCACTCGAAGGACGCCTCGTGACCTTTGAGTCGCGCCCTGAAAAGGGCAACGCTTTAAAGGGCAACCAATCGAAGTAGATGGACCGCTATTGTATTTGGAATATGCAAGTCTGAGTGTCTTGTAGTTCTTATTCAAATTAGATGCACAGCTAATGTTTTACATTGCGTCAAAATGCACATGCAATTTGAACTCGTGTAAACAACCGCATGATTATTCACTGAACGAAGCACGAAACCGTCCGGAGACGGTTTATTATTCCGGATAACCTGCAAGCATTCGGATACCACGATTCAGATTTGCTTTTGTTCACTTCAGACTCGTTTGTGACGCGGGCAGCTGTTTACAAACAACATCTGTTGTTGTCTGAAATCTCTCTGAGCGGCGTTGGTCGTTGTAACCTCGAGGATGCGTTGATTCATTAATACGACTCCATACAGTAAGCATGTGCAGCTTTAATAAGGAGAGAGAATCTCATGGATGGGTAACTCTTGCTACACAAACAAAAAAAATATCGTAATCAGCTCTGTGGAAGGTTCATTTATTTACGTCCTTTTTTTTCCTTCAAAATGAATAGTTTACATGAAATAATGTATAAAACTAGCGATCAAGATGTATGCATGGCCCATATATGGCTCAAAAGTGTTGAAACGATGCGACCAGTAGATAGTTAATTCCGTTTGTGAATACAACGGTTCCCACTATAGGGAGTCAAAAATGAGGAAATAATTTAAATTAAAACAGCAGTTTCCGAAATTCCCAACGGTTTACGGTGCCTCTAGCAGGAATCAGCACACAGCATAGTATGCCAACAAAAAAATCCAATGCTGGTTGTGTTTTCAACACTATTATCATCGTTTCATGCGAACACTTTGGAGCTGGAGGTGCCGCTCGCATTCGCATGCGCATTTCATGATGATGATAATGTAGATAATGCATAACAATAGACCTCGCCTTAAACCGCGCAACGCAAAGTGTCGCTAATTGTATATACATAGGTTTTTGCATACAGGCTTGACCAGTATGTCTTTCAAGCCTTGCTCATTTATATATATATATATATATATATAGCGTTTCGTAGTAATCGGAAATACCATTAAAGAGATGTTTATATTTGATTTTACCGGCCGTTTCTTTCGTATTCAGGCGCATGAGCTTTACGATAAAGAAGATACGGTATTTTAATGAGCGCTGGAGACTTCATTCATTTTATTCAAGCACAGTGCTGAGGTCGATCAGCTTTAAAGATCGTGGTAATCAAATATGAGGCGGAGGGCTTCGATTGCCAAGTACTGGTTTTCTCTCCGCAATTTTTTCGTGGCTTTGAGGTGTTGCTTGAGGGCCATAGTCTTCACACGATCATTGAAATTATAGAACAAGCATAGTGAATATGGCGGAACTTCGTTCTGGTACCATGTTAAAATATTTTGCCTGACCACTTTCCTTCTGCGGATAGCTTTTCCTAACGTCTAGAAACTGTCATTTTCATCAGGTTGTTTGAAAGCGAACACTGATTGTGGCGCTCGTATGTAAACTTCAGTATATCTATTAAAAGCTATATCAGTAATCAGAAGAATCACAAGTGCATATCCAGGCATTCATTTGAACACTCTCATAGCTCTCGCCGTGAAATCAATAATGTTCGTGATGCTCCCGATGTTTTGAATCCGTACCAGTTATTCTGAGGTATCAGTTAGGCGGCAGTCATCTTTAGCCAATCAGATACTACCGGATACAATAAGACTTCTCTCAGGCAGTGCACATATATCAGCCGAACTTAGCTTCCCCATCTCTCTTTCTCTCTCACGCACACACACACATATAGAGGCAGACACAATTCCGTCGTATATATATATATATATATATATATATATATATATTTATGTAGGTATAAACAGAGATTATCCTATCTCTTTCTCTCTCGATCTCTTGTCCCCTTTCTTGATCTCGAAAAGCAGCAGGAGCCTCTCGGTTTCCCTGCTCAACTACCAACAATGTCGCTCGTTTCCATTGCTCCTTGCTTCTGATTGCACAACACTTCCTCCTTCTGTTCGGATCGGAGGCAAGCCGGGTCAAGATGACGACGAAGCCAGGGCAGGCCAATTCCTAATCTTGAGCGGCACAGACTGCATCTCAAGACTCCTGCGCTACGCTACAGTAAGGAGGAAGGGCGCTCGTAGAGACGAACGAACCGGCTACAGGGCTGACGAAGTGCGGAGAGCGAAAAAACACAAGGCTGACTTAGTTCTCTAGCTGAGGCTAACTCCTCAGGGGATCCTCCCTCTTGCCCAGTGGAGGCGTTGGCTGGGGAATGTCTGGAGGCTGGGTGGGTGGCTGGGGGTCGCTCCAAACAGAAGGCGGCAAAAGGAAAACGAAGGAGAAGCGGACAAGGCGAGAACGAAGGAATGGACGAAGGAAAGAAAGAAGGACAATAAAGTGATTTGTGGCGATGACAGACCTTATATTGTCGTGCGATTGATGCGGGACGCTAGTGAACGGAACCGCACAGGCATTGGCAGTGCTGCTGTTGGTGGTGGTAGTGGTTGTCCAATCGGTAGCTGTTCAAGCATCGCCTCTCAACGACGCTGGATAGCATCCGCGACGGGGAGAGGCAGGCGAGGAATGGCGTGGAATTTCAAAGAGATGGTGAGTGACCACTTGTGCCGGTACCAAGTCAGTGAGCGACGGCGTAGCACAGTCTTATTGCACATCCAAACCTCCCAGAAGCCCCTGGATCCCAGAGCTCTTCTCCACAACCTCGCCCCAGCCGCTACCGTTCGTTCGTCCCCTCACAATAGGAAAATGGAGAACTGCACACAACATTGGTTCTGGCGACGGGAGCGGCAGCGGTCGTCGTTCGATCAGAGTTGAAATTTGCCGCCGTCGCTGCCGAGTCGACGAGCGACACCGGCAACGAAGTCACCAAGGGCAGTGCACGAATGGGGATGATGATGTGGCCAAGCGAAACCAAAGGACGAACGCCAACATCTCAAAGAATAGAAGGGCATTTGTCGTCGGCTACGGATGCTCCCAGCGACTCTCACCCAGTCGCTATCACACAGCTGACGGTAGTAGTAGTAGGTCGACAGCTGACCTCCTGATCGGATGTTTGCCCACCGTCACCGCATACTCACCCTGTTGACACCCTCGCGCGCAGACGCAACGACATATCCGAGCCACATAGAAAACTGAGACTGACGACGCCAATGTCTGATGCCCACGTCGCCTCTTTTCGAGTATTTGCTGCCCAAACGATCTACGGACAAAGAGAGAACAACTGTGCGGAAAAACGAGACAACAGTCGGGACTTGAAACCTCGGGACGGAGAAACAGAGGACGAAGAGAAGATGACGAGCGGAACGGAAAGAAAATTTCAGGTCGATGAAAATATAACGAGAAAATGGACAATTCGACTACGACAAAGGAAGAGTTAGAATAATAACAATATAATAATAACAAATGGAAGAAGATGGTGGGAGGGACAGACGTACATTAGCAAATTGGTGCTAAATGAAATCTGCAGTAAAAAATGCCCGCTAAAGATTTTGTGGGTATAATAAGTGGCAATGTTTAGATGTTTGCAATGTTTAGATGGTTCAAACATATAGATATATCCGAATAGTACTCATTCGAATTATTATATCTCCAGTGATTAATATCATGAATTAATAGCGAGTAGATAAAATTCAGCGATTAAAAAATAAAAAAAATTCAGTCTTGTCCCCTCTCTCCCACTTCAAGTTTATTATTATGTTATTTATAAATGTGAGCTCCGTTCCGCTCTGTAACAAGTAAGGACTAGTTTAGAATTCAGGGACCCCAGGTAACCGTATATATATTGTCGTTTCGGTTTCTCTGGTCTAGAACGAACGCTCACGTTGGATTGCCTTTCACAACTGGCAACTTCTATTTTTATATTAGATTATGCCCGGCCCTTCACCCATTGGACATTTCTCGGTTCTTAGGTCTATTTGAATTGCCCGTAGCTAAGTTTAGCAAAGATTAATGGGAGCCTTACACATTTCCCTTTAACCAGGCAGATATTATACGTCCATGTTTGTAGACACGGTGCCACTATACTAGAGCTACATAGCTTCCAGTATAACGCATAATGATGGGTGGTCACTCGAAGGGTTGTTGGACTTTACTGACTTATAAGGACTGTTTCCGTAATGTATTTTTAGTCGCGTATTAAGATATGTATATATATATATATAAATATGTTGTACATAATTGGCAAGTTCCTAGAAGGGCTCGTATAAAATCGTCTTCTATAGATGTCATACACTTGTGCGATACTGAGGTGCTTTGCGGTGGGCTATTCCAAACAGCAGCCAACGCCCTGCATTGTCAATTGGATAGCTGTTATTCCATTCCAACACTGCACTGGCTAAACCGGACGTTCCCAGGGTGTCAGAGCGATTACATCGTCGAGCCCAAGCGCCTTGCCTTGCGTCGGGCGTCGGCGAGGCACAAGTGTCGCTAAATGACAGTAAATAAACATACACACTTCAAGGAACGTGTCTCGACGCGCTGATTAGAACGCTTGGTGTGGTCCACTTGACCGCCGCTACGCTGTTCGGCGAACTCACCTGTAATGGACGCGCAGAGGAAAAAAATACAGCGAAAAATGCATTAGAAGTGTAAAACATATTATGTAGCAGAAAACTATGTATTGTTTCAAGTAACAGGTTAGCCATGCACAGACAAACAAAGCGCGCTGTGCAGCCTTATAGACGTTTTTGCGGCGATAAATGGAAACGGAACCAGGGTGGAACGGGACCAAGCGGTGTACGCCACAATAATGTCAACCAACCGGAACACATCTTCTCTCTCTCTCTCTTAGCGAGGATTTGTCAGTACTATCTCGCCACTGTTAGCTGTCCAATTGATGATTTTCGATCGAGCCCTTTAGTTACTCCTATACATAAATATGTATTATGCATAGGTATAATAGAACCGACGATGTCTGAGTGGTGCTCGTGTTTATCTCTATGCCTCTCTGCTTGCCTGTCTATGTGTGTATTTGTGGTACTCATTTGAAAAATGAATACGTGTTGTTATTCATTTTTCTTGAAATGTCTTTTGCCGTTTACACAAAGCCGCATAGTCTTTACTTTGATTCGGGTTCCGCAAGGTCGGGCGGGGTCCAGAAGCTCCATTCGATAATTGTCACGACAGTAATGGGCAGATGGGCTCTGCCGATGACGACGTCGTCGTCGCCGACACCGCCGCCTCATCAAAAAGGGAACCAATATATAAAATACACTGACTGTCGTGTTCACGTCGAAATAGCAGCGCTGAGGATAATATCACCAAAAAAAGGGACACAATTTAACAAGACGGTGATGAATGCAACTTTCTGGAATTGCACAATGTGAACCTGCATCCGGGAAAGTTGCCACACTGATTGACAGGTGCTACTATGTAGCTGGACGTAAGACGGTAGAACTGATGTGCTACCCTGCATTCGATGAAAGGACACCAACAAATAACTCGTCGCACACCAGAAACGTGTGGGCTAAACACATTTGGTTTCAGAAGAGCGAATCATCAGCAAGAATTACCACCAAGGACTCCGGGTTGTGGACGCAAACTATGGATAGGTCAAACAAGTTGCGAATTGTAACTTCCATTGAAATGTTGATTTGTGACGAGCCAAAAGAGAGTAACTAGAGCTCTTATCATTTCTGTCCCGATAACGAACAGTTCGTTGTTATCGCTGTCGTACACTCGGACCAATGGTCAACGTACGACAACACTTTCAAGTTAAACAACACTGTATATCATATGATTATGACTTCAATGCGTGAGATAGATATGAGTCAAGGGGAAAAAAGTGTCAAATACAAGCCAACATGTGATTTTCGCGCTAACCGGTGACAAAATCATTATCGTAACGAAGCATGAGCACCGTTCAGCGTTCTTTGTCATTCAGATAAAAAGCTCGGGGTGTGTTTCACGACCTAGAACACAATCGGGACAGCTGAGAATGAGTCGATGTAATGCAGACATCATGATCTTTCTGTCTCTCACAGAGTGGCGGAATTATCTCACACGCGATGTGGACTACTGTAGAACAGACGAATTACAATATCATATTATCTCTTAAGTCTAAAGTGAAGGATTCTTTTTACAGGTTTCTTTTTTTTATTCTTTTCGGCATATTATTATAGCGCGACAGCTCGAAACGCTGACAGTAGACGTACGGTCGCTGGTCGCTATCGCCACTGGGTAGACTAATGAGGCCCAGTAACAACAGCAGTCCGTTGTCACAGTGACGGCTGTACGTCTTTCTCATTTCACCTCCAAAACTTAAGCCTTTCGCGACGAACGAAGTCGCGCTGTCCATCGACCAACTGACTGAATGAGTGAGTGAGGAGTTCACCTCGTATATGAGTGCGTCTGTTTGGCTCTGTCTGTCTGCCTGTCTGCGTGTGTGCCTATATGTGTGTGCAAGCAATGCTAACAATGTGGCGGACCGTTCTGTCTCGATGAGGTCCTTTTACGACTACTGACTCCGGCCGACAAGGTCGTGAGAAAGTTAAAATATAGTCAAAAAATAGCGCCCGCCCATGAGTGACATATAGACACACCGATATAGAGGCAACAACCATCGTTGACAACTGCAGAAGGGCTGGGGAAGCAAGGGAAGGGAATGGTGGAGTAAAGCGAGCCGCCGCCGCCGGTCAGTCAGTCAGCCGCTAAGTGCAGACATAAAATAGATACCCGGCGAACAGTGGACTGTCGACAGTGTTAAATACAACTGTCCGTTGATGGGTGGTGTACAATAGCAGAGGCAAACGTCGGGAGCACCGCCGGAGCGAACCGACGAGGGTTGTAGTATTGTAGATATGAGGAGAAGTAGTGTCTTGTGGCCTGAACATAGGGCAGTATGTCAGATTCACTCGTTAATTACTATTAATATAGAAAAGAAAATTAGTTAAACAAGTTGGTATTGTATTAGCAAGTACCTGCATATCTTCCTGAGTTGGAAACGTAGTATATAACTAGGATAACGATGGATTGTAATGATCTTTTTGATCGTATCATCGAACTTGATAAATTTCCTGCTTGAATATGTATAAAAGATGAGGTCGTACATCGATTAGGTACCATTGGGAACAAATAATAGCAGGAGGTGGATAAGCGATAAGTTTTCTCGGGAATACTGTCTGATTATTATTCTCTCACTGTCTTTTCCTTATGGTACTGGCGGATTCCCGAAGGCTTTGAGCCTCTGCCTGAATATCGTCTTCAAGGCGATTCACGATTGGCTTTTGAGCATCAACGATCTATTCTCAGATATGAAAACAATATCGAGAACGGGTTAGATCATTCCGGCCTGATTTTAACCTACGCCAGGTCTTATGTGGCTAGAGCAATGTTGATCGACTCGTGGCTCATCTCTAGACATCAGGCACTCTGTCCGTCTGTGTACGTTTATAGGCTTTATAAGGGGGCATACTCCACGTCGTCTTTGCCGCGCAGCCGCCTCCTAAGTCCACAAGGCCTGATGCTATTATATTATAGCATAGCTCAACAGACATTCTGGCCGGGAGAGATAGAACGACGGGTGAGCGCGAGGGAGCCGAAAGATGAGCGGAATGGTGGACCTCAGTAGGGAAAATGAAGGAATGAGAGAAAGAGAGAGAGAAAGTGCGGCGATACACCGAGGCCTATCCCCCTCTGCAACATCTTCTGATTAGTATGTCAGAGAGGTGGTGCGCGGCGCAGGATGAAGCGGCGAGCAGACAGCTCCTAGGTCTTTGCTAGGACGCCGCAAAGTCCCCCCCCCCCCATCGAAGGGATCCTACAGCTCTAACGGGGAAGTTTATGGGGGTGGGGGACGGCCGGGGGATGGCAGCATCCAGCATCTTGAAGTGGCTCCTCCGGAAGGCGAGCAATGAGCCATACTCTGCGACTGCCGAGCAGAGAGGCGCTGGTCCCCATAGAGAGGAAGAGGAAGAAGGCCTTCGTCGGTAAGTCCCTGGGAGGCATGGAGTGTGAGTAGCAGCGCGTCGTTTGGAGCCACACCGCCGCCGCCGCCTCCCTGCCACTGCAGTCCACCCGGTTGCGACTTTCGTTGGCAAGGCGTCGTGCACAGACGAAGCTAGCAGAACGGAGCTAGGAGCTGGGAGGGGCCTCCACTCTGCATCGTGACGGTAGCGGCGACGTGGAGGAGGCAGTTTTCCGAAGGAGCCAAGTACAAGAGCAGGGGGACGGACACTGTGCGGGGGCAAGTGACTTAAAAACGCATCAAGTCGCATGAGATGGATGAGAGATGGAGGCACTTACGAGGGGGCTACTGCTGCAACGGACGAAGCAGTCGCGAAGATGAACGTGGAGACGAGACAGCAACCAACGCCGACCCGTGGGGACTGTAGGCGTTCACCATAGAGGGTAGCCTCATAGGGGGACATGGGGACGACGCAACGAAAGCACAACTAGAGGGCGGCAGGATCTCTACTGAGACGATCCTCGTGCGTCCAAGGATAGAGCAGCACTGTCTGCATCGGCACTAGGCATCTGCAGGGCGGGTGCAGGCCAGTTCACATGACCGTTGATGCGGCCGCTGCTGCTGCTGCTGCTGGTACCACGACTGAGCGCGTGGGTGGCACAAGTTATCATCGCGACGGCGGTGGTGCCACCGCCGCAGCCATCCCCACCGCCTTGAAGCCAGAGGACGAAGCCGATATACGATACAACAGACATCTTCTTGAGTCCGTGGAAAAATTGACGATATGATTCGCCTCAATTGCTACAGCAGCAGAAGCAGAAAATACTCTGCCAGTCTACCGTATGGTGATCCCCTTGACATCCTCAACCCATTCTCTGATACCTCGAAGAAAGGAAGAGAGGGTGAGAGAGATAGAGACTCAGTAGTCGAGTAGTTGAAGTTCGTTTGCTGACTACGAACGAGTGCGCAGTTATTTTTCCGTATTCAGACTTACCCGTCTCTCAGTCGTGAATGACCTGAATGTAGGAGGCGAATAGAGAAGATCATCGGACGTCGAAATCGGCCAAGGCTGACCATCGACGTTTTTCGGTAAACATGACACAAATCCCTGTGTCATAACCAAAGATAATCGTGATACTAACCAACCTAATATTCAAACTTATCTTGTGCCAAACTGAAATCTTGTGCTCATTGTTCATACCAAAGTCATCCATGAATTCGACTACCAAATCAAAATCGGTACTTCACGATGAGAATTCTTCGGATGCAACCTTTGAAGGGATCAACTGAATGCCAAGCAAACGTCAAAACGTTACCACTTTTTCGTGTGGTTTGACGAATCGGGCAAGAGCTCTCCCAATACATCCTGGTGGTAGTCACGAATGTTGCTTCAAGAGCACACAGCAGTGAGCAGAGGATGCCTGTCTCGTCCCCAAGCCCACTTGCGCTACGCCGCCCTCCCGAATCCCACAATCGATTTTCGAATTGCCATGACATACGGACGGCAGTGCAGCGTAAATCTGTTGATAAGTCTCAATTCGGGAGAAGCCCTAGGTTTTCCCCCCTCTAAACGTTCGTGCCGCAAACATGGAACCGGCATTGAGACACCCCAACAGGGTTCGAAATAGCAATACTTAGATAGCAACTTCGTGCTCAATTCGAAGACATGAGGCCATTTACTTGATTCGATCGCCTTCTCAGGATCGACTCATCGGCAGCAATTGTCGCTCATTCACGTGCCGTCTCCTTCAAGAAGAAAGAAGTGATACTTCGTCGTTCAGTTCAATAGTCCAACATTAGGAGGGTAACAGACAACCAACCAATGACTCTACTGAGTTGATCTACCACGACTCACTCACCACAGCTGGAGAAGCGTAAATGAGTTGTTAAGCGTGTTCCAGTGGTGACTTTCGTACCAGTAAACTGCCAAAATATGACGGGGCATCCTGACGTTAACCGCCAGGAAAACACCTGTATTGTTCCCCGCCTTAGGTTGCGATCCACCAGTCATATTTACTGACAATAGGATCGAAAGCAAACGGGTTGTCAGCATTCAGGCCAACGTGGCTAGGTTAGGTAGCTTGCGTGTCTCAAGCCAAGAATCCAGTGCCTATATATGGTATATGTGGAGTCAGGCAGAGACACGATAGATCATACATAGCAACAAACGGGGGTGCCTCAGAAGTGTAGACATATAAGATCAATCCAGGGCGAATAATGGCGATGGTAGATTGGAGTCGAAAAGTTAAATTTACGTGGGATAACATTACCGTAGTATTATAGTTTCTGAGAGGAGGAATTTTCTCTTGGTACCAAAACGCTGTACGGATAATGATAGTTTGACCTGCGAGATGGCACCTACGAGAACATTTGGTTCATAGTTGATATCTCTGCTTTTTAGATTTGTCTGGTTGCTGTAATCACTAGCTATGGCATCATTACGTTATGTGCATAGAAAATGCTCATCTACTACTAGCCGAGTATTCAAATACAGGCAAATGTATCCAATGAGAAACTAATACGCAAAGTCAAGTAGAGTACAAATCGAATAGAACGAAGGAGTATATATATATATATATATATATATATATATATATATATATACTCCTTCGTTATATATATATATATATATATATAACGAAGGAGTATATATATTATATATATATATATATAACATAGCGTAAAAACAAATAACTCTGCGTTCTACTGGCGATAACCGACATACTACGAAAGTCAACCATCCTCCCTCCGAAGCAGACTATTCTCGTAATAAGCATCACAATGAGTACGATTCACATATTGACGTCTATTCACTTCCGATCGAATTTTGCTTTTAAACGCCTTTCGTTCATAGGCATTTTTCAATGCACAATGAACAGGCGGACGGACCGCTCAGGCCAGTGAATCGTGCGTGTATCAGTGGATAGGCCTCATGAACTATCACCAGTCAATGTCTCATAGACAGAATTCAATATGCAACAACGAAACGGAAATCAGTGAACAGGGTAGCTCCGATGAAGTCAAATTCCAACTCATTGATTGTGTCTCCCTCACGACCGATTGCACTACCGCCCGCCGTCCCATCAAATGCCAGAGTTGCTCATTTTGTACTTGTGTGCACGTGTGTGCTCAACATCAGCTCGTCATCCGCTTACCGCTGCAGTGAGCGGTGGTGATGGCAGAGGCGGCTCTATGACGCGGAGACTACAAATCTGCCATAATAACGTCAGGCGACAAAGTGTGCGCCCAATAAGCGACACAACAGCCGAATGACAGGAAAGTTGCCGGCGCGACTTCATTCATCCTCATCATCATCATGATCAGCACGGGACGAGGCGAGGCAGGCCGTCAGAATGAAGCTCTGGACAGGTAGCAGACCACCGGAGCGTCATCCGACATTGGCGGCTGGTGATCGCGATCGCGTACAACGAACGGTCCCTTGTGACACTGTTTGGATCAAACAACGTTTGGATATGCCAGCAGAATCGCTTATTTTCCCTTGGTGACTACACATTCAACGAGCGGACACATCGAATAATTGAATATATGGCGCATAGGCCAGGCTAGAACAGGTTATACCAATAATAAAAACGAAATTGATACCAAATCAATAAACGAGTTAAATAAAATCAGACGAACACCGGTTGAATTTAAGATGAGTGAGTTTCGACGAGGCGTTTTAATCGTATGCGTAAGAAGTGGCAAATTTGACAGAAAAATTATCTTTAATGATCTAACGACTGTGGACTCGGCATACATTGAACGTCCGTAGGCAGTGATCGTGTCAATTTGATGTTTGACGATTTGAACAGGCGATGCCGTCGTCTGTAGCTTGTTGACAGCACAGAAGCGCCAGAAATCGAAACAGTGTTGCGTCTGTCATTTCTACGTTTATACAGACAGAGTCATCATTCTCTATACGTTGCATAGTTGCGTTTCCTGAACCCTTCAATATTTATACAACTTCCGCAAGGGCTGCTTCGTGTAGTGTATCACTTCTTGTCTCCCGTCTCCAGTCAGCATGGGCCACGAGAGTATCGTTACCAGCTTCGCGAAGTCGATGCTATAACTATTTTCACGCGAACCGCTTAATGGGGTTTGCGTATCCAACCGCTCCGTATAAATATGTTGACCACATTTATCCAGGCAGCCAATCGAATATGCAGTTAAATGGCTAATTGAGTTCCTCTACCTAATGGGATACTTTTCTTGAATGAATTATATTTGATTTTCTTTTTTTCTATGATTATGCTGATTATTAATTAGGCATTCATAACTCAATCGTTATGTTGGTAACATCCTCATCATGTCACTGTGCCAACGATTATCTCTCTCCATTACACCCTTATACAAATTGTAATAGAATATTGAAAAAAGTGTAAGAGAATACTATGAATCGATCCACTCTTGAATCAAGATTAATTAACTCGAATGATGGCGTACTGTGTGGCTGAATTTCCACACAAGATAGCTTTCGTGCAAATTGGTTTTGCGAACTGGCGTATACTTTATATCAAACGAGCAAGCCGATTCCGGTTAAATTTGTCAATTTCCAACATGTCTGCGCCCTATCGGATTGCCAACCAAAGCAGGTCGGCTATTTAGGGATTGGTTGAGAGAAGTTATTAATAAACGCGCAGCGCTATTAAACAGCCGCAACATTCCCCCGACTTCGTACCACCTGCTGTGAATTGAATTCGTAAGCTTATCCAGGCCATGCACAATAGCAAATCGAATCTTCAAATCAAAACACGCCCAGACGGACACACCTTCGATAGGGACAATCCTGAGGTGTAATAAAATAATTATTATTGTCTACGGACTGAGCATCGTTGTCTATTAATTTGACAAAGAAAAACAGCTGACATCACTGACTGTCTTTTTCCATTACAAGCCTCAGGGGTCTCGTCTCAGTCGACGGGTCGGCATTACGTTGCGCATAGCGCTCTGAGCCCCGATCAAATAAATTGACAATAATACTTCAAGATCTAACTTCTGGATCCTTTGAGACATTTGAGCATGAGCTAGCGCAGTCATTTACATCGATATGGGTTCACTTATCAAAACATACGTCAATTAAACAACGAAAAAATCCAAACAGAGCAATGATGACGGCGGGTAAACTCAAGCAAACTGGATCGATTTGTTCATTTGTTCCATGAAACTGTCCATTAACTCAGACATATTTAATAGGTAATAATGGGTATCTTCTCTTTCACCCTAATAACTATTTAATCTAAAAACCAAAGCTTGGCTACAGATGAACGAAAACAACAACGTCTCGCCATCAATGAGCGAAATTAGCTAACATCAATAACGAAACATGAGCGCAATAACATCAGCACTGCTATTTTTTTTCTTCGGGGGAATGTTAAGGGAATGCATGATGCACATACGTGTTGAACGGTCCATACCAACGATACACGTGTGGGACTGACAAACCGACACATCAACCATTGCTGGATAGTAACAGTAAATAGCTGAAGAAGCTCGAAAAGTAGATGCACCAGAGGTTAGCAGCACTTTATCTGGTCTTGTTACGGAGTTCTCAAGAAAATGTCAAGTGAAGAAGACGAAGAATATTAACAATGGGTTAGGTTGCCATCTCATATTGAGTTTGATATTGCCGTTTCATTAATTCAAAACCTCTTATAGCTGTATTGCATTTTAGTGTGTTTCGACTGAGATATAAATACAATTCATCTGTCAGTCTGTCTGTCTATCAAGAATTAGTGGACCATTCCTCTGGGATCATGTGTAAAATAATTAGCCCTCGCTGATTATAATGATTATGATGATGATTCTGGTGTACGGTCTGCACTTAGCAACAACAATAATAATAATATTAATAATTTCAAATAACATAATAATTATTATGACAATAATGATAATAACAATATAAGTCTCTTGCGGATATGCGCGTAACTCCGACACGACACACGATATGATGTTGCGCATGTATGTCACTGATAGTTCCTTAACGTCTTAATTATTATGATTATAATTGATGCTAATAATTGCTCACAAATTCACCGGTGAATAGAGAACGGATCAAAGGTTCAATGTTGATTTTCTGTTGACCTTCCGCTCGTCGATGCGCAAACATGAATCGACGAAAACTTGACTCACCCTAATTGATCCTCTCCATTAACTGAGTGCCAGTGTTTACTTTACGATTCCTCGAGCGAAGATTTAATTGGTCTGATTGTAGCCTGCTATAATTATCGCCATTGACAATCCACGGGCAAGTGCTTGAATTTTAAGACTAATCTATATAGTGACGTACCAGACCAGTACTAAACCCGAATATCGAAATAATCTAAATCGCTGCGTGCGAACGATTTCAATGGGGGTCCACAGCAGCATAGCATGCTCGCTGCGCTTGATGCTAGTTTGGCTTTAATATAGACACGCACTGATATTAATATAAACAAAAAGATAAGCTGAGCATTATTAAATGTAGCATTAATCCCTCATTATGTCAAATCGTCCAACGTTGACTGCCTCAGAGTTCCACCCCATTGCCTGCTTCGTCACGGCGTCTTAAACAAACGCACACTAGCGACAATAATAACAGCATCAGCATAAACAGTACAATCAAAAACAACAACAGTAGATTGCATTAGCAACAGTAGGAAATTCCTCAATCATTCTACGCAAGCGATTATCTATTTATCAATGTATATCTATCTCATAATAAATTGTCATCCGCAGAATCGGCCGTCTTCTGCGTCACCCTAGCCTCTCGCGGTTGTTCCGCCAACGTCGCACAAATAAGGCACACTCTGTCTCATCTCTGCTGCTTTCGTCGATCGTCAAACAACGAATGAAGTCGACGAATCATCTTTGGTCACAATTTTTGTGCACCGTTGAATAATATTGTTGTGTTTTTTTGGTCGATTTTTTTTTCCAACCCAAACGATAATCGAACACTAGCCGAAGAGACCTGCTCCGGTGAGCACGATGAAATCGACGGTGTGAATCGAAGCATAAAGAGACTGAATTGACTGTCTGCTTGCTGGCCTGCCCCCTCCGCTGGCGTGAATCTCACTCTGAGCACAGCTGGGGCGCTTTTCCGTTTCCCGGTTTTGGTTTCCCAGACAAGAAAGCAGAAGAAGAAGAAGAAGAAGAGGAAGAAGCAGTAGCCGAATCGTACGCATCGCTGACACAACCGTTGTCTGCCAATGTTATATTTAAGCATTTGCTAATTGTTAACCTAAGGTTGGACATAAGGCATTTTCTGACAATGTCTGTATTTGACACGACGATAACAACAAACAACAACAAGCAGAGATTCGAATAAAGTACAACGTAAGCTATCGCCAATAACGTTTTTCTCCGCTTACACACACTGTTACTCTAAGCCTCACTAGACGGCGCTGTTTCAGAGAGCATATCTCAACCATATATAAACATTGCTTCACTCAACGTTCAAACTAGCAAGGTCAGACGGAAACTGCTCAACCCTCAAGCTAGTCACACAAGCTCCTACCTTGTCATACAGAGTGATTCGAGAGATGCGAGCTGCAATTCACCACTTTACATTTATACGCAGACGATTGAACAGGAAGATCGATTATGACCAATAACGCCTCTAATTAATTTGCCAAAGAATAACTACACTAGTAACCAAGGAAAAGTAGCCGGCTCTCAGGTCCTAAACAGACCCCCAGCTTCTTCTTGATACCAGACGTCTTGTTTTTCTTTCTGTCAAAATTTAATAATGCAAATCATAATGAAGGACGAGAATCAAACTTCCTTCAACATGCATTTGCAACACTACCCGTGTTCATGAAGCCATTATTCTAGTCACTCCAGTGTACCCAGGTGTAGGTTAGGTAGGCAGACATACAGAGTAGGTGCTACGTTGGCTACACTCCTTTGTCTTGTTACATTCTTCGTACCACATTTAATACCTATAGACCAGAAAATAACAGCGTCTGCGTTTTAGGAACATGTGCTCAATCTTTAAAACTGCGCAGGTATTCCCTAACCTTGTCTATCTGTCGACGATTTCATGAAAACTAGTCAGTTTGACTGCTCATTCACTGCGTCAAATGGAACAATTTCTTGCCGGTAGAGAATGACTGCTGTTGTGTATCCGGCCCGGCACCCTCGTGCCTCCCCTGTCTGACATATTGTTTCTGAGCATTGGACGGGCATTTGAATAGTACATGTGCATTATGTCTCGATTTATAAATTCAGTTTTGAATCCTTTAAATCAAGAAACCTTTTGCATAACTGCCACAACATCTGGTTTTAGCACTCCCAGCGATTGTCCGACGATTTCACCACCGCAGTATGAAACGGCCAACGAAGACCAACTTGTTCTTATTATTGCTGACCATTGTTCAGACGTCACCAGTTGCCATCGCTATTATTCTTGCAATGGCCGCTGCCCGCTGGCTTGGCCCATCATGCATCCGTCCATCCTTCATCGTATTGTGATGAAGTCGATGGTGGTGATTGAGTTTCAACTCTACATCTCTCTCTCTCTCTCTCCATCTCTCGGTCTGTCGAGATGTATTCAAGGCATTCGTCGTTCACTTCTTGCTCTGATCGTAACGCATTACGTACACGGTTTGCTCTTCGGCGGAACACGTTTTCGCGCTCCAGTTTCTGGCGCAAGAAACATCTCCTATATATCTTCACCCATTCGACGAATAGAAGACAACAAAAATTCTTCTCTTCAACCTTTTTTGTTGGCTGATTTCCCGCTAGTTCCTTCTTCTTCATCTTCTTCTTCTTCTTGCTTAGTCCGTCAGTCAATCACTCTTTCCCGCTCCTGTTCGGCCTCACCATCCAGCCTCTCGGTCGCCCGACCCTTCGCCAGCCTGCTTTTAGCATGTTCGTCTATGAGCGGAATTTCTTCCGTTAGTCCTTGCCAACCTCTAGTGCCATTATTACTATTGACTGAGTTGCTCCCGCGGAGGCAAGCCGCGAACGCGGTTGGTAATGTTGCGAATTCGCGCAATATTCTCCATACATTCGCTTCTCCTCTAGCAATTCCTCAACATGGCTCTATTTGACGTCTCCTCCCTTTCTCTCCAACTGCCCTCCCCCCCCCCACGCTCGCTCACTATCTCTCTTTTATCAGCCAGAGAAGCAATTCTCGCGTTTGCTAAGGAGTAGAGACTTGAAAGCGAGCACGACTACACATCGATGCTGCTGCTGCCGCTTCTGTTAGTAGAATTTTTTTTGGCTACTTTTCGAATATCTTTCCGTTCGTTTCCATTCTGTCTTCGCTCGGTTTTCAAATACACGCATAGCAGCAGGACACTCTTTGAAGCACACGGGCGCACGCACACGTAGAGACAGTTACATGCCCACACAAACGTCGACACATAAACTACTATTTGGCAAATTCTCCTTTACTTCTCTATCTCTGTCTCTATCTTTTTCGCTTTCCCGTTTTCCAGAGAGACAGAGAGAGAGAGAGAGAGAGAGAGAGAACGTACAATACAGCTGGACGGATGAACATCATCGAATCATCGAGTTGTCGTCGTTGACAATCCATTTGGCGCCAGCAGCTATCGACAAGCAGCGCCTTGAACCGTTATTCGAGCAAATGGAGGCGAAGCAGCCGCAGCCGCGGCCGCCGCCGCCGCCGCTGACGCTGCCAACTCAAAAGCACGATTTTCGTCACTGGACCAAACGGAACGTACGAAAGAACGAATGGAGCAACTAAACCAAGCATCGGTCGTCGGCGGACCGGTCCGGCACTCGAAGCCGAACACGAGCCGCAGGAGTGTAAATTCGCTTAGCGCAAAAGTAAAAGTAACCGGGGCTTGGGGCTGATTTTATTTCACTTCTTCTGGTGTAGAAGAACCACCACCACCAGCAGCCAATGTAGCAGCCTATGGTAACTCTGGCTGCTTCTGCCGTTGGCGGTGCCGCAGAATTTTCTGGTGTCCGAAGTCGTCGAAACCATCGGCGCTTTGCTTCGTCGACTTTCGTTGTCGCTGCTGCCGACGATGTTGTCGTCGTTTTTGCCGCTGTAGTCGTAGAAGTAGTAGTAGTACTACATAGTATTAGTAGTGGCGGCAGCCTGGTAGTGTTGTCGTTGTTGTATTCTGCGGCAGTTGCTGACCCCAATTTTCTTCGTTCCATAGCGGACTTTACAGGCGATAGATGGATATGCTGTTTCGCTTCTGTTACTACGACTACAATGTATGCCTTGTTCTTCGCTTTCGTAGACGATTATTGTTAGTCGATGGGGCTGGCTCGCTGTTGTCGACAGGCGAATACGATCAGCGGGCGACTCATCGACAGCGGCGACAATGCCAACCACAACAGGATCGGTAACAACAACAACAACAACGACGAGAATATAAGAAAAAAAATAACACGCGGCACACAACAATATAGCCAGACAGACGGACAGACAGTCCACGGAGTGAAAATCTCACAGAGAAAGAACAGGGAAAAACAACACAGTGGCCAGTGGTAGAGTGGTGGCAGACTACGCTACTGGATGGATGAAAGAAAAGAAAGAGAGAGGTCTATGAGCTCTGGCCGAACAACAAACGTCGGTGGCAACGCCGGCGACTACAACAACGATGGATCTGGCGGTAGTGAAAATCTTTTGCGGCTGCTGCTGCTGCTGATGGTGATGACTACGGCGTACAATTTCTGCACTTCACGGAAGGCAATAATGGTAATAGCCAAGTACACAAGTATGAGAAGAGAAATGTACACACAGTTTCGTTTTGTCGGCACATTCATTGGCCCATTAGCTTCAACAAGACAACAGGGATAAGTGCCAGTGTCGGTGCCGTACTGCCGGAAGAAAGCGAAACGCAGCCACAGGAGCACGGCTTGAATCGCATTTTCTGTGCAAAGCATTGATAGCATTGTAATAAGCTTGCACGGTACTTTGCTTTCGAAATAACCAATATAGGGCAGCTTCTGTGGATGTTGGTAAGCAATCACAGTGGCAATACATTCTGATTTGTTTACTACCCACTGAACAGATTAACGGGTTTGTGGCCATTTTTTTTTTCAATTTTTCAATGTGATGCCAATCACGATATAGCGGTGACAAAATCATAGATGACGGATAATTTTCGCCCTGTACATCTGAGACGTTAGTTTGGAGCTACAGCCGTACGCCGATTGGAGTAACACCGGTCAGACGACTCGAACGAGAATAGGAGAATCTCGATACAGCAGCAGCTGTAGTTAGCGAAAGCTACTGCTTTTCAATAACCGGCATCTTTTTTATTATTCTGCTGATATAAGCTCGTTTTCCTTTTGTTATCGCCTATTTAGAAATTCTCCCTTCAGGCAAATCTCCTGGCGAAGATTCTTGGCCGCTTAGTCACCCGTTAGTAACACCGGAACGCCTCCCGCAAGGATACGACACAGAGAGATTAGCTCAATTTTGCGTTCGTTTAGAGCAATTTGCCAAATGGTCGACGATGTCGTCCAGCAATGACGAACAGTATAATAATGATGATTCTATTGACGGCACTGAAGTGCCGCCGTAAAGAAGAAATCGGAAAGTAATCGCTAGGGCCTTTCTGTCCCTCTCAATCTCTGTGTTACAACAAATCGTAGTTAAAGTGTGCCCTGTGCCAAATGCTGGCCAAGCGCGGACACTTCATAGCAACCGTTGAGTTGGTCGTGTGGGTGTGGCTGCCAATCTCATTGGCGCCCTGTTCCTTTCCACGGCTCGGGAAGCTGCTGCGTATGGCTCCACTTCGATTGCATAGAATACGTGACGGATGACTTTTACGTCGGCGTACGGCGGCGGCGGCGGCAGTAGTAGTAGTGGAAGGAAGGAAAGAAGAAAACGTTGCTTTGAGCACACCTTGAAAATAATAATTTATCGCTTAGCAATTACAAATCTATCAGATTGGTCGATCAACGACGAACAACACATTCGTCGTTTCAATTGGCACCAAAATACACAAATGACACAGGTGTCTATGCATTTCAGTGGGTAACTGTGATCAGTGCCAGTAGTGGCAGCGCAATATGCTCGTGTTTGGTTAGTCATTGTTTGCCACTTCGAATAGCCAACCTCATGCAAACTCCAAGTAAAAGCATCGTCAATCGAATGCCGTTCTAGTGTTACAATTTAAGAATTTCATAAACTTTATGAAACAAATAACATATATATATATATATTTAAAGAATGGTAGCGATTTTACTTTCCAGTCCATATGATTATAGTATTATAATATTACCCGCTCTTGCTGCAAACCTTCGTATTAGGCTAGTTTGACTCTGGGACGAAATATATTATTACTACAATCTATCATATTAGTCAGCCAAATGATGCGGGTTTAAACTTTTGAAAAAAAAACAACCACGCTGAGCATGATATATATCTAGCCATCTGTCTCGTTTAGTTACTTTACAGTCTTTATTGTTAGATGGCTCAGGTGGCATCACCTCTGTAATATCACCACAGCTCACCCTGATATATCAATTACTACAGTAATCGTCCACCGTGAGAATAGGCCGACGAAATTGCAGCCCGCGACACATGAGCAATGTCCCACAATTGTCCAACACACCTTGTGGCGGCCTTGATGGATTCGTACGATCCGTGATAGAGTTGCTAGAAGTTGGCATACGCCAACATCGCAGCGCGGACAGGCGAATGAAAGGATTGTACTGCATTTGCACATTTTCTCCTTGATCGTTTCTCCCATCTGTTTATATGTTCTCATGGGGAGGCCTCTCCTTTTTGGTGGCGTCGCGACCGTTAGCTAAAGCAAGCACACCACCACAGGTGGTATGGCCCTATTATATGTTGTGGACAATGCCCGTGTATAATATGTCCACTCGCATTACCGCTCCGAGCAGATAGATCCATTCTTTTCGCCGTCATTAGAAGGGATGACGATGACCCGATGCGCATCCGGCTGGGGCATCTTCGGTGCTTCACATCAAGGCGACACACTTTGCCAACGCTGGCTACGTCACCGCTGTAGCTGCCTTTTTTTTCTCGTACAGCCCTTATAGAGTTATTATTGCTTACCTTTTTCTAAATCATCATGGAGAAATGAAAAGAGATGGCGTCTGGACAACCACATGCTTCATCATGAAATGCTTATTTCTTTTTAGAAGAATCAAAGAAAGGTGATATGTACGCTCCACTAAGTCTGCGACAAATCCTCAGCAATCTACACACAACGTCTGTCGTCGTTAATATTGCACTGTAGCAGAACTTTACATCGTAGCTGTTGGTTAAATATGACATCGATCATGTGGCCGAATTTGGCGAGAGGTTATGCCACGGTACTAGTTGGCATCCTAGAATGCGGACGCTGTTCATCCTCTTCATCTTCTTCCCATATGGTATTCAGCTCGTGCTGTGGACTGTGGTCTGTGTGTATACCTTGACTAAAATCGCTTTTCTGCTGGTTTGTCTATCTCAGTTTGGTTGTCCATAGCCCAGCTCTCGTTTATTGAACCCACCTTTTGTCTACGACAGGTCACTAAAGTAGAGATGAAGTAAAGATGAAACTTAAATATGATGAGGGCAGGACTTTAATTGTAATTCTCTAAATTACATCCCGACAGTGAGTCACTAGTCACCTATATGGCACACGGATCCATTTGTTTCCTCTTCGAGAAAATTTTGAGTTTATCAACGAGTGCATGGGCTAAGCTCTTGGTTTTAGCTACTATTGCTAACCTCAATATCGAGGCCATATACACTACGCGTACTTAATGCCCCTATGACGACTCATTAGCACATTTACACATACACACGGGGCAGCTGCCCGTTTCAGAGTGAGTTAGCTAGCCAACTAACGAACAAGGGATTTTTATCCCGCCATTCGCTGCAGGAGATCCATCGATATTGATCGTTAGACAAACGATAGTAGTCAACCACAAGCATGACAAATACGAGACGTGATCCGTTTGTGCCACAGCAGGAACTCCAATTGTTAATGCGATATTTGTCGCACAATCGTTTGGGGAGGCTTCATACTGCGGAATACTATACGTCAAATAGGCAGGGACATGTCTATTGTGGCGCACGCACCCAAAATAAATGCGATCCGAAGGATAGCTATGTCGCGACTGGTCATGATCTATCGCGTTACCTTGTGGTGTGACGTCTTTGCGACGAAATATTGGTACTCCTCCTAATCTCATTAGTTGGACTTCCTCATTGAAAGGCTGACGTTAAGCAATCGTACGTGGGTATTACAATCTGATTAGTTCGGACGCCACCTCAATAATCGACGTGGTGTCACTTGAGCCGATAAGGAACGCCACAATCCGTCACACTACGCTCTGTTCTGCGCCAGTCTACTGTTCCAAATATATTAGCATTGCAAATATGTATAACCTATGAAATGATTTCATATCTTGTACATTCAATTCTTATACTCGGCGTGTTCTATGTCGGTATAATAACCAATCGCTTGTAACTTAACACCCCGCAACGTTTACAATAAATTACTGATAATTAATCAATCCAACCGTGAGTTTTGCGACGCAATGTTCAACACATGATAGCTATACTACTTAACATGATCTGAGGCGAATCACAAATCTCTAGTTCGGTTGCCATCACTTGCGGCCGCATGAAGGCAAAGCGTCCTTGCTATTGAACAAATTGCCTACTGGTTCGAAAATTAGTTGGAAGAGTGAGACTCATGCGAACGTCAAAGTAGCCAATTGTCAAACACAAAGATCAAATGTTTCCACGTATGTACTCAATGAAAGTTAGCTCATAGCAAGCCCCTACTTCTTGTTCGAGAAAGTTGTGGTTGTCACTTTTGTCTTTGCTACTTCTAGAAACGAGCTCATTTCCCTTGAATAGGTACAACTGTGGCAACATCGCACATACGTCAATCCTTTCGCTTGCTTTGTTACTTCTGAAACGGAGCGAGTCGACTCCAGTAATTTATGCCGTGATTGCACATACCTATTATACATGTAATACATATTTCGCATACACCGACAACGCCGACAGCACCAAACGCGATTGTCCGGAACAATACAGTACCTGCTCCTATACTCCAACAATACAGACCTCGGTCTAACCTCTGTGTTGCTCGGCGCTGAGCTAACGCGAACGTCATCGAGTAATGTCCGATTCTCGAAGCCAGCGATCACATATTGTTACATTGTATTATTATTATTCTTATTATAGTATTTATTTACAGGAAACCACAAAATGTGTTAACGTGTGGACTCCTTTGCATAGTGTAACCTACACTTGTTAGTTATCTGCTCTAGACATCTATCTCCCTTGCTCTCTCTCCCTCTCCAATTCTCTCATTCTCCGTGCCTCGCCTGAGAGGCAGACCTGTGTTAATTGAGTTGGCCAAGATGCCCCATGGGATATCCTTTTTCTACGTTCCCGCAAACGCAGTGATGATGACACGCTGACAATTAGTGGAACAACGGCCGACAGGTGTCGACTGTTGTTGTGGTGACGTAGACGATTGCTGGCATGTTCAGCAATCATTGACTTGTTGCTCTATCGTAAGAACAATGGAGAGGGCGAGGTATACATATATATATATATATATATATATATATAGAGAGAGAGAGAGAGAAGGCAAGAAATATGTTCCGTTTAAATAAGAAAATAGAAAGGAAGCAACGCTGAGAACGATAATACCCCGCTGGACTGAACAAGCATTCAGAAACTGTAATTGCCTCATTAACCCCACATAGACTGTTAATATATGTCTCATTTTATTGTAAGGACATAGGGAACACTTACCGAAAATAATGTACCGTAATTTGTATTCCAACGGGATTTAACATAAAATATATATTATCTTTGCCCCTAACTGTCCCGAAGGGAGCGAGATGAAGAGTCATAAGGAGAAATCCTTGCTTGAAAAGCGTTGCAGGAACTTAGGAAGCCGAAATTTACGAAATAGCGAAGTTGGGCGACAATAATGGATCAGTTGTTGCAGTTTGCTATTCTGCAGTTCGTAATTTGAGAAAAACATCTGACGCTAGGAGTCGGCCAACCGCTACGGAAAATTCCAACAATACAACACTGGCAGCCTCGCACGAAGTTTTGAACAAATGCCACATATTTATTAGTCTTCGGCGGAGGGTGACAATATATTAAAGTACAATGGTTGACTGTCTTTTGTCAGATACAGTGCAACCGAAAAGGCCGTTTCGTAAATTAGTTATCTTGTAGCCGCTCAATAGCCTTGGTAAGCATAGCTACGTTCGAAAAACATCGGCTATATCGCCATCAAACGGAAGTATATTTATTTAGGTTTAGGCAACACTACAAAACGAAGCAATGATTGCACGAGCAGCTCTCACAAGCTCAAAGCCTAACCTAAAAATCAGCCCTTCGTCACCTTTCGATTTCCTCTTTTTTTTTCTCGAATTTTCAAGTGGTGGTATAGTAGCGCCAAAGTGTTGAAAAGGCCACCCAAAGGCCGATCCGTGACCGCGGATCTGCTCGTACCGTACTCACACTTTGGTGGCCTCGAAGCGGCGTAGCTAAAAGAAACGCATCCGTTTTTCTCCGCCGAGAGGTCGAGCAGTCGAAAGCCTTCACTCTGCCATCTTCACTTGCATACTTGGCATGCCCTGCCTTCTCGGTTTGCCCTAGGAGACTCAACTCCATTGATTCGAAGGCGTGAATGAGTGACGTAGCAGGAAGCCGATTGAGCTCCGTTTGAGAAATGTTCGTTCGCTCTTTTGCCGCCCGGCAAGCCGCCCGTCGCTTGGTCTCAGCGGCAGCCGCAATTGAGGTCCAAACGAGGTTCGTATCAATGACGTCGAATGTAGTCCGCGTTCGACAGTCGATAGAACCGACTAAAGTCGCCAGCGGCAGACGCTCCGAGAAAGGTTTTAACATTGGGGGGAACAGTCCAAACTGACTGACATTAAGTCTATTGGACAAAGGAAAATAGTGTGGTTGGTATACGTGGCAAAGTGCAGATAGCAGAAGACATTTTTTAGTAACTAGCTTCCTGAATTTAGCATTTTTGTTATGAAATAATAATAATAATGTTGGTAATAAAATCAACGAAAATAACTATCGCCATTAAAACATCATCGGCATAACCCACCATCATTGAGCGGTGATTGTTAATCTTTCTTCCTATTAATTACCCACTATATATTGCACATATCGCTAGACAGTTGTGCAATATAGTGAGAAGTATAATTAACGTCAAGAAACACGAGTGACATTATTATTATTATTATTACACCACGTTTATATGCGGTCGAAGACGAGATACATACACTGTTATCACCAATAACGTTACAATGATCATCGATGACAGCTAATGCCGAAATGTCGATTATTGGTGTCCCGATTAACATCGCTTGTACGGCACCAAATGAACAGCACGAAAGTGAAAGTCGAGTTCATCTTGTGAACGCCTATAATATCACCTACTAATCTATGACATTACTTGTTCTTATATCGTATCAGTACTGCTACCCTCACACATGGTTTCCATGAGCACATTTGCACACCAGTCAACCAACCAGTCAACCAAGCAACAAATCCATTACGACAGTTGGATAGTATTAATACAAGCTAGCTGTTTCATATCGCTGGTATTGTACGATCGCTGGCATTACCGCTGTTATCACCGACGGCATCACGCGACGAAAACATCAAAATTGGACCCGCTCGCGAGGCCGTCTATAAAGCGACCAGGTGGTGACATCGATAAACGACAGTTGATGCAAGAATCACTCCATCGGTGATTCCCTCAGATCGCTCAGAGGCAAAATCCTGCACCACCCCATAGGGCAAGCAGCTGATGTCGCGGATATCATTTAGGCCTCTGTGCGGATCTATTAAATAGCGACGCATGATCGGTTATAGGAGACGAATGGTACGAAACAGATTCGTACCGTTTGGCATTCATGTCGCCGCCAAGTCGGCGACGACATGCATAACAACAACAACAGCAGCTGTTCCATTGGAAGGCGTAGTTGTAGTATCAGTAAAAGTGATCAAAGCTATCGGATGAATTATGTCGGGCTTATATCTATCTTTATTTCGTTTATTCGCCGATATTTGGTTACCAAGAGTCGTGTCCTTCGGAGATTGCTTACGGCTAACAGCCGCAAGATCAGCCCTGCGTTAAGTTATCCATCATTGACTCATAATCGTCGGCGACGTTCGTTGACTTCCGGACCGTCTGGCGTGCAGAACGAGCGGAACAACGTCCCTTGCGTTAGCTAGAATGTTCTAATTTTCTCCTCGTCTTCCATGGGGATATATCGATAATATTCAGTGTGGCTGGTGTGGGTATACTTTTTTCGTCGGGGTCATTTGAGCTGCGGGATTTCGTCAGTTCGGCGAGGTTTCGCTTGGCGGGATTTGGCTGCCCTCAGGTTCGGCCAGTTATGGGTGATCAGCCGACCATATCCATCGCGACGGGTCCGTAGAATAAGCGGCTAAAGCCTGCTCTGCCTAAATGTCCCTGTTGAAATTGGAGCCAGGTGCGATAACAGGCGCTACAACGAATGATGTACACGAGTACATGTGCAAGCTACACAACAGCAATCTAATATCTAATCGCAATAATCAGTGGCTTATCGTTGTGCCGGAGTCACGTGACCAACATGAATGGCCACCGGATACCGCTCTTCATCGTACACTTCACTGTGTTGAGTAGTCAACCGATACGATAGACGAGAAGCGATGTGATAGTACCTCATATCATCAATACTGCCCCTGAAGTCAACAACAACCACGACAAGATCGACGCTCGCGTTATGGTCTGGAGGCGTCGCTTACTGCGGTGTCGCTGTACGGCGCAACCTTGCGATAACCTCCCCGAAAATCGATTCGCTCCCCTGACGTCGAAAGGAACAACGCTCAATGGCGACTTCAGGAATGATCGCTCCTTCATAGAGAAAAATAACAGTACAATTTAATCGCTGTTAAGGATCTATTGGCTGTGAATGAGCCGCAATGTCGTTGGAGCATATACAAAATAGATATTACTGTATTGAGTTCGACTATTTCCGCACTGATTTCGTAAATCGGGATACGTGCCTCTGTTGATTATCTTCGAAATAGCCAACCTGGTGAGGAACACATCTGGCGACGCAAAACAGAAAAATCTGTGGAAAAACGGAGCTGACAGCCGAAAATCCAGGAAGTCGCTATAGGATTGTGGTGGCCTAGTTTGATCCGCCGATATAGATAGGCACTGTATAAGCAAATATCCAAATTCTACAACATATACATATATATATATATATTTAATCCGACTGCTTAATTTGAAAACGTAATGTGGTGATTTCTTCGTTTAGAGAAATCAGTCGACTCTCACGCAGATGACGCATACGGGCTAAACATAAAAGTAAATGTTTCTAGATTGGGACCCTTCGACCTTGTGACATGTGATTATCTAAATAGAAAATTATGCGCATGCGTTCATTATGTCCTCCCAATGAATTACAATGGCTCAAATCGATATGACATCGATATGATGTTCGATCAGCTAGAAATTTAATTTGCTACACGGCAACTCGCCGCGAAACGACAATGAACGAATGGACGTGGAAATCCGAATAATATTATATATCAGTTTATACCATATCGACAACAAATGGAAAGATGATGATAATAGCAACTGTGAGGTTGATATTTCACTTAGCTACCGTATTCTAATGACGTCCTTTAAGTACTGTCCCAAGAGAGATCAAAGAACATTATTTCGCCTCATCAATGGCGACGTCGCACAAGAATTGAAAGGAGAAGACCGCGACGGTGTCCTATAGAATTCCAACAGTTCGAACAAGTTCTCTACGAAAAAAAAAAAACACGAGAGAAAGATGTCGTTCCTGCTCGATCCTCCTCGGTCTGTCTGATGACGGTGACCGAACCGGCGGCGAGGCCGGCCTTCCTGCGATAGCCATTACAATGCAAAAACGAACGATGAAAAACCAGTTGATGATGACGAGGAAGAGAAGGAGGAGGAGGAGGAGGCGACTGACCGCGACAGGTTGAGGGGGTCAAGAAATTATGAAACGAAACGATGCCCGTGAAGTCTTCGTTGTATAGAAAATGGTAATTGTTTTGCCGCTTGACTGCTATTATAGTTCGCTTCTTAAACGCGAATTGGCAGCAGCAGCAGCAGTTGTAATTACACCCACTGACAGCGATAGCAACTAGCGCATAGGAGCATCGGTGCCATGGAGCTAAAACAGCTAAAGGCGGATGATCTGTTTCCTTCGACTGAGTAGTGATAGTAGTGACTATCAGTTTCATAAAGTTTAGCTACTATTGTCATGCAAAATGATGGCTTCCAACGGAAATCATTGGGAAATCGAGCGCTGCTTTTGCCGCTGTATGAACCAGCTGGGAACCGATGCAAATAGAAATTGAAAGTGACTTTGTGCATTATCTATTACGTAGAAAGGGGTCAGTGAACGACATCTTTCGGTTGGCTTCAATGGTCGTGTCGTCGCTCTACTCCGATATTGTGATACAATCGAAATAAATAATCGAAGAGCGAAAAGTAGAATGTGTCTTCCTGTTGTGGCGATTCATTTTTTTCCGCTAAAATCTCGATTCTGTTAGTTAAGGAATCATAAGTTAATTTATTTATGGTATTTTGCTGTCCAGGCCCAATTCGTGTCTTTTTCCATTGTCATGACGAAACGCGTGTTCGTATGTCTGGCTATCTGACTCTCAACGATTTTTTCATGGCTCCATCGAAGGCCTTGGTACCTTTGTGTTGCATTAGTTCAAGGACCTATCATGTCGGTCTTACTGGACTTTTTCCAACAGAGCTATATATGCGACGACAGGGCAATGTTAACCTTATGCCAGTCAATCTCTCTCTCTCTCTCTCTCTCTCTCTTTCTGTATATATATATATATATATATAGCACCAATAGAGGGTGAGTGTTTTAGGCTCAACCGACGAAATAAAGAAGACAGTCCCTAAAGCGTTCACTGGATCTCTCCGTCGCCCCGAAGCATTCCCCTCTTCTATATATATCCACTACGAAACATCTCGTCTTGTATATTGTCAACTGCGGCTCTCAGGGAGTCGGCCCGCTAAGTCGAGTCGTTTATGCAGATTAAGGCAGCTGAGACAACCCAGCCGTTCGGCCGGCGTCAACCTTGCGGGTGTTTACTGAACGGTGGTGGTCAGTGCTTCCCGAAGCAGTTTGCCAAACACATTCAGGTCTCGCTCGCGATCCGGGGATCAACACGACGCGTTTACGAAGCGAGAACGTGCGTAAATGTTTCACGTAACAACATTCAACGATATACGTTACAATGTTACACGGATGCATGGTGTCCACATCATCAGCATGTGCATCGCTGTATATGCATAGGCGACAATATCGGAATTTGAAGCAACCCCACACTGATCGTAATGCAATTCATCCCCGTGTATGATATTTTTGTATAAAATATTTGTGTTATGAATTTACACTATTGTCGTTAGTGTTTATATATCGTCGGCAGTTGTTCATAACAGGTCGCTTAATACACATCAGGCATTTATGATGATTAATACCTAAGAGCTAAGAGAGTGTTTGTTATAGAGTGAAAACCTATCCTAGCTATAATAGTAGGAGTTCTGTTAATGCTCGGGTAGTTGCATGTGAAGGAGCAATTTTTCGTTGGCCTCAGATATAACAAGAACAACATTCAGCCGAGATCCAACCAGCTAGTGATGAAAGGGTGTCACGTTCCGCGAGTCGATCATAAAATTCGTCGTGTATTGAATTTATATTTGCTTTTATCGTTGAAGGAATGAATGATATTCCGAGGCGACTCTCAGGGGGTAGAGTCAGCAAGAACAATTTTAATCACAGATGAGTTTCACACTAATAATCAAAAGTGAGAGCGATCCTCTCTCTCTCTCTCTTAAGATAAAAGAAACGGTTTAGTCATAGGTCTGAATTATCGTGTAGCCACTGTGACTATACTGTCATGTTTGTCTGTGTGTGTGTGTATATCCCATTCAGATCAATGTTGTGTTAGTTGGGAGCACCTCCAGCGCGCTCTGGAAAAGAAAACGCTAAACGGACGTCCCCATTAAACAGCCACTAGCGGATGTGTCCGCTCAAAATTCGAGGAAAACGACGACCACCGATTCATCGGAATTATTGTGGCCTGTGCACGTTTGGTGGTCGGATAATTCCGCCGAAGCGTATGGCGAACGGGTGTGGCGTCCCGGGGTGTCCAGCCCGAGTGCACCCCCGTCAAGCTAATCGTCAAGCGACGTTGCTACCGAAAGGAAGTCGCTAGTGATCATCACTCGATAAAGGTTACGAGCTGGTATCTTGTTTGTTCGCCAGTGAATCGAGAGTTCTGTTTGTTGCCACTAAACATACGGACAGAAAGGAAGAGAAAAGGAGATAGAGAGAGAGTGAATGTCGTCGTGGGTGCTTGTGTATATGAATGGTCTCATGGCAGAATTCGTTCGCTATTTGCGACCGCCCTAGAATTCCACGAAACATTCTTCCTTTTTTTCGGAACTCCAACGAATGAAAAGACGCATCAGCAAGCAAAAAGCATCATGCAACTGATGGCTTTGTCTTGTTTTTTTTTGGAAAAGAATGAGCAGCAATATATGCTACCGCCGCATAGACTGCCGTCGGACGATGATCGGCGAACCACTTCCATATAGGTATACATGTATAATATGTAACGCGAATCACGGTGGATTTGCGCTGTCAGGTGGTTTGGTTCTGTGGCCAGCCAACGGCTTTTTGCCATCTTCATCGATTTCATGAGAGACACGAACTCAAGCTGCCGCTGCTGCTGCTACCACCACCACCAGCGGTTCTCCGCGGAACCACAACAGGCAGCTGTGGTAACATTGCCTGCTCTTGGTGGTCTTGTGGTTCTTTCCAGTTATAGTAGTAGTAGTAGTAGTAGTAGTAATAGCAGTTGTGGAAGTAGCAGGACATTACGACGAATTCCCTCTGCTGCTGCGGCTGCTGCTGCCGCAAGCGGAAGCTATTTGTTGCTGACGTTTTCGGAAAACACGTCGTGTGCCGTATGTACGATCAGGTGCATTTCTGTGCCTCATCGGCGCCACCGCCACCACCACCACCACTGCCACTACCATGAAACGGTCGGCAGCCGATGTGATCCGATTACGATGTTACCACACTACTACTACTACTGCTACAGATACCAGTCGTATTTTCCACAGCTCAACCTACCTCTTCCTGCTATAGCAGCAAAGTCACGGTACTATTGCTTTGTGGCAGCATTGCCTCAAGGACCTGTCAGGAGAGGAGGGTAAGCCACTGCTCCAGTGCTTCTAGTGTCCTATTGATTGTTGATTTCATATTGTTTTGCGACGTCCTCGGTCGCCGCTATCGTCTGTGGTGCGTGCATTGGTGATGACGGGTGGTAGCAATAGTTGCAGACAACTGGATTTCGTTGGCCGATGAACGTCGGCGGAGTCGCTCATGCACTCGCATGGTACATATGTATGGATGGAGTTGACTTCGCCGATGAGAAGCGTTTTGTCCGTGGACTGTATAAATAGAATAAACGAAGAAAACGGCGACATCTGTATTGGGCTTAGATACCCATGCGGTTAGTAGTATATAATAGCATAGTATCATGTTGATTAAGTTAATCCTGTATTTTGCGCAATGGTTTTTTATTTAAGTAAATACTTGCTTGTATCAAGAATCAGAGAAAGAAAGACATTAGAGTACAGCCGCTAGGCTGGACTCATATGACTCCCGATCTGCTGATTGGAGCCCTGCTTATTGGAAAAGCAGATTCGTTCATTTGGTAAAGTCGCGTTCTGGATGAAGTAAGCTTTTGCAGGCTGTCCTGTCCCATGTTCAAATATCGACTGTCTTGTTGCTTTTGCCCTGGAAACAGCGAAATGGCTACGACCACCATTACTTTTCGTATTGGCTTGCTGCCTGTGTTACTACAACGACAGACGATGCCCATCATTTTAATGGGATACGATGAATTGCAAAAGTACTACATCTGTATGGAGACTATAAGGTGTTTTCATGGAACGATATGCACGAAGCGCCAGACAGCAGCTTCGTAAAATATCCAACTGCTCAACGGGGACGTATGTATGATGAAGCATACGTCTAGCGAATATGGATCAAATCCTCAATGTGGTCAAAATCTACAGACTCCTTTTTGAACTTCCCGTTTGCATTACCCAGGCCTACAACAGGCACAATGTTATATAAGAGCTTGCGAAAAATACAGACCTCATTTGCCTATAAGCTAAATAGCAGAACAAATATGAATGACAAGTGGATGTTTGCTCTTCCGAGCTTTCATAATTGTAGAGCCTCGAGGGAAATTCGACTCACTGGGTTGTTAATACTCCGTGGAGGCGAAGCTGCGACACTAGAATCAGGATATCATCGAGCGATCTCAGTTTAGTTATTATAAGGGTACGAGCATAAATATTAGATAGAAAACAATTAGTTCTAAGGATAATGATAATGGAAACAATAATAATCATAATGATGATGTTTAGGTCTAACGATGACAATATGAATCTGATAGTTGGACTTGTGTAAACGAAAGGATATCATCATCTAATTTAATTTACCTCAGCTCACAGTTATGCCCATTCGCGCACAAGATCATAAATATATGTGTGTTTGTTGTATTGGATTGAAATGCAAATTTCAAGCGAGCAAGCGTCTGAAATCGTGGCACCAATGCTGGCAGCCGGATTAAACGTGGCGCGGCTGACCAGCGAGTCAATCGGCGCTATGGACTCTGATGATTGCAACGGTGCACGCCTAGCCACGTTTGCATTATGGCAAACTACAAGCTCGTGCACACACGTACAGCGTTTGTATATACAATATCTTATTTGTACGAATATAGTCGGAATGAGGAAATGGGCTAATTTATCTATTGTTGAATGCAGCCTGCCGCCTCGTGCTAAACAGAATCCATGTAATTATACATTGTAGCTTCGAGAGGCCGAATTCAGAATACGCCACTAAACCATATAATCCTGTCATCTCTGTCACTAGCTTAGAGGAGTCACGTGTGTATATACAACATGAATTATGTGTATTATATATTTGCCAATTTCAGTTTGAACTACATATAACACTCCTCGACTTCTACCAACCGATAGATGCTATTCCTCAACGCCCCTCCCCATCCCGCCGTCCAGCCCAGCCATTCTTTTGAATCAACACATTGGCCTTCTTTAACTGCTATTTTTCTGTACAGACGTACGTGTGAGTATCCAACATAATATATCTGGATTGTAGACACTGGGATGTATGGTCGCCACTGCTTAGTATGTACAGTCAATTACTAAAGGTTTGTACAGAAAGCATATTTATCATTTCGTGTTCCGCTCCTTTTCACTCTGTGTGTGTTCCACTATCAATGGAGGGTCCCTTCATCACCGTAACTGGCTCCATCAACACCGCCCCTGGTCTTCTTCGCCCTCGTCTCTGGGACGCGTTCACTTTGGAGACATCAGTATACGACTATACCTAGTATGTGTGTCTACGACTGGATACGACGACGCAATATAAGGAGAAAGGGAGAGTGCCAATGACGGAGCTGCGTAGACTCAGCTGCTGCTGCTGCTGGTGTGAGACTTCTTAAAAGTTACCGCGTCGTCCGCTTTGCCGTGTGTGCTGCAGCTGCAGTATCGCCCTGTCACCTCAACTCCTCCTCGTGTCGCCATGATGAACCCTTCCGTTACGACGGGCGCGGAGCATCGTTGGCACTTCTCGGGTCTCGCCTTGGTTGGGACGTCCCCTTTGCTAGATTGGCCCTACTGGTTCCTCCTTCGTTCCCTTATTCTCAGAGGTTAATCTCTTTGACTGATGTGAGCGAGGAGAGACCCACAAGGGACGTGGTCGGTCCCTCCCAAGGGCCCGCATTTGCAGGGCCTCCATACCTCGCTATCCAGCCAAGAGGATACAGCCGGCCGCTGCTAGCCACTGATGTTAGTACCCGTCGTCGGCGTATCACCCTTTTGGATTCAACGTTGCACTCAGTAGCGAAACAGCTAGGAAATGTGCGACTTCTTCTCAAGACCCCTGGCGTCTAATGCCATAGTACAGCATCAGGCATATGGTGCTATACCAGCCCATCGAAACCTATATATACAAAGGGATAAACCGTTCACGCGATCAGCACCTGCATTCACGTGCACACGATCTAGTCGCAGTTTCTTCTTCTTTCCTGTCTACGACAAGAGCTTCTTTCGACAAGTGTCTCTAACTCCTTGAACCCCCTTCTCCGGTCACTGATAGTAATAGCATAGAGGTGGCGGCTGCGGAGTCCGCGAGCTTTGTTTCAGCGATCAGGAGTATTCCTGTACTCATACGCTTAGAAGCTTGTCCGTCGACTCACGTCGAGAGGGGGACGTCCTCAGTCCCTTCGAAGACATGCAACCGAAGCAGACGTCGAGAGTGCGCGTGTGCGGAGGTGGTGGTAGCCTTCCTATCACTTGGTGGAACATTTTCCTGGTCCGACAGTTGTGGAGAAACATCGCCCAGAACAGACAAGATAGGAGAACAGGAGAAAGGACAGCCCAGGATGTGGTACGAACGACGTAGTGGGCCGTAGGCTAGCTAACACCGACAGGCCAACTTAGGCCGATAGACACACACACACAGCACTCGCTTCTGCTACTGCTGCTGTTCCTTATTTCGCGGGGTAGTCGTCAGTGGCCAGAAGCCTCGTTCTTGACACTGAGGCTACGGCTCGAGGCGTGGGGAACTACCGCGAACGAGCGGAATGCGGACGAGGGCTTTCTCACTCACACCTTCGGGATCAAGGACGGCTGGACGGCTAGCTCACTGGCCACCACGAAGCATGTCGCTCGTAGTAGTACATATACTAGTTGTAGCAGAGTAAGTGCAGAGCATGTGTGCGAGCGCGCAGGCAGACAGACAGGCCAGCAAGCAAGAGCAAGGGTGGTGCTGTTGGAAAGGAACCAGTAGATTTTCAGAAGTGATGGATGGCAAAGCCGCTAAAACTGACAGCGTCGAGGGAAGGCTGGACACGGTCCGGCTACGGACTGCGACTACGGACCACAGTACTTACTGCTCCTCGAAAGAAGGCCTACAGACTTTGGCCGAGACTGACGGAATCGCGCCTGCCCCTAGTTCAGCGTCGAATACACCATATAGTGTGTATAATCGGGAAATTGGACAACGATGGACGGATGAGGCTGTGGCTCACTGGTGATATCGGCGAGGTCCTCAACGCCCAACAGCAACCCCCTACAGCTTAGTGTGAAAATAAGCGGATTTATATGCTTCTATTGTAGCAACGCTGTCGCTGGTGCCGATGCGAACTGAGGTGGTCATTTTACGATATCAAATGTGGGATTTTCTTATACTGTCGTATTCAGCGTTGTTGCCAATGTCTTCTATTTAATGTCTCTACTAAACTAGGAACTTTCCGCGATTGCAAAGAAACAGCCTTTGCTGGAAAAGAGGACGAAATATGTACAAGGTCGAATATACCTTCACGAATGAGCCAGTACATCTGGGTCTCACGTTGTATGTAGATGTAAACGACTGGCCAACATGTGCAGAGAAAAAAACGATTTTTGAACTAAAATGTCTGTATCTCAAAGTTTGGACCATTTTTGACGGGGTTCCGCGCTATCGTCATGATATACATGTGAATAATCCATATCCAGGGTCCTCTCTATCCCCAGTTTCGCCCATCATAGAGACGTCCATACAACATCGCTGTATCGACCGCTTCGTGGATCCCTTCCGCTAACTCATGGCTGAAGTCTTTGCCCTCGTCCACGCGGTAACTTCTCTTGAAGCGCTTCCGTCATTACCGCTTGCGCTTCAAGGCGCTGCCACACCAGTCCTCGTCAACTTGACTCGATGTCTTCATCCATCTATTTGAAAGTCCTATCCATTCAGTTATTTATTCATTCTGAATTTACGAGCCAGCCACAGTGAGACCCACGAGCGACAAGACACGACCTCATCATTCAACAGGCCAGTTATGACGTGAGCCTTTGGGAGACGCAATGCCTTCTTCGCATCCGCTCTTGAGAGTACTCCCCGGCGCGATAGCACCCACACCAGCTACTACACACGGGCACTTACGGACGCTTGTGGAACGTCTATCGTACACTCCGTGCTCGGACTAAACAAATCGAAGACACATCTTACACGCCTAACGGAAAACGAAACTCCGCACCCCGCAATCTTGGAACCCACCCGAGGGGGAGGGGGCGAACACTAGCAAAGATTGATTAGCAGCATGTAAAAGCGTGGCATAATAAGCGCTCGCTCCCTCAAGGATAGCGCACAGCGGCACGAGCAACGTTTCCAACCGACGAAGAAGCACGGATAGCAGTGTACCGCAAGCACTGGTTCGCGGTGCGCCGATACGAGCGCGCCATATCGTCGACATGTCCGGCGGTCGCGCTTCCTCTGGCTTAGCGATATAGCTGACAGGGAGGGCTCTGTCTATTCTCTGAGCGCTGGCCTTAGAGTCGTAGCTAACCGACGAAGGTGAAGAAACCAGTCAGCCAATCTAGCCAGTTCCTATGAGGCTTCTAAAAATCCTGCTCAATCTTTCTGTCTCGGCCGCAACTGAGATTGCCGCGAGGAAAATCCTTGGCGGGCGAACACAGGAAGTCAGGTACGAAGTCGGGACTTGCTTCGCATGGCATAAAATGGAACTGGCTGGGACGTGTCGAATGAACTTTGCTAAGTGACGGATCTGAGGTTTGTCGATGTGTTACGAAGCAGGAAGGAATCTATTAATTGACTGTGTTGGTTGGCACGTTGATGCCCCTTGTTCGTTCCCTTTGGGTGTATTCTGCTTTGAATAAAATGATTTTTACGATAGAGGACAGTATTTAGTGGGTCCGCTATTTCGTATGCAACACGAATAATATTTTCGAATAAATTTCGCCATTGCGATAAATAATCGTATGAAATGATCTAACCTCTACACACGTAATCGTATCATCTTTTAGTGGTAAAAGGCTCAAATTGACAATTTTTCAATGTATCTTAGTCTACGTGTATGGAAACCACAGGTATTCGGCAGAGGCTGCTTAGTCAAGTAGACTCGATTAACAGAATGTAATTCAAGCACTCTGCAGCTGACAGATACATTTCTTCACCGACTTTCTTCGGACCGACATGCTTAGACGCACTAGCACACAATCAGAGTACTCTCATGTGATCGCTCCTCGTACCTAGCACGATGCCTGCGCCTCCTCCCTTTAATCTCTCAGTTCCTCTAATGAGAATAAGAGTCACCGCCACCACCATCGCCTTCGTCGTTGTCGTCGTCGAAAATCGATTGAACAGCTGGAAAAGGGTAGCGTGGCAAGCACACCACGAAGTCGAACGTACCCTGACGGACACCTGACGACGTTATTGCGGTTTCTCTCCATCCTCTAAGTTTCTCTCTTCGGCTTTCTCCCAGCTACCGAAGAACTCTTTGCCTATCTCTGCGTCGAGCACCCGTCATGAACGGTGGCGGCAGCGGCGGCTATGTGCATAGGGGCTGGAACGATCGGCTTCGTATGCCGCCGCCACCACCCCTGCCGCTATCCTGCCCTCATTGCTGTGGCCACGTCATTCTCTTCTCAGTCAAAGCTTGCCCCTGGAGCCAGTGGGTACGCACCCCGACGAGCAGTGGGCGCACTCAGTCACAACGGCCAAGGACTACGAGCAGGAAGCAAATGAACCAATATATCGACGATGTGCGTTTAGCTAGTCTTGCAGGCCCCCCAACGACACACACTCACTCACTAACTCACCCGTGCGCATTCGCAGACATAGACGAAGCGTCTTGCTTCGCATTGCATCGCGGAGAATGTCACTGGCCACAACTCTCTGAGACTGACAACGGCCACACGGAGTATGGCAGTGTTTCAGTTACAAAGAGAACATGGTACGAGCCCGGGGGGGCGACCTGCCATCACAAACAAGGGCGGCAGGAACTGGCCTGGCCATGCTCGAGACGCAAAAATATAGAGGGAGAATGAGAGGTGATCGAAGAAAAGGACAGACTTTGCCTTATGCCAGAGGGATGTCGGGTGGTGTCGATGTGAAATGAGATTCTGTTCGTTCGTAGAAGAAAGAACAGGAGGTGAACGGATGCTGGAAAAGAATGAGAGATGTAACGGTGGTAGCTGACGAATTGAACGGCGCAGATTAGCTGTATGGCACGTCATGTTATGCTAACCATCGCACGGGATTCATAAGGACGACAGCATGGTGGACGAACATCATGGATCGAAGATCAAGACGTAACTCCATCAACGATAATCCCACTCATTCGTTCTCGTCCATATTATACTAACTATATCAGGAAACACTGTCTTTACTATAATTATTGTTTGTCTTGACGTCTGACGTTCATGCATTAGAACAGGACATACATGTATGTATATAGCTAACGGAGAGCCGGCTTCGTTGTTCAGGTAGCTCATGATACATCGCCCGCCTAACAAGAAGTCAAAGGTCTCGGGTGTCTTCTTCTCATGTTGTTTGTTCGCCTTCGTTCACGATTATTTTATAAATAGCAGCGCAACAGGCCGACAGCAGGCCGACGATAGCGCGTGTATTTCGCGAAATTTCCTCATAGCGGAACGATGACTGAATTTAATCAGTTTAGATCGTATCGAATTTCGAGTTTATGAAACTCGGAAGACGTCGATGCGTCGAGCCATCGGCTGGGATCAGTTTTCATAGTAGCGCGCTTGGTGACAGCGAACAGTAGCAGCAGCACGAAGTATGTTTAAAGTCTTCTTTGACTCGTATTCATAAACTGGCCGGCCACTGTGTAGTGATTTAGCAGAAAAAAATGTAGGCTCATTATGAAGTTTGTTTCATCATTCTAGTTATTATCGTTATTATTCCTCTATTATGATTATTATTATTATTATTTGATGGAGATTAGAATGTCGCTCTCGCTATCGCTCTGTTCACAGAACAGCTGCTGGCTGGAGAACAGCTCTCTGAGCTCAGTGCAGTCTCTCTTTATCTACTCTGATAAATAAGGCAAATTTATCTTAATACTGATTGAAAAGAAATTGCGGTTTCTTTTGTGACTGGTCGCTCTGTCGTGACTTGATTGATTAAGTGATTATCTCGACCGCCAGCCGCACATGCACTCACCAATACGGGACTGTGCTACGAACGCTACTAACAAGTCTCAAATTGTCTGTGCAAATATTGTTGTTACGTTATAAGAGTGAAATATTATTATTAATAATAATAATAGTAATTTATAGCTTATGTGCTGTATGTACCATTACCGGCAATGTCTGTCGATTCGTGTATAATAATAATTATAATAATAATAGTAATGTATGATTATATATGTGCGATTTGCACATCACTCCCTCGTAGTAGTTGTCGTCGTCGTCGCAGTAAACTGTGCCACAGTGAATAATCAAATTCTGGCGATGCGTTCGACTGCGAAACGAACCGGGCACTCACTGCCTCTGTTGGATACACATGGGTGTCTATGTACGACGCACCAGCACGCCGTATCCACAGCCATCCAACGTGTACCTAAATAGACGATGTATATAATATTTTGTAAAACTGTCTGGTATCAATGAGCATTTCGCCGGCGTTGCACCACGGCTCCGGCGATGTACGCACACCGGCGGAGCCCGCCTCACCACACGACTGCCACAGATTCTGTTCTTGCGCAGTACTACCAATAGAAACATCTTATGAAACAAAAATTTAAAAACCACCACCGACAAACAAGCTAAAACTCTATATATATATATATATATATATATATATATGTGATCTAACGGGCCGAATTTCGGGCGGTGCCCCGCCTCTTTGCTTTTGGGCACCTATGACTCCTGACGCCACTGCAACTATAATACTTAGCTCTGACTTACACAACAGACTAGTGCATGCGTGGTGTAGGATCAAGTCGTTACTGTGGCAAGCGACGAGTTGCGTTGTTGGGGGAGCTTTCATCCTGAAACAATTCAGTCCACTCGCGGCCACATCGCACACGTAGCAGTAGGTCGCAGGCAGACCCGATCGTGATGTCTTTTTTTTCCCAGCTATTCTAGTATAGGCACCAATGAACATTTCCCACCGTCAAAATTTCTCGACCCAAAACTTGTTGCTCCACAGATGGCATCACCGGCATAGAGAAGTAAGATAATAAGTGGATTTCACAATGATTTCACCTCGTATTGTTGGTGTTTTTTCTTACATGTGCTTTCTTTGTTGTGTTCGTTCAAGCCAAAACAAATTTTTGAAATTTTCACAAATACCCGCCCCAACCAGAGATTCTCAAGGCGAGAAGCTCGCTGAAGACACGCGTACCGCGTTTGAGCTGAATTTATAGACTCAATCGTTGCGCCCAATCGATGCTAAAGATGTGCCGATTCCCATCTATAGATGGTTGACTTCGTGCTTACTAGCTGCTTAATAGTTATTCTTACCCAGATCGAGCAGGATGGCACGGACCAGACACGCAAGTTGTCTTGGGAACATCCCCACACAATGTAAGTTACCGGGCAAAAGCCACCTGGTGGCAAATTAGTTAAAATTGAGCTTCCTCTCAGCTCACTTGATCGGATATTCTGTACATATGGAAATTTGGAAATCGATTTGTTGTTTTCCAATACAATAGAAACGTCGGATTTGTGCGCTATTCATTCTAGAAGTCCGGCTAGCGCCACGCCTAGCATCCAACATATATATATATATATATAGATATATATATTGTGTATGAGCTAAGAGCGTTATAAATATTGGCCCTTCAGGCCCTGCTCTACGTGGACAGTAAGAACAAATATGCACATAAATAGATATCCTTTTATTGTATTATAAATGATGAGCGTATCATCGAAACAGTGATCATGGTTTGATCGCTTGAAGTTTACCCAGTCGTTGTGGAAATACCCTAAAGGGCATTGCATGTGAGAACGCATAACGCGCTGCGACTACAGGAAATTAGATGGGCGTTGGCTTCCTGAGCAGTACCCATTTGGCACGGGGTACCTACGACGCTTTCTGGTTCCCATGATTTCGAAACGGCGATAATTTGCCAAATAACAGCGCCAGCTTCTCATCCGATCCCAACTCGTGACAAATACGAAACACATAGAGGCGTTGCGTAGCTAGGAAAGGAAATACAAAAGCACCGCGCAAAGCCGCACTTTTGTGCTGCGATCTGGTGACTCCAAAGGATCTTTCCTCGTTGAACGTAGATGCCGATGTTGATAACGCAGAAATGGCTTCTTGGTGCCTGAGCACACGAACTACCGAAACAATTCCCCAAAAATATACTGATTCCTTACAATGTTAAATGTGATTTTATATTCGGCTATACCTTGTGTACACCTTCGATATGGACTATAGTTCCAATACCAATAAATACCACATTTTAATAATAAAAGTATTGGGTAATCTAACAAGTCTGTTTAGATTTTCCACGTTGAAAAAAGCAGTTATCGAATGGATGTGTTGTTAATAATTTTTCGTTACCTTTGGTCAGCGTTCTGGTATATCCAAAATACCATACCTCTAGAAAATGGATTCGATATATTAGCATATATATATATATATATATATATATGTTATAGATGTAGAACATCGAAGTCAAGGGAACCGAGACGCACACACAGGACGTACCTCATTGGTGTTTCCAGTAGCCTTCTTTTCTACCCGGAAATCAAAAAAGATGCTATTTGGCCACGGGAAGCTCTACTACTGTGGATGCTTGTGTCACCAGACCGCCCCTTTCCCACCTGAAGCATTGTTGTTTTTGTATGCTGACGACGACGACGACGAATACAGCCAAATAAAGCTGGACGAACCTATTGGTTTGCCCAATAAGAATAATAATAATCCTCTCCCCAAACAGTAAGTTTGTTCAGTACATGTGTATACTCTTTCTGCCCAAGATGTTTTTGGTCAAGCTCACATCGCGACCATAGGAATGAAAAGCGCCAATGAAGGTTGGCGTTAAATTTAAATAGAGAGCTACCGTCAGCTCGCCAGCCAGCTACAAACTTAAAGGAGGCGAGTGTTCATTGAGTGAGGGTAGACTGACAGTGTGTCCGTGGTCGATATCTGCTGCGATCACCCATGGATTGAACATTAAAGCTATGTGTTATTAGCTATGTAAAGAAATATCTCAGAATATCATCAATGGGATTGGGCCTTTGCCTGCTTTGTTCATTTGGTGACAGCCCTATTTTTGATTATGGCTTAATGCTTGCCGACTAGTGGTGGTAGTCTACGATCACGCTGTGCTCACCGTACGTACAATATTCTATACTTCATGTCATACAGAACAACAGCACGTTCTTAAAAACGCCTCCGGCTACAGTTGCCGCCGCCGGTTGATGGTCCACTGTGAATACAGCCAGGGTTGTCTGTGTTTATGTGTTGTTGACCAAATCGACTTTGTCGAACCTTGTACGTACAAATTATTCGATTGGCTATGAATACTTGTATGGTTCTGCGGCGATGACAGCCGCAGCAGCACCAACGACACCAACGGTGGTGGTGGTCATAACAACACGGTCGTTCAAACGAGGCGAAAAAGGCGTCGAGACGACCAAGAGTCGTCGTTACCTTCAGCAATAACGGTAGCGCAGGGGCTACGTGTGTGAGAACTGTGTTTGCCGATTATGTATTTACATAATGAAATATTTGCTGCTGACCATTAGTTATCAAGCGGGAGACTTGTAGTTATCAATCAAGCATTTATTTTTACACTGCATTTGCGTAACATCTGATATACAAATAAAATAAAATACAAGATACCTACATGAATACACGCTTTCGAATTACAATTTCACTGGACACTCTATAAACTCGTGTTAACTGACTTAGTGATTCAACTTCGGTAAGACCTCCTGCATAATACAATACCTGCTGTAAGCTTTATCACACCATTTACAGATGTGTTGTGTGCTTCGGTCATCGTAGTTCTCTCAATCCCACAAACTTCTTGATGGAAGCCATGAACCAAGGAGCAGCCTTGTAAGTATAAAAATCAGGGGTCAAGAAGGATGGCAGCACACCCCGTTCCGCCCCCTCTGTATGTGATTGGCGCTGGTTCCTTTTGATTTCTTTCTTTTCTCTACTGTGTATTAAACAGCCCAGTCGTCTACATGACACGGACAATATCTTATAATATATGTATAGCACGTCCATCTTACTAAAACAGCCATTAGTTGATTATCAATAGATGGCGCGCAAGGTGCCCCGAAGGCCAAGTCGAAATCGAGTATGATACTCGTGGGAAAGAACTCAACACACATGGATAATAAGTAAGTAATACTCCCCGTTAAAATAACACTTGAGAACTAAACAGCAATGTTCAAATGCATTACCCCAGTATGCTTTCAGAGAAACAAGTTAATTATGATATCAGGCGATAATTTTGGGGATCATTCACGCAGAGTTGATCATTGTATCGCCTGACAAAGCATTGCGTAATGTCTAAGTATTCGGCGCATGGGCGCGGTGTCGATGGCTAAATCTCTGGGGGTAAATAGCCCGAGGCCGAAGGTTCGAACTCCGTGAGGGACATATCACTATGATATGAAAGGGCGTTCTTGTATTGTATTTCATGAGACAAGTGTCTTTGCGCGGAAGCTGAAAAAAAGAGTATTTTGTTGATTATCATCAAAGGCAGTTTTTAGTGCACATTCAATTGCGGGCGTCAGATGTCTATTTTTTTCTTTGTATATGATGCTGTCCGCTTCGAAATGACAATGGAACCATCTGGGACATTTCACGCTGAATAAGTAGAATGTTATCCAGAGAACGGAGACCTGACCGTCTCAACATCCCAAGGTCAATGTGAGACTGTTAAGATGGACAATGACAACTACTCCCTTTTTCCGACCCGTGGCGACAGAGCTGATGGAAACAATAGTAACTTTTTTATTCCGTCAAAACGAACATTCACAGTGAACCAACACAGACATGCACAAACAGACGAGTCAGTTTAGCCTTACAAAAAGATCGCTCGAAAAGATCTTTTCGCC
The DNA here is from genome assembly GCA_019614645.1 of Stratiolaelaps scimitus. Classification (NCBI taxonomy): domain Eukaryota; kingdom Metazoa; phylum Arthropoda; class Arachnida; order Mesostigmata; family Laelapidae; genus Stratiolaelaps; species Stratiolaelaps scimitus. The sequence continues at coordinate 3,892,931 of JABWDB010000025.1, read as the reverse complement.
TGTGAATGTGCTTTATTTTGTGTTTCATAATATAAAACGATCGAAATAATATTATTAATAATATAACTAATACTTCTCCCGCTCCTCCCCTCACCACATTTAATTTACGTGGACCAAACCGCCTAACGACAGAAGAATCACTCACTTAGCGTTGATTAAATTGCATGATGAATTTTTATCTGAGTTCGCTTCCCCATTAGTACTATTATATAACAGCGATACCACATCTAGCAGATGTGAAGGCTACTAAGGACAACAAATCATATTTTTCTTCCTTCTGTGTTTCGTTCTTTCGTTGTGCTTCTGAAAAAGAAAGTCTCTCTTGGGTAGGTGATGATTTGAGTACGAAAATCTATTTCAATATCTGTCAATCTGTCTATAATATTATAGTATGGATGCATGTACTATACTATTGCAATATAAGAATCTGTTCTTCATCTTCTTGTGCTTGTTCTCCCTGACCTAACGGTCATAAACGGCGTCATCCGACTTTAATCTTGTGTCGCTTTGCTCAACATCCGTTGATTCGCTTTCCAGTTCGAGCCCTTGCACGAAATGAATGAACTATCCTATAGATCACTAATCACCGCTGCGGCTAATGTCGCCACTTCCCAAAGCTTTAGCACTTGTATGGTGACGATCCTGTTCAGCGTCAATATCCAACGGGAGCGCTCAATCCACTCAAATATACTACACTACAGGGTACGATACTCGGCCCATACGTCCGTGTAACCATGCAAATCTTTTCCAAAAAAGCCCACCGCTGTAGAACCAATAGACAGTATGGCTATCCAACTTAACGGTGCCATCACTTCTACCAGCAGCTGGAAAAGAGAACCCAAAAAAAATATCAACAAGAAAAATTACTACGTTGCTTACGGTTGGTTGGTAGTAGCGGTTGGCCACCATCTCCTCCAGCCAGTGAAGGATTTTTCCCGCTCCGCCAGCGCTATCAGCAATGCCAGTGGATCCGCAGTATCATTTGGCAGCTGACAACCAACCAACCACCGCCTTGCTGGGTTGCTTGCAGTAGCAGACTGCGCGTGCATACGGCCGCTTGTAGCACTCAAACCACAGCTGAGTTGACGACTAGCCCAGCTCGACAGCTCACTGGATCGACAACTTTCCCGTGTCTCACTGTTTGGCAGGCCACAAAATATCGATATTTTTTTTGCGTACGTTTTTCTCGAGTCGTTTGCCGTCATTTTCTAGCTTTCTCCTGCTTCTGCTGCTTCACCAGACGCTACCAGTCATTTGCGGCTGACAGGCATCCACTGAACCTGTTGCATAACATTGTTGCCAACGAAACGCGTCTTCCTGTTTTGCGTTGCCTCTCTTTCCAGTACAAGTACTACTACTACTACTACAACAACTACTATGATGATGATGACGACGACGTCGTCTATAACTCTCGTAACTCAACGTAACAATGAACGTCACTCGGTTGTTCTTCATCTTCTTCTGCTGCTGCTGTCGAAACTTGCGAAGGTCACATGTCGCTCGCCGTTGGCCTGGTGACTCGGGTGTCGTCGGTGTCGCCGCCCTCTTCCGGTGAACACTTTCAATGGGAGTGTTAGACGTTTGATTTGAAACGCTACGAAGATGATACCACCTCTTCAAATATAATACTATCGACAGGACAGCGGTTTGGTCACGCTCTTCAGCAATGTTCGCCGCTACTGACATCGCGGGCCACCTTCTCCTTGCAGATTTCTTGTCCATGCGCAACGTGGATACTAAATAGAACGAGGCGACCGTGGTACGTAGAAACCTGTGTCGTGTCATAAGCTTGTCCAATGTGTGACCAACTGATTACTGCAGCGGAGATCGTCCTGCAGCACGTTCGTTCGAAGCCAACCACTAAACGGATGACATGGTGGCACCTTCTCTTTAAATGTTTTATGCAAGAGGTTATACTATGATACGACAAGAATCACCTTGTGGTCGAGACAGAAAGTATGTGCCACTTCGTCATAGACAAAATAAACAAACTTGAGAAATTACAGTAACCAACAATTATTCCCAACCGAATATCAGATGCAGGTATTGGAACACGAAATAATAAGGGTGCAAGTTTGATATGTTCACACCCGCACACTTTGATTGACTATTTCTGCCCGTAAAGCATAATTGGTCGGCAAACATTGTTTGCATCTCGCCCAAATGTACGTTTATTTTCATGATCTATCATTACCACAGAGATGTTACGCAGCGATGGTCAGTCCCACATCATGACCGCAGGTGGGGGTTCGGTCAAACACGGATAGGTCCCATCGATATCGATCAGTCACTCAGACAGCGTTTTTGTTCACTCTCAGAATTGTCGCCGTGACTATTACCCCGCTGACGACTGGCGGCAGCGGCGTCACATTCAACGTTGCTGTTTGAAATGCAGCGCCAACGGTGCGTGTCTACTGAAATGCGCAGTCAAATATATAACGCAGTCGCTGGTGGTGTTCGACGCCGGCGCTAACATTACCTCTTGCCACCCTGGAGTCACCCGTGAGCGGTGCCCTCCTGGAAGTCGCATGGCGAATAATCCCAAGCGGGCTAAGTTGTTCTAAAGGGTTCTCGTTTGTAATAGCCCCATATATAGTATAGCATGATATGTCTCTGTTTTCGGAGTCGTTCCCCTCTCGCTTCCACTCCCTCTGGCCGATCATCAACAAAGCCAATGGCAAAAATGACACAGCGAATTTCTTCAGGATTACGGCACGAACAACACCCAAGAGTCGTTGGAAGGTTTGCAAACGCCGAAGCTACTCTGTTGCCATGGAGTCAAGTCAGCGAATGGGACGTTCTCGCATACATCGTCCGTTCAAGTGACAGTGGAGGGGTTTTTGGATGATTGTTGTTATGTCTACTGTTTTCGTTTTTGTTTTTGTTCTAACAATAACAAAGCATTTCTTGATCGCAATCGTCAAACGCTTGATCATCACAGCACTGACCGCTGGCGGAAAGCACAGACAAAGTATCGCTTTGACTTTCGGCTCGTTGGACTGATGACATAACGGTTAATGGGTTCACTATGCAAGCTGAAGGTGGGCACGCGTCCTACAGAGATTGTGGATTTAGAAGGCTATCATCTTTACACACAAAACCCGTTAGACAGTCCGCCGATAGGAGGAAATGGCGATTTTGATTTTTATAGATACGAACTTTCGCGCCAGTTGAACTTCGGGCAAACATGTTTCCCACGAACAGGACATATGTACATACTCACTTAAATCCCTTCAATACAGTACAATTCGATCACTACAGCGCACGATTTTTTAATCGAGAACTTAAGCATTGTAAAATTGCAGTTCCGGAAATAAACCGCAAATGTTATGTTATGTTATACGGCTATAATGCACACGTATATTTACATACACCCATATCGACACATTACCCATGTTACATAATATATACTACTGTTATTATTATTATTATTATTATTACGTGAAAATTGCTGTTTTCCCCCTATCCCTCTCTGTTTATGTTTCCCTTACGCAGAAGTTTCACGTTGAAACGAATAATTGCTGTGTCCCATAATCATTTCCTTTCTCTAAGTCAGTGACATTATGACATCGACACCCGGCCTCGCTACGTTGAGTCTTCCTGTTCCTGTAGCAGTTGTCTTTTAACTGTTCCCCTCTAACCCTTTGTCCGCCCATGTCAGTCCATCGCAATTGAGCAGGAAAGAAAATGCTTAGTCCATCACTATCAATACAGCCGATGGCATAAGGACCGTTGGGTGTCATCGGCCGACGTTTTTTAGCCGGCCGACTTTTGTCAGACTGCTGTCGCCGCAGCCTCTTGCTGCGTCACTCTCTCTCTCTTCCTCTCTTTCATGGTCATCTGCTTTAAGCCCTCCTGACAGGCGTCCGGCCGGTTGCACAGCACCAGCATCACCACTACTAACTGAGACAGCAGCATCAGCAATGGTCGAGAGAGTCGTCATGTAGACTTACTGATTCCCTATGACAGCCGTTGGCAGGAAAGAAGCGACAGAGCAAGCAGACAAGCATTGCTACTGTTCAGGGTGTGTGTGTGTTCTTGGGAGGGTCTCTGATTGGTGTGATCGGTTGGTCTGGCCGGCTGTCTGTCTGTCTGGTTGGCCGTCAATCCTTTGGTGTGTTCGTCCCACGTTCGTCTATCTCCGGTGTGTGAGAGTCCGAGAAGTCGGCTCTACCATCCGGGGGTCGAACGGGAGACGGGGGCGTGGGCCAACAGAACTAAGGTTTTTGCTCCTCGCCGACCTTCTTACACTACTACGCTAAGGTTGGCAAGCCGTTCTGTAATCAACATGAACTCAACGGTGGAGGCAGAGTAAAGGCCTCGTCCTCTATCTACCACATATCATCATCATCACAATCAATAGCAGCAGCAGCAGCAAAAGCACTGTCGGCTACTGGAAAGATCAAAGACCCTTTGTGGTGGCGTCATCGGCACTGAGTTGTGCATAGAATCCCAAGAGGTCCTGGGAACCCGCGGCGTGGGCACTACGGCAGGCTCATCGTCTTCCTGCATTTTCGTACGGCGACACAACCATGATGCATTCTCACTATGTCTCTGAACATCGACATCGTATACAGGCGCTGTAAGTTGATAGATACATGGCAGAAGTGGTCATATTCAAATACTAATCACTTCATTATTTTCTCTGTACAAAAGAGCAGCGCATGTATATTATATTTGACCTATAATATGTTACAGTAACAACTTCTCTCGTTATCTTATATGTTTCATTTTCACCATTTGCTTACAACTCGATACTTTACATAAATACATAGATTATTATTATTATCAGTATCATTATGTCGAAATGCCGTGTTTTGCTTCACGTTCGTCCATCATACCCGAAGATGACGGATTTACATTGACCGTCGTTCTGCTCTATCTCTCATTCTCTAGCAACCTATTAACGGGTATCGGCATCGGTCCACTAAAGTCACTATTCTAAAATTCGCCCGTTTCTCGATCTTGAGTCACCACTATTTCCGCCACCGCAACAACATCCGCACAAGCAACTCAAGAGATATCGTATCAATTCTTATCTTCCCTTTTTCACTCACTCACTACTGATCACTGTTTTCTATGGATATTCGGACGTCGTGTCTCGACGACGTATCCCAACGTATATCAGTCCATACCCGAAATATTGCGTCTGTGACGGCTGGCCGATGTCGCTCCATTCGGGATTCGTATTGCCGCATATATCCGTCCCCGCTTGCTGGCCTCTACTGATCGCTACTGATCGAATACTACTTGGCAAAAAATAAGTGCCCGTCTCTTCCGAAACCTATAACTCTTTCTTTCTCTCTCTCTCTCTATTTCTATTTGTCACACTGGATTTCGGCGCGTTTCGACGAAATTTACGATGTGACGCAAAACATGCGAAATGCAATGTCGCAAAACAAGATCTACAGCCCTATTCAATCGTGCTACTTACTGTAAGCGGGATGCTCGTTACAAAAGTGAATTCGAGACGTCGTCTATCCGACTTCACTGAGCTTGGTCTATCGCCGGGAGCGATCCGTTAGACGCTGCGATGTACAGCGTATGGCTATGCCGGATGGTAATCGCGTACGCCACGGTGGCAAGTTTCATCGTGAATACAGCGTCAGAACTGCTTACAGCGTTCTGCGCGAAGCGTGTTCTACACTTATGCACGTCCATCGCGCGTTCCCGGCCACGGGACGATCTTTGTCTTCGGAATATCCAACACTATGCCGCTCGGAGAGAAAGATCTAAAGCATTTCATTTGTTGTGTATTTCTTCATCCAGCCAGCCATCCTCTATTGGCCGGCACTCACCGTATGATCGCGCCGCGCTCGGGTAGCACCAACGTTTGAAGTGCGGCTATCAAAATGGCATATACTGGTATATATATCATTGGAGGCAAATGGTCCCATAGACCGCTCATTCATGCTCAACTCAATATCGATACGTATTATATATTGAGTCGATTCAGCCATTGATAACAGTCAGTCAAGCAAGCAAGGAGACATCAAGCCGAATTCTGTGCCATGCTCACGAATGTATTTCATGTACTTGGAGCAGAATAGAATTGCCCCCACCGCAATTGGTATATCACACATTCATATTCCAAGCCTCAATATGTGGATAGGGAATATTTATTGTTTACGAGAGCCTGCCACTCTTGCCGGGCAGTCGAACACCAATTTCGTTGTCGCACAAGAAATCAACAGTGGGCAAGTGTGCACACCGAAGAAATTGGCGAATGCAAAGGGGTCGCCCCTTTACGCTCCAATTCAACAAATGAAAGGCCACTGGAAGTGTAAGTTATACAATCCATTTTTGTCTCAGTTTGTTTTTCTCAATTTCTGGGATATATATATATATATATATATGTCCAATACTGTATTCTGTTGTAAAGTGAGGTTGGCCAACGACGGTTTCTTCTTTCTTACGCTGATTTATTTGCCCACTTTCAGAGAGAGAGAGAGAGAGAGAGAGAGAGAGAGAGAGAGAGTGGCAATACCTCCTCCATTGTCTCGGACAAACCCGCATGGAAAAATATTACCTTTGGGATAGTATTTATGTAGATGTATATATATATATATATTTTTTTTTTTTATGTATGGGTGTGCGTTTTTAGTTTCACTTGGAAACGTTAAGTAAAGGCTCCATACGTTAGAGGCCCGTTTACTGAAGTGTTCGTTTGACTTTTCGACTTCGCGGACATTCACATATTGTGCAAACGGGGCACTTTTTGTAGACCAGGACGTTGACAAAAAAATATCAACATCTGTATGTATAGGAAACGCCGATCTAAGGTAAACTGAAAATGGAACCTATTACGTCTCTAGACATCTGTAGGAACCTGACTCTTCCTCCTTAAGTGTAGTAGCAAAAATAAGTAGTTTTTCTATCCTCTCCCTAGCAGTGCATCCCATTTTGCTTAGTTTATATAAGGCATTCGCCACTTGGCCACTGTTGCCGTACTTGTTGCTTGTTCTCAGGTGTGTCAACACCAGGACGCCTGTTCTAAATGATTTTTTCACCACACGTTCATCATCTTCATCTTCGGCGTCTCCATTATCAGCTTCATCTAGGTGGAAACTCCCGCGAGGCAGTTCGTCTTGCCCGGCCACCGCTAAACCACGAGGTCCATGCCAGGTTGGTTCATGTTTAGTCTCTATTCACATGGGAACAACATCTCATCACCTGGACGCGATCCGTTAGGGCAATTCCCAGACTCAGCGATCGCTAAACAGCTTTCCGTTCCGTAAACGCATTTGAGACAATCGGCATTTGCCACCGGTCATTCGGTTATGCGTGCACACCAGATATAAACGTCAAGACCTAATACTATTATTTATAAGTATGCATTAGCTTCTTCATTCGTGATACTGAGAAGGTGATACGTAATCGACCTCCGCCAGACAACAGCAGACATAAGCAGAACCGATTGTGCTGCCCGTGGGGAATGAGATAAATTTGCGTTTTAGCATGAAAAAAATACCGTTTCAACTTCGTTGTTTTGATGATGGGCCCTACTGGTTATTCTAACAGTCGGTATCAGTCGGAACTAGACGATGGATGTACAACCGACATATATGGAGCCGTAGCATAATAAAATGCTGTTGAGTATTTTGCCGGCCCTTGGGCAACCGTCCTCCTCTATAAACGATATCAGAGGGCAATTAAATATTATTAAGCAGTTGGCAGTGTTCTATTCACTCAGGTGTGTTTTTCTTTCCGTTGTAATGCGATTTTCGGAAGTCGAGTTGATCCCATTTGGTTGCTTGCATACACACATCGCTGTAAATATTATGGCACAGTACTGGGTGTCTGTAAATTTGAGTTATGGAAAAAATATTTTTGTTGCAAACGGTTTTAACAGACAATAAAAGAGGCGACACATATCTTTGTTTATTTCTAGGATCCAATAGAATCGTTTGTATGTATCTTTGTATGTTCCTGCCGAATGTGCTTCGCTTGGTCTTTGAATGAGCTCATTGGCTTTTGCGATACACAATGTATTTCATACACCGCGAATAGCTTGAAATTCTTATATATATATATATATATATATATATATATTTATATATATACATATAAGAATTAGCATATATTTATGTCCACATATACTGTAGCTATGTATTCGTTAATGACTGCCAAATTTCGCTGAAACGGGCAGATGATATTATCGCGACGTTTAAAAACGACGAATAATAATCAGGCGAAATGGATATTTCAAAATCGGCATAAAACTGCATTTTAAATTATCAGCTGTTGAAATTGTTTTTGATAGTGTTTTTCTCTCTCTTATTATTGACAGATCATTTATCATTGACAGATAGGAACCATCACATAGCCACTCTAAAAACTGTACGCTCGGCCCAATTGGCAAAATCAACCGCAAATCAGCACCATAGGGCGGTCGGTATCTGAATATCATTCGCCATTTATCATTGGCTAAGCAGAAAAACACGGAAAATATTTTATTTGACGCTGATGGCCTATAAAAATTCGCTATTGAGTAATGTTGCCGCTCAGCTGAATATTTTATAAATGAATGGATATATTTGATACGAATATATCCACACACATTTCAACACATGCCGTATTGTTTGTGTGTGTGTGTATAATTGTTTATGCATAGACAGTCGCACTTTATAATATATATATATATACGGGAGGTTCAAACTATCATCTATATATTTATTATAGACAGGCAAGAATAGTCATCGTACTTTATATTTCATAGCGTTCGCTCTATAGCGCCGCAATAAAACTGATTTAACATATTTAATTTCAATTGGCCAAAACCCATTGGCTTTATATAAGTCAATATGATATAACAGTATACTAATAAATGCAGAGGTTATTTGCCAGATTCGCCTATATACAATCTGCCTGGTTGCATAGAATAACGGCACATTATAAAACGTGTCATCCTTTACAAGCGTAAATACGCTTTTGGTTCGAGCCTGTCTACAACAACTTAGTAGAAGACCCAGTCGTAGATATGTATATATATATAAATACCATACAAACACCCAATCAATGCTGAAGTACTATCCAGCCATACTCGACGTATCATACCTTATAACTCAGTGTGTCAGGTTCCATCTATTAACGGATCTGATTATTGTCATTATTATAGATAATTGTACATGTATCGTCTAATACAATAATATAGGACGTCATCACGATTCGCTAATTGTATTAGGGAAGCGGATGGAATCGACTGCGGTTCGCCCTGTTTCCTGATGCCATTTTTGAGCCCTGCACGTACAACGTATAGTTACAGGTCGGTGCCACCGTGATACGCCTTGTAAACCATCACCACCACGACCACTACCAGATCTACGACGATCAGTTCAAACAGACACTATAATGATGGTGTTCTACCGTATCGCAGCTAGGGACACCACTCGGTCGGTCGATTATGAGCAGGCGCGGATAACGCGTTCCAGTCGGATGCTCCGGGGAGCAGCAGGACATTTTTAATCGTTACCTAATCGCCACTCGCTCCGAGGATGATGCGAAAATAAGGGACGAATGAGTGAGTGACACTGTTTTTAATGAATCGATTTCTCTTCCCTTGGTTCCCTACTGTGTTGCTTCCATGACCTCCTGCGTCGAAGAGCCCGATCAGCCAGACAATAACAGCAACAACAGCAGCAGTAACAGCAATAGCACGCCTGGTTATCTGCTGACAGCGATAGCAGCACCAACAGCGAACAACCATTATAGTAACAGCCAGTGAAACTGCTACTATGGTGCAATAAGCAAGCGATGATGCATAGCTATTGATGCACCTATGTGCATATAAGTGTGTGTGTGTATCTGTGTGACTGCCAATTCAGAAACACAAACATTGATAGGATATTGAGCATTGGGGAGGAACTGCGACTGCCAATCGGATGCTGCTGATACGAGCGTCGCGTTGGGTAGACGATCAATTCGATCGTCCGTAGTCGTGCCCGGTGCAAGTGTGTCTGTGCAAGTCACGTTGGCAGCAAGTGGAGGACATGCAGGCGGACAAGGGATAGACACACAGGCTCTCCTCTCGCCAACCCAACAATAACCTGATCAGCAGTAGCATATGACGCACACATTCGAAGGTAACAACACTCTGTTGTTATCGTTGTTGTCGTCGCTGATCGTTGCCTTCGGTCGCGGCCATTCCTGCTGCTATTGCATCTTGTTGACATCTATAACGAAGCGATACACAGATGCCCCCTGGCGTCGGGCAATCTGACAATGAGTCCGCCAAAGGAAGCGATAAACGCTCGGTCCGATGCTGTGACGCCAACGGACGAACCGGGGGAGCTGGGGAGGGGGGAGGTCTGGCTCGTTGCTGGCAGGCAAAGGTCGATTACAGGCAACAACGATATTATGGCGCTTCCACGAGGACACATACGCTTGGACACCGATCCTATCTCAGTCGCTAGCCGACTCGGCCAGCCATCAGTAGCAACTACTATAAACAACAAAATGATTTGATTATTACACGTATTATTATTGGTATCATTATTATTATTATTATGGTCATTATTATTATTATTGATGCCACCACGGCGAAAATGTTTTCTTGACGGTCTTCGGAAGACATCAGCGTCTTCCTGCGTTCCTGTGTTCATTGTTGTCGCCTTGGTTGGTTCCATTGGACAACGAGGTACGTTGTATTGGCAACTTGGCTCGACAAACTAGGGTCCTTGATAGGGTCTTTGGTGGACGTCGTAGCGTCGTTCAGCGCACGCTAACGGGGGAATGCTGTTAGCGCCGGTAGTCCATGTTATTGGAACACGACTCGTACACGCATATCTATAATATAGAGATATTGCAACAATTTCGTATTACAATGAGCGTAGATATTTGGACGCATCTTCACACTGATTGGCCTTATTACAACAACGGCGTCGACAGAGACGGCAGCGAAGACGGTGGACGACAAAGTCTGACATCGAGGAACATCTTGGTCTACTGCTTTCAAAACCTCACAAGATGACAATGGCACAAGAATATATGAAGTGGCGATAATGGCAGCCAACACGATTCGGCTGCCAACATATTCATAGTCAGCACAAAGATCGAATCAGGTCGAATGCCAACATTGAAATGACTAGAAACACAAGACACAAATATCGAACCGAACCCATACGAATCATATTGAGCTCGCCACAACGCGATGAGTACATACAGGGTTCTAGATTCTGTGCGAAGAATCGTTACCAATACTCCTCAACGGCGACTGTACTAGTTTTATTGGCAGGTGATATGAATAGCCTAAAATTGGCATCGCCGCTGTTGCACCACAGCTAGAGGTCCCCTATATCAAGCGGAGTGTGAGATTAAATACATTTTATCAACCGCTCAGATGCTATGGGTAAAAGGAGACAAAGATGTTAGTGTCTACAAGCATTGGTCTCAGGATAGGGTTATCCATGATTGAGTAAGCACCGCGAGAGAGTCTGTTGCATTTACACGCTGTGTGGTTTGTCCTTTATTCGTTATGGACATGGGCTAACATTGTGCAAAGTGATAAACAGGCCACAGAAAACAAAAACCCAACCATGATTTGCTGCGAGGAAGTTTCTCGTACAACGCTTTGTTCTCACTGTGACGATGTGGCCGGAATGTGTGTTTAAAGATATATATACATATATAATATTTGTTTGATAGGTATCTGTAGTATTATTTTCGATTCGGATTTACGTATATATCCGTTAGTCCGCACTGGCTAGCGAACCAATGTTCGACGTGTAACGGATGGTTACATGCCGAATTTACCAAACGGTATATTTCCCGTTTGGTAAATCAGCCTGCTGTGCCTTTAGAGCCTGCCGCCACTCTAAACCAGCTGGGTGCCAAACGAGAAGAATGTATGTTTGCATATACGGCTATGAATTATCTTGCCAGGCCAGCACGGTACCGTCGTATTCGTATTATTATTATTATTACTTCTGCCGCCGCCGCCATGGGCTAGCAACCGTGCGCGGTATTGCTTCGGCCGCTGCCGGCAACTGCCGAACAAGGTCGCCCGGTAGACGAAGCGCCTCGCGCTGAAGACTTGAAGACGCACTTGTGGCACTCTCCCATCTTTGGTCGACGTCGATCGCTAGCCAGCCAGCCAAACGGCTAGACGAGCGTCAGAACAACACAGACAGAATTTTTATTTTCTGCAACAGACAACAAACGAGAGCTGAAGAGATGCTAGCGAGATAACCAGGAGACAGAGAGAGAGAGAGGGAGAGAAAAGGGGGTTCGTATGCACAGCGAGATATATAACAGAACCAGGCGAGGATTAATTAGAAGACATTGAGCAGTGAACAACAAAGCCAAGAGATGGACGGTGCGGCGATCATGTCGGATGAATCTAGGGTGGCATGAACATGCTAATGCTAATGAGCGGTGATGAACCCTTCCTTTCGCGACCACGATAGTCTAATCCAGCCGTATAGACTTGGCTGTCTTCGACTGAGCTGGCACCTCTGCCGATAGATAGAAGAATGATATTAATAATTATAATAGCAAAATACGGCACGTTGACGGACTGCAAAAAAATCGCTGAACAGTTTCTCTTCCAGATGTGTTTTTTTGCCTGTAGTTGAATACGCCGCAATACGACGGACAAATCTGTATGAGGAAGACTCCTGCACTGAAGTAAATGCTTAGACCATATTATATATATTATTTGCTAAGCTTGCCTACTGGGCAAGTCCATGAAACTTGTGCGCTCGTGTATATAACGAACCGAGGTCTAGGTTAGTTGGAAGGTCGCTTCGGTCAATTTCAACAAATGTCTCAAGCCAGACCAATATTATCGGTGTCGTGCAGGGATTTCAAGAACTGCCGTAGTCTGCCTTATACAGGATCATCAGATATCAACTGCGCCCAACATGATTAACATAGCGAGAAATCACGCTTGTTGTTTGTGACAGAGGCAGTGTCACACCGATATATACCTAACAGTACTCTGCAATACGCGTTGAGAAGGCAACGTGCCACACGCGGAGACACTTCTGCGGCGGCGGCTGCTCCCACTGCCGCTGGTGCCGTTACGGTGATTTGTAGTAGATGCACACGGAAAAGCTGCACCGTTGACTCGTTCTTGGGTTTAGCTGGTTCGCCCCGTTTCCCCCAAGTGTTCGTTCCGGGCGGTTGATAAGCTGACACAATTCGACAGTTGTGCGCCAGAAAGCAGTCGTCTCCGTCGTTGGTGGCAACGGTGAGATCCGTCAAATCGATTGACGAATGACGATGGCAGCTTCATTACAGCGACAGGGGACACAAGCCCAGTGGCAGACGGGATGGTCCGGTTGTAGTCATCGATGTGAAGCGGCTAATAAGCGCCGATCACTGGCCCCCATCAAGGTACGAATTGCTTCCGAAATTGAATAGCAACGGGCTAATCACGGGCAGGAGGGTTATTGATGTTATACTGTCACTGATATTCGTCTTGTTCTTCGCTGTTTGTGGCCTCTCAATATTGGAGCACGTATGCGGCTCTCCTATACTACTCGATATATTCCACAACGAGGAGGAGCGATTGCGGTTAACCTCCTGCTGTGCAGCACTCTCCTGTGCTATTTGCTTTCTTCTTCTGCGGTTGCTTTTCGGGGATATGGTGCAGAAGAACATGCGATGGTTTCAAACGATGGTGTTGCCCGTATTCGGCTTCTTCATTGATATCTTACTGATAGGCACAAAACAAAGCGTCTGTTGTGACATCGAGCACGGCGGATGCGTTTACATAAGAAGACGTATCGAGCTCGCACGCCACAGCTGCGGCTGCCGTATGTTAACGAGACAGTAACCGCTTCTAAATGTATTGACGTTGCAGTCGATCCATTGATAAGCAACTGCAAGACCGCGCGGAAGAGTACAGAGACGGGGAGATACCCTCCACTTTCTGTTGGGATACGTCGATATGCTCGAGAGAAATGGTCCCCTTTTCGATAGAAGGACATCACAGAATTTGAATGGAAATTCTTTATTTCTCTGGCGGCGCCGGTGGCGTTTGCTGTACGCGTCGTAATGGCGAAGCATCCCTCGGGCCTGCATCGAAACGGCTCGTCGGTCGAATGACTTCCGCATTGGTTATCGAACGCCAGCATAAGCGGTACAACTATATGACAACGAAGAGAAGGTATCCCTTCGAAAGCCCCGAAAGTTCGATTCGCGCAGGACGACCGCCTGCAAACCTATCTTCCTCTCAACAGCCGATCATGTTAAGTTGCTCTCCCAATACTGGGTGCTGTAACAAAGTGACTTGTACGAAGATTGGCAAAAACTACTAATATCACCCTCATACCCCAACCTCCTGTCACTTGGGTTGTTGCTAGGATTTTTACCCAAATGCTTTTATCTTTATTGACTGTCCTATGGACGGATTGACGTTTGAGGTCGGCTACGTGGGTTCATTGCGCCACGTGCGCTCCAGGAGAGTATCATGTTCACGTCAGCCACTAGCGGCCAAAGTCCGACGAAAGCATTTCCAATCACTTAGTGGGAGGTGACTAAGGGAGGGTGAGAGAGAAAGAAATAACGTGCCGTCTGCAACAGGACAGTGTTACACGAAGAAGCACAAAATGTCGACGCCCATTCATCCCTCGCCCCATGATAAATATCATACCTTTCTCTGCGGATGGGCCTACTCTCCCTTTGCGGGAGCAAGCCTCGACGTCCTCGGACAGGCGACACGTCGCCGAGTTCCTTGGCGCGAGAGCGTACCGTACCCCGCTCCAGGGACATCGCGCGCCGGCGACGCTTGGAGCGGCCACGGCGGCCTTCGGCCCGGCACTTCCTGTCTTTATTATTATCCTTGTTGTGATTATCCTTATTCTCTTTATCCTTAAGGGCATTACACAGTGCACTGTAATCCAGAGGTAGGTCGGGCACCGGCTCGGTAAGATGGTCGCGCCAGCTGCCTGACGGATGGCCTCGGGGGAACATCTCCTGGACACAGGGACGAGTCGCCTTTTTTCGTCGTCCGCGAACAATCTCCTTACTGTTGTTGTTGTTGTTGTCCTTAGCAGCATTGTTGTTGTTGTTGTTGCCGCTATTATTTCCATTGCAGTCATGCACCAGGCAGAGGCGTGGCGGCTCTTCTGAACAACAGCACACTTCACATTTGCTTCGGACAGCAGCAGCTTTCGCCGCGGGAACGGCACACTCACGTTTCGCGCAGCCAGCTGAAGAACTGGTCACTGCTGCTGAACCGTTGCCAGTTGGGACGTTCGTATTGGAACTAGTTCCGCTATTAGTAGAGCCGCTGTGACTCTGCAACATCACTAAGGATGATGATGTTGGATGATGCTGCTGCTGTGACATCACGACGTTCTCCTGGCCAAGTCCGTCAGAGTCGGATGAATAATCGGGCTCAGGAGTGCTATAACCATCTGCGGTCATCCTCTCTTTCATAGCGTTGCCGAAAGACGACGCATCGATCAGCCAGATAAAGCCAGAGGGTAGAATAGAAATATTCTCATACACATACACCGGCCCAGACACACACACACGGACACGCAGGGGGGCCTAGGTTAGTTAACTAGGTTAGACACGTCGGTTTTTTTTACTCGGATGCAAAGCACGCATCAAATGTCGTTAACAACTCGTTACACACCACCTTCCTATATTTCACACCTCGTTTTGCCATACAACACAAACAACCGCCCACATTTCCTTTCAAGTCTACGAAGCAATTAGGCACCGCACCTTCTTGAAGCTCAGTAATTCCTAAAATTTGACGCAACGTATTAATTGCTATGAGAAGAGGCCAGTGAATTTATTCACGGTAACGGTCACAGCTGAACGCAGCATCACCTTCGCCATCCGGCTGCAACAGCTCAGCAATGCTAAGCCTCGTGCTTAGGATATGGAGCTGTGCGTTCGGTAACGGCCAAGAGCCAACTGAGCGCCTTGTCGCAACGGTACCGTTACCATCGGAAAGGGCAGATCTGGCGCGGTTCCGCTGGTGCAGCGCGTCGTCGGCTAACGCTGCAAGCGTGGACGGAAAAGCAACAACAATCCAGGCGGTGTGAGTGCCGGCTCTTACATTGGCTTCTCAATCGCCTGCTGCTGTCGGCTGTTTCAAGCCGAAGGGCTGGTGCTGGTGCTGGAGCCGGCACCGTTGTTATGTCACGAAAGGGAAAGTTCTTCTTGGCGCGTCCTTGAGTGTCTCTGCCTCATCTTCATGGGGATGTGACAGGCGGCGAGTCGCAGCAACGAGAAGATCGAGCCGAGGGCTCAGAAGATTCCGGCGGTGGTGACACAAACGCAAAGATAGATAACATCACGAAGAGGAAAAAATGACAACGAGAAAATGTGTGTGATGTGAAGATGAGATAATAGCCAGGCATTGCCAGCTGGTAGTGTGATGTAGCTGATACGGAAAATACGACAGTCATTGGTATAAATTAGCTGCAACCTATATTGTTCACCTTCGACGACAGCGCATGTATACTGCATATATCATAATAAACAGATCCTGGCGTTGAGACCCCGGTGAATCCGCATGTGTACTTCGATTGATACAGGCCGAGTACGTACTCAAGCGTTCGTCTGGATGGAAACAGTAAAGCTCTGATGTCAGGTCACTCGATTAACCTTCTAGTCTAAAAAAAAAGGGCTAACAAATGACTAGCTGCGCAGTCATAATCAGGGTAGAGCTCCGTACTCTGACGGAATTCCATCTGAATCCACCACTGTACGAGGACTACGTACAATACGTGGTGCCTCGACCTTATATCCGCATAATTCAGACGTTCCTCACACGTAGGCTCAAGTATAGTCAGTCCACTAGGATATAGCTTCTTTTTTGTGATGTTTCAGTTAAGTGTACCACCACCTATGTAGACCCGCACTCTCCCACTGCGACCAAATGGGCATGAAGCTCTGAACACGAGTTTCATATATCTCTCCCTCACAAATAGTGCGCCGTAATATTACAATATTACAGCAATACTCTCTTTCTCTCTGTTTCTCGTTCTACTCCCGTCAGTGGTGTTGTTGTTGTTATCAAGCTATACAGCATATCACCGCTCTCCCCCACGGCTCTTAATCTGCGTGATCCAGTGGCAACGGTGGCATCTGTTTTGCCACAATGTCCCCTTTTTATTTTTATTATTACTATCACATTATCGCTCTAACGAGTATTACACTTCCTGCGGCAATTGGCGTTCCTGCTGTTTCTGCAGCAGCTGCAGTTCACTGTTGTCAGATAAAAATAACATAATGATAATGTGCATTAGGTGCGTAGATTGTCACGTTGTTGTACAGCTGAGGTTGCCGCCGTTGTTGTTGTTGCTGCTGCTGCTGCTGTAGACTACGACTTACAGATGGCTTTTACGCAGTTTTATGCCGTCGATCACCCATGGGCAGCCCGTAGAGACACCGACAGCTCCCGCTGTAAGCACCCACCAGCATCTTCTAGTTGCAGGTCGCTGCTATACGCAGTTCTGGTCACGTTGTCATTCGTGTAACTGCTATCTATCCGTCTATCTATCTGCACTGTTGCTGCTGCTGTTGCTGCTATCATCGTCGTTGTCGTCGTCGGCGGATCCCTTCCGGCGGCGTGAGCTCACGACCGCAGCACTGAAACGTGAGCCAATGCTGAGTAAACGCCAAACGACCCCCATGTTCATTCGGGTTCCCTCGAACCCGACGCTGTGGTGGTGCCTTTCATGCTGGCGGCGCTTGGCTGCTCCTGCGCAAGCCTGCACAAACATAACGTCTCATAATATTTCTCCCTGAACGACTCACTTGGTGCTTTCTGCCGTTTCGCCATCTTGCAACGTTCCCCAGCGTTTGCACAGTGTCCATCTGAACACAGGCGGCGCGACTCGACGGTTCTCGCACCAGACAGATCTTCGTGTGGCACCCATCATCAAAAGCGGGTGACGAGACACGACGTCAACAACAACAACACGGGGTAATGGCATCTGCACTAGCTGCTGCAGCTGCTGCTGCAGCGTTCGGCGAAAGTGGTGGCGGCGGTGCCGACGGCGGCGGCGGCAGCGAGGGATCCGCAAACAGATGTGAACACTTCCAACGACTGCGTCGACAACCGGCCAAGAAGTTTCGTAGTTGCGTCTCTTCGTCACCTTCTGGGAGCGGCATCGCTGCTGCACTGGTTCCACGTTGCCAATGGACGGATACCCGTGTCACCTGACTGGGTTCGTCTCAGTCCGCACCCGGGCCACTCTCGGATGTTCCCACGATAGCGAAAGCTGGTGCTGCTCCTGCTGCTGTTGTTGTTGTCTGTAGGTCCCATCTGCCTATCTGATGTACGCAGCATTCAATAGTGAGCTAACAAGTAGCGTGAGTAGCCAAGCCGCTAGAATCACAGGTGACGATAGGTGGCGACCTATAGTCGCCTACGAGCAACGAATACTGACCGCATCACTCATTCACCCGGCGACTGGTCATAGCCAGACAGGACAACACGGGAAAAGCCGACTGGCCTCAACGATTGCAGCCCACATACGACAACGTCGGTTCAGTTGACGGTGGCAAACTAGCTGAAATACCGCCGACTGAAGTTGACGACAGTGAAGACACAGAGTCTTACACTAAACTACGGCAACATTGCGTGGCCAGTGAGTGAATGAGGAGCCTGTGTAGTAGGTCGGGCCCGCCAGGGCTATCTGCCGGCTATGGTTTCCGTTTGCCTCGAGCAGAACCGGCGGGGGGGTGGGTGGAGGGGTCGGTGGGATAGCAGAAAAAACTCGGAGCAAATGAAGCAAAAAGCGCATCCCGATCCTGCCGTCGGTCGGACGTTCGGTCTTCGGTTTTCTGACGCGTCCACATCTCGACGGCTGGATAGGAAATAGCGAAAAGCAGCAGAAGAAGTGGAGAATACTAGAAGTGGCGGCATTACGACTTGCACCGCGCTGCGTGTAGCCGGCCGAGCGAATGGACAACGACTTGAGTAGAGCAACTTTCGTAGAGCGACTCTGACAGTTGAGCGGGTCGGACGCCGATCAGTGGCCGGCTTGAGCGCACCGAAGCCCCAAAAGTGTTCAGCCAGATATTGCTTTTAAATGCTATAGATAGGAACCAATGTAGGTAAAGTGATTTTTAGAGATCTCTTGGAACAGTTAACACAGTGATTTGATACGGAAACGACAACACAGCTTCGCGTTGAACGCGACCAATTTGATTGTGCTAGTCGAAGTTGCATTCATCCCATTGTTTATGGACTGCTGTTCAGCCGGCCGGGTTAACCCAAGCTGGATCAACACACTCTTGAGAAGGACTCTTTGGCGACAAGCAACTGATCTATTTCAAATGCTCGACTGAAGAAGCGACTCAGATAGAAACAGGTAGAATACAAAGAAACCTACCTTGACTCGCCGTCTCCGTGCTTCCAAATCGAAGCGGTCACAGACTCGTCGAGAAAAAACGTTGCTGAAAGTTCACTAGTCATCTACCCTCGAGTAAAATTTCGAGAAAAACTCTGCGAAGAAGCAGTTCGTGAAACCTACATCCTTAATATTCGCCATCCGATCTGCTCGCTTTCGGTTACTCTTATAGGGTACACGCAAAGGTCAAATTATCTCGAATTTCACCTACTCGTAGTCAGAGCCACATATAGAGCAGCACTGTGCTTAACTGCCTCATCAAGGAGTTTGACACATCAATGGTACAAATCCATCACAATATATTTTAATATAGGAAACAGACCTGTCACGATATAGTGCAAGAGAACAATGAACCGTACGGTTCGACTAGAGACAAATGTCCCTGTTTTTCACTGTGGTCTCCAAATCTCTTCAGCTCTCTCTCTCAGTCCCGCTGTCTGTCGCGACCGAGCTAGGTACCTAGCCAGCTCACGCCAGTCAACCAGGCAGTGCATTTGGCAAGGCGCTGAACGCAAGTTAAGAGGCGGCTAGCAGTATGAGCATTGATGGATCGCTATAAATCATCTGCAGTAGTGCAATAAAGCCAAAAACGATTCTACTTCCGGGCCATAGGCGCACAGTGCCCTAAGCAAGCAACAGCAACAAGCCCCCCCCTCCCCGCTCACAGTTGTTGCGATGTTTCGATGGCGAGCGTTGTGCCTCGAGCGGCTCTTCGGGAGCGACCGGTGTGGCGGCGGAGCACGTCGTCTCGTGCTGGTTGCAACCGGGCGAGAAGGGACGTCGTCGGAGCCTTCGCTGCGGGCCTTTAAAAAGTTCCTAAGTAAATAAAACTCTCAAAAAGAAGAAGAGGAAGAAGAAGTTCTCCTTCGTCCCGTCATCACATGAACTCCCCCATTGAGTCCGGTCGTCCGATCATCGCATCGCTGTCCCGAAAGGCCCCTACTCCCAACTGCCCCCACCAAACAGCGAACTTCAGGCTGCCGCCGCTGCCCAGTCAAAGGGGAAGATTCGGCGGCCTCAGAACAAGCAGCCAATCGCCGTCTCCTGGCGACGGTACGAAGTGCAGAGGCCGGCGAATGGTAGCACAGCATCTCCACATCTCGCACAACTGGGTGGGGTGACTGCGAAGTCGGCCGGCAATGCTGGCCCTACAATGTTTGCTAAGGGCAAAAAGATGGATGCTTTTGACTTGGGAACGCTCCTGGCTCCTGCCTCACTCGACAACGCCGGCTGGTGAGCTGGTGGGGAGGGAATGTCGGTCGACTATAAGGGTCGCGCCAGCCTCTTGAGACTGGAGAGGAGATTGCGCACTGCGATCTCAAGTAGACTCACCGATAGGGATGGAAATGCTCGTGTAGCGGCGTTGTACGCCGGGCTGGACGCCCATCAAAGGCTGGCCTGTGCGAGAAAACTGGATCAGAGACCTGCCACAGCTTCGTCTCGGTGGGAAATCCGCGGGCAACAGCTGTGACAGACTCCACCGAGCAAAGACTGCATTCGTCCAGAGTTCACCCCATCGGCAAACACATCGAGAGGCAATGGACGGCCCAGCAGCAGTGGATGAGTCGCCGAAATAGAACAGGAAGAGGTAGTAAGACAGATTGGACCAAATGGCCGAAGTTAAAACATAGCTCCTGCATCGTAGCAGCCAAATGCTTGCCCTCTTCTGCGAATGAGAGATGCCAGGGAATGAGACGACAACTGGGTAATGATTTACTAGTCTACTACTGTCAGCTATCATTTAACAGAAATGGCTAAAGAGTACTGTTTAGAAAGGTAGAATGGGGATATATATATATATTATATATATCGCATGGACGTCTGTAGATCCTAATCGATTCGTGTGGTTCTCGAAGAAGGTTTCAGTCCCGGTCTATGGTATGGTAAGGATGTATCCCAAATGTCTGGATACTGTTCTACTGCAACATTCCCCTGTGGGTGGTTGTTTCCTTGAGGTGTGACCTTACAAACCTTCATGGCAAACTAGGCTCTGTATACTATTCTTTCAATTGAGAGGAGAAGGTAACCCTCTCTTTCAGCTGACATTGACAACTATTCGTGAGGAAATACGTGTAGCACAGTGAACGGCATTGGATAGAGGGAGTAATCTCGAGGGGCAACCGTACCGTTGCTGAAACGTACCTATAATATATGCTAGACTAACTCGAAAGGACAGTGAAACTCAACAGTGCAGTGTATGTTGTAAAAAAATATCATATACTGTACTGGCGAGCGTACAACCAGTGACAGTCAGATCTTCGTCGTTTCTCCGATAATGAACATGTACAGGTCGTGGAATAATAACCCTGCCACCCTCGTAGCCGCGTTCCGATGACCGCCGACATAGCGGAATTACGCCTCCGCGATAATCGATAAGCGATTTCGTGTCAACTACAAATGTCGACGCGAATGAACTACCATACCATAGGCCAGCAATGTGAATGGTACTTGTCTACAGACAATCTGCCTCCCATTTAATTAATTATTTATTATAATAAGTATACGATTTCCGCACTGAACCACTTTGCACTGATGTCGGCGTTCATACCAAGGTGCATCAGCAGAGATGCGTCAAAATGACGGCAGCGCTCTAAGCTATGTTGCATATTGAAGGCGGTCATTCTCTATGAGGTTCAAACCATCGCTTGCAATGGTCGTTTGTTTGCATGCCTTGGAAACACGAACCATTATTATGTTCCTCAAAATTGCAATCAGCCACGGGGATACTCAGATTGGCCATCATCATTCACTCGTATAGTGCATATCGTATAAACACCCCTCAATGGCTGTATTGGCTCCATTCTGCCGTTTGCTCTATCGCTTCTTCCGACGGATGTGATGCGCTTGACAACAACCGTATTGACACATCGTTACCGGCGATGCAAAACTCCAAGACGTCAACGAGTGTGCGGTGAATGTCATGCAGCGTCGGCTAGATCTAGAGGATAGGTCATAACTGTAGCGGCCGCAGCAGCGTTCGATCGCGGCATTTGACACAACATTTGCATTGGCAGCGCCTGACGATCCGCCTGGCTCGCAGCGGGATTTCGTCATACTTCAAAGAACTAGCTGCCGCCAGAGACACTCACGAACACGAGTCTGAAGGGAAACAAACCCTGGGCTGCTTTTTGGCGGCTCGAAGACATACGAACAGTGAGAAACGGAAGCTCAGATAGAGATGGAATCGGTCGGATCAGATCAGATCGAATGGGACGTGTTACCAGAAGTCGTTTTTACAGTGTTTCGTAGTAGAAGAATTTGCGATCCAACAAATGCGTTACACCTGGACAATATAGAGATTATGGCTTATTGAAAGCCGAAACTCTAATGCATCTAGAATTACTTTGCAATATCTACGAGTAGTTCTATCTCAGGCTATTCTCTCCGATACTTCTCCACAAAACTCTGTCTTAGAAACACTAGGATGCTATGGCAGGGTGAGCGGAAGACGGCCCATCGAAGGCCATCGGTCTTGTTCGGCCTTATGATCGCAGGCTCCTTTCTGTCTCTCACTCACCTGTAAGTGAAAAAAAAATTAAAAATATTATATTTCAGAAGAAGCGTCTCGTATGATGCAGTAGAAATCGTTGGGTGTTATCAACATTCATATATAATTTGTTGTTGGTCGTAGAGTGTTTAAAGGACCTCTTTACGAACGTTCAAAGGGTATTGAGGTCTGTGTTGCCCTAACTATGACCCCAAACTTAAACAATGAAATCGTACAGAAAAATAATTAATGCCCTGGCCTTTGAACGAAGTGTGGCGTACAAGGAGAACCTATGTAAGTTGAGCGATAATCAACGAAATCACACCCACACACACACAAACACCTAATAATAATTATAACACTCTCGCACTCCCATCAAGGGTCCCCGATGCTGTGAATATAGATAAAGTGTTTACGATTATTAGTATTCATATGTATACAAATATCGATATTCAGTTCGAATTAATGCCATTCGAATTTATCAATGACGTTTAGTAATCTTAAATATGACTCCTATTTAACTCGAAATCGTCTGGCAGGTAGACATCCTTTGCTCGGTGACTGACAAATAGGCGAACTCCCATTAACCATTTCTTCACAAATACTGATCCCAATGAAGGCGTCTCTTGCTGAAGAACGACCATTCCATATTCATTCGACGTCATTTTGCGCATTACTCTCCATACGGTTGCTACTGCTAGGTTGACCGACTGCGGGATAAATGTGAGACCTGGCCACATTTCTTTCTAAGACAACATTTCCACACGTTTCCGTTTTCCCTTGCAAAGTAGCATCAATCCATTTCCTTCAAGCACGACGTCGCTCGGGGACTTGGTCATCCACAAACAGCAGCAGTCCGCTATATGCCGGCGAACCGCGTGGGGAATTTGCTTAGAACTTACTCACTTAGCTGCTGCGTCTTGCTGCTTGCTTTCATATGTTCACGACGCTGGGAGCCAAGTAATTCCTAGCCGACTCCCAGCTGCTGGCGTTCATCGTTCGCAGTCAGCTATAGTTGTCAGGACACTCTTTCGTGCCCGGCTGCTTTTCTTTCCGATCATCTATTCACATACGATCCTACAAATCGTCATAAACGGTCGCCCGACAAGGAGCCCAACGCCGCCAGCAGGGCTCTACTGGCCGGCCGGAGACAGGGACGTAAGCCTCGTGGTTGACCGCCTCCCGGTCGGCTCAGCACACATAGCTACTGATTGGCAATGACTACCATCGGCCTATGTAAGCGCTCACCCGAAACGGGCCCTGCGAAAACTTCTTTGCAAGCCAACTTTCGAATACTACTCGCGTCCAGCTTCTAACCAAGTGCGCTGTCTGGCTGACGTCGAAACCGGCAGAAACAAAGCATATGATGGTAATATCTATAGGAAAACTGAGAGATTCAGCAATGAAGTAAAAAAAAAAATAGTTCAAAAACTTAGTTAAGATTATCTTGACTAGCTTTATCGAGAACGTCATCTGATAATTACCGAGCACGTGGAAGGAATGGCATACCGGAGTCGTTGTTTTGAGGTACAAAGCAGAGGCTACTTTGGAATATAGCTAATTGTTGTTGTTGTTGTTGTTGTTATTTTTTATTATATTTTCTTAAAATATATCGCTCTATTTTGTCTCCTTTTTTGTTCGCACTTATCTCTGCTGTTCATTTCTACAGAACTAGCGTAAACGTGAACACAGAAAATAAAAGGACGTCTTGAAAAGTACAGTGCAGTCTCCATCAGTTTACGCATACACACGTAAGTCCTTCTATTGACCAATACCATTAGACAAACACGCGTACGAAATCATTTCTTCTGACGAATACTTAATTATTTCTTATATATCAAAGTCCATACTTGGCTATATCCACAATGCTTTGTGTACTCTAGTCAATGACCGTAGTCACAGTTAATAGAAAACTGCTGAACACCTTACAGCTGCCAGCTACTGTCACCCACCAGCCGTTTCATAGCGCTCGCGAATTGTCAAACAAATCGCCTTCAAATCTAAGCCGTAACGTGTACCACGCACCACACTGTTGACTTCTCATAAATACACGGTCAACCAGCAAGGCAGATATTGCAAGGTGGACTCGCAGGGGCGGACACTTAATCTTCGTTTATTCACTCACTTCGAAGTCGTTGAAATCATTGCAGCTGCCTGCTCCCTGGCTGGATGAGGACCCGTATTCGTTTGGATACGGTGCTTTATTCGAACGCTGCTGGCCCTCTGACGAATTGAGCGAGTGCTTGGGATCTTTAAAGGGTGAAGTGAAGAAATGACGAAAACGCTGGGTCAGAGGGCACTTACACGCTGGACGCTATATACATAATACCACACATGATAGATTCATTTCTATATGGAAGGCACTATCTTCTCTCGGTTTCAAGCGAACATGGGGGGGGGATATGGAGTTAACACTAGGACGTCGGTTCATTTTGCTCGCGCATAGCGGATAGTTTGAACTGTTGATGTCGAAATGAACCCGAGCCTCGAACGGTCAATAGTATACGCGCTGCGCAATATTAAGAAACAACGTAAATATAATAAACATATCGTATTGCATCGGAAACTAGTTCTAGTACAGAGTTAGTTAAAAGAGATTACTATTAGTTCTTTTAGACAACTTTCTGGCCTATAAGTGTTTTTATTCATGAAATTATAGAAATCCAGCTTACTGATTGGGGTCGGGTGTATATGGTAGTATGTGAAATATGGGGTTCTTGCATGAGAAAATTAACTTGTTGTCCCCTGTGTGACTCAAAGAACATTGTTCTCGATATATATGGAGTCAACACATATGCACCTTTGGTGGACTGCATGGAAGTAGCGCTTTGGTAGAGGGCTCCGATGGCTCTATCGGCAACTGCATACAAATTGCTGTACCAAACATCTACTATATGCGTCCTATGGATTTGCTTAAACTACGTGTCGACCGTAATCCTAGATGGACATGTATATATATATAATGGCAAAAATCAGATAAACAGAAAACTTAAACGTCAGCTTCATCTGAAGTTAACAATTTTCGTGTATACGGAAAACCTGGTGGAGAATCGCAGGAATGATTGATTCGTTCGACCCCACCACTCTAAAGGCCAACTAGCAACTATTCTATTATAATAACAGTATGACCACATGTTTTTTGTTTGTTTATTTGTTTGAATTGGCATAGAACATACAATAACCACCGCAGTTGCCACAAACAAGAAGCTGTATAATCGGTTGTATAATAGGTAGTACAGCGAATCATCGACAGCGCGACACTCCTGGAATCTTGTTGTCCGCTACAGCACAGACATTAAAACGATTTATCCATAAAAAGGAATTTTCATTGCAGATGCGATGTGGTCATTCTTCTGTCTTATAATCGCTGCTTCGTTTATATAGATTTGTAGTTAACGTCCACAGGCGAATATCCGGGATGCCATTTCATTCCACTTCCGCTATTTATATTAATGTCGCCTTAAACAAAATGAATGTCGAGATTCCATATAGAACAGGTCCAGGAACGCACTATGACAGACGTTTTATGTGGCGCTGCGAAACGTACATTGCCCCCGAAACAATCATTTTTGTAGTGTTTAATATCGATAAACGAACATAGTGAACATATTCGAGATTAAATACAATCTCGCTTGGACACTCTGAACCTGAGCGGCCAGGTCGAGGAGCCATGACAGCGTCGTCGATTCCGCGCTCGGTCTGAGCTAAAATCCTCGTATATTCATAATATAGACATGTTGTGAATGCCACTTATGTTACTGAGGCAGGGACGTGATGGTTTTGTTATCCAATATGTCTGTCATTTCAAGCAGATATATGTGTACACGTGTATAGCATCGAATCAAACAAATTATTCGTCATTTTCTAATGTATCGCCCGAGCAAAGAAACTCCAGTTAGAAATGTCACCCGGTTGATATTTTGATACGCGTGGACAATTTGATCAGGTAAAATTACTGATATTGTATAATATAAAATATATTTAATCCATAAACCGCTGCACCGCGGCGATCTGCTTGGTGAAACAGGTCGATGTTGAAAGAAAGCCCTGTGTTCATGTAATTACATTGTACGATAAAAATAACTCTGAACTATCAAATTCGTATGGTGGTATCTAAATCGTTGCCAATTTTATGAATTTACCAACCACTACTCATATACGGCTGCTTAATTTTTATTCAACAGTTTTTGTTTTGCACACAGGCACAAATTGCTTTTCTCATTAGTAACACGTGTTGGCCATACACGTTTGAACATATGTAGCTTCGCTGCTATTCATAAGGAAACAAAAAACACTAAATAAATAATTTCGCATTCGATAATCACGAGCACGCTGTATAGTGGTAATAACGACGGTGCAGCTTTTGGTGGCTCCTGAGCTATAGAAACATCCGAACGACTATGCTGATACGATCCCTTACACCACGGACAACATAGTTGATGCTCGTGATGAAACAAAACTGACAACCTGGCATTGTTGCTGTAGTTGTTGCTCGCTGATAATTTGAATATATGTGAGCATAAGTCAATTATTAACTTGAATTAATAACTAAAAATTATGACTCGATGAACAAATATCGTTGTCCTTGTCCACCATTTTCTGAAAACTATCGCCATATCATTCCCCATATTGCTGTATATGTTTTCCGGCTGACTCTCAGCCTTAAACATATAACACTCATTATATTGCTTTTGCATTGCTTCGTAAGACAGACCCCGAAATATAAATGTGCAACGATGGGAATCGAACCAGTGTCTCCTCCGGGCTCGACCCAAATATTCCGAGACAGTGTAACCAGTCTGTTCATAATAAACAACAACAAAAAAAATGATAATTATAATAATAATCAGCATCACAAATACGTCCGCCTTGTCAGACACGTGTTATTCGCAAATACTTGTAAACGACACTGTGTACAGTAAACCACCATTTACACGACAACGATCATTTATCGTACTATTACGATCAGCTATTGGTCGATAGTGGCACCCGGATTACAGCAGCACCGTCCGTAGATGGCTCATGCTATATCAAATCATAGAATCACCACGATGCGAGTAGTGGGTTAGCGGCGTTAGTCGAAGGCTGCTGGGGCAATCTGGCCCGGGCGCGGTCACTCAATTGCCTGCGGTCTTATCTATCTAAATTTTATTATTAGTTAGCGTATACATCAGCCTCTGTTGGCGTTCGCACAGATCGTGCGCTACTAAGCCGAGTTAAGGAGCGCGAGGGGGCGTCCCCACCAACACCACGAACACGAGCGGGATCGCCCCGGCCGTACCAACAACACATGTGTACTATAACAATAGCCAGGTATGAGCGCAAGAAACAACGAGCATCACCAGGCGTATCTGTGCAGCAATGCCTGGTGCGGGTTCATGACTCATGACACATTGGTAGCATACATATGTATATATATATATATATATATATATATATATTATCATGTATGGACGAATATGGCAACAGAGAGGGGAAAGCGGTAATGCATCTAATCGATTGGTTGAGTCGCCGAATCGCACTGACACATCACCATTAAGGGACAAGTAGTTGTTGAAGAGGAATACAGTTAGGGCGAGTAGGTACTCGAAGTCTGAGTGGGGCAGTGGGCGGCAGTGTGCATTGAAGTTCGGACGTAGCACCCGTCGCAGCCCATTGATATAGTTATAGTAGATCTATTATAGAAGGTCGTCTCGAACTTTTTTTTTTGAATTGATGCTGGTCGTCTCGAACTTTTTTTTAGTTGTCGCCGTGGCACCAAATCATTTCAGTTCTCTAGTCATCGTCGTGTTAGTAACAGAGGTATAGCTTGCGGACGTGGAAGCATTGAGGGTCCTGATGGCGGAATCTAGGCGTCTACAGTCTGTGGATGCTTGAATGCCACAAGTAAACGTGTTCAGCAAAACAGCAACAGGTTTTGTCAGATCCCCGATATATTTCTAGCGTTTTCACGGGCTCGTGCCGTTACAATGACACTCCCGCAAACAGTATACGGACACTGAAGGTATCAAGTGCTGTTATAGCCCTGGGCAAGACTTCGGCGAGAAAAACCGACTGTATCGGTGTCAGGCCCACGTGTGGTGGTCCAGCCACTACAACTTCGGGTTTGTTTTGCCTCTATAAGCTGCTGCTATTGTTACATTGATTGATTTTTTTGTTGCCATCCCCTCTTTAACTTTTTGCATCGTTTCCACCGCTTAGATGGGGACAACCGCTGCCCGTTGACAACATTTGAACTGATTGAACAATAGAAAGTATTCAGTTGGCAATACGGGCGTGTAAACGCTCTTGCTAAATGTACATATTCAAGCACACACACACACACACATATATATAACAGAAGAAAAATATATCGACTATTTAACAACAACAAAAAAAAGCGAACGTTTTAACTCAGAGACAAAAAAAATAGGTGCAAAGTACGAAGCATCGGGTAGCCACCGAAGCAGCCTCAGGCGCAGTAAACAAGAAGTAAAACGAAGGGTCACTCCGAGAAAGGTGACAACGCCATTTCAAGAACCTTTCCATGAATACGTTCGCTCAATCGATAAATAGCAGCAGCAGCAACAACAATAACAACCGCAACAAAGAAAATAGCGAATCCACGTTTCGTGTGTTTACCTTGTTAGTGTTATGTTTTTACAAATCCTATTTATAATAGTTTACAATGAACGCCGCCGGATAACGAAAACTGTGAAACACCATAGTGTCAACGGCAATAAGAATGCCAGCTGCATTTGTAGCATGCTATAGATAAGTAGAAAAAAAGAATACTATACGTGAGTGAGATAAATAGAATAGGTACAATTGTCGTGGAGGAAGGACAATGTATAGCGTCGTTATTTGTGGGGGAGAACACTAATCTCTCGTATTTTTCTATATATTCTATTATATTTAGTGAAATGTCGATACGTGAACGTTCGCCGTCCCGTTGACGTCTTTTTCGAAAAGAGCTAACGAGAGCTGTTCGGGTCGAATGATGATCAGCTTTTTATAATTCCCTCACTATCGTTTTAACTGTTCTTAATATTATTATTGTTACTAGTATTATTATAAGTTCTAAATAAGGTATAGGTGATTACTTCTTGGGAGAAAAGATAAATAGAAAGTTAACAGTTATGGATATGGAAGCTAATTTATGTTTGCACATTGAGCCAATCAGCGAAATTTATAGAAGCGAAGCCATCACTTTCACACGATGATTAAATGGACAGCAACCGCCTGCTGAGCAATTACGATTCATTTGAACATTTGCAGCAAACACCCGATCTGCACGCACATTACAATAACAACGAAATGCAAAAAAAAGTAATAATTTTATTAAAGCGCTAAAAAACTCACCACGATAGATTAACCACATGTATCTATGAAAGCTACCTTTACAGCATGTTGACTCCAAGATGACCAAGTGACCCATTGCCCCAGCGGACCGTGGCCAGCTCCAGCTAGTTTGCTGTAGGTATAATACATACCTCTCAATCTTACTATTATATATATATATATGTACATATTATATTAATATTTTTATATATATATACATATATATTAATATTATTATTCGTTGTTGTGTCACCAGTCCAAACGTACGCAGAGATGATACCTTGTGGAGGTATCAACGGGTCATTACCATGTGCGTAATTTCCCCCCCCCCCGCTTATAGTACGCCCACAAATTGCACAAAAGGTATTTACCTATCCATCCATCTATATAATCTATCTAATATATCTATGTAATCTATTTGACGTCTTTTTAGACCTGAGCCGAACACGCGTTCACACCAAACGGCCGCAGTCGGATCGGGAGCCTTCACTATTACGGTACACACGGAGTAGTCGCGCTAACAAACAAACAAACAAATAAGCCCTGACAGGTAGCGGCCTCGCCGATAAGTAACCATGTTTGTTGTTGTTGCTATTGCTGTTGTTGTCGTGTCTCCATCCTCATCATCGCGACTTTTATCTCCTTTCATTTCGCGCTGTTTATTATAAATCCATTGGATCACTTCGGCGAGCGGGCAGCATTCGATTTGACGGCTGAATGGGTCGCTTCTTCGCGACTTTTCACGGCGCTTTTTTCTTAATAATAATAATAATAATAATAAAACTCATATTATGAGTAGCAATAACATAGGTTGAGCAGGAGATGTGCTTGTCGCCGTTCACCTGTGACTGTATCTGCTTGAAACAGCCACCCTCACCCCCTTCATTGGCACCCTACGTCGTGTGGTGGTGGCAGCCGAATCATCAGCTATAGCACACGTCGCCACCGTGTTCTATTCAGCATAATAATACTAATAACAATGACAATGACAATAGCAATGAAGATGAGCTCATTGCAACATCCGGTGAAGAAAACCAAAAAAGGTCACACAAACGTATTTTCAATTTTTAAACATCATTGAAAATCAAGCGGTACCACCACCAGCAGCAGCAGCAGGAGTAGACAACTGCGAAAAGACGTCGGGGACAGAGACGACTCAAATCGGGTTCAATGGTTTCATTGGCCAGCCCCGTTGCGTATTTGGCGTTCATTTGAATTTGGTTCTTTTCGGTGGGGGCTGAACGCGAAGCAGGAGGCGGCCATCGCTGGGACTAAGCTGATCAACCGTTCGATTCGCAATATTAAAATCGTTCACGAACTCATCGGTGCGTTCAGTTGGATAGATTTGAGGAGATCGTACGTAATCGCAATAATGTAGTCGGCGAATGTGCCCTAAGGCTGTGTCCCAATTGAGCGATTAACAAATTTGAATAATAGTAATAATAACAATTATAACACGTCATCTTTGAAAAGCAAACATTGCTTCAAAGCGTACACATATACTTGTTCAAGCGGTTCTCTCTTGATATCGATGACAAGAACAGCAACAGCAGCAGCAGCAACAACAACAGCAAATTAGATATAGATGTAGTCAAATTATCGAACGTTGATCGTCTCAATTCAGCCGCGTTGGTAGAATATAATAGATATAATTATTGTGTCTATAAATAAATCTATGTGATTGGCTTGTCAATGTCGATTACGGCCATTAGCATTGTACCATACAATATTGCGTCTCTCAGCGTTCGTCGACGGTAATTGGTGGCGCCACTAAACGAATATGCGTGGGTGGATTCAGCTGTTCGCAAATTACAGAAATCATCTTCCTGCTTCGTCTATATTTAGCCATATTTTATTGTTATTTATAGTATAATACTTGTTCGATTCTTACTCGGACACAGCTTATCTCCTATGTAAGGATAGTAGTATACTCATGGGAGAACTACTACGAATTTTGCCGCGCGTAATCACTTATTAAATGAGTTCCACGGCACGACAGCCACGTAATGCTGTCTATGTGTTATTTCGATTACAGCAATTTAATCGTTTTCTGAAAGTTGCACTTTTATTGGCCACCAATGTTAGCGGAATGAGTCCCACCGAACGATTCCAAGGAATCAACTTGAAAAAAGTGATAGTTACCTTGGATGTCACAAGCAGATGTTTATCACACGTTCAAGGTTCAGTTTTTGATTTGTGTCTCACTGAAAGACGAAGGTGATGTTGACAATAAAATCATATGACATAAGTAATGTCTCCTAATATCCCTGAACTGTTCGTGTTTGCTTGTGCTGCAATCTAATCGTGCTTATGAAAGTGCTAACTCATGTCTAATCATTTACATTTCAATGCGCGCGCGAGCGCTCGATGATAAATGTTGATGATGGTTCAACACACAGCGCGGCTGAGGGAGCAGGCGCTCCCTGGACTCGTCCAGGCGATGACACAGCAAAGGTGTCGCAGCGATCGAATGTAACGAATGACCGAACACACGTAAAAGTTGCAGCAATAGCTAATGGCTAATAATAGATGGCGTAATTGTCGACTTGACGATGATTTTCATTCATTTAGACAGAAGTGTTAGTTGCCCAAGATCGTGTTTCTACGCCGTTAAAAGCCGTCAGTATTGAACATTCATCGCCGGCAGTAGCAGCAGCATCATAATTGGCATCACACTGTATCTGCTGTTACAATAAAACAAAAGTTACCTCAATTTGTTTTTATTTGTACTCGAATTCATCATCCCTTTCCTTGGGAAGCTGACATTGTTTTCTCTCGACACCGAACTCGTATCTTGACCATGAGTGAGACGCCTCTCATGGAGACAAGCCTACTCGTCGATAGCAGTCTCTAGCAAGCATCTCTCGGTAGCGCTTAGATTTTTAGGCATTTATTTCAATATATGCCTACGTTGATTATATATTACGGATCAGCATACCGTAACTGTTTAAAAATATCGACGACGTTCTACAACAGCAGCGCTGTGTGTGTAGTAGCGTTCCAGGGAGGCATTCGTTTATCATAAACGTTACGGAAATTTGTAGTTGCTATTATTCAAATTTTATCTGTCTATTTGCTATTTCGTTCGAGTTGTCTTGGAGACACTAGCTAAGGTGGGATAGGGCACGCGAAATGCTTCAAGCGTATTAACATCGCGTAGTAATAACTTGGTATCGTAACATAGCGAGGATTCAAGGGAGGGCCAAACGAACAAATGGGCGAACAGCGGCGGCGGCAGCAGCAGTAGCCGCCGTCGTTGGTCAATGCGCGAGAGTAAAAAGAGTCATTCGTTGTTAGCTCAGGCAACTTTTGGTCGTTTATTCGATCATTCGTTGTTTGTGTTCAATCAGGATTGAGTTAGTCGACGTATATAAGGGGCCAGACTTTCTTTCTCTTGATCGGGAGGCAAACCGCGTTTATCTATCTATCTATCATATGTTGCTACAATAATAATAATAATAATAATAATAATAATCGGCTTCTGCTCAATCAATACGTGAGCGAGAGACTTATGAATAGGTGAATCTGAATCCACCTCGATCTGGTGAGGCTTTCCGTCTGAAATTTCTTCGATGGACGATTTAGACAACAAGACGGAGGGAGAGGAGAGAGAGAGAGAGAGATAAACTGGTATTTCCTGATTACTACATGCCGATGAGCTTTCTTATATATACTGAATGTCGATAGTGTTCAATTTTACATTGGGGACATTACACAACATTACGACAAAATACGCTGCGCAACTTCAATCGATGACCGATTGTCTCTAATTGACAAGAAGCCTCAAGAAGGTAACTCTCTAAGTAAGGATCTCTTCTCGACAATGCGTTACGCCGTTGCTTGGACCACGACTTTCAGAAAAGGTGACATTTTGCATACTTTGGGGTTGCGTCGCAATTTATTGATTTTGATATGACTCTTCGAAGTGATGGGTTTATTACTTAAAATGTAAAAATTCATGTTCCGAAATATTTGTTTTCAGTTTGTGATAGCCAAGACCCCCTACGACCTCTGTGTCTCAAATCTGTTCTCGGCAACTTGCGCATTTTTGTATATTTCGGATTCGATTTCACGTGAGTGGTTTATGCAGCAAATCAGAGAGCAAACGAAATATCACCTTTTATTAGTACTCAATGTAATATATGTACTCAGACGTCAACTTTCCGAAACAATTTACTTGATCAATTTGTTATTTTGCCAAAATATATAGCTCCAAAACCGAAACACTTTTTGCAGACACCTTTTCCAGCCTTTTTTTCTACACCTTTTCCAGACACCTCGAGTGAACTGACTTTAATGTGTAGAAGTTCTTAACAAGTCAGTAATGACCTCGTTTGGTCGTCCTTCTACAAGCGTAGTAATCAGTGTAATTTAGGCTCACTTAAAATCCAAGCAACGGAGCTCTGTGTCTTCCGTGGTCCGTTAAAAACAATGTGAGGATTAAGAGCAGTAGAGAATTAATTCAGAATTTCATTTTACACTCGATCTTTTAACAGTGACCTTCTCTTTCATATTTGTTTGCAAAAGGCGAAAAACACTACTAATAAACTTATTTTTGCAAAATACCATTCTACTTTGAACTTGCAACTTGGATAAAAGTTTCATTAGCAATCCACTCTGTAAAATATGCGAAATTTTATCGTTGTCATTGTTTTTGCACACAAGTAACGATTCATTTGGACATTCTCACGATTACAGGTGCAGCCACGAAACTCAGCTGTCGGGTAGGTATGAAAAAAGAAATGTATATATGTATATAACTATCACCACAACATCAAATTAACTCATAGCAGCAGCAATCACAACTGCTGAATTAATCCCAAATGAACAAAGAGAAGCAACAGCAGCATCACGAAATGATCGTCGACAGTCATCGTCTGAGCTATAGTTACTTTTGTCACATCTATTGTTGCGCGATGAAGAAATTAATGATAATGTGGCTTTATCTCATAAAATGCGATCTTCGCCTGGAAAAGTCGACAATAAATCCGAATGTCGACAGACTGGTCGATCGACATCGATTATGGTGACCGGTGTCGCGGTCAAGGCGTAGCGACAACGAGCGTTGTGAAGCACAATTCGAATTGAATTCAACTGAAAGCGAAAAGCACAATTATCCTGTAAAAAGGAAACCTTTTCTTCGTCAATATTAATGATGAAGGGGAATATACGCTAATTTATATCCCTTTCAGAGGCGTTGAACAGTGTTCACACGACATAACATAATCGTTTCGTGAAATTCGTGCAATTATAGTCGTCGGAATCATTCACCGTTCGGCTGAATGGTACATTATAGTTAGACAAATTGCAACTTTCGAACAACACAAAAAGACATAACACTGATCACTGGTCGACTTTCATTAGAGACAAAATATTAGGATCAGAAAACTCACGGGATGAGCGTACAATACAATAGTTTGTTATGAAGCCACAAAACAGTGCTTTGCTAAGTAAGCTCAACATATAACATTATCTTATGAAAGGTAAGCAATAATATATAGTAGAATGCCATTAAAAACCACTCATTTATAAATGCTATGATCTCATCCGATGATCTAATCCTTCCATTACTGATCAGCCGTTATCTCCAATCCTCATAAAATAGGTGATTAATGATTCTTAATGCTACTGTGTCTTTTATTTAATGTGACTAACGACTAACACTATGTCCCAATTTATATATGCTTATTCACTGAAGGTGGAGCTATAATAATTACCAGTAATCAAGATAATGATAATAATTATGTATGGAACATAATCGAATACACCGCAGGCTGTAAATATATCTGGTTCACATATTATGATATATGTTATATATAACATACAGTATATCGAAAATAGGGCTTATACTGGCACTAACAATGATTTCACTGCTGTTTTCCGTAGGTTTCAGGCAAAAACTTACAGCCAATATCCGCATCACGTGTAGTACCTGCATACAACGAATTTGTACGAATTGTTTGTATGAGTTGCACATCTGGACGAACAGAACCCAGATGAATGAGAACTTTTGGACGAAACTATTTCTTGTACATCAGAACGACGCTTCGATCTGTTTATAATTTCAAAGTATTCGCTATTATTTTATATCTCTTTCAGCTTCAACACTCTCCAAGCAACAGTTAAATGTCGACAATAGAGGGAACTCCGACAGATTTAAGTAGCGACCAACAACAACAAAACGCACATTTTCGCGGTAACTCGCGCTCACACGTCAGAACTAACAATAATCATTTTGGAAGAGGGAAAAAGATAATTGCCTATTTGTGTCGGTCACGTTCTCCTAACAAAGTGTCTCTATGTGTCACAAGGCTAGACTGAATCGATGTGTCGTCGAGGAAGCAGCAGCAGGAATTACTCGATGACATACTATAAATGGAACAGTCGAAGAAATTCGCCGTTTCGGGGGTGACTTGTTGAACGTGTGACTTTAGAACGTTGCCTCTCCGCTTATATGCTTGCTACGCAGCTCTCACTTAAGCCGCTGCCACTACCCAGGGAGGTTAGATGTGGCTGAGCTGTTAACCTGTCAGTCGAGTGTCCCTTCCTCTTAGTGATGGTCTAGCAAAACTGAGGAAGTCTAGAAGAGTTGGACGAATAAAATAAAAAAAAATGCTAGCGCTATCGTCATCTTGGGCCCCTTTTCTTCGGTTATAACTTCACGCCTATCTCATATGTGGCGTGACCGTTTCATTCGTGACGTCGTTTAAATGAGCTTCCCTCGATGGGGAGCATATCATACTTCAATTCAGCGCGATGCTGGCTAGCGGTACCACACCAGCGTTGTAAAAACCAATACCACAACCACACATATATATATATATATATATAATATGCATGTGTACATTAGTGGGCGAGCAACCAACTAGAACGAGACAAATCGAAATCGAGGGGTTCAGTCACCTTTCTCTGGTTTTCCCGCCATAGTTGCGGGTTCTCAACCCGCAGTTCTTTGCTTCAATTCCAAATAAATCGCTCCCCGCTGCCGTTTAGCCACACTAAGCTGCACTGGTAGGTCTCATAGATAGCATTTGGTATTTACCGCATCGGGGTGGTCAATAACACCATTA
Organism: Stratiolaelaps scimitus; assembly: GCA_019614645.1. NCBI lineage: Eukaryota > Metazoa > Arthropoda > Arachnida > Mesostigmata > Laelapidae > Stratiolaelaps > Stratiolaelaps scimitus. Next base: position 3,855,729 of record JABWDB010000025.1, on the reverse strand, counting down.
GACATGTGCAATAGCGACACTTCGCAGACAATTTTGCCGATATATATATATATATATGTGTGTGTATAGGTAGCAATAATTCTCTCAATAACAGCGATATTATATAGCGATGGGGGGAACTTTCCGTTATACGCAAAAATGCCTAAGGGCAATGGCAGCTCTGTAGCACAGACAGAACACATGCGCCGGTGGCAGGTATTAGCTGCTACTGTGAATCCTCCACCTCAACGGCAGCATTTCCTTATCTGTGAGCCAAAGTGAGTAAAGTGAAACTTAGCACGAACACGAGTTAAGTTGCTCACCTCACGGCAATATCAGACAGAGAGCGTTTCGACAGACGACTGCTTTGCTGCCACTGTTTCGGCTGGGTTACTTTTACTTGAGACTCACTTAGGTAGATGCTCGAGAAGCGGTAAACAAAGGGGGCAAAACAGATAACCGGTTGAGGGCCCCGGAAAGTATCATAGGTATCTACCACGTACTGTGGTCTGACGCCGTGTATTTATTAACAGATATATATAATGGATCGACCGATGAACAAATGAGTGACTCGTACGGGCAGGCGACCAGTGAGACTAAAACAGTGCTGGTCAACTCTGCTGCCGCAGGCAACAACAGACAGCTCTGTAGTGTGCTGCTGCTGCTGGCGCCCGCTACCGCTGTTAAGCCACTACAATCGCCGGAAGTTCGACGACTTCGCGGACTTGTCTCGGCTCTGTCAGACAGACCCGACACTCTCACTGGTTTCCACTCGCTGTCGACTACAACCCCCCGCCCGCCCGATCTCCCGTGTCTGTTTTCGACCGTGAAGACCGTGAAGCTGACAGCTTCACGCAGCGCTGGCGGCGGCGGCGGCTGGTGAAGGGTCAAGGTGCAGAGAATGAAAGCCGGTAAGAAAATAATACAATAACGACGATGATAATGCTAATAATCATAATCGCACGACGACGACGACTGGTGGCTATAGTGTGGTCGGAATAATCACGTATAGCAGTCGTAGAGATGTGGATGAAAGGAGAAATGGTGAAATGAGAAAGACAGCTGACGAAAAACAGTAACGAAATAACGAGAGAGAGGGGTAGGCTAAAGAAGATGGGTTTTGATGGGTCGATGACTTTGGATTTGATGAACGCCGGACCAGAGCTAGCCAGACTGTACTGAAGCGAGGTGGGGGCCGAGGGCATGGGCGAGCTAACGTGGCAGATGGACAACTGCAGACCATCCGCCTGCCCAACCGCCCGTGTCAGCACACAATCGCACAGTCGATCTTTAGGTGGGGAAGTGGACAGCAACGACGGCGCCAGCGGCGGCGGCAGCGGCCGCAGCAGCACAACCATAGGGGACTTACTGCGATTATCATATAACCACGACAGAGGTAATAACAACAACAACCACGACGATAGGAGCGCATTTGATTTTGTATTTATCACGACAGACAAGAACTGTTATTAATGCTGCTGCTGCTGCTCTTGCTGATTGTTGTTGCGTCAAAAACATTCTTCAAAAGTCGCTACAACAAAAGAGGCGGAATTGAGGAACGGCCGCAGTTGCACCAGCAGCAGCAATCGACGACGACGACAACAACAACAGCAGCAGCAGCAATGAGCTTCAGGTGGAAACAGCTTGATTGTAAATGATAGGAGCAGAATTGAAATATGTAGATGTGCTGTTGTTCTGCAAAGACTACGCTTTTATTGTAGACGTATCCTTAAAGCAAGCTAGACAAAGCGATCATCGAGCTGTTCATACATTTGACCCGTGTATCGTAACATTGTTGTTGAGAGGTTCTTAGGGAAACTGTTGTCCGGATTGATATTGGCCATCGTGCCATCATCATTGGTTATTACGAACGGGCAAGCAATGCCCCTGAGACTTGTTCGGTGATTCCCGAAGTCCACAGGGCTCGGATCGGTCCAGCGATAATGTCCCTAATAACTAACACCCCATAAATGTATTATTATTACCCTAATTATAATTCGACGGTAGTATACGAACTGTATTCAGCGTAGCTTTACAGCACTAGTATAAACTCGTTACACTAGAGACCATAAACGTATACGGCAAAAAGGAGATACCGTCCTCGGGCCTTCTTACCAAAAAGTTGTCGCAAACAGAATCAATATGCGAATATGATTCTTTCGAATTTCTATGCTATCTGACTATACAGACCACGATCGATTCAACATTTAGCATAATCCTCACGCATGACTAAAACTGAGCTGTTACTCCCATTGGTGTTATATGTTACAGTACCAGGATGATATCAACTGCTAGAGGTGAACCGCTATGCTGCGACCGAACGCCAGGCGACCTGCATCTCTCGACAGCTAATCGCGCGCGCGCGCGAGAGAGAAAGAGAGAGATATGATCAAGATAGTTATTATAGCAATCTGTGTTGGCGTTGTTTGCTATGCTGGCGACCGTTCGTTCATTCGACCGTTGGGCGGATGACCCCAGGCTTTGAGCTCGGTCATCACAACCACGATATCTACCCCCACCTAGAATACAAAAGTGGTTCCACAGAGATTCACGCGATTCACGGTCAGCTCGACCGCGAGCCGACGCTCATTTCTTCTTTGGGTTCGATTGGGCTACTGTTGAATCAGCAGCAGTAGCAGCATCCGAAGCAGCAGCTGTTGTAAGAACAGTGCGATTAGCCTTGAGCGACAGAAGCCAGTCGAGATTTCTATGCGTCAAAGGAATTTTTTCTATGTTTGCCGTAAGTACGAAACGAAGGGCTGTATTTTGCATTTGGGACGTTTGAATGTTGAGAAATCTGAATTCTAAATATCGCCTCGATACACTATAATTGTATATATTACCCACGTATATTTTATTCTACTGCTGCCCTTACGCACCTGAGCTGATCGTAATAATATATATATATATATATATATATATATAACAAGACTCCAGTCGAAGGTTACGTATCATTAATGAGCAAATTTGAACAGACGCGATGTTTAATTAGGGGGTTACAATATTATTATTATTACCAATTTACGATGCTTTTCAGTTTCACACAGAACACTACACCAAAAATTCATGATTAGCCGAAAGAACCGATACGATCGTAATCATCACCCTCCTCCTCGTCTTCCTCGTCCTGAATAGCTTCCGATTTGTGTCGTCCGTCAACACGAGTGCTATCTGCCTGTGCTAATAATACCACAGCTATAGCAGTGCTCTTTGTTATTGACTGAGTCGATTATCACTTAACAACCTTTAAGTGTCGACCACCAAATCGCGTTAGGCTTTCATCAGCATCGTTGCAGAGCAGCAAACGTCGCGAACAGAAAATGCGAAACTCCGAAACTCGTTTCGTGCCTCTGTTGCATTACAACCCCCAGCCCCGTTTCGAAGTCTCTCATCCTATGCGTTTCTTCTGCCCTCTCAACCCGCCCCGCCCGCCCGTCCCCCCAGAACGCCTCTCAGATCAGCTGACGAATGGCCACCGTATCGTCACCGTAGCCGACGCGCAGAGTCCTCGTCCAATGTCGTCGTAGTCGTTGTTATTGCTGTTGACGTTGATGTCAAAGGGGATGAGCCACTGTAGCGGGACGAGCAACAAAAAATAGGAAGGTTTTGGGCGGATGCTAACATGAAACGAACGGCTTTCGTGGCGTCGCTCGCCGTTTCGCGGTCTGTCTGCGTGTGTGTGTATGTATGTTTATGTTTATGAGCTGCCATACCTCGAAACAAACGCCAGCTGCAAAGGCTGACTGGTAGGTATACGATACGATGGGCCTTGTGCAGAAGAAGAAGAAGAAGACGACGAGACATTTGCAGAAGAAACGAATGGTTGGTTTGACTCGTTCTATTCCATCTGTCTACCTTCTTCGCCGTTGTCACGGCGGTGGCGGCGGGTTCGGTGTTATCATCATTATTCTGAGTGGTTGCTGTTATTGTTGATAGTAGAAGTAGTAGCAGAAATGGTAAGTTGATGAATGAACGAAATTGTATAATACTCGAGAGGCGGTTAATTTTGCCAGTGCTACTGCCGCCGTCGCCACCGCCGCCGTCGCTGCGGCCGCGATAGCGACGCTTGTGACTACAAATGAAGTGGCGATGACCTTGCTGCACACACAAGCACGTTACCGTGACAACGAACAACCATCAATCGGGCCTTCAATCATTCTACCCCAATCAGGGGTTGGTTGGTGCTGCTGTTGCTGACGGCGGCGGCGGCGGTGGCAATCCCCACCGCAGTTAATCTCACTCAGTTCATCATGAAAACGGCAGAATCTGCCGAGCAGCTTCGTTAGCTACTGCTGCCGTTGTGCAAAGCACGAGACGCGCGGGGTGGTGGTGAGAGCATTGGTTATTTGCAGGCCGATGTGAGAGGAGAAATGGGTAAAACACAAAGAAGATGATGAAGAGACGAGCGATCGCAGAAATCCACACAGAACAGTATTGTGACCACTTTGTGCTACGACACTGCTTCTTCGCTCGATCGGCTTCGGCTACGCGAGTCGAGGAACAAGCACCTGCCATCTATCGGCCGACAATTTGTCAATAGCCCCTGATGTAGTGGTGGCAATAGCGACGCAGCTAAACATCGATGACAGTTATAATAATAATAATAACAACAACAGCAGCAACGGGGTAATGACAAAAGAAGCAGTAACAGCAGAGGTGTTCAATGTGTGGAGTCGTCATCTGCACGTGTATCATTGTGCGTTTATTTCGTGTTTGTTTGTTACTGGATGAATGTCAACAGGACAGACACATTGACCACTCGTGGACCACACCAATCGCGTACTGAACAGCCGACTGGAGTGGACTTATATTACGGACATGAATACGGTATGAGGCCGGCTACGTCCTTGGACATATGCCAGATCTAGCTTTGTGGTGCCTGCAAAAATGCGGCTGGTTTTTCTCTTATTTACCTCGTGTATCGTTACATTATTTGTGTGCAAATAAATTCTGGTTTACAAACGGTTATTATTACTATTACATATCGATTACTATTACATTCGTTTGCTACATATCGATGACATTGGTGACCTTTCCACTCAATAATTGCCACTTCTGGGATAATATGCATCAGTACTCTAATAACACTTTTTAAAGCTGACTAGGTTAATCTGGAGCGTCCTACTTTGTTGTTGTGGAAGAAATACGAAAGCTAAATCATTTACCTTGATAATGACTATTATCGCTGCTCTATATATATATATATATATATATATATATATATATATAAGAAGTATCGAGTTAGTCGCAGTTCTGCGTTTGCTGTCCGGGCAGGCTTGCACAATTACCTTTTTGCTGTGTGCGCCCGGCGCCAAGCTACGCCTCTTGCTGACGCTGTTACTGCGATTCCTGCTACCGGTCCGATGCGCCACAGCCTCAGAAGGCGCTATAATAGTGGGCGGCTAAGCCGGCGCACAAGCACATGCGTGAACTGGTGCAAGTGCGTGCTGCTGCTGCTTCTGCGAGAGTTCTTCTCCTCTTTTTTTTTTGTAGAGGAATTGGAACAACCAGCAAGCAACCGTAGAAATCAGCAGTAACGATAGATGCTTGGATGGGTGCGCGTCAATGTCTCATAAAAGGCGTTAGCGTCAGTCGTCACTTTTTCCCGTGTGACAATAAACGACGGCTAGACGCGGCGACATCCTCAGCATGACGAGTTGGGTCTCGGCCGTAGTGAAGCCGTCACTGAAGTCCAGGAAAGGATTGAGCCCCCGGCACAACAGCAAGTGATTCTGTCTGTCTGTTCGACACTGGGCTAACTGTTTCCCGCTCCTTGCTACGAGCGGTAGTTGTTAGTGTTTTTCGTCAGGTGACACAGATGTGTTTTGTTGTTTATTGACCAGTGGGAAAAATTTAGGTATTTTTTTTGTATATATATTTTAGAAGGACGAACGCATGTGTCCCAAGTGTAGCGTTCTTGAGGAAGCCTTTTTTTTATATTTGGCTAGTGAAAATAGAAACGGGCATGGTTCTACTCTATTTGTATAATAGTGAAAGAGAGAATATTCTCTGTGAAAGATTGAACTGTTAGCGTATTTCATAGATGCGGTACTGAGAGTTTTCTGCCGACGTAAAGTGAGCTCAGTCGCCGATTGCTGCGATTACTGATATGACCTATTGTATCATTCATCATCTCTAACTCCATTCAGAGAGTGCGGAGATGCCTACTTCATTGAATTATGAGTTCTTAGAGTGAAAGTTGTCAGAAACATATTTTTTGAGACCTCAATGTTTGAGAACGTTCTCTCGGTGTTGGAACTGAAAATCCAAGCCGCGTATCCCGTATCAATATGGCACCGAATATACTTTGAAGCGGTATAGTAAGGCAAGTACTGTACAGTATTATGCCTTTTGTGGTATTCAGCTTATGAGGAAAACATCTGACAATCGAAATTGATCACCGAGTTCCTGTTGGGTTCAAGCAGAATTGTAGTCTCATATCTGTGGAGCAGTGAATGTTATTGCTAAACCCACTCGATCATATAGCGCGCCGTGACGTTTGACATGTGTAATATATACGTCTGAAAGTACCGACGATAGGCCACAATGTATCCTGTGAATACGGAACTAATATAGCAACAAGCGATAATATATCCCTTGTTGGTGCTTTATAGCGGTTACATTGTGCATCGTTTGCAGCTGACGAGCTGGCGGAGAACCCGTGGACCTTCATTTATTTATCTACGGTACAAACACGTCACGCATATGGCGCCAGAACACGTCATTAACAACTCTATGCACTCGGAGGGGAGACTTGTGGGCGGCCGAGCTGCACATCTACCCTGATGGCCGAGGCCGATCTATCGTTGTCCGACTCAGCTGCTGGGTCTGCTAGCGTCTCTGTCCACCGTCTTGTTGTTCTATTTATAAGTAAACCTCGCTGTGTTCTGATGCGTCTGTCTATGGAGGTAAGGGGAGGGGGGGGCGATATGTTGGCATCCCAGTCAACATTACCACCACTCCCGTAACGGACCTCGTACTTTGACTCATTTAGAACGATGTCATACTCGAGTGCAGGACGTCACCTGCAGTTTCTCGATGCCCCGCCCGAGGCAGCGCACCAATGTATCCTGTTGCAAGTTCTCTTCCCAGCGTGGATGTTTTCTATGTGTCACGTTGGTGTGAGTGCACCATCGTGTCCTTTCGCGTACTACCTACACACCCACTACTGATGGAGGGACGGAGGGTGAGAATACATCTGGTAATAAAAAAAAACTAAAGATAATACTTTTTCTTTTCATCTTTTCACTTTTCATCAGAGTCTGTTTCATTGTTTTTTCCGCTCCCTACTGCCTTTTGAATGCATTGCCGAAACAGCCCTGACCGCAGCATCTAGCCAGCAGAGCTTGAAATGGCTGGCCGCGTCCTTAAGCGACGCTTCAGCTAAAAACTAGTTTTTGAAACAAATCCACTCGTACGAGCTTCTCGAGGCCTGCTTGCCCGCCAACACCTCGAATCCGTGGCTGGATATGTTGCTGTTATGCTGATGCTCTTTATTTTGTGTTTGTTATCCAGCAGCCATTGAAGTATACACAGACAATGGTCTAGAAGTACAAAGGCCCTTGACTGGACTGTGTACACAGTCAAAAGCTTTGCACGAACTACACGATTCTCAATAGGGGGATCTGGCAACAACAAATACAAGAAAAGACTCAAACGATACTGGACAAAGGCGACCCCCACAAATAAAAACAGTATTAATTAATGCCTCGCTGGGTGGGGGGGGAGTCTATGCGGCTTGAGAATCCCCCGGTGGTTACATGTTTCGAAAACATATTCTGCAGGTTATCATAACGACGAGCTCACGACCAAAAGTTGGAATTTTTGCGAAAAAAACAAACTGCTCTCGTGTTGGTTTCAAAAGTGGGAGGGCAATGAACAGAGAGCAAATCTTCAATAGAAGATCGGCACTTAGCGAATGATACCTAGCGAACAGCTTTTTTCGTACGTGGAACACTGCGAACTATCGTCCGACATTCCAACATCTGTAACATGTGACCGCGAATAAATGACGCATTCGAGTAGAGCAAAATATCCTTTCTGATCAGCTATCCCAGCGATTTCGTCGCTCTCCAGGCGCTTGCTGAAATGTGAAATCTAGAAATTTAAGTTTCGCACTTTACTGCAGAGACACTTACGGATAGTTTCTCAAGGCGGGAGTTCGCGGTGCAACCTCCACTTTGTCTTTACGCCGCGGCCGTTCTGCTGTGTCAGGCTAAAAAACCATCTCCCCCCCATTTCCTGACGGCGCTCTCCACCGTGTATTATTGGCATCCTCGTTTATATCGCGCCACTTTCCCCCGAGAGTTGCGACTAGTATCAAGTAGTATCAAGATCGCTCTTCTGCTATCAAGCTAATGTTGCAAGCAACTCCCTTACATGGCGCAGGGCTAAATCCGTCCCCAACGATACGTCTGCCTGCGTGCCTACGTACCACAACGATACGAGCCCTCGCGGAGGTGCTAGTGCTGGTGGTGGCAGAACTAGTAACGCTGAAGCGCGGGGAACCAACACTGCGCGATGCTGGTTCGATAAAGTCGATAGTGGCTAGAGGAGCCCGTGTACCCCTGAACAGGGTCCTGCCGAGAATCTCAAGCTCCAATCCCCAAATCCAACCAATGGATCGATGGTGTTTCGCTCCTCTTGTCGACAAAATCACCCAAACTTGTCTCGCCGCCCGGCCTTTAGACCCAATTTTTGTTCTTCCAGTACGTCCCCCCCCCCCGCCCACCGCGAGCTTTGCTGCAGGGTGACGCTGGCTTTCCCTAGAACTAAACACCAAATACTAGAGATTCGACTTCCGAGACCTAAGTGCATTTGGATGGGGTAATTCCTATTGGGTGCAAGGGCCATGATGATGTGGCTGCGTGGTTTGATGCTTGTTGTTCCCAAGTGAGCGTTGCCAATTTTATATATTTTGGCCTTGATTTTTTCACTCAACAGAGAGCATATGTGTCCAATACATGCCATAAGGGTTCCCACCGTGTTTGAGAAACTGATCAACTGCAGCACTAAGCACAATTCTCTCGCCCTGAACGAATATCTCTTACACAGTCGATAGTACAATTATAAGATATCCGGAAACAACTTTAATTTGAAAACGTTACAAAACAACATTTTCCTTTATTAGCTTCCCCGTAAAATACGTATAAATTCACATTTTGTATGCCGTTCCCTCAATTTCCACGTAAAATTTGCACACCCTTTACGGTGTTATACCAGCTGCAGCGTTGATCACCTCTCTATTAACTCTGTATAACGGTCCAGGCCGACCGTTTCAGCCGTTCTATAAATCACACAACAACCGCTCCACTGGTTGTCCGCTTTGGCGCGTGTGTTTCTCTGTGTGAGCCTATGTGCAGACGCGTGACATTGTCGAACATCAATTTCATTAGAAAATACCTCCAATCTCCCCCTTCGTAGCAGCTCCGCCTACTTCGCGCATCTGCGTGATTTGCCCTGCGCGAACTCAACGCGGCGCGTTGTTCCCTCGTTGGCGACAGCCCGTCCGGATCACTCGACGCGGGTCGAGTTCGGTAGTCCAGTAGAGCCAGTAGGATCAGACTGCCAAACGACTACCGAACTACGAAGCTATCAACGGACGTTGGGTGCTCTTTGAGCCCTCGGGAATAAGATGATATTATAGAGGAGATAACAACAACTCTCCTCTGCAGTATAGCAGGCCTGACTGGTGGTTGGTTGGCTGGTTGGTTGGGTGCGAGATTCAGTGAAGTATTACTCCTCGCTGGCTACAGTTGCTGCCATTTGGAGGGAGACCAACCGTCCCCTACTTAACCCTCGAAGCAGCGTTTGGAAGAGATCGAACGTTTGGTAATCTATAGTGGAAGCCTATGGAGCTACCGCAGCTATGGTGAGTGTCGAGCAGCATACGTCGGTTGGGCCGTTGTTCGCTTGGAGTCTGGACGGTGGGACGCCAACTCCACGCGGAAACTCTCTGCTGCTCTCTACGCGTTTGGGCTTGGAAGTGTTGGGAGTGGCTCATAGATGGGTGGCGATGGGGCTCTGAGGGGCAACTTCTAACAAAGACGGTCATCCCTCCGCCGTAGCGTCCCTTCACAGATTTGCTACACGTACGCGGTAGTCCCCGCATACACACACACACACATCCTTGAATATCTTTCATAGGACTGTTCCTGTCCTCTCGTTCAGCTGCAATCCCCATCAGCGCGGAGCTCGTGCAGCGGCGGAAAATCCCAAACTCACTGCACCCAACCGCCTCACATCGAAAGCAGAGGAACTACTACCACGACTAAAGCCGAAGTTAAGGTTGAATGAAGCTGCCCGAAGCCGCAGAGCTTGGCTAGCTGGCGAAGTTCGGCCAAATTCGAGTTCCTCAGAGCTCGACGTCCCCCATCTCTCTCTCTCTCTCTCCCGGCCGGTCTCTTGTCTCCGAGGGCGACTCCCGACCCATCCAGCTTCAATCTAAGCACCCATTCGCTCTTCTATCGAGTTAATCGTGTTAAACGCATGAAAAAGACGTTGTTGAAGAAGAAGTTTCAGCGGTGCCGTTGAAAAGGCCGGGCCGGTGTGGCGTTCAGTTCTAACCAAACGGTCTATAGTCACCGCCGCCAATGTGTACGCCGGCTGGCTGCTTCTCGCGATGCTACTCAAGGCAGAAAAGAGGACCAAATAGAACATGAGGGAGTGTTGGACACACAGAGAGAGAGAGAGAGAGATACTTGTGAGTTATTGCTTATCATGTTGTTGTATTTGTCGTGAATTTTGTTAGTATTTTGTTGTTCTCTCATTGTGGTTTCAAGGCAGCTGTAAATTCATTATTCGGTTCCGAACATACGACTGCAAGTATAAAAAGCAGGTGTTAAATGCAGGTGAGATAACGTAACCTGCGCCGCCCGCCTATGCAAACCTGATTTTCCATTCTTAGGCTTTTAAATACTTATATATGTTAAGAAAAGCTGAGCTCATATTATTGACAAACATAAGAACTAGCAATTATTTTCAATATGTTCGAAATCATTTTATTATCATAATACTACTAATGAAAAATACGATACAGGTGGGACAATTAGGTTGACGGATACGATTTTTGCCATCAACTGTCATCCGACTATCAACTATCATTATTATAAAGATTTTATATTATTTGTTCAGTCCTATACATATTTGCGAAAATATTTACAGATCTGTTTGGTGCGCAGCTTTCATTGAAGATGCTCAGCAACCCTAATGGATTTGCAAGGCTTGGATCCGCAACACCTCGTTTATTTTTATGGCATTGGTGGTCATCTCTCTCGCAACCGTTTCTCTTTTGCGCCAAAGACTCCTTCCGTCGCACGAAATTGCCGATATCGCCCAATCTAACAGTATATGTATCAGTCAACACAATATACTTAGGGATGCTCGCGGTGGGCTTATGAAGCCAATGGAGCAATCTCGGCTTCACCAAAGAGCACCGAGAGAGCGCCCTCGTTGGTGGGGTCGGAGGACCCGAAGGGAGGGGGAATCGCTCTCCCGTAGAAGCATCTGTAAACAGAGCAGACGACACAGACACTGGAGCTGCTGTGCGAGTGGCTTTCCTTCTCGTGCTTTGGGGTTTGCTGGGGCGCCGTAGTAACAGCACCGAAAAATTAACCTGACGCTTTCTGCATCCATTTGCTGCTAGTCTCCTCTCGACTGAGACAAACAGGGCTAATCGTGTTGGTTTGATATGATAAGACTTGCAATGATGCAACCACGTTGCCCAAACTCTGTGCCAACAGACTCCAGATCTGGCAGTGACGATGACGAGGACTTTGTGATGGTCTCCGCTGATGGTGAGTGCAGTATTCGGTGATAACATGAGCAAGGCTAAATCATTTACACAACGTTTATTGGCTAATGCATTGGAAAAACAACAAGTAACTGGCGTCCTATTTGAACCTAGGCACTGTGATCGAAGTGACCCAAGCGATCGAAGAGGAGGACGACTATGATATCGCAATTGATAACGAACCCTCAGAAATGGACGCCGCTTTGATTGGTCTTACTAGAGGTGTTGCTTCTACGAAGATTGACCCTGTTAAGAAGAAGAAGAAGAAATCGCGCCCAGTTCCTGATGCTGGTAAGTGTGATTGTTAGCAATATAGCATGCTTTGGTAACTTTAGTTAAACCCCACTGCGATTGTGGATATTTAACAAACGATTGACGTTCTCCTGTGAAATCGACAATATCATCTGTATGAACATAATTCCTTGAACAGAAGCCGTTTCGTGTATCTATACGAAATAGATACGTATTACAATTTAAAAGCTATTTATACAGAGTAAAATACTTTCGGAAATGTCAAAGGGTTAACATTGTGCTACATTTTTTGGCGCGCCACCATTCCGAGCTCTATTCAGACTGACATTTGAAATCGTCACTTCCAGGCAACGACTCAGATGGGGGAAACTTGTTCCTAGACAAAGATAGGCAATATACGCCCTACTGGGCACAATTCTGGACGTCCCATCTCAATGGAATATTGGCGACGTTGGATCTGAGGGTACACTTTCGAACTCAACTATTACTACACCCTCTTCCCAACCAGGATGATGAACTCCTAGATAGAGAACGCATTAGACTATATTCCCGCCGCGATAGTATAAGCCGTTTGAAAACTGAGGTGCGCCACGCCGTCGGTCAAAAATATAAAATTGATCTTGAAAGTTGGCTGGAAGGCGCAATATGCAACTCCCGAATCAAGTTCATCCGCCCTCTGACAGGAGTAATACCACCTACATTTTAGTCAAATGGGGAGATGTGGCTGAAACTGAAATCAGGTCTGATTAAGTTACATATAGGTGTAACTATGCCAACTAAACAACCAAGTAAGCAATGACTCCGGCATCTAGAAATTGTTAACCGTTACGACGAATGACATTGTCAAGCTGCCGCTAAATGATCTTTCTGTTACGTAGAACTCTTCCCTAAGCGCAGAACCCTGCGCTTTGTGGCACATTCTTGTCGGGCGTAAAATTCGTCCTTAGTTGCAATGCCAAATTGGCGTTATTGCCAAACACGATCACTTTATTGACCCCCTATTGATTTGAGAGAATCCAATGTACACTATACGACTAACTGTGGGGTGAACTAAGCCAGAACTATGATAACTCTCTCTGTTTGAACATATTTCACAAAATGGTGTTATTTTCATTGTGTACAATACATCTGCGCAATATCCTATGCGTGTTGCCTCTTCGGTAACTTTCAGTGTAACCTCTTTCAGTGATAAACTTCTCAAGCAAATGCGTTCGCCTTTGGCAAGACAAGTTAGCCCGATAATGTGGCTACAATAATAATCAATAATTGCAGGCAAATTTAATTAAGCTAGATCCCTTTAACTGTGTGGTGAGCGTGTGAACGTGAACTGAGTGGTATGAGACTGACATTGCGTGTTACTGCTAATCTGTAAATAGAGTGTGGCGTGACACCCAACATTGATTAAATATTTCAATCTACAAAATTGCCGCATGTCCATATGCACGTGTCAAATGTGGCCACAAAGTCGAAGTGAAGTAAGATCTTTTGAAAAAAACTGATGCTGTCGGTAAGTTCATTAACAATATATAACAGGCTTCGTAAATATAAACATTTTCTATGTCGACATTTCTGTGCATCGTGCTGAGAGTTTTCATCTTGTCGAAAATAAATTGGATATACATTTATAACGTTGACGTCATCTCATCTGCAGTGTTTTCAATTAGGCTTCGTTTCGTTACTGTTAGAGATACTGCTAGGTATATTTTCACCCGTTTGGTACGGACATTTATCCTGTAAGAGCTCTGGTTCGTGATTACAAGATACCTTATATTATTTACCCATATTATATTCCTTATATTCTCTATCTACATTACACTGTATATTTAGAGAGTTAATTATAACCCAACACATCATCGCACGCGCCTAACGTATTAAATGCACTAATGAACCGTGAGTGGCCGCTAGATAGCGGTTTTATAGTGCCTTCGTATCTGTTCACTTCTCGGTCCACACAGCGCTTTTTGTGGGCGATTAATCATCAGTGAACACACAACTACTATAGTAATTCAAATATCGTACAAGACTTGAATCGGTAAAGAGCTACAGTTAGGAGATTCGTCTATTTCAACGCGTGTTTACATAGGGTGTCGGCAAGGTTTCAGCAGTTGGACGAACGGACAAACGTTCGATCGATCGATCGATCAGTACGTGTCGATCAACAGCTTAGGAAGCGGTTGACGTGGGAAGGGCACACATCATTCCGGTAATAATAATGATGGGATTTTCATATCAGCATGACCTTTCGACCGGCCCCGCAGATCCCTTCCTAGCACCCCATCGCACACACACACCCTTATTCAATTGTTAAGTTTCACATTTGACCTTGATATTGTTGCAGTAGCACATGATTTTGTTGCTTGGTTTACTGGATTGGACGTTCAATGAGAACTTTTTGGCCAAGTGCCCCCCCGGACGATCAGGCCAGGCGTGGGTTACGAGCGACGAATGGCAACGCTGAAATTACTAATTGGAAAATGCAGGTATATGTGTGTGTGTGTATTCTTAATAGTCTTGTCTGAACTAATGATCCGAGATAAAATTCATTTTTGCCTCAGCTGGCGGCAATTTTGAACGGACAGTCCACTGCAGCAAAGACGAAGCGAATGACGGTAGATGCAATTCAACAAAGGACATTTACAACGAATTGATTTCGTGTGTTCCTTTGGCTACACTATTGTTTTGTTCGGACATAATGACCTTTTTGTACGGTTGGTACATAGCTAACAGTGAGCACGATTGTTTCGTTTAAGCAGTGATCTGCCTGGGTACCTTAATGATATATTTTCGTATCGTTCATTATTTAATTAAAAATTTAAAAATTGGCCGCCTGCTAAGAACAAAGGATGCCGCATCCCTTTTGCTAACTGATAAATAAATAGCATATTTCAATTGTTCAATCAATCATGCTTGATATTATTGAATATTTGCATTGTTAGTGCTTTACATATTTATATAAGTACAGGATGTGCTAAAAGACTAAATTAAAAGAAAATTTTTTGACGACACACTTTACAGGCACAGCTAGCGATAAGACTAAATATTTGCAATTGCCTCGCATTATAGCGAGAAGAAGGAATATTCGCGAATTAATTAAGTATAATCAATGTAGTATTTTTTTCTTTAACGATATACTTCTAAAGAATATTAAAGGATCAACGTCGCATTATCTTTAAAAAAAACTTCTCGAAAATATATCGCCAATGCTAAATGTGAAAATCGAATTCAAATAACAGTGGTTAAGGTTGCCGGCCTCCATTAGCCTCCGCACGTAGCTGTATACGTTTATGATTATTATTATCATTTACACTGTACACGTGAATATGCACGCATCAATGCATCGTCTATCTTATCACGAGCACCTTCTAGTAGATTAAGAGAGGTCACCCGGATGAGTCCTATCTTAAATATAATATGTATATCTACATATATACCTTCAAGATGATTGCTGCCATCGTAAGCAGATTCAAGCTGCGCGATTTACATGCCACCGAATAATCACCATGAGACACCACGTATATATATATCGCACTGAGCCGATCTTCATCTTCGGGGGCGTCGCAATGCTTGCCAACAACTCATTATCCCCAGTGTTCCAACATATTCGCATTCGTCGCTCGCCAACTATTTATACAATTTTTCAAAAATTAAGCAAGGAAGAAAGAATAAAAAACACAGGAAGGCGACTTTTATATTCATAATATCATGTACTAACGAGAGATGATGATTCGATCCATTTTTATAAGAATTGTCGCATGCTTTAACCAGGTGTGTGGCTCGTTGTTGACTCGTCTAGGCTAAGGTATACATTCGATTCATATCACAAACATACTCCAATGTTTGGCTGTGACGAATACGCTCTACGGCGCTGTATGTCCACTGATTTATGGAAACATCGCCAATGAATATCGATATGTTAACTCTGTTCAAATTTAAATATAAACAACGATCTATGAGATAGGTTATTTTTCGTGATCAAACACAGACGGTGCCATAAAAAATATGAACCATCTATTAAAAAATCGATAGCCGATTTTCAGCCGCTTCGTAGATCACTTCGTTTGAGCAGCCTGGTCCTATAACACTGTGCGGGCTGTCCAAGTCGTCAACGAGGTAACTTACTGCAGGCGGAGCCTTGCGTCAAAGAAGCCTTTGCTTCCCATCCCAAGGTCACTGGGTGGGGCGTCATTAAGAACGTGATAAAAAAAAATTGCCGACCATTGAAACGAATGACACACATGCACACAATCTTTTTTTAGGAATCACTACGCGTATTCATTGATTGAGCGAGCCGGCCTCTAGGTTAGTGAGCAATTGGAGCTCAATGACCAGAGCAAATACTAAAGATGTATATCTAGTTTTTACTCTTTTTTTTTGTTCGTAGAATTACTTTGCTTATTTTCTCCTGCGTTTTCAAAAAGTTCCCGTATGACAGGCTGCGATATGTGTGAAAGCACTTTCCATACAATATGCAGCCAAACGGCAGTAATGTCACAGGAATTTTCATTTCGCGCCGTCAAAAATGAACTGTGGGGATGGGCTGACGGGTACCACATATACATTTCGCGTTTTTCTTCTAAATTTCGTGGTATTTCAGCTGTTGGAAATTATCTATTTTATGAAATATGCCATGTTTCTTTGCATGATTACAAAACGTTTTATTATATAATTGTCATTCAATAATGAAAGTGTGCACATATAGTATACTATCTTCTTATCCTGTGTGTAGCAGAAACTCGGACGTGAGCGAAGAGCTGAGTATATTGAGTTAGTTCGTACCTCGCTGCGGAATATTGCGGTGATTCCAGAAATGACCTATACAAACTTTACAGATTTACAGCGTTTTTGGAGCGATACGGCTAAGTAGAATGATGCTATTTCTCTAGCAGCTAAAACGTCTACTGCAGCATATTTTTTGTTGTCCTTTCTTTAAGTGTGAAATATATAGAACGTGCTTATTTGTTAGGTAAACAAGCGACATTTAACGGGAATAAGGAATGCAAAGCCAGATAAGTCATCTATTCCAAAGGACTATAGGCACTGATTGTTGGTGGATCTCTTATATATGTGTAAGGTCCCATTGTATGGAAGCACTTCATATATATATATATATATATATATATACAAGTCTTCGGAAATCTGCCTGCAGCCTAATCGTTCCCTGCTGTCGGTACGAGATACTTCGTTGGCTGAGTTTCTAAATGTTGATAATCTGCCCGTGGTTCCTCCCCCAAGAATGAACCGTTCCATCGTCGGTAGCCGCCGCGACGATGGCAATGACCGATCCTACCATCGTCTCACTCATATTAAGAGCAGCAGCAGCAGCAGCGGACTGAGACGAGGCTGGGATCATTCGCACCCACACGTAGACGAAGCTAAGGATAGCTTGTTTCCACTGAAAGCAACTTGCTGTGAATGAATGGGTTTTTTGAAGAAAATACAGAATGAGTTATTTGATGCCTTTAAAGTAGCAGCTGGTAGTGCTGCTGCTGATGCTATTGCGCGCTCAGTATCTGTTTTGTTTATTAGTCGGCGCTGGCTTTAAAGTTGAATAGGGTGCTGTATCTTGCGCTCAGACCGTGACTGTGATTCAGAAGAAGAGATAGATAGATATTATAGATCGAGAAAGAGAGCCGTTTGCTGGAAAAATAACAGATCGTCATAATCCTCACGATAATCGGTGATAGAGACAGAACTGACGAAGATCCCTACAATTAACCACGTTGGAGAATGTCGGGCTCCAATCATTGTTGAGTGAGAATATTCACTACCAAAATAATGTCTAGGTGTCCAGCATAGAACAGGGAAGACCATTGTGAATTCGTTTCAGCATTCTATGATTATTCCTTGACGTAAATTTTGTGAATGTGCTATGTTTGTAGTGCTCTAGATTTTGGTGCTCCATTATCTCACAAGTTATAAAATTCTGCTGATTTTGGCAGTTACACTTCGTATATGCAAGGCTCTCATTCTAATGCTGAAGTTGTTACTGATTGCCAATGCTCATTGGCACCACTTAAAAATAACTATTGGTACTTGAAAACTGGGTGATATCTTACGACTGAGATAACAAAAACTTTAAAAACTGGTTGAGAATATGGCCGACAAATACTAGCGGTTATGTCTTCCCTGACCACTGAGTGTTGCATTTGGTTCCCTTAACAATTTTGCTCAGTTTGTGAAGTGAGCTACTTCTACAGTCTGCTCTTTCATATGGAATATCGCATATTGTTGATCATTCGACGGAATTGATATAAAGTTGACGGCTCCCTTCGACGTTCACACCCTTCCATTCACAACGACATAGTCACACATCATCGACGCAGATTTCTATTGCAACCCTTCGATATTCGATGAATCTTCAAAGCGAGAAGATCGAGTCATGCATCAGTCACGTCATTCCTTGGTTACGACTTTTACGACTCCTAATTTAATTACTGAGCGCATGGAATTTTTTTTACCCAATTGCAGATGCATTTGACGTTGTCACAAGTTCAAATGAGCTCAAAAAGGATTAATTGCTGCTCCCTACAAAACACAGTATGTTTTTTCCCTGTATCCTGTTTGGTTAGCTTTACCCAAACATAAATACGATGAGCCTTTATGAATACTCCCTGCTGTATCTAGTTACTGATCTCGTTACGCGATGCCCGTTCGTCTGATCAGTTCCGCTATTAGCCTCTACGACAAATGGTCTGTCCGCCATAAATTTAGCTCGAGACGTCCCAGATTTAGTCAGTTATATCTACCGTGATGCTATTCCAGGGGAGGGATCTACTGCAAAGGCTATCGTGCACCAACCAAGCAAGCTCCTCCCGACGCAGACAGACACACACACACATATTATACAGCCGGTCATCGAGCGCTCTTGTTGGTAGCCAGCTGCCGGCAGTCTCCACCAACAAGATCCAGTTTCACATGGGTCATCTTCAGGAGCATCGGTCCCCTACCCACA
The DNA here is from genome assembly GCA_019614645.1 of Stratiolaelaps scimitus. Classification (NCBI taxonomy): domain Eukaryota; kingdom Metazoa; phylum Arthropoda; class Arachnida; order Mesostigmata; family Laelapidae; genus Stratiolaelaps; species Stratiolaelaps scimitus. The sequence goes on along the minus strand of JABWDB010000025.1, from coordinate 3,836,755 downwards.
AGGCCTTCCCGCTTAGCCTCCATAAGCAACTTCGCTTGTAGCTCCCCACTGTCCTCTGCTGCTGCTGCTGCTGTGGTTGTCTTGCTTGTCTTGGACATCGACATCACAACAACACACAACCCCGAGTCTTCTCAGGTTTCGCAGCTCGGTCGTAAGGTAACAACATGAAGGCGGTGGAGAGAGAGAGAGATGTTGGTGGTCTGCAAGGGACATGAAGATGTGCCTTGACAGAGAACTCTGCGGCTAAAGGACAAACGCTACGGGATGGAAGCCATCAGATGGCTTCTGCAGACTAACACTAGCGCCGACAAAACGATCACAGTCTTGAAAAAAATCGCAACAAAAGATGATGATGGTAGTAATGAGTTGAATCGTACAACAGGGTATTTAATCAAGCATTGCACGTGGAATCATTGAAACTGCGATATGGTGAAATTTCAGTAGAAGAATGCATCGTGCAAACTATACGTCTGCATTGAGGAACACTTACGTGCTTATTGTTCGGCAAAAAGTCATTTGTGTCGAATGCACTGCAATCACTGACGCATAGCCGAGGCTGGGGTTGACCACCCTCAAGGGCTAGTAGTTTTCATTTCTTTAAACGTTGACACAATCAGTCAGCCGCCGTCATTTATATGATGTTCGCTGTCACCTTGATGCGACAGCTTAGCGTCGGCGCAATACCTGCCTGAACGAACACACGCAATAGTGGTAGATAACAATACGTTGTCAGACAAAGTAACGTCATAACGCCGGAAGCTGTCAGAAATCCACAGCAGTCAGACGGCCTCCCCCCCCCACCTTTTCATAGAAGTTAGCTGAAGTTGGCATCTTCTGGTTGCCATAACCGCATAGTACACACAGGCCGCTAACGACAAATCGACAAAAGGTGTTGAACGTGAGAGAGCGCAAATCTTCCGGCAGTCGTCGTGAAGGCCACGTGAGTTTATCTACTCTATAGGCAATAAAGATATGATAAACATTTAGCATCAGCATCTTCTCGCAGATGCTGGACTAGAACAGCTTCTATAATCATTCGATAATAACAATAACCATTTTACTCCATGATGATCGAATGTGGTTAGCCATGGTTAGCTGTTTCTTTCGCTGATTGCTCCGCTGAATGCGTGAGGCGCTACTAAGCTAGCAGGCTACCTCTATCTCTGCTTACTAATAATGCTAATATATAAATATTTGTGTATGGAAATTTCCTGATCGTCAGCCGACTCGGCGTAGCTTGCTGTGTAGTTGGCTATTTGCTTTCAGTATGCATCATGCAAATAATCAAGAGTTTATTTGCAAACACTTTCGCAACGTCAAGACGAAAACTAATTTTCTCTCCTCGTTGATGCGCGAAGAGAAAACACCGCGGTCGCGCCTGCATCTATGGGTACGCAATTCTATTCGAAGAACTCGCGTCTTCCGCAGATAGGCCCACAGCCTAGTTCATAGAGCAACGCCCACAGGCGAATACTATTAGTATTCATGGAAGGCAAGTCATATGTGGTGGCAGGTGGTGAGGCTTGATGAGATATGGGAATCTTCAAAAAGAAGATCGCTTCCGAACACCTTCGAATGATAACGGTACAGTTTTTTTTAAAAATATGTCAGTGTCATATATGCATTACAAAACATGACATGTCATGTCATATTTTAACAGATTTAATATCATTGATAAATGCATGGGAAAAACGTCTCCAAGATTTGGAAATTTATAACGGGGTCAATTGCTACTACAGATTCAGTTGTTATTGTCTGTACACGTTGTTCCCATGGTTGGTGTCCTCGACATCTGCTGCCTCATCTCGGCTAATACACATTAGTACGTACATACATGGAAGCGATTTCAGTCGTCGAGCACCATTTCTATTTAGATAGATAAATAGGTAGACTAGAGACAGATTTAGAGAAGCTCCACATCAGGTGCCTTGCATATTGACAAATACGACCCAGTCCCCTACCCTCGTACTCGAATTCTTCACCTTTGTGTATATAATACAATCTCAATGTCGGACGTAACATGGCTTCGTCTTTCTTTCCCCAATTCACCAACTATTCGTTGACTTTGAGCTAGCAATACGTACAGCGTGGGATGGTGAACTCCGCTGGAGGATGCAGACTGTTTATGGTGGCTATGCATGACAACATAGGCAGACGGAGAACACAGTTGAATATTCATTCACTCCGCCATTCGAAGCAGAACAGGACAGTGGTCCGATCCAACAGCAGCAAGAGGGTCGGAGGCGGCCCTTGGCGAGGAGGTACATCTGCCTTTCGCATTTCTACTGCACTTGTTTGTCCCGCACTCGACCCGAGGTCTGGAATTGAGGCTAGCGTCCCTCTGATCGCTGCAGCCACAACTGATCGCCACGACCCTCGAAAACACGACCGCCAGCAGCAGCAGCAGCAGCAGTTGTTGCTGCCACAACAGGGCACAGTGACAGGGCAATATGGCAGCAACGCACGTAACTGTCGGCCAATACACAAGGTCATGGTCGCCATTTGTTGGCGTCGACGGAATATGAATCGTCAAACAACGGCACTCGTGTACAGATCGAGAGGGGCCTGTCTATATGTGGATGTCGTCTTATTTTTGTACTCGCGAGACGAGGAGTGACAGAGTGTTGAATACCAATGGGTTGGTACACGTGTCGAAAGTAGCCCCTAAACGACTAAAGCATAAACTGAGAAAATAGAGCCACCGCATCTCGACAGAGGGCGGAACTGTTCGCAGCCGCTTTGTTCTGTTCACGCGTTCCCTTTTGTTCTTTCGTTTGTAGACCACTACTATCAGGACTGCTAGTGTCACTGTGTCATGTCGTAATGACATTTTGCCATTAAGCAGAGCAGCCACCCAGACGCCAACCGCAGCGGTGTTGTGTGTTCCTTCTGAGCGACCTGAGGACGTCACCGCCACCGGCTTAGACTTTTAAAGTAGCACTCCAGAGCGACTCTGCGGACCCCGTTGGAATCGTAGGTGCAGTACAACTCACTCTTCGTGGTATGATATTCCTTTGTGTTTGAAACTGAAGCCGCCGCCGGTGGTGCCGTCGCCGCCTCGTGTGACTCGCACGGGTATAGCACACAAAGCTGTATATGTTATAGTAGAGTCTCCATGACGTAGAAGAAGAACCTCAGCCTCGATATTTTTGGCCGTTCTTTTGTCAGATTCCTTCGGATCTCAACCGATTTCAAAACCCCGAACTCTCTGATCTAACATTGGCGGTTTTCGTTCATCCGGCAGCTCTCCTCGTGACACTCTCCCGTGACGGGTTGGGTTAGCCCGCATTGCATGCTACTACTGTGTAGATGCGTCCGTGTATCTGAGCAAGTGACTCGTGTTTGCGCGTCACGATTCTCGCGTCACGGATCCAACTGTGCAGCAACGAACGAGGAGACACAATCGGAACAACAGTGCCTGAATCCGCACTCTAGGTGCCTAGCAGTAGTAGGCTGTTAGCGCGTCGCGGCGTCTTTTATATCTTGATCAAATTGGCCAGCTGGCCTATGTGTGAATGTTCTGAGTAGTGAAGTGGTAATTAGATTTCGATAGCAAATAGGAAGGAAGGAAGTAAGCAAGCGCACAAGCTGACCAAAGTGACGAGAGATGGGCCTATGACAAACTGGTAAATGTGACTGAGGATTTGTATCGGATGGATCCTCTCCCTTATCAATTGATTAGGTTCTTGGCGCCTGTATAATATACAATAATATGTAATTCCTGAGCCAAAAGGAACATTTTAATTACAGTCGCATCATGGCCTTTCATTTTAACGAGGAGGAACAGAAAAGGTAGCGTTCGAAAAACTTCCCCCGATGATCGATGCGACCATGTACACGCCAAGTATCCTATCAACCACGACTCACCATATCCGTCCACGAGATTTACCGTTAGCAGTTACCCACCGGACGGACATTCGAATCGAAGAGTTGGTTCAATATACAATCAGCTGATGAACATCAGCACAAGGAACTGCTTGCATTGCGAACAGAAAATGTCAGCCGGTAAGATTCGGTAGCCAGTTAGAAGTCACTCAAAGCCTATCGGGTCTGTCAGCGTTCAGTCACGTTCGTGATTCTCGTTGGCATACAGCACGTGGGTATTCCAGCTGCACAAAAGACACAGAAGAAATTGATGCAGGCGACGTCACCCCAATCGTCAACTCCTAATCGAAACAACCTCGACCGTAAACTGATACAGCCATCATCACCACGCTGGCTGACAAAGCGTCCCCCACGCCCTGACTCCACAGTCACTCAGCAGTCAGCTTCTTCTCTTTCTACTACTGTTGCTACTTGTGCTTATCCCTAGACACTCCGGCCGCTCCTTGGAACAACGTCGGTTAAAGGACAACGACAGCGTCAAGCCAGTCGGCTACCTGGCAGCATTGGCTGATTCGTGGCTGCTTCTCAACGGCGGCGGGCCGAGACAGAACAGGCATATCTGATATTTGCTGGCAGGCCCATATGAGGTAGCTCGTTATCCAAATTATACACCTAGTGCTAGTGCTAAGCGAAGACAGAGGCGGTGATTTTCTGAATCAACGAGAGAGAGAGAGAGCGAGAGAGACATTCGTGTGTTGTGCCGTGTTGAGCGACCGCCGAATAGAATGAATGAATCTTGCTTATGGTATTATCAGTATACGTCTGATTTCAATATTTTTACGTCACTGACACTTCATAGGTTATAAATAGAGTGGCCCGAAATTGAGCTTAGCCAAGAAGTTAATGAACCCCCCATTTATTGTCATGCTCTCAAATGAGCGAAATAATAAAAATAATCACCTGAATAGTGAAATATAAAAACAATATGCTGATTTGCAGCAATACACGTGTTTCCAGTGACTGTCTACTCTTTCTATAACCTCACCAGGAAACACAATTACGTTCGTGTAACGACTTCACATCATGTCGCCTATGACGCTTCAAGACAGACAATAGTTACTGTCGCTGTTGGCGTCTGTGTGCAAAAGGTGCCTGACAGAAGTAGTCTAAGGTTCTTCTTCTATATCCTTCAACGATGTCCCTAAGTCAAGATGACGCTCTGATGATGACTAGTGGTGGACAGGTGTGACATGACATTGTCGACTTCACTCATTCATACCCCAATGTGCAAAAATGTCCCACGTGCTTATTATTATGTAGAGACTCACCCCGGCGCACATATTGTTTGAAATCACACAAGCTATTATTACTGTTATTATTTGAGTAATGTCATAGTAGTAATAATTCAAGTCGCAGTCGTAGAAGTAATAATAACTATTCTATTATTATATGTTGTTGTGGTTGTTGGTGTTGCTAGCGTTCCCACTATCGCTGCTGCGCTAATCACAGGGTTAATCAGTCAGTTTTTATTTTGTGTTGTTGTTGTTGTGGTTGTGTTTTGTTTTTCGTATTTACGCATTATACCTTGAAGCGACGTCACGTTTACATAAAGTAGCAGGTTCGTTTGTAACTGAGGAAATAGTCAAGCAGCGATGCAGTGGTGGTCAACTGCGTTGGCTGATGTGTGAACAAATAACGGCATTAAGATTCATATTATAATCATCTGGTTGTAAAGAGCCGGAGCCCGCAGGTTCGAATGCCGCAACCAGATGATGACGATGACTGACATCGAGAGCGAACTTAAGCAGCGTTGTAAAAAAGCAGCAGTTCCGCTAATCAAGCAAACACGTTGTACTATTGTATCATCTTACGGATTTATCTGCCGCGACCTTCAAGCAGAGCTCTGCAAGCCTTCACATACATGAGGTGTTGGACCCGCCTCCAAGGTGAGATTCGCGAGTTTTTTAGGTTATTCACTTTCTTGTGATTGCAAGAAAGTAAATAACCTAAAAAACCGTTTGTCTGATTGCAATTATTTTTTTTATTTACTGACCTTCGCTTAACCCTCTACTAACGTATCGTGATCATTTGTTGTTGTTGGTGCTGTGGCTGCTCGTCACTACTTGGCTTACCATTGACGCTTTCACCAAGCTGACGTGCCAAATGCTCACAGATATGCTCCAAACTGATATCCAAGACAACATATCGAACGAGCTTGTAGCTGCCTACCCTTAACACAAATTACTATGTAAATGGTTGCAACTAATACTAGCGACCTAATAGTTATATGTATAATAGATGTTTCGAAATAATTTCACGCAGGAAAATGTAACATCAATAAAGAAATCCATGAATATGATATTGATGTCAATCAAATGCATACACGATATTTCGTACCCAAGTATTGTAAATATCATCTTCAAAATGGCCTCTATCCCCTTTGTTGACCTTCTTCTAGTTCAGACACTGAGCTCACTTTCTCGATTCATCGAGGAATCTATTAGTCCATCCACCCACCTACGTCAATCAATGTGAACGGGCAAAGACGAATCAGCCCCGTTCAATTGAATTTCGCTATTACCGCCGAGCCACAGCAACAAAACATGAGCACTAGCGAGCGCGGCGGAATGCGACAAGTTCAGTTCGATTTGTCCATCATGATTTGTCTCTCGACAGCGGTTTTTCCCTATCCCGTAACAGATCTAGAAGAGACATTCTCTCTCTCTCTCTGCTACAATTCCCGGCTCCAAGCTCTGTCGCTCTTCTGCGAACGGGACCGACCCGCTGTCCACTGACACCGATCCTCGGCAGTTGTACTACGCGCATCAATGTGGGATGGCGGGTGTCGACAGCCGGCCCCAAAGTTGCAACATGCCGCAGCAGTAGCACCGATCGGTTGATGCATTGGCATCTGCGATACAACTTCTGGTTACAGGGATACGACGATCGTCTTGGTCGCCAGCCACTTCAAGAGCATGGGGAATGAAGGTGTCAGGCAGGGAGGCATTGATACCTCCCATGCTCCCGCAATGGGTGGGGTGACAGCGGCAGAGTAGAACATGGTTGGTCATCGATTTCATGGTCTCCTCTAACATCCCTCTCCTACAAGCTACTCCGACACCACGCCTCAAGCGTGCAACAACGGCATGATCGTGATGTATTGAGATACAGGAAGACAGACAAGAAGACTAGACGAATCTAGATAACCACCACTATCTCAATATTCCTTCCTCGCGTTGGTCGTCCAGGCACCGCGCGCTGCTGCCATTTACGTAACCTCGACGAGATGCTCCGGCGTGTGCGACACGCGCTCCCGTCTGCCAATGAACTTATTGCTGTGTTCACCATTTATACATAAGTTCTTCCTAATCAAAAAGCGTATATACTCCCATTTTCACTTTGGCTCTCTGCCTGCTTGTACATGCCCTACTGCATTGTAGATGTGAGTGTTGTTGCATCTACTAGTGCAACAGTCTCGCGCTTGGAAGATACCGTTATTTTCTATGGGACATCGTTGACCGGAAAACCGACCCGGCCGCGTTTGTTCTCTTTACTGACACTCCATAGACAGCAATGCTAGCCTTCCCTGCTTTTGTTCACCGCCTGGCTTTTATTTATATCAACTCATATCATCTTGGCAGACACTAGCCGGATCACTGTCTTGCTGCCGGCGACTTCGGTTGCAAGGGAGTCCGATTGGCATGTAGGTCATTTTCATATTTTGGTCTTTGTCTATATGGCCTATTGGTAACATTGTCAGCCCGACGCCAGGTTTCTCTCAGCCACCTCTATACAGAGAAGTGGCAGGGCAGAAACTGACCCATAGAGACGCATCGTATTACGTCATATTCGATGGTCATACATACGTGTCTACCGTCCAAACGTCTCTAGTTCCACTGGCAGATAGGGAAGGAGAACCCGGGGATCCTGTCGACTATCGGTAACTTCCATGGGAATAGGGGATCGACGCCGTCATTTGTGAGTGCGTCTGTGCGGATAACAGCACCGACGACAACCATCCCAAAACATACCAACGAGTTCGGCCGGGCGTCAGACGCTTGTCAGCTGTGTAGAGAGAAGATACGCGCTCAGAAAAGCGGGAAGATCCGTCGAATGGCGTGCTCGGCTTCCCTAGGTAACGAATTCAGGCCAACAACAACATATCTAAGATGCACCGCTGGAGTTGTCTGCCGCGTTCGTTCTGCAGCGGCAACTGCGCATGGTGGCTAGCTTGAAGGAGGTGGTGGTGGTGCACGAGACTCGAGAGGATTCATTTACGATCTCCCTAGGGAGTGTGCTATGTCTACATGACGTCCCCCGATCCACCGGCCCCCGCCCAGGCAGGCCTCGCCTTGTCACGATCGGTCTACAGCCATCCAGTGGCGCAGTCGCGCAGTCCCGTAAGCAAGCAAGCAGCCAGCCAAGCAGGCAATGTAGGGCATCCCTTCAAACGGACAATGATATGGGACGAGGAACGAGCAGTAGCAGCACCAGCAAGAGGGAAAGAAAACGACGGCGGCGGCAACGGCGGTGCAAAGGAAACAGCTCCCACGATCCCGGAACGCCGCAGCCCAAAAGGATGGGTTCTCAACGTACACAGCTATACGCAACGAACAGAACAAGAAGAAAGTGCTCGCAGAGTCATGCGCGACATCGGAACGAGGGATAGGGCAGCTATACAAGAGAGAGAGAGCGTAGATGTAAGTTGCTCTAGCGAGGTAAGTGGCTGACCGATCGGGGATCGGCGATCGGCCTCCAACGGGTCCAACTAGGACAACCGCGACGCGTGAGAACAAGCATAGGGAAACGTTAGGAGACATTGAGGAGGCGGGAATGCGGCGTGAATCGGAGGTGAATGGCGTGGCCTGGACGTAATTGAAAGAAGAACACTTTCGTTCTATACGTTTACGGATATACGCGTGGAGGAGCGCGACGACCATCCCATTGTATTGCAGTTGTGCCACTCTATGGAGAGAGAGAAAATCGTTTGCAGCCCCTTAGGGAAGCATAATAGTATATATATATATATACGAGCTAACAACGTGGTAGTCGACAAAAGTAGATGCACACTCAAGACAGATACAATATAGTTTGTTTCATACACTTCAGAGTAGGGCGTTAGCGTTCCTGACGACGTCCGTGATTTAATATCATCGTTAGGCGTAGTTTTTTGGATAGATTTCAACCATGTACTCATATCACTTTTGCTGTTACATGTTATTAATTTCAGTGGATTTCTTTGTCGGGTATATATTATATTTTAGTTTGCGAAAGCAGCCAATAAAGACCTTACACATTACGTGCATTCCAGTTGTTGAAGTTAACAGTGGATCACAGATAGGGGGATATTAGTGGTATCAGCCAATAGTTCTATAAAGGACGACCTTCCTAGTCTAGTGTTCCTTTGTGGAGCAGACTCCGTTTATCGTATTAGCCGTATTATAATTTTGGAGTAAGGACGGTGATTTTCGAGCTCAAGGCGGCCATTTTGTGCAGCGCGATTTGAATGGGCCACTCTTTGGCAAAGTTAGTTGAACCACCTCTTCCTCTTTCTGGCAGACAAGCAGTCGCCCCGCCTGATGGATTATACCGTCTTCGTCGCTCGCCTGCACTACGACTTGCGACGAGTTCTTACGAGCTACCCTGGGCATTGATCCTCGGCTAAAGCCGAACTGCTTGTAAATTTTTGCACAAATTATTTTTTCTTCGCTTAGAGTAATCTATATCCTAACTAATTCTACCTCTCCTCTCCATTAGATTCTGAGTATAGATGGGACCGGCTACCCGTCACGAAATGCTCTCCCAATCTGATGACGAGGGGGTGTTCGGATCTAAAAGCTAATCTGTGTATTACGTGATTGTATGTCTTTTGCATATGAAGTAGTAGAGATTTGAAGGTAACATACACCTGATCTCGCGATAGCAGCCGAGTTGAAAATGTTCACAAATCTCGTAGTTGGAGTGTGCCATGATGGACGTTTTCCGCATCCTCATTCCTTCATCAGATTCAACTATACATGGCTGTACTATGCACACTCTAATATCTTGGCAGCACACCCAGTAAATGAGAACTGTAATAGCGCGCGCAACGAGTTGCACGGAACTTCATTCGATTGTCGCTAAAGCGTGTGACTTACGTATATCTTATAAAATAAACTAATATCTTGGAGGTAATCGGCCGTTATTTCCGTGTACATCGAGGATTTGGTCATTTATATATATATATAAATAAATATATATTTATTAGATGTATAGAATATAGATATATGATATATCAAATACGTATGTTTCTCTTCGCTCATGAAAAGCATAGGCCATACTATCGTTGTTCTCACTCCGAATTTATTTGGCATCTGGCCGACGATTATGTACTGCACGTTTTAGCAGGAGCAGTACAGCTGCTCTACCATCATTTTACAAAAATAAGACCATCAAATTTAAGAAATAATCAGTTATTCTGTGCAAGATGCCATTTTAACTCAAATATCTTCGTTCCTTTCGTCTATAAGTGTTTGGCAGAGAACATTATACGAGAAGGGCAAAGTCACCCAACGATACCACCCATACGTCGCTGCTTTCTCCATTGCCAGTGGTGCTGCTGCTGCTGCTAAATCCACTCGAGGATCCCCTTTGAAGTGGTGATTCGCCTGCGAGTAAATACTGAAGGCGTGCCGGGGATAGCAAAGACTTTGGGGTGTCAACCCGATTGAGAAGCAGCGAGAGACAGAGAGAGAGGAGAGAAAAAGGCACAAGCATGCAAAGTGAATCAATTTTTCGTTAGTGCCCTCCCGTGCTCATCATTCGATGCTTGCTTCCGAAGGGGTTAACTCGTGCAGCAGCAGCAGCAGCACTAGCCGCCCCCACAGTGGCGCCCAATAGCCACAGCAGTGCGGGTACAGTGGTCGCCGCCAGTCCCCGGTGGTCGGTTGACCTGCTGATGGAAAGTCGATACCCCAAAGGGCGGTAGAAAGGTACACGACGGCCACCGATAGAAGTAGAATCCTTTTTCTCTCTCACACACGAAGATATAGGAATAGGAAGAGAGAGACAACGAGAGAGAGAGAGCGGATTGACTGTGATAGCTTTAGTAGCCCGAGCCAGAGCGGCTCAGATCGAATGGATGCCGCTCTGGGGAACGCTGTGCAACCGTCTGACAGACAAGGGCTGATTTCTCCTGAAGTCGATAATTCCTCATGTGGCGCATTCAATAAGTACCTCGCTGAGTGGTAGCCAAACAGTCATCATAACGCTATTTAGTGTTTGCAACAGTCCGGCCACCGGGCGAATATGCACATTATATTTCAATACCACGTGACGGTGTATTGAACTATGCCGACTTCATAGAGAATCCATAGATGTATTAATCGTACGCATATTATATGATAATAGCAGTAGTAGTAATGGTAGAATGAACTCAAGTAAATTGATACGTAAACCTGCAACTATTGCCGGCCCCCTCCCGTTATAATTCCCTATATCAGATGATGAACACACACGCTCGGTTGGTTACCGACACTGAACGATGTGCTCCTGTAATACTTGATACAGCAATTATCACATCTTGGAACGAGATGGTGTACGGTGACGGCCTGTGTTTTCAGTAACTTGGATGAGATTGCTGATGGCGATCCAATATTCGAAGCGCGCCACTCAAGAGGTTCTTCAGGAGTGGCCAAGCCATTGTCCAACCTCTTGCCGAAGAAGATCATCCTAATCGACCTCTTTTACGCCCCTATCTTTCATCAAATACCTTGTTAGTCACACGTCGCACGTGCCCAAATACGTCCGAAGAAGGAACCGCAAAATTTAGCAACTGATGAGAAAAATTGGTTGACTGTTATTGCTATTCTGCCAAATTTGACAATATTCTAAAAAAAATGAAGAACAAACAAATTATGCAGGGCATAATGTGCGTACTTCGCGACTAACCGATTTTTTTTCTAACGAATGAACAATTTAGCTGTATTATACGAATAATAATTATTGCCAAATAAGACAAACGCATATAAACAGTACATGGTTCTCAACAGGCCACCATTGTTCAGTCGGATGAATGAAAAAAATAGATATCGTTCTATCGATTTCCATTCTCTCTCTCTCTATATATATATATATAATATATATATATATATATATATATATATATTTGTCTGGTCAGGTAAACACTGCTCTAGACAAGTGTTCCCAATTCTGAACAGCAAGCTGGACAGATCGGAAATGCCATGGGGCACGTGGTTATTGTTCGCCTCTCGTGGGAGGCTACTTCCCACCAACAAGATGCCGTATTCGAATTTCTCTAGTATGGGAAATCGTTTTGATTCCCAGAGCCTGAATTTTCTATATGTTCGCTTTAGTAACATTGGCTGTCAAGAATCCATGCGTCTAAGGAGGCATGGAGGCAAAGCAATTTCAGGATAACCAATACATCAGCAGACCATCATTGGCAGTTGTCAGGAGACGTGTCGCATGATACGATTCCAGCCAGGATACTATAGAGTTTCACTTCCAAGACAGCTATATTCTGCTTGTACACGTACTGTGAATAACGTTCAGTACAATCTTTTGAGCTTAAAGTGGCTTAATCCTACCCGATACTGTTTCTTAATGAGATACGGTGAGAAGTACTCAACACAATTGGCAAAACAGTATTTTCACCCTTGCTAACTAGCTGGCTCCTCTCTCTCTTTCTCTTTCCGTCGTAAGCGTTTGGTCCTAGTACATGGGCTCTAACATTATTAAGGCGCGTCTCGCAACATCTCTCCTCTCTACCACGGGGTCCAGAACTGGTGAGGCTGCGCTAAGGGTGGGCGAGTCACTGATGCTGTGGGTAGATTAGCGTACTCTCCTACGCCGCTTATCGTTGTATCAATGATCGTTGCCTCGACCGGGAATGCTCTTTATGGTCAATAAAATAACTTAGCGGGGTCAATACGAAGATATTAAAGTCCGTTGAACATCGTCCGGACAACGGGATATTGGCGGTGCTGAAATGACTGACGGTCTCGTCTCGTATGGGCTCTGAGATTGCTCGCACAACCCATATACACAGAGACATATATACAATATGATTCAACGTTACAAGACTGTTGACTAGCTATAACAGTCGTTGGTACACAGTTTTATATATATATATATGTGTATGTGTTATAGGGACAATGAACTAGCTGTTTGAAAATAGTTGTTGTTGTTTTATGAATTTGTTACCAGGCTGGTTTTGGTTCGACGAAGGCAGTCTGAACGAACGTCAAGCGAGAGTGATATTGTCGCAGGTTGTTGCTTTTTTCTGTCATCGACAGCAGGTAACTAAAAAGAAGAAGAAGAAGGCTTATTGCTTTCTTGATTTTCATGCAATTCACAAAATCAAGGTTTACTGTTGATTTGTTTCGTAGCATTACACGAAATTATCCCTACTATTTACTAATGTGAATAACACTGATCTTTAGACGCTTACCCGCAGTTGTATGCAGCGTGCCCCTATTTTCGATGTTCCGAATTGTGCATTCTCGTTCTACATCATATTATCGTAATTTACGCTATATAGCAATTTGTAATCGAGGTGCATCTAAGTAGTTCCAAGGCTACGAAGGTAGTCCGATACAAGCGTCGTCAGTCTACTAATAAATGGAGCTAGTTGGCGTAATAGCACTTGCACTCATCGATATCGATTTCTCCACAATTTCTATTCTTCTCCTCTTCTTTGTTACTGTGAACACATCGCGGTTACGTGACAAACACCTCGACAACAAATCCTACTTATTTATGAAATCGCCTTTCTAATAATTTGTGTCGTATTATGAACATCTAAATAGCTTTTCGTCTCTGCTCATATCTGGGATAGTGGTCCACTCATTTGGGTCGTTCAGCCCCTAAGTAAAAACGATGGACACGATGAGAACTATAATATAACATTTGCAATCCTTACTTCATACTCTCTCTCTATCTCTCTCTTCAAACTGAGGCTTATTTCCGCCGGCAAAGGAGGGCAGCGTGCGAGTTGAGGCCGGCTGGTAGATTTAACTTGGGCGCAAGTATACGGGAGAGCTCGCGTTTCTCTGCTGGCGCGTACGTTTTCCCATAGTCAAGCGTGTAGCCAGTCGTGCCAGCCGTGGTAAAGTAGTACCGTGTCATAATTAACACTACTTCCTAATGGAATACTAGATACGAGGGTGGGTGCGTGTGTGAGTGTGCGTTTGTGTGTTAATTAAATATTCGTATGAGGTATCACCACGCAAGAAGAATAGAATACATACACCACCATCACCATGTCACTGCGTACACCACCCATGTACTTGCTTGAATACACCGGCCGATCCGATCGTACGATTGTATGAAGTGGAGGCGTTCGATGACACAACGCCGGAACAGGTTAAATACTCGAAAGCGGTTTCAGGGTGAGGCCAAAAGTCAAGCATGATATGGAAGCTACTGGAATCCAATTGAGATCACCGATGGTTACGTTGGGATTTTGGGAAAAATAGACAAGCATCGTGACTCAGACCTCACGTTGATATTTGACTTGAATGTATATTGCTTTATTTCTGGCTGATTCGTGGCCATCGGCTTCCTACCGGCCAAGGATCCAACAAGATGACGCGGCTTGCTCTGGCCATTTGCACTTACGCAATAGATGGATGGACAGATATCACTACACCAAGGAATTTGCTGTGCGCTCTTAATGCTAATCTTAGACAAAATGCAGCCAATGAACTGACCCCTAAAATCTATTGACTCACAATAGAAAGCTATGTTATGTAAGTTTCCTCGATAATATACGAGGTTACGGAAAAGACGCCAAAATTTGCTCTTACGAGTTTCTGATGTTTGTCGTTCAGATGCGTGCTATTCCGATATGCAAAGTCTTAAAAATAACCTCCACATACTTGCCGTCACTTTTGCCCATTATTTTAGCCATAATCGTTATTATCGCCAAGTTATACCTTTATCCTCCTCTTCTCCATTTTCTTCACCGTTTTTTTAGTTCTCAGTCCCAGTTTGTGTAGGACTTTTGCATTTTTATAGTGTACCCTTTATTTTTTGCCATTTTTGCGATATGTTTCTCATGGAGAAGTTCGGCACTGATTCACTACACTGGATAGAAGTATGAGCAAGGGATTCAGAACAGCGTAGTGCTTGTTTTCACCAGCTTACACTTTGTCTCCATTTGGAAAAAATAAAAATCGTTGAGGTCTCGCGTATCCTATCTGGCTTAGAGGCACCTGTTATCGGTACCACCGTTGCTTCGTTCGTTGTTGTTATTTGCTGATGTTTTTCTGGAGTGGCTTTTCTTCTGTGAGCAACGTCGAACTTTGCTCCCGATGTGCCATTGCCCGTAACGGGCCAGCTGCTACACAGGGGAGAGCTTTCAGCAACCAAGTCGCTTCGTCTAGCTTAACAAACTAGTTGCTTCAACCACTACGGCAGACGGCCGAATGAGATAAAACGTCAGAAAGGAAGAACTTGGACGAACGCGGGCGCAACATGCGGCAAGCCAGCTACTACTCTGAGTCAAGCCTTATATATATATATATATATATATATAAGTAGGTTGAAGCAGGTAGCAAAGAGTCACAAAATAGATTGTTCTGGCCAACAATCGCCGACACATAACACTAACTGGACCATTGGTGAATTGTGGAAGATGCAATGAAATCAAGAGGTTTAAACCAATGAGAACTTATTTGAGTGGGTACGGTGAAAATGGGCTCGGCGCTGCGAAGTCGATCCGGCTGTTCACATAGAGGATACGTGTTCATGAACACCTACGCCCGGGTCAGCTACGAGTCGACCCAGCTGGTGAGTTGGCCCGGTGATTCGAAGGTTGTTCATTATCATTTTGCTGCCAACTTTTCTAAAGATACCCACCCACACGAGGGTTATGTGTAGTGCAAGCACCTGATCGCTTCGTATTCTAGCGAGCAGGTGCTTGCACTACACATAACCCTCGTCTAAGTCAAGATCACCTAGTTGCTATGGACTAGCACAGAGTTTCCAGGTTGGCCTGAGGTACCTGTATATTTCCGGCTTCTAAATGTTCAACGATCAAATGCTAGCCACTCAAGCGATCAACGCTTATATGTTGTATTCCATGTGTGTACGCCACAATGGTTGAAATCGTATTAGATTAATCGTCTATATAGAGTTCGGGTGTCAGCCAATCTTATCCCATAGCTTCTTATGTCCCTCTCCTTTGTTGTATTCACTCTTTGTCCTGGACATTAATCGTCACTTACATTCTGGTGTAGAATGCCTGGAGTATGTTTATTGGTTGGAGAATATATTGTAATGTAACCCTCCAACTATTATTTAGAAATTTTTGGTGGAGGTGTTCACTTGAAAGGAATACTATATGTCTATCACCGATTGCTAGCTTCTTGCGAACATTTCTGCTTTGAAGCAAATGTGGCGTATAAACATTGTTGATCAGTTGTTTGATATAACAAATAACATTTTGCGCAGCAGCCACACTATCAGTGCCAAAGCTACAGATCTAACTGAGCTTACCAATAATGTACGTCTCTCCTGCTATGTCCGAAATGTGTTATACAGCAAGTATGCATCCCCTCGCATCTAAGGTAACGTTTTCAAAGGAATTGGAGATGTAGTCGACTGCCAACTCATAGCCCTCCACCACATTTTTATGAACATAAAAGAGATTCTGTTCTATCCTATTCAACCACCCCTAGATCCGTCTAGTATTTGCGCGACTCTTTTCATAATTAGTACTATTCCCATGCTATGAACATCAGCTAATGTTTCTACCCATTGCTGTTCCTCTATATGAGGAAGGCCTCAGGACCATCATTGAGAAGTTCTATGAACATTAGCTGCTGCTATTACTACTACCATTATTAATATGCAGTGTAGTTTCGTTTCCTTCGTTCAGCGAACAACTAAAACAGAGAAATGAGCCTTCTCCTTCAAGATCTTCTTAGTTTTATAGATACAATAGGTGTCATCTTTGGTTGGCTCCCGCCTCGGCTCGAAGGCTCGACTTCTCTGGCCGAGTTGACTGGCCTGACCGGCATCTAACTGACTACCGAGCCCGGCAAAGCGGTAGGCAATAGCGGGCGTTAATCTGAAGCTATCAAAAAAGCTGGAGCGTGAATTTCTAACGGGAAATTACTTCACCGCCTACGACGAAACTGCTGGCTGGCTGGCCGCTACCACAGATTTGGCTGTTAAAATGGCTTTTACGGCTGGCTGGATGGTTGCAACTACTGATACTGTGATGGTTTAGTCATTCACAAAAGACGACCAAAAAAAATAAAGAAAAAGACGATCTTAAATGCACAGGCATCACAAACGCAGCACAAATTTTCTCGGCTTCTTGGCGCCACTACGTCATAAGGACTTGATAGGTCGGGCTAATTATATCCTATATAAAGTATCATATCAGATCTGTTTGTTGGTGAGTGCGTGTATGTTGGTGCTCTATAATGCGCATCGTTAATACCACTGCCGTAATCATTATCCAAGGATGTGCGGCGTCCCTGCGGACCCACAGACCATTATCACTACTAGAGCACAAGAGCATTCGATGCTGGCGACCGCCATTTGGTCCCGACTTGAAACTTAAACGGAGTTCCAAGTTTTTAGAAAAAAAAGCCAAAAATATTCTTAATCAACATCGGCTATCGTTCAATGAGGAACTTTCGCGAAATGAGGAGGTCGGTTGAACATCATCTAAATCATAACAACACCGGTGCGGCCAGGGAGGGGTTTTCTAGGGCAAAGGGAGTAAATGTTTGATCAAGACGTCTACCGTCCTGATGTTGAGCTCAGGTATGAGGTAGCGATTGTATATGGGTTCCTACTTTAACATTATTCTTCAAACAGTGCCACAAACAGCTGAACCGACCATCTACCACCATATGAGCGGTTTATTCTGACGATGTACACTATCTAAGCACCAGAAACTAACCCTTGCAGCTTCTGTATAACAAAAAATCTACCTCTATGAACAAACTGCGAGAAAATCATTTAATACTCACACTCTTCTAGTGCCGTCATACGATCGGCATCAAATTAATTACAACAATAGGTTCTACAATCATAGCTGTCAAGTATATATACATATATATATATATACAATATATAAATATATATCTGTATGTGATAATCAATTGATTCTGTCTGAATTGCCACGGCCGCCCGTCTCGATCTTTCTCATCACAAATAGATAATCATCACGCAAGTGATGGCCAGCGATGGAGAAAGCCGAATAAAGGTATTGTCCGTTAGTCCAAGCTGTTTTTGTCGCTTCTTCGGACATCATCTCGAATCGTCGCGACCCTGTTGAATTGTGGCGAACCGGCACAAAGAGTAGGGAACGACCATGGGCAACAAACTACAAACGCATCGCCATATGTTGTTGTATTCACCTGTTTGCAGTAAATTGATGTTTATCTAGGCGAAACGCGTGTGTGTGCCTAAACGATCGCGATTTGAAGTGCTCACTTCTTTCGGTCTCTTGTTACAGTCCGACAGCAAAACCCTTACAAAACCTTTGTTTGCCTGGCCACTGATTTTGCTATCCGATTTTGAATGGCTGATTTCCTCTCGTGAGCAGTATGAGTGTCCGGGAAATCACCATCGAAACAACGGCAACAACGGAAACCTAACCGCACCTTAGCAATTGACTAGACTTTACTGCAAATAACATTTGTGCATCATTATCAATATATATCTGAGTGATTGCATTGTCATTCAGTCATTAGTACTGATTATACAGTCGTTTGTAATTGCTGATGCATGCTAACACCAATACACTGCCGTAGGATACATTTTTCAGCTAAAAGTAA
The DNA here is from genome assembly GCA_019614645.1 of Stratiolaelaps scimitus. Lineage (NCBI taxonomy): Eukaryota > Metazoa > Arthropoda > Arachnida > Mesostigmata > Laelapidae > Stratiolaelaps > Stratiolaelaps scimitus. The sequence goes on along the minus strand of JABWDB010000025.1, from coordinate 3,818,129 downwards.
TCCGTGTTACAGTCATGCAGTCAATATACAGCCGAACAAGCCAACAACAGAAAATACGCCTCTTTGATGACTGAGTACCATTTTATACCTGTAGTCTTCGAAACATTGGAGGGACCGGAACATGAAACTTTCTTCAGATATTAGGAGAGAGGTTAGCATCCGCTATAGGTGAACCACGTGCAACCGAAGTTTGAATGCAAAGATATTCCTTAGACATATCCAAAGGGTAACGCAATTTCTATTTTGGGCACCCACTAAAAGATTGGAGAAGTGGGGGGAGGTCCTTGTTGTATATATTCTATTAATAATATATAGAGAAAGGTGCTCTTAGATGTATTTCCCGTTCACCGGGTACAGTTGTCGGCCATTTCTAAAATTTATTAGTATATTTATGAAGTAAAAAATAAAATTTATTCTCCTTACTATTCTCCTTGAATGAAGATCTTTGATCGAACCTTTAACATATCTACGGTTCTAGGGCTTCGGCAGTAATGGCGAGATACAGGATTTAAGTCATCGTCACAATCGGGGATCTTGAGTGTCGCTCTTGTATCACCTACCTGAAATTAACAAATAGTATCTTATTAAAACCAGTGGTTTAGTCTATCGTCTTTACCAAAAAATAAAAAAATTCGCCAAAATATCGTAGATGGATTGCTCAGAACGATTATATTATGCAATGTTGGACTGTTACCAACAGAGGTGAATTAATGAATGAATTATAATGCAATGAGAACTTTATGTAGATTCGAAGGAACAACAATTTTAAGTCTCACAAATTGTCCCTTCAACAAATTAATCCACATCAATAAATTACTGCGGACTGAGTAATGCGAATAATGATCATGTTGAAATGTCGCGTTAACCACAGCCACTCAGCAGCACTATTACGTAGTTTTACTTAGGCGTACGCAGAGTGTTTTTTTTTCTCGGTCAGACGAATCTATTTCGGCCGAGGGAACATCACGAAACGAAGATCACAGAAAAGCAATTGAGGCAAAAAGTAGGAGCGCAATGCGAACTCATGCAATGCATTAAATGAAACAAACGATAAACACAGACAGTGAAGAAAGCGACTCTGGGAGCGATGGATGGGCGGAACCGCCCCCCCCCCCTTCAGCGAGACTGAAGGAGTCAGCCGGAAATCGCTGAATGTGCCTTTCACGATGATCTTTAGTAGTTCCGCAGACTTTGACATTGAGATCAACGCGGGACGACATCCGGCTTCGAATGAAAACAACGCAGCCACTTGGAACTCGCTTTGCCGTCTGCCTTTGCAACCGAAACATTGTGAATGGGTCTCCGATTTCGAAAGGAACACGCGAAGGTTTTTCGAAATGTCACAAAACACTTGTCGTATTTGTCAGCTTTGAGATAGCGTAAAACTTCAATGTTCCATTGGATGCGCGGTTCGGGTCTGGTCGATCATCCGGCATCTCTTGATTTACTCCTTACTTGCGTTAGTCAGTCGCGATGTCACTATAACTCGATGTCGTGGGTTAGTCGATGCTCCCACGAAAATTCTTTCAGGATAGGATATCGTGTAAAGTATCACTTTGTTATTATAATAATCGCTCATGCTTAAAGTCACTCGTGGGCAGATTGAGCAGTATTTTGGTTTAGTACGAACGTTCGAATCGAGCCGTTTTTGTAGAAGCAACCGTCGAGACGGTGCTGAACGAAGAACGGGAATTTGCTACTGGATGATGATGAGAACGTGCTGACATTATTATTCGAGATCAAGCTATGCATCGATTATACTATGCCTTTGCCAGAAGTTTACTCCACTTCACGGGTCAGTAACTGCCAATTGCCGTCTTCGTATTTGCAAGGCCACCGTCATCTTTTGGGTCCCAAATTCAAAGGAGATTAGCGTTTCTCAGCTACGAGCTTGCCCTTTTCATGGGTTCCAAAATTACAGTCATCGATTCTTCCCAACGGTGGGCTGCAGCCCCACTGTAGGTGACTGTGTACCTTGGCTGAGTCATTGCGTTGCCGTTATCCCACAAGCGAATATAACCAAGGACAGTAGTGGTCGTTCAAGGGTATAATATAGTAATGTGATGTTCGTATGCATTCATCTGTGAGCTGAACTGAAACTCTTCTTCCAGGTTGAATTAAGAGACGACTTCATGATATTCACCCAGCTAACTAGTGCTTTTCCATTTCTGGTACAATCCATTTTTCTCCGCAATGTTAGGTATTGCTCTGACCGTGGATCATACAATTATGCCAATTTTTCTATCGATTCGTTCCAAACATGTCCCTATACCATGAAAGGAGCCCACAACTTCGCCTAAATCAACATATTCAACGATACACACTTAGAAATAATTTTTTAGGAACTTTCGCTTAGCCCTAAGTTCCCGGAGTGCTAATTACTCAGCCAATACGAATTATTAAAACCCAGTCTATGTATTTAAGTAGCCTACATGAGCTCTCATTTCAAGCCATACCTTAATTTTCTGTGTAACTATAGATACAGTAGCAACCCAAAGAGATAAAGCTAAGATTTAACCTACGCAACAGATCCCGGCTTGACGTTAGACACTATTTCCACATGTTTCCATGTATCACTCCCCCTTCAAAAGGAGACGAGCGGTCCTTGAGTGAAGTGCTCTCTACCTAGGTGTTTGGGCAACGCTGTCTTCGAGACAGCGAACACTTTAACATGAATACCGTCCAGGTTCATTCCACAGCAGGCGAACCACTTGTCCATGCACAGCCCCCACTATTTCTCTCTGTGTAGACAGAGAATCTCGTGACAAATCCCGCCTCGGTGGCGGGAGTGTGCCACTCCCCGATGCATCGGCGCGTCCGCCGTAGTATGTTCGGGCCTCCGCCTGAAATTCGATGGCATCACGAATCCAATATACGTATCGCGTATGAGTGGTTCAGTTGTAGCATCTCTATGGACGAGGGACCACCCTGTTCGATGTGTGTGTGTGTCTTCTAGAGCAACTAGAAGCTATGGTATGCTCTCGACCTCTCCATGCACTTCGTCGAGAGGGTACTCACACCGGTTCGGCTTCGGGAGCCGCCGACTGAGACTAGCGCAGTCACTGAGAGAGACCTCAAGGCACAATCGTACATACACTGCGTCTGCCGAATCGCAAACGACTGAAACAGAGATTGAAAGAGCGACACACACACACACAACAGAGTTGCAAGCAGCAACCACGAACCGACTCCGCAGCCCGGCGGCACTTGGAGTCGAGTTGGACTTTCGACGACAGCAGAACTCTGCACGAGCACTTCCGGGGGGGCGGTGCGGAGGGGTTCAGGATAACTTTTTGTTCGAGTGTCGCCCGACACGACGGGGCCTGCGTGGGTCTTCAGGGCCACCTCACAATAAAAATGCAAAGTATTTTCAGTCTGTATGTCTGTGGCGTTGCGTCGTAGATGTCTGTATATGTATGTGTGTGTGGGCGTGTTCGTTTCGGTACGACGCAAGCACACTGCGTAGCGTTCCGTCAGTGAGATTTTGCTTCTTGGTGGAGATAGCTGTGACCAAGGGAAGCAACCGAAGGGAGTTGCTCGGACAAGCTCAGAAGAGAGATCAGAGACAGCACCTAGCGTATGAGAAGGAGGGCGACGATATGGAAGCCTATGTGGACGGGATGACGGAGGCCGCTCCTCGAGACGCGGGCAGCTATGCCATGGTGGCAGACATCGAATCGGGGTCAAAAAGTGGGGTCGAATTCAATTCAATATCGAAGATTTACCATGGTCGGTCCGTTGCGTCGGACAGATGACTCGTTCGGTTGCCCGCCCGGGTCCAATTTGACGAAAGTGAGTTTGTCAAAAGGAGGAATGAGCAGAGATTGAGCAGACAGAAGACGGACGGACCGAACCAAATCGGAGCGGAGCAGGGCAACAGGAAGATAGCAGCGTTCACTTGACAAAGTCAGCGATCAGCTGCTGGTCAGAGATGTCTCTAAATGAAAGGAGGAAGATCTGATGTGCATAGCAACCATAGCGTATCCATGGGAATATACAATAGAACAAGAACTTGAGGGAAATTGTTGAGTTTTATAATCAGAACCTAGCATATTTGATGTTCACCTTTCTGCTACACGTTCGTGTATCAAGATGCCATATTCGCAACTTGTTTGTCAAATAATTCTTCTCATAACAATGAGTACGGTCATTATTCGATCGCGTTGCTTGGTGATTGCATGTAAACTCGATGTGCAACGTCCAGTTAAAAAAATTAATATGAGAATAAATAAATGTGCTAAATGAAAAGCTGGATTCAATTGCAACCCACGGAGCACCAATGAAACACTCAACTTTAGATATATATGAGGTTATAGAGACATTCATACTAAAGAGGGGTCTTTCGGGAGTACCAAAACGCTTTGACCGTTGACATTTAAATCGTTTGTAGAATCATACGAATTTGAAGTCAATTCATTCGATGCGCCCGCCCGCAGGCTTGAAATATTCGGTTTTAAAGCCAGAGCGTTACAAATCTCTACGGATTCGGATCAAAGAAAGTGAGTCGGCAAACTTGCTTCAGACTCCGTCTGCGAGACATTGGAAATGCCTCGCTCCAATGTGTTCCAAAAAATCATTCTCAGATGTTCAACTCTAATCCACAATATTTGAAAATGCGCAAGTTGCCTAGAACGGCGACGATAGCGATGAGACTTAGCAGGGTCTCAGCTACGATAAGCTGAAAGGAAATCATCTGGAAAATGAACGCTTGCAGCAAAAAACCTCATTTCTATATATTTATGAAAGATGACTTCTAAGTTTAGAGTAATATATCGGCAAGCTAGTGTTCTCGATAAATGTGATGCTGCGCCGCACTTTTTCCTGTGGATATATTGAATGCATTTACTGACACCTTGTTTCGATAAAACGAAAGATATTATATTACATAAGCTTCTGGGGGTAATATATACTGGGTTTGAAGAAAAGTAGAATATGTTACACTAATATTAGTTAATCACGCTTAAGTCCAGTTAATTAATATGTGTTTTTTTTAAGATTTCCTTATATAAAGTACGGTTTTACTGTAGAAAAGTACATTTCAAAATAGCCTTGATATTCTCTACATTTCTATGAATGAAATGGTTGATGCGGTCAACCAGTAGAAATTTTCGCTCGTCAAACAGACACTCGCCATGGTCCAAATTAATGCCCAAATCCATGTTCACAACAACTTTCAATCGTTACTAAACGCAATCCTCATAGGATATCTGTTATAAGCCATGACAACAGCTCAAGTCAACCGGAAAAGCATGACCATTCATTCGTGTCGACTGATAATGATCAACAACCCATTGGTAAACTACCTCTCGTCAGCGCCATAACACGACACTAAACAAAACGCTATTTCCAATTACATTTCTACACCCCGAGGCCACTCGCTTCGTGCCGCTCTCACCGGTGCGGCGATTGCCCAACCGCCCGCTAAACGTTTCAAAACGCCACTCCCCAGTCTCTGCAAGCCTTACGCGATGTCTTGAATTGCGTGTGAATGTGTGTCCTGGGCCTTGGGCGTTAGACGGGCGCGATGGACCGATGGATGTGGTCCAATGCGACGTTGCAAGGGTATTTCGAGACATACCGAGCCTTTCGTTTTTTGAGGGCCGGCCTCGCCCGCGAGAAGATTAGTCTCACAAGCCCGTCCGTTCTGACGCGACCATTCGTGAGGGAACTCTTCGTACGATGTGAACGCCTTCGACGAATCCATTTCCTCAGGGAGGATGTGGCTGAGCATAGGAGTGCTGCGAATGTCGAGAGGGCCGAGTATGTCCGTGCCCCGAGGGGGGACAGGTCGCGCTAACAAGCATAAGACTCACATCATAACCCATGAACCGTCGCACCTACACACTCAGTACAGACACATTCGGCCATTGTGCGCGAATCGTATGCGCTTACATTGAGTTCGATTCAAGTGCTGCGTACAAGTTGTAGTGGTGGTTCGCGTTGTACTGATACTATACGTTGTGCGGGCCGATGTGTGTCTAACCGTAATGAGCGGTGTAGTATAAGAAGAAAGAGCTAGATATAATCATACGGGACGCGAGATCTTCATGATCCTCCCCCACTGCGCAAGTCCGCAGGCGAAATAATGCTATAATGGTTAGATCCATAGGTAGCCAAAACAGAGAAAATAGAAACCAGAAGGGAAACAACTGCACGAGAACGATCAGCAGCAACAGCAGCAGCTGCTGTGGTGGCAGCCTGAAACTGTGCTAAACGATATATATACATATATATATCTATATCGCTTTAAGCTCTGTCATTATATCAATTATATATATATATATATATATATATATATATATATATATATATATATATGGCAAGGTCTAGCAACCGAATGTTCAGTGTTTACAGCTGTAACCTTCCGGGAAAGTTACTACCTAGATACATCCCTTCGTAATTGAACAATTTATCTAATAATAGACCGATGCTACATAGAACTGCTATATTATATTTGCTCTCGTTCATCAAGGCTCTCAATTTGACTCAGGTCGTCATCGCCCACCCAGTTTGTTATCGTTCTTCAATTAACCAACATCACTAGGTCATCGAGCGCAACTAATCCCATCGTTTCCTTATTCTCCTAACATCGAGATAACAAAGAAAATCCCTATTAGTCCTTCTGTTTATTATTGTTTTCATTATATACCATATTATTTTGCATTATTAATATATACAATAATTAATTATTATATTATATAATTACGATGATTATCTCGTGTGTTCCTTGTTTGTCACTACGTTGTTTCGAGATTCTGAGGCCACGTTCACGTTTGACATTCTATCTCGCCGTTCTATTCAATTGTTATTTTCTGTTCTGCCGCCTTGGCTTTGTTGTACGTCTACGTCTTCACTTGTACTTCACTGAGCAAATTGAGAGCGTTGTCGACCACAGCTCGTACGACCACGGTTCCGTTGTCGTTGGCTTTTGGCCGCCGACTGGATCTCGTATGGCCGTGTAACGTAAATGTCGCAGCGGTGTAAGCTAACGTCGCTTTCAATGTTGTTTTTTTCTTTTATGTCTCGTCGTTGCCTTGTCCGTGTTGTCTTCCGCGTCACTTCAGTGCTTTGCCCTGATCGACGAATCGGTCAGACTGGCTGAACAGCCGAGTTTGTCGGTCAGACACCCGTCGACGAGTTTTCTGATTTAGTTCTCCGATCGACCGCAACGTTCAGAAGTCTGATGTTCGGATTTTCCCGAGGAGGCAGTGGCATTCCGCTTCCTGAAAGGTCTGATTGCGCCGACGCACGGCCGCTACCCACTCGTCCACCTACCTAGCTGGCCATGTTGTCGACGCAGATTAATTTTCTACTGGCGAAGAAGACAGACGAACAGAGAGCAACTAGACAGCGGCGGCGGCGGCGGCAGCAGCAGCAGCAGTAGTAGCAGCTTCGTCTGGCAACTCCGCCCACTGAGTGGCACAGTCGCAGCATTGCTACTCGCACCCTGAGGCTTGGTAGCAATAGCTGTATCGGTATACAGGGCCCAGCACCCGGTGGCGCTGGCGCACACGGCGGCGTTAACTGTGTCTCAGAGTATTGCAGGGGCGTTTCAACAGAGTCCATTTGTATCCCCATCAGTTTCCGCTCCGTCTGGATACATGACTGCTTCCGCTTCGCTGCTATATGAGAATAACCCAATGCCAAGACGATGGTAAGCCCTGGCAATAGTTCAGCCACTGGCAACCGATTCGAATCCACCGTTGGCCCCACTGACTTGTAGTTGGAGCTGCTTTTGCCGTTAGTTCTGAGGCTGCTGCTGCTGCTGCTACCACTGTTATTCGTGTCTGGGATACACTGACGACGACGATACGTCGGCGGCGGTTACTAACACTGGGACTTCGTCTATATCGTTCTCTTAGAGCATCTCGCGCACGCTCGCATTTATGGCATAGATCGTGATGGCAAACAGTAGTTATACTAGTAGTAATAGCTAAACATAACTGTCACGGGGGTAGTAAGCCGCCCAATACTATTTCATTGTGGAGTACACATGGTGCACAGCACATTACACCAACGGGCTAGACTGCAATGCATAAGAAGAGTCGTATTTTCTATATATATATGTATATATATGTCCATAGCACACAGATGAACGTGCCAGCCCTCCTCACGCATAGCATACTAAGGATTCGCTGTAAAGCAGAGCGGTTGTTGCTCCACTCAGCGGTGGTCCAACTCCGAGTTCTGGCACAGCAGAGAGAACAGGGCTGAATGCAGCAAGCGGACATGCGAGGTTGGGGATGGAGGGAACAGGGGACGGTGACGACGACGGTGGTCACATCAGTGTGAATATGGTCGTCGTTGTCTGAGTTCTCGAAGGCGAATGTGACTAAGGAAGACGATGATAGCGAAGCGAGATGATGATGATGGTGAGTGAGTGAAGCAAAGCATGCATTCATGGATGTGTAAGTGAGGGGCGGTGATAGCAGCAGCAGCAGCTACAACAGGCCAACGTTCAGCCGCCAGACGATGGATACGCACCGTATGGCACAAGCTGGTAGGTGGCAGCCGACAATCGCGGGCCGCTGGCAACGGCAATTGTAGCAGGGACAGCGGATTGCTAACTACGAAGTGGTCACGCGGGGTTGACGATGATGAAGTCTAATTGTCCCGGTGGTCACCGCGCGTGAAGACACTGCCCCTGCCGCTGGGGGCCGGACAACGACCCCCTCTGACCATCGAGGAAACACAGACGAAAGGAAGAAGCCGAGGCAGCTTAGAGTCATCTGGGTAACAGCCAGAGCCGCCACAGAAGGAGCCCACGATGGCGACTCTGTCACGAGGATATCAGGATGGCAGATTCACTGTAGCTACCGGGAATACTACAACTGTGATCACTCCTTGGAGGTCACAGGGTGGCACGCTAAAAGAAAGATGAAACTCGGTAGCGACTCAGGCCAGTGGAATCCGCCCATCCATGGGTCGGCTGTTGACAGTGACGCCTTCATTATAAACGGATGTGACAACTTGCCATTCAGTGGCCCAAAGCTATCACCGGCGCGCGCTTATACAGAAGGTGGATGGATGACTTGCAGGGCAGTGTGGCATATTATATATAATAGTTCAGGAGCTCGGTAGCAAAGGGAAATATGAACGAAGTTTGAGCTCAAGCATACATAAGTTAAGTTTTGCGGTGTGCCGAGATTTGCAGGAAGCCTGAAGTAAGCAAGCTACCTAATGGCGATAGGGGTTAGTACCGTATGTTGAGATATCCAATAACTTTATTCAGATGTGGCGTACGACGTCCGACGCTTGCCGGATCGTTGTGCATAACTTTGGCGTTGGGCTCAGGCGAAGAAAATCGGAATGTTGCCGTTCGCTACAGTAGTACCTATCAACGGCTCTCCATTTTTCACAGTTGCCGCATAGCCACTACCTACAGTCTCATACTTTCTAATGTAAAACTGCAGCTCATTGCTTTTGTGCACGTTGTGTCTACTCTTCTGTGCCTGCAAGATTGTGATTATTGCAATTCATAGTGACATCATATACTAAATAATAATAAGGGCGGCATCCTCCTCCGCACTTAATCACACCTAAACGTAGCACCCCTCCTCGGAGAGGCTAACGTCATTGGTCATGAGGTTGATTGCGCTCATTAGCTGGGTGTGCATTCTGCATCGCCCAACTGTCTACTGTTGGTCAGAGGGCGATTAACACGCGAGAGAGAGAGAGAGAAGGAGGGAGGGATAGTTGTCATGGGCTGTTATTACTTCGCCAACGTTCATATTGATTGCCTACTCCTACGCTCTATCGGGTCGTCTGGCTGTTGTCTGCTTCGCTTGGCCTCTCTTGAGATACTGCGATCCACTCTTATGGCGACGACGAATTGCCCCTCGCTGTCGCCGCCCGCCACTACGACTGTGAACGCCCACTTTTTCGTACCCCTTTCGCGTGTCGTTCGTTGTCTCCTTCTTGGACTCTTTTTCATCGTGTTCAGACCAAATCGGCAATAGGTTATCCCTCATTCGTTCAGGCGGGACATCAAGCTCCAACAACCTCACTGCACTCAATGAGCAGGGATTGGCAGCCCATACAGGATAGCGGTCTCCAATGATGACTGGGTGGGTGAGAGGCGGTGGCGGCGGCAGCGGCAGCAGCAACATTGCAGTTAAAATGATCAATAAATGCTATTTGTTGCAGGGTGTCCTCGAATGGAAAGCATTCAGCGTCATTTCGATGAGACTCCTCGTTGTGCAGCCGTCTCGGTTGGCGGTCTGTGCGACACAATGTATCACAAGCGTTGTCATGTCCTTACGACATGGCATTCTACTAGATAGATAGCCATCCACCCATATTGGGGTATACTGAATGTCAAAAATGGCACGTCGATCCTATATCTGACACGAGAGAAAGAGAGGTTGAGAGAGATAAAATCAACTCAGCAGAAAACGCCAGGTCATATGTATTCGAACGAGAGCCAACGTGTCGCGTAGATATAGCTCATTAAATTCAGCACAATTTGACTTTGACGCTGATTATGAATGAGCTGAACTTTAATATAATTCTCTTTCTCACTCTTTCCATTTTTTCCACTGATGGTTCAGCCTAAACTTAAATACACTAGCGTGGCAAAGACATCACCAGTCGTCGGTATTATTCCAACTATTATTCTTGTTATGATATTACTTTTGTTACCACCACCGCTGCTCAGCCTAAACCCGCCAACGAGAATGAAAGAACACCCGAGATCGCGTGGTCGTTAGAAGTAACCGACAGAGTTGGGTTCGTTTGAGTTGGGTTAGCTTGACTTGCGTGGGCAGCAACGCGTGTCCGTCACATCGGGTAGAGGATTCGCTGGGTGACTGATCTTCTGATCGTCTCAGCCTCCGTCGTGGGAGCTGGCAGACAGGGGCACACAGGCTCGCTGGCCTCGTCTCTCTCTCTTTCTCTCTGCCCAACTCGCCAGCACTGGGGCCCGACTACCGGAGCCAAGCCCGACTTTGGGTAGGCGAATCAGACCTGTGGCAACCAGCATTATCAACACATAGAACCGGGCGGGGTAGGGCTACCGGAGGCTGGAGGGGGTCCGTTTGCGAGTACTCGGAGGGTCATCGTTACGGGGTAATGTTTTATTCATTAATTCACACATCGCAAATCAGGATTTCCCAACTTTGTTACCCCTCCCTCCGCCGCTGACGAACTCAGTCGCCGTCCCCAAGGCGGCTAGCTCCCTTTCCTTATAGTGCTGGTAGACGTGGCGGGGTCGACGAGTTCGGCGATACTTCAACAGCAACGACTAGCACCACCGCGTAGTATGATCCTGGTGTCGTGAACAGGTATGATAGATACCCCAGTCTGATCTTTTGACTTGGTCCCTTGTGCACTTAACTAAGGCCTTCTGCGCTGCCGGAAATAGATCAGCCTACTAAAATAGGGAGTCATGAAGTCTATAGTAAATAATGGTAATATATAGATATAGTTTAACAAAAACAGCGGCGTCAAACAGTGGTCTCTCTGTGAGGAGGAATTCATTTATCCGTTTTACTCCGCTATGAGAAAATACAACGATGCAAATGCATACCCGTTTGAAAATGTAATGACAAACCTCCTTGGAAAATAAACGAAGATATTATTATTGTGTAGAACTTCCATGTATAGAGCCCTTGAGTTAAGCTAGTAATACTGTGTTCCATCTACTTCAAGATGCTCTATGAGACAGTTTCTGCAGGCACTAAAGGTCAGGCGGAATTGTTAAGGGCAACTGATAAAATCCCCAAACTTACTACCCTAAGATATCTTACTAAGGGTCTTCAAGTTTACTGCACGAAAGCTTCATCACAATCTAGTTGTAAGTGCTCCAAGTCAAGAAGCTACTAATGAAAATTAATGAAAGAAGTAATAAAGCAGCAATGTTTATAATCGAGTAGCATTTTAATGAATCCGCCAACGATAGGTATATATATATAGTATACATATGTAGATATATCTAGGATGGTGAGCCCGGTTGCCTTCTGGTGCATTCGTATGCGTCTTGCAACCGGAGGAGACACGGGTAGGTGCACGGATTTGATCCCCACCGTTGCACACATTCATTTAAGATATCCATCTTATTAAATAGTTCCGTGGACGTTATATGTTGGCTGAGGGCTCGGACAAAATGATACAGCATACATTTCTCGATAATTAACTATAGAACCAACTCTTACATATGCCCCCCCCGTAAGATTGTCCTTCATGCCACAATCACGTAACATCGATATTTTTACGTGCTGTCGATGTTAAGGCTGCTAGTAACGACAGCGTTGGCAGCAGGCTTCGAACGCTTCCCGCTGATGAGCCTAGGGTAGAAGCAGCACTTCGGTTACTTAAACACACACACGCACACATCGTGTTGTTAGGGAAAGGACATTTTAAATTCATGGGCGCACAGGACATTAGAGTTTCTCTTCGTCATTTCCATCGTCCCAACCGACGGACCAACCTAGTTCTACCCACGCGAGTCCGCGAACCTGCGGGCAATTCCCATGTGCTCGTATGGCTTCCCCATCGAGCTCTATGCTCATCGACGATACTGCTCCTGCTGTCGGCCTGGCCACCCTCCTGCTGGACCTTGTCGTTTTGTCCGGAGCTTCTTCGTACTCCGGAGTCTCAGCACCGGTGACTCCGGCAGGGTCTCAACGGCACAGTACTACCACACGCACGGGCTCCTGACTCGCAATGACTCGTGGCAGCTTCAGCTCAGGCAGGCTTCACCGGGCGCGAGAAACTATCGGCCATCCTTCGGCTGGTCATCCCCTCCTCGAGGAAAATGATCGAGGCTCTCCCGTTTCGCTCATCCGCGAAAGAAAAATGATCACCCCGCCTCGCATTCTGCTGCCGTGCTACCGCTACCTATGCTGCTGCTGCTGCGAATGGAAAATAGGGGCCGCTTTCGGGTCCTTTCGGTCTCGACCTCGTTACCTCAGCCCAACTACAACTTGGCCCTTACTTCTCAGCTTTGGTCCCTATCGTTCGTCGTGGTGCTGGTAGCGGCAGCAGCCGAGGTGCTGCCATATTAAATACATGTCTTTTCTTTTTCCGTCCAATTCAGCCTGCACAGGTCCCATACCATCTCCACTGTCCACCACTAGCTGCTTCTAGCCAAATCCTGCTACTACCACTGCAATCATAATATGCTACGCATGGCATGTCTGTCAGAGGTGTGTAGTCCGCCGCGACGCTGACGAAGAGGAAGAGGAGGAGAAGTTGGTCGGTCTGTCGTACGCAACTGCGCCTTCGTGCCAGACACAAAACCCCCATGGCCGAGCAACGTTAACCGACGAACCCGCTGGATCTAACGTTGAACGAGCCTACGGTTTGACTGCCGGGTTGGTATGTCCCCAGCATCCCCAGCATCTCAGGATTCGATTTTCGCGCGCGGCATCTCTATAGGCGACAACGAGAGGGCGATCTCGATGTCGGATGGAAGCGAAAGAAAAACGCTACCGTACGACTAAAGGAAGATGACAACGTGGACAGCGAACGGCGAAGAGGGGGTAAGCGGACAGGGACGCAGACAAAGTGAAGAGGATTCAGCGTCTACTGCCGAATAAAAATGCTCTGGAGACCTGGTCGCTCTGTGTTCTGCTTTAGAGGAGGGATCCCAACGAATAGAAAGCGAAGAGCGAGAAAGTCGCTCTAGCTGGTACGAGCTGAAGATGGAAGGAACAGGTCAAAGTTTTTTTAGGACAAGGATCGGGTGAGTAGCTCGAGAGGGGGGGGGGGGAGGGGGCAAGTGGCGAATGCCTGAACACTTCTGTGTCCTCCCGGTTTTGCCTTTGGGTGGTGGCCTTTCGATCGTATCCCCCCACGAAGTAGCCCTCTGCTGAACCGTTGAACATCTGCAGCGGCAGTGGTCGGCAACTGCAGCCGGATGTCGCCTCGGTGGAAAGGTGGGGCGGTAGAAGAGAACATCGTCATGGGGACGGGGTGCAGGCGATACGGCCTGCGGATGGTCAATGGTACTCCAGGGAAGGTTTCGACGTGCGACAAAGCGCAGGAACAACGCAGTGCCTTTAGAGGATTCAGACACAGACGACTCTCATCCAGCACCAGAGAAATCTAAAGCAGCCGAAGGAAAACAGCACAGGAACGCAGTGGACGTTGTGGGCAGCCGCTGTAGCGGCGGCGATGACCAAACGGAAATACACGCCGGCATGCCATCCGGTGGTTTTGTCCCTCGGGAATTATTAAGCGAAGAACACCTCTTGGGAAGGGCGTGGTGTGGGGTTTTGGGGATCGTGGCAAGAAAAGCACACGGGGATTGAACCGCTCTGAGTCGAGCTTAGCAGCTGACGGTGACCAAACGGTGGAAGGACAACAGACTTACACTCATACAACGGAAAAAAGAAGGACCCAAAAAATTGTAAATGATGGATATCATTTAGGGGAGAACACGGGGCTGAGTTACAGGGGATTGTGCACACGTAGAGCAGTGGAAGCAGCAGCAGTAGTGGTGGTGGGGGCGGGCGGCGGCGACGGCGGTTCAAGTCCTCAGAAAAATAAAGAGAACATAGCTTGGTGCCCTACTAGGCCCATTTTTGCGGAGCGGAGTAGCGAACCAACGGCGGACCGTCACAGGACAACGAAAATGGAGACCGATTGAGATTGATCGAGATTTGACAACAAACAGCAAAGACAATGAAAGACTGGCCTTTGCTAGTGGGACGAGACAGGTCAAGGGTTTTTGTATCGCTGGTGACCCCCTATCCCCCTCTCTCTCTCTCGCTCTTACTGGGTTGAAAACTCGAGAGGCATCTCTCCCTCTCTCTCTTGGTTTGTACATCTAAGCCGTGTGTAGAACCGCGAGTACGACGGTAAGGTCTAGAGGCTGCAATGTACTTATATTTGCCTGTGGCTTGGTCGTAAGGGAGTGGCAATCTAGACGGCTTTCGGGCAGAGTTGTGTATGATTCTGGACAACGGGGTCACCACGGCTTTAGGGTGGTGACGCTGCGAGATAAAATAAATTGCTGTCATCGCCTGGCTACATGGTCGGGAGGTGGACACAAACTTTTCTGTGGTCCATTGTATTTCGATGTCGAGGTTTCGGTGGAATGGGTCGATAGTTTGTCTTGATGGTTGGGTGAGGTTTGGAATATGTAGTTGGACGGGAGTTGGCGTCAGGATACCTGGCAAACGCAAAATTGCGGCAAGTAAAATAGAAATGGGATGACATTATTAGCTTGCTGGCTGACAAATAACGATAGGGACCTGGAAAACGTGAAGCCTTGGGTATTCAACAAGTTATATAGAAAATAATAATAATAATCATAATGATTGATGATAGCAATTATAACGACCCACAACGATCATATTTAATAATAACTATATTAAATATGATGGTTATAATTAAATACACGGAATACTGAATGGCTATTAACCATTAAATATGTAATAGGTAGTTTAAGGTCAGCTACGAGGTAGATACACTTTTTTGCTGTGACGAAGTGTTTTCACTTTCAATTACCTATTATAAATAGAGAGCTCATCTGCATTTTCATAGAGGGTGACACAGACGGCAGCACAGAAGAGATGGCATGCCCTTCAAGCCTATTCAATTCGCTACAATTGAACGAATGATTGTAGCTGGCTAGCAAGAATTTAGATCATTTGATATAGGTGGTGAACCATGGACGAGAGATGACAACATCATTGGATTGGATCGTTGCGGAGATGGGAGTTCATACAGTATTAACGCGATCCTAATGGGAAAGTACACACAGATCATCATCATCGTCATAACATCCTTTGCCTGAGAACAACCTTCTTAGTGCAATCCTTGTATACATAACGATTTCTTGTCTGTATGTAATCTGCTAAAATTAGAAGATCTATGAAGATTGCTCATGCCCGATTTGTATCTACTCTAACCCGTCGTTAAGCCCGTGTGGAGGAATCACTTCTTAATGTTTACATACATAGATGTATGCATAGCTGTCATGCCACCCTTACCACCATCAGCCTCTGCGTCCAATACAAAACAACCCGTTGAGTCGGATAGCGTAAGGCTAACTGCAAGATCACCTTTCCCTAATTTCTACGAAACTACACTAATATAATATGTCCAAAATGTAAAAACATGGACGGCATAGTATCAATCGCCAGATCGACGAAGGTTCTCTCACAGGTTGACACTAGATCAACATTTTTCCCGCAGCATTCTCACTTCACATCACAGATCAAAGCTTCAGTATCTGCGCAGCTCCGATCTATGTTTACTACTGTCGCGCTTGTATTCAACGTTGCTTCTGCATGGAAAACATAGAATATGATATCAATAACCCCTTAGTAGTACATGCAATTGTAAATAAAGCAAGAAGATGGAAAATACTTATCGTCCCGCGTGGTTGAGCAAAGATTACCATGACGCTGTAGAATATGCTGTCAATCGATTTGTCGATCTACGATCATCTCGAAACAAGTTAATTTACTAATTTAGCAACAGAAGCAATCATCTTGAAAATAGGTACATCTTAAAACGAAACAAACAATCGGCTATGTGGTCTCTGGCAATGATGCAAAGTTCAGCACGCAAAGGACACACAGTTCACGAAACTCAAATTTTACCAGTATTACCTCAAGGCGGAGGAAGGGAAACAAGTATTCAATCAATGAATCGACGCCAAATCGCTCTGATGAGCAGAGTGCAATTGTAGGCCTTGATCTAATCCCCTATGAAATCGTTCAACGTTTCGCGATATCACTGGTACGACTTGGCACTCAGACTCGACCGGAGTGTCAGTGATCAGGCGTCAAGCGAACGACACTTGTCCCAAAATACGGCACTTGTGGGTCTTACGTGTTACATTAATGTCTCTCTTCGTCTCCGTTTGAGTAGGTGCTAGCCCGAGGCTGTAAGTACACCTCGAACATATCATTACATTATGGAACGGGCTGTCATCCGTGTCCTGGATGGCAGCCTGTTATTTTATTGGCGAATTCGACAACAACATTTTGTCTCCCCATTCGTGGAATACCATAGACGAATCAGTCTGTTCAACTGGGCTTATTCGCTCAACCTGGCAGTTGCCAGCTACGCATCGAGTAGCTACGCATATGTGCACTGCTGCCACTGCTACAGCAGTCATTCGACCGCTGGCTTAGTACACGAGGTTGACCGTCGTCGGATACGGCAGGAGATGAGATCACCTTCAATGAGACTACGTAGCGTAGCTGATCTGGTCCACTCTCGAATTGATTCACACCGGCGTTCAGGACCAGTAGTGCCGGCGTCGAGGTTACGTGGCAGTTCATTTCATTATTCGGATTTGTTTGACGCTGCCTGTTGCGAAAGTTGCATTAGTATGCCGACTATGGTGGCGGCCTGTTGTCACAATGGACCTGCTGCTGCTTCTGCGGTTCACTGGTTGGCTAATATCTGTGATTTTACTCTATATTGGGATTGGTGACGTCTAAATTGGGAAAGCGATACGCTTAAATATAACAGATGCATAAACCTGTATGTCAACCAGCCACCCGACGTAGTAAACACACATCGTCATCATAGTACGCCACCGGAGCAAATTGACACTATGGCACGAAAATAAGAGATGTCCTGTGCCTTCCTGTTGGTTCTATCGACACATCTTTAACCAGCTACATCGAATGATAATGATATCGATGGATGTCAAAGCGGACGTCTAGCGTGCACGAACGTCGACTCACACTGGTAGGTGACAGTAATTGACGGGGCGCAATACTGCATCCACGAGGCTGGAGTTTGACATTTTTCTGTTGGGATCGGGGACGTCTTGGCTTCTGCTGTTGCAACGTGTGATGAGCATTCATGAGGTGTATTTGAGGTAGAACATGGTGCAATAGACTGCACTCACCGAGAGCCACTTCGTATTCAGCAGAGGGCAATGTCAGCCCATGCTTACAACGTTCAAGACGTTCGCAGTCGAAACTAGTGTACCTCTAGCGAGATTGAAGAGTATACATTAGTTAAAGGTTATCTCTCTCTTTTCACTACATATATATATATATATATATATATATATATATATATATATATGTAGTGATATGGTATATCAACCGGTTGATCATAACAGATCAAGGTAAATTCTTCGATGTTGCCTCATATCGTTGCGAGCGAGGGACAGTTATAAGTGAAAAACAGTTGTTACCACATGACTATATGTATAAACGTTGAGAAACTAGGCTCACATGACTTGCGTGCTTGTCATGTTTTGCCATATGGACGGTAGAAGAGCGAGAGAAAGAGAGAGAGAGGAGGGGAGATACCACACAAACTAACTCACACACACACACACCCATACATACATATGACGGTGACGAGAAAGCAAGAGACACCTATTAGTGATTGTTATTCGAACCGCACGCGTACGATGTTTCGTTAACAAAGATCAACTGCATATACACTCACTGATTTTAACACGCAGAGATGCTACCCCCAATTTGTTCGTTGCTAATTGAGTTAGTTGATTTTGCCGAAAGGTGAGAAAGCGAGAGAGATCGTTTTGTACATGCATCCTGATCTTCTACAGCTCGTCTTTAGCGACTGTGATTCGACGTGAATGCTATCTGTATCATACTGGGGTAGGAGCTCTCCGTCACTCTATGTGTGTATGTGGATATCGTATGGTGCGAAAGTTACAAAAGTGTGATTGTCGCCGTCAAGTGAAGAAAGACAGCAACAAGCTGATTCTCTTTGGGCTTCTTATGATTATTATTATTATTATATGTTAAATATTATATTTTACCTACATCCATTCGTTTACACGGATCTAAATGTAAATGCAAAAATTATAGACGACTAATAATAAATAAATGATTACTACCAACGCCTCAACAGAGAACGGCAGAAATTCGGCTCTTTTCGAGCAGATCAAACACGACCACATGAACAGCTGCTTGAACAGCTTGGATTCGACGCAAATGATGTCATCACCATTGAGCAGCTGTTCTAAATCTGTGACACAAATCCTACATACATAATATGTGGCTTAACATAAATACGCAGGATGTTTGTGTTATATACGCGCTTTTCTCGACGAATTTATGTTCATGGCTGCAAGATGGTGCTCCCCAAGATTCATCGGCTTGGACGTCTGGAAAAACTGGGAGGTAGACAAAATATAGCGGCTATTCTAGAAGATATTTGATATCCGTGGAACACAGCCATCGGATTAAAATTCGAGAACAACAACGCCGTCTGCATCATCAGAAATAACAACAGCGTTAATCTACTGGACATTAAAACGTACCAACTAGCGATTGAAGAACGGCGCGATTTTGACACGTTAACGTTTACATGCATCAATTTAATGTCACCCTGTATGAGCAGTGGCAGCGGCAGCAGTAGTGCCCCAAAAGATGCATAGATTCGAGGCACAAATCCAAGCCAGCAGTGTGGTTCTGCACATGTTTGCTGTGTGGCCACCGAAGACAGCCGTAACTCGGCCTCGCGCATTCTGGGGTGCTGCCGTACGCACTAGACATCGGAACTGCTGCTGTTCCGCCTAGAGCGCACGGGGTTGGGATGTTACGAGCGTCTACTTTTCTCTCTCGCTCTCTCTATCTCGCTCTATGTATCTTTCAGTCACCGAAGCCACAGGAAGACACCGTTGGCTCGATTCAGAAACAGCACAACATGCCTTCGTGGTGCTGCCGTGCGGCGAACTCCGGACCGGTCGAGCAGCAAGGTTAACAAACACCTGCCACCACAAATCGCGTCGACCAGGCGTTACCCGACGTACGGCGGCGAACAGCGATAACGACGTCTGGCTATCTGGTTCCGTGAGTTTGTGTGCGATGCTAGCGAGGGAACGAGCCCTTTGTACGATGCATCTGTGACCGCTGCACTATCGGTTTGTCCCAGTGGGGCACGTCCGTTCTTGAGCTCCGGAGCGCTTTGACGCTCGGGGTCTATGGGTCGGAACTCGGTCTTGGGGGAGAGGATGGATTCGGCTCAAAACGATCTGGAGCCGCGCTGGCGGTGTTAGACCAATGTGTCGTCGTATGATGGCATATCTAGTTCGCGTTCGGGTCCGGGCTATCGTTACACGCTAGGCCAACACTATCTTAGCAAACTGATCCAGTCGACGGAAGATGAGATCGACGGAATTCCCGCCGCTAATTACGACGAGTGGATATTTGCTGTGTACATTTGAGCATGTTGTGTAAACGATCCGTAGCATTATTGACGACTGAATTGTCAACCGATGTCAATCGGTGTTTATTAATCTGCCCTGAATTGGTCTTATATACATTTAATAATATTATTATCACCTGCACCTTTTAAAATATAATGCTTTTAATATAATATGTCCCTGAGATGGCTGAGATGCAAGCATCGACTATTTTGCGCTGCCTAATATATATATATATATATACATGTACGATAAACCTTTTCATTTCTTAGAGACGACAAGTAGCTTGGCTCCAGCCGAACAGATAGTTCCGGTATGTTTATGTCATGTGTATTGGAGGTTTATTCGTCGTGCTTATCTCAGCTAGCTTTTGTAATGCAGCGATAAATTTATTGCTTACTCTACGTGTTTCACATAGATTATTATAGAGGTGGTGCAACGTGTGCACCGCGTTAGAGCTCTTTTGAGGATGGTGCGTGCTTCAAGTTAATACACAGCGACGACAGATGCCGCATACTTCGTTCGCGTCGTAGAAGTCTTCGGCGGTGCACAAGCGATGATGAAAGCCATGCTTCTTTTGGCACGACATGGTTTTGCACTCATCACTAATAAAAGCTCGCGATTTGTGCAAACTTATGCTTCTATTCACGAAGTTGTTGTGGTAGATCGTATCCCTTGAGTAGGTCATCCACAAATAGCAGTCTACGCCAAGTAGACCAAGCGGATATGAGTGGTTCGATGAACTCCATACACAGGTTTGAGGAATGTCGCTTTGACTGAAATCTAGCTGCTGCATATTTGCATTGGATAAATGTGACCAAATCACTTGGACACCGTGAGAGATAGTGAGGCTGATCTTGAGGTCAGACAATGCCAGTGCGACCGAGAATGAGAGTTTGCGAGGTTAATGAGAGTTTGTGATAATGGATGGATATAAGTCCAATGCGAAACTTCCCCTTATGTTTCTGGTGAATTTAATTCCGCCGCTGAGAAATTCACTTCCCAAGTAGAAAAGTATCTCTATAAAGTCGATTTCGTTTTGTGCCAAACGCTCCCAGCTAGAGGACTACCTTTTGGGCGACCTGCTATGACTTTTCTTTTTGGACGTATGACAAGATCGCTCGTCAGAGCGTTTTCTGCCAGCACTTGATGCTGGTGAAATGTGGCCCGTGAGTAGAGAACGAGATCATCGTCGTGTAGCAATACATTAACCTGGCAGTGACGTCCTTTGATTATTCGTGGCAAATCGGAAAATAGAATGGTCGTTCTGAGTAACGCCTGGCTTCTGAGGGAAGAGGTTCTTGTTCGACCACGCCATCGTCTAAGATGACAATAATATGAACTTACCATCGGACCATCTGTTTATTAATTACATGAAGAGGGCTGTATTGAAATGGTGGAGGAAGACCCTCGACCAATGCTTAAACTAATCGAATCACAATTTCCCGAAGACTTTTTGTCTCATTGAAAGATGGACACATCTTACAAAACCAGTCAGTCTAAGCTGAACATTAAACTCGAAATGATAGAGGTGACATTAATATCAAACAATGGAAATAAAGATATGCGAGCACCTTGGTGTGCTATTCGGAGAGCTCAACGTGCCGAGGCAAATGAATCGATTTACCCGCGACAGAAGCAATGATTAGAGAAATCATCGCAAAGTTTCGTTGCACTCATTGACCATGTTCATTTTCAACCGTTCTGATGACATCGTCTCTGGCCAGTGACGGATGATTACATCACCTGATGCCATTTTCGCCGCGTTGAGTGGAAGCGTTCCTGTCTGTTCGATTGGCGCAGTGGACTAATTCTCGTTCGTGACCTAGTTAAATCGGCATGTGTTCGTATCATGGCCCGCGACAACGGCCGGAGTTCACGACTACAAAATCAGCTCAGAACACATGCGGGTCGGGCCGTCTTTGCCGCTGTCGAACAACAACGACGAGATAGGCTAGACGTGCGACATCGCAGCTTGAATGAGTCATGCTGATTCGTACACACCCTCACACCACGTGGTTGTAGAAACATGGTCTGACACGGCCGGATGTTTCCGGCTGATCATGCTGTTGTTAGGCTGTCGCAATTGACGCCGGCCTGGGGCAGCTGGAACAGTTTATGGTAACTAGCTCGTTTCGGTGTGTAACATCGTTTTCGCTTTGGAACGCAGATGACAGCATAAATAACTGTTACCATCTATGATTGTAAAAAAGAGGAAGGCGATTCACTATTTATTGAGCAGAAAGAATCAATACGTACTATGGCCCCACATGTTAGATATTAGTGTTAATGATGCGTACTAAACCATACGGGGATGACAGTGTCCAAGCGAACGTCGGTGTTAAACACAATAACAATTTCATGTGGGCGTTGAAATATTCAAATTTCACGAAAACCAGAAAACCTGAGAAAAGGTGAATCTCCCTGCGTCAGCAAAATGGGGTATACCGAGGATGTACCCAAATGTATTGCTTGCAAATAATGAAATAGAGATTGGTGAAACACCATGGGAAAACGCTGGACCATGTTCATATACCTTTCTTCCTAAATCAACAACAGTGCATGAGAATTTGAACTTCACAAGTTCGAAAAATCCATATTCAGGAATCTGCACGCTCAATATTGAAATGTTGGCCGTAATTTGAGCATTATTACTATTATTATTTCTAATATTTTCTCATATTAAAATATGAACAGTGGACGCTTTGCACAGCGACGGTATTTCTGTCAGTTTCTTTGGCCAGAGTCCTGTGTGATTCCCTGTTTATCCTCGCTCTCTTTCACGTGCAGACCCGTTGTAAGTTGTCATACACAGAACTTCTCTTAGCTGCTAACGATGGGCGCGTTTCTCTTCTGGCTGCTGCGGTTAGCAGCTTTTGGGTTGTCCATCTTGCCACTTCTTTCGAATAAGTAAATCAATCAATAAGTTAAATAAAGAAGGTAGACGAAGTGAGAGACATTTAGAAGTCGAATCTACCAAGATAACCTCATGACGCATATTCACTCTCGTTTATTGTTTCGCTATTAAGGCGACGAATCAGCCACTGTGGCAAGTGACTAAAAAGCAATCAGCCGACGTCAAAAAGGAACCAAAAATTAAAATGCGTAAGATCAACATAGAGAGAACCATTGGCGCTCTCAGCGTGAGCGACCATACTATCACGATATTTACGTATACCTAACCTATTTTCAAACTTAGGATACCTTCTCTAGGACAGCAGGAAAATGCCACTTTTAGGCCGCCGCCTTCTTTCCGCTTGGCGCCGCTGCTGTTCGGACGCTTCCTCGACTCGACACAGCCGCTGTGAGCGCCACTTTGCCACAGACTCTGTCGTCGTCCTCGACGTTGGCGCCACCGTGCAGCGAGGGCCCGAAATATAACCCACTATTGGTACAAACGTCCAATGTTGGCCGTTCGGTCCGCTGCTCCTGAACGATGCATCACTACTCACTCTCAGTGTGCTGTTACTGTTTTCTCTGTTTACTGTACGCCGCAGCGGCGCTGAGTCCTGGACGGACTACCAGCTATAGCAACAAGAGCCATAGACCAATTCACCGACGGTGGTGGCGGTGGCGACGGCGGCGGTGGCGGCGGTGCGAGACATGCGCTGCTGTTGATGCTTCTGCTGATGCCGGAACAGAAGGAAAACATGGACTCCTCCTCACTCGTGCGTTAGGAGGACCAATACATCACAGAATCAAGCAGAGTAGAGCATCGCTAGCAGTGTGCAAACGGGGAAAAATGCTGTGATAGAGAGCGATGGAAGAAACTGCGCCAGCTGAAGCGAGTCTTTCTGGTCAGAGCAGGGTGGCCTGTGCGGTGTTGCCTGGCCACGGAAAGCGACAACAGATGAGCCTTGGTCGGTCCGAGAGCCGTCGACCGCTCGATTGCTCCCTGCCTCCCTCTCTGCCTCGTTCACCCGCTCGCAAAAGGAGAGTGAGTTTCGACCAATTTAGCACCGTCGACGGCCGACGAATCCGTTGACGTCGAAGGGGGATTTCCAGGTCCAGGCTGGTCCAGATGGACTATGCGGCAGATAGAACCGTGCAACAGCGGAGGAAAGAGGCCCAGCCGTTGCAGCAGCAGCAGTAATAGTAATGGTAAAACGCTGTGGTGGTAGGCCGCAGATGGAACAAGCTGAAGGCCGCAGACGTCGACAGGCGGACTGCCCAAGCCGCTCCTGCGGCTGCTACGAGGCGGCAAGCAGGCGAACAGGCGGACAGACTAACCACGATTGCGGTTCTAGCCCCGCGAAGACGACGACGGCAACAACAGCAGCAGCAATAATAACAGCATTGGTCTGTTGTTGGTACTGGGCCTGCGGTCCTTCCCGTAGGAGAAGCGTCCGGAATTCCATTGGAAACGGCCCACCTACGTGGAACGCATGTCACAGGAGAATGAGAGATACGTAGACCCACATATAGAGAAACACACACACACTCACCCATAGATAGATAGATAGATAATGACAAGGACAAGGAGGGGGACATGCCGAAATGATAGCGGATGATGGAGGAGTCTGGTCGCCGAGACAGATGATACAAATGGCTGTGTCTGGCCACATAGCGTCAGTGTAGTGTACTGTACTGTAGTCTAGAGTAGTTGTGGTTGTTCTACAAGTAGGCAGTAGTAGTATTATAGTAGTAGTGGTAGCAGTACATGCCGCAAAGTAGCCCGGAAAATTTACTTTACTGGTAGAAGTACATGTCGTATCATCGTATCGCGATCATTCGACGATGATCGTATTGATATTGATTATGATAATAATAACTTCGATTCCGATTCAGTGATTCGATTACGGGAAGTTGTTACGCCGGATGATTCAGCTGTTTGTGCGTACGGCTGAGTATAGTTATCAGCACGTTTAGGCCACGTGTTACGGTTACTGTTAATGGTCTCATGGTCGGCGAAACAACAACCTTTATACATTTCCCCATGTACATTCAACGGGTGATTCATTAGGTTGGGTGATGCGGAAATTAGCGTGTCAGAAAAACGTTGAAATGTGCGTTGTACGCGTTGTTTCGTTGTTCAACGAAATTGACTGCTGTGATATTGATCATTCTTATAGCGTTCACAACAATTCTCACGTGCCTTATCTACATTTGTCTATCTATAACCGTGCATTTATATAACTTTTATTATTTTTATCGCTCGCACTATGGAGCTGCCGCTTAAATGTAATTCCAAGCGAATTGCGCACGACGCTGTTCATTGTTATTGCTCGTCTTCTGTTGATTGAAACAAATAATACTGCTTGCTGTAACTTACCCTATCTAATATCATACTAGGTATATTTGCTTATGCATAGAACCTGGTGCCGCCGCCGCCGTGGTCAGAGGGCGGCCGTTGTATTGCTGCTGCTGTTACGATTGCTGGCACGTGGCCGTCTCGAGTCACTGAACACCCAGACAGACAGCAGGCACCACAAAAGTCGAACCACTCCAGCAGAATCTGCAGACCAGATGCTGATCACAACTGCATGGACAGATGGGTGGACGCATTCTGGCAGCAATAGCTATATAGAAGCATTTGACAATAACAGCCATTCGCGTAGGGCGCCACCGAGTCGAGAACGTAATGGACACCAGGTCTCTTCCGTGTGAGGTCTCGGAGATGCGCCACAAGTTAAGTGTGGTCCACATGGAGGGCGGCAAAGGGAATACTCGCTCCTGCCCAACCGCGTCCGCCCCTGGACAGGCAAAGATACAGCAGTGCCATACAACATCTTGCCATGCTATTGCTGATAATGCGGGCCAACCATCGCTGTGACCTGTGTTGGCATTCGGGATGAGCGGGCGCAGCAAACAGAGCCACTTTACCACAGCTCATCCACAGGGATCCACATCCGGCTGTCTACTATCTTCTATGGAGATCCGCGTTCACAAGAACAGAGATAGAGGGAGAGAGGGCGGGTGGGGGCAAGCCTCATGATAGCTAAAAATCGTTATTAAAATTGTGTCTTTCTTTTGTTGACTTTGCTAGTTTGCATTTGTCTGTCATTAATAATAATAATAATGACATAACTTCGAATGAAAGTCGTGTTCGGTCAAGCGTATGTCCCTCCGAGCAAATTCCAATCGAAACTATAACTATTCTTCTGATACCCCGAAAACACAACTGTTATTCTATTTAGTCAATATTGCTGGATTGTAAAGTATTATAGCTAATAAGTATAAGAGAATGTCAATATTCATGACTGCCACATGGACGACAACAACACCAGTAGGAAAGGTGACCACCACAGGTGCATACACGCACACCTCAGAGACACGATATCACAGTCGTGCTGTTCTTCCAGCTGCAACATATACATAAAAACAAAAAAACGCAAACAAAAAAGCCAAAAATAGACACAGAACATCGTTGCAGAATCGGTAGTGCTAATTTTATTCTTCCTCTGGAATATCGCCACTGAGCACTAACTATCTTCACGATATACTACTATTGTATTCCATAATATGCATATGTCCGTTGTTGTTGTTGTTGTCGTTGTCATCGTCGCTGTTTCGGTCTCTGGCCCGCGCGCGAATGCTCGTGGCTGTTGTGGCTACACATTTGCTGTTATGCTACGACCACTTGACTGGTCTGCTCTGCTGGGTCGAACGAACGAACGAATGGACAGCTCTCCCTCGTTCCGTCTCTGGCTGAGCGTTGACGGTGAACTGTATTCGAGCCGGGTAGCAACCAGATGGCGCACGACGCACGAGTCCGCCACCCGAACGCGTCGAAATCACCACCACCACCACCAATAACATTACGAAGCATAGTCAAAATGCCGACGGGTGCTGCTGCTGCTGCTGCTACTCGCACCAGCAGAAGTAGCAGCCACCATGCGGTTCGGTTTGGCGTGGCGTGATGCTGTTGTGCGGAAGCGAGCTAGCAAGGAACGAAGGAACATAGTCTCGTGCTGTGCGATGTTATTATACTACAGCAGCGGCAGAAGTCGCTGCTACTGTTGCCCTGTTACTGACGACGATGCCGAGTGCTCTTGGAGCTCTGTCTCTTTCATAGTCTCTCTTCTCTACTTGGCATCCACTCGACGGCGGCTACAAACGCCACAGACGGTGCAGGTCGCGCCACAATGACGGCAACAAAACAACACACGACACGGCGGAACCACGAGCGCAAAACGCCACAGACCCCCGATACAAACTGTGGGGTGGTGGTCCTGGCGCTGGTTATACATAGTGTTGCTGTGTACTCGGACTCCGGGCTGTGTAACCAGAACGAGAACGACGATAGCGATCATAATAATGATAAGGCCTTGTAATGAGTTAGCTTGTGTTGATTAACAACAACCAGAGACATGTCTGCTATAGACTTTGTTGCAAAACTGGAAAGGCAAGTTGCGCTCGGGTTGCGATTGCGATACTTGTCATGGTGGTTGATGTTGGATAAGAGAGGGAGCTGCAGGTTACGTAAACGAAGCTTGCTTTGAAATAGACGGAGATATCGTCTCAGATTCGAACTTTCGCTTGACATCAGACGATACTATAATATTATGAGACTACCATCTGAATGTATACTACCACTTTGCCGGATGCTACAGTCAACTCCTCAAAACGCTGCAGCTCACACGGTTCGTCCTTTCTCTGGCACTACTTATCTATTGATAACATCTCATAAACCACTTTCCACAACGTGTGGCTCACGCTGACAGTGTTACGTGACAGGTGACCGGGTGCAGATGGTCTGTTGCCCATTGGTGGTCCATAGCTCGCGAGGTGGCGAGGAAGTAAGGTGGCGAGGAAGTCATCCGGGATCGATCGATGGGCTCTTATCCATCCATTCGAACACCATTTGATTCACTCTCAGACTCATTCCGAGAGTGATTCCAGAATCACGTTGCTGCTTCGTCACACGCACGCCTGGCCTCGCCTCGCCGTTGTTGTAGTATAATATAATACATCTGGAATAGGTCTGTTCGTCTGTTTGCTCCTCCCCTTACTATATGAACATGTTCCGCAGCCTTCATCAGGCGTCGGCAGCGGTAGCAATAGCAACAGTCGTCGCCGCCGCCGTCGCCGCCGCCGCCGGCTGCCATCGAGCGGCCGCCAACCAACCAACCAACCAGCCAGGCAGGCAACGAACCGTGCGCGACCCTCTCTGCACCACCTGTTGGGGTGCTTGCGGGAGTCCCCGAGAGATTCGTCGTCGACCAGAGAAGAGAGACCAAGCGAGAGATCGAGTAAGAGTGTCCCTCGTCAACTCGTCATTGCTCAGGGCGCAGTTTGGCCTGCATATAGTATAGTTTGCGCCTCTATGAGTGATGGAAGGATGGTGGCCGTAGCAGCGTAACACAAAATTGCTACAGTTCTTGTCCCATCGGGACCTCTGTGTGGGTTTGCGCGGAGCAAGTCGACCCGGAGCAACTGGCAGTGACTGCGGAACCTGGGAGTTAGACAGGCGAGCCCTAGCGAATCCACGATTCCTGTTCGCGTTTCTATTTCGCCGTTTGACATCGGGACGTCGCCAATCCAACCACCTATATCCGTGGAAGATATCCCTGCGCATTTTACCCGACCAGTGCTTGTAGGTTTGTGATACTGATGTGCGCGGCTAAGCATTGACTCGCTGCGCGCCGCTTTGGTGTGCGCCTCGACGTTGTCCGTCCGTTGCGTCGGCGTTTAGTGGTTGCGAATCGACAGCTGAGGTGACTTCGCAACAAGTGAACTGACTAGCAAACTCGCTTGCTCGATCAGAGCGAGCGGAGCGGTTGTGACGAATCGTCGCTATAACGGGATACCCACCACCCTTGTCTAGCAGGCCATAAAGTGAAGAGGAAGCGCGCGGACTATCAAGGACTCACCCGTAGCCTGCTGGCGGTAGGATTGCCCATTGCTGCTGCTGCTAGAGCGGTTCCTGCGGCCGCTGCAACCAACACAAAGTTGAACGACTTTCGCTACGTTCTAATTCAGGCATCGATCGTGGTGGTGCTGGTAGTGACGGCGTTCGAGTGAGTGTATATTCATTACTGTGTTTGTTCATCATCAATCAATACACATGAGGATTCGATAGACAAATCGCTTCGTCAGGGACTACCACTGTTATTTATAATAGCTGAACTCGCTCCTCTCGACTCGGGGAAGCCACTAGTGAATGGCTCCGTCTGCAACGTCGATGTAAAATAGCAGCGTTTCCTCGGACTTGCCTTGACTGGTCACCTTGTTCGGTGGTGATATTTGCTTGTATTCTAAGCGGCTGTATCAGTGAGCGGGTGAGCCAATTAGTGTGTTGTTGTTATTGTTGTTGTGAGGAGAATTTCTTAATTCGTTATGGTCGTACCAACTTGCAAGCTAACCTGGCTGTGTAGAACGGGTAGAGTTATGTTATTGTTCTGGGGTGCTTATGTGGATATTCATATACACACACACCTACAGCGGTGATTATCCGTAAATTCATAATCTTATCAAATAATAACATTCGTTTGGGTTGACAAGTCTTAACAATAATACGATGGTGACTATAAATGTCAATTTTAAATTTTACTGTTTTGCGGCTGACAATCGGACATAGATGGACGGGTCCGATCCCCGCCGTTGCGCTCTTTCATTTAACGACGTCCTTCCTTGAGCACCAGAGACATCAGCCCATATGAAACACACTAGTCAATGTCCCACTTTGCGTAAGCGCGGCATTGCAGTATCCTCCGTACGATCCTCCGCATGATGTGCACACATCAATGATGTGTGCTGCTTGCACTCCATTCACCTCACTCTGTGTCGCATCCGGCTCGAGGGCGAATTCTCATATCGTCGAAGGACACCTGTCTGAACACAGTCAATCAAACATCGATATATCGTAGGTGAAAGTGTAGTACACGCTTGGCGATATTTAGGTCGTGCTGGTAGTGATCACAGCAGTAGCAGCAGCAGCGGCGGCGGTGGCGGTAAGCGTTTTCTCTTACTGCGAGTGGCTCTGGACTGTTGAACACTCGGTGACCGCGTATATCAGTGTGGCTTCTTCTCTCAAAACACTTTAGGGGAGATGTGCGCTCTCAGAGAGCGGTCTGCTCGCTGAGGCAGACGTAGAGAGTCGAGCGTAGGCAGGCAATAGGCCGATAGATAGAATAGATCGACCCAGCATCGTTCTGTCCTCTCCGGAGACTCGAACGTGCGCTTGATGTAACACAGATGCTAGCCATCCGTGCGTGCACCGTCGACGCGTAAACGCCGTTTCGTTGACAATAACCAACAACTGCTGCCGAATTGTGCGCCATACAGACTACTAACGAATCTCCACCATCGATATATATATATATATGGGATATTTCTAGCAAGCATGCAGCAGTTGTGAAGATGGAGCAGGGTGGAAAGCGATCAAAGAAGGATCGCACAAGCAGATTTATGGGAGATACGGATCTGTAGGGATATTTTATGCATTCACATAATAGAAAATGACTCTGCGTTTAGTAGCTGTCTGCCCCATATTACTGTTAGCCGGTGGGAACCGTTGTGTTAATATCATTTGTAGCTTCTAACAGTCACGAGTTTTGTGCTAACTTCCATGTGCGTATGTGCGAATTTGCAGAGAGACAAGCGACCACTTGTAGCATTATGGCGTTATCCGAGACAACGGCGACGAGGAAGGCGGCCGCGGTGGCCACGATAACGGCAACGACAACATTAGCAACAACAGTGATCAACGACACGGCCGCGTTTGCGGCAGCTCAAGATGCGGCCAAAGAGTTGTCCGATGAAGATTCTGGGGTTGAGATGATTCAGGAACATCGACGATCTTCATCATCTTCATCTGCCTCCTCCTCCTACCCATCGCTATCATCTGCCTCGGCGATGATTACGCGAAAATATTTACTGCAGCATCGACGGAGGACGAGCCATCCAAAGAAGCGGGGCTACTCCGAGTTGCGACGTAGCCTTTGCAGCGACTCAAGTATTAGCGATCACGAACGGCCGGGCTCGCATGACTCGGGCGTGCGGCTCGAGGCCATCAGTCCGGACGGATGCTTCGATCTCAGCGTCAAGGTTGACAAGGAACCACGTGGACTTTCAAGGGTGTCTTGCGAGCCCGTCGCCACGCCGGGCTACACCACCATGTGTCATTCATCAAGGTCATCCTACGACGACGATGCTGCTATGAGTCCAGCCAAAAGGACTCGGATAGACGGTGACAGTCAACTCGTACGACAGCGCCGTATGGAAGCCAATGCGCGGGAACGGACCCGTGTTCACACGATAGGGGCGGCCTTCGAATCGCTCCGGAGCGCGATACCCGCTTATTCGAACGGGCAAAAGCTATCAAAGTTGGCCATCTTACGTGTGGCAAGCTCGTACATTCTCGCGTTGTCGTCACTTCTCGAAGATCAACGTGAGAGCTTCGAAGGGGCCGTTGAGGCTTGCGCATCAGCGATCCACCTTGACAGCAAGGTGCGCAGAAGATAGAAGGCGGAATACGGAAATTAAATAAAATAGGAATTCAATAACAAGGTCAAACTACGGTGGATGATGCGCTAACGGTATCATCAGCGAGACAGGATTCGTACCAAACACAAGTCACATATGTGGCATATTCACGCCAACATTGCGCCATTTAATTTGATGTGTTTCTCGACGAAACGTTGCTCTCCGTAACATACACATGTTTCACATCCTGGACTTCCCACAGTTCTGCTGACACCATTGTTTGCCTGCCTGTTACCTCCGTATAGCAAGATTTGTCAGTTTTCAAAAGCATACCGAGGCGGACAAAACAACGAACTGCGGTAGGTAAAATAATGCATAGCATCTGCTAGTGCTGTTAGCAATTCACGACCGTACCCATGATAGCGAAGCGTAACAAGTGCTCGAATTGCGTGGTAAAAACCCATTGGAGAAGAGACGTTTACACTCGACGACCACAATACTTACCACGCTGGCCACTAGGCTCAAATGAAGGTCACTACAACAGGAATTGACACCACCAGAAGTTCAGGCAATCGGCTTAAAGCTATTACATGCTGGGGCACACCTGTTGGAAAGCCTCCTGCAGTCACAGGCAAATCGCTTATCAAGTCAAGCATATGAGGCCGGCTAGCCCGCACACTGAGATGATCAGGACTTTATGCGCTCTCAGTACGTGTAGAATGATCGATGGATCAATCATGTCAAGCTGATCATGAGGTCTGCTTATTCTCATATATACAAACGAAGTGGGAAAATAAAGGAGATCCAATGAGACGATATCATTTGACTCCAGATCAAATCAACGTGTCATAACGAATGTCGAGCAATGGGCCACTTAATCGCATTTGCAGCCTCTCGTGCGCGCTCCGGCAGGTTGTTCGTCTCCGCTGTGGTAAAAGTCAACAGTAAATTGTGGCAACCATTGCGTCACTACAGGTTGATAGTTGGCGCAGACGTGGAAATTGACCAAACATCACTAACCATACACGTCAATGACAAATTTTATACCATACAGAATCTATAGACGGGCTCCGTGACTATGACAATAACAACAATAACAACGAATTTGCCGGTCGGGGTTCTCAGATCAAATATAAAATTCGAGGTCCAATAATTAGTGGGGGCTCAACTAGGTGAAGAAGAGTGCTTTCGTGTATAGCCAGATGTGCGAGTCCGATGTATGATTGTACAACATGTGTGTTATTTATTAGTAGTATTCTAGATACGAACAAAAGGGCAAGCTATTGTACTCGTTCGTATGACATAGTGTAACACTAAGTGACTGTGTGGGATAGATAGAGAGGTGAGATAAGGTGAATGTGTTGGATTGTTGAAAATAATAAATTTTATTCATATTTACTATTTTAGTAATTAATCTGTGGTGTTCTTGCTACTGATGTGCACTCTACCTGCGCAATAATAACTCACGTTAGCTCAAATAGATTCATTATAATTTTAATAAGGTGTTAGTTCGGACAAGTGTTTAAGTTATATATGTTAATTATACTATTATATATACAAATAACAAAATAAAACAAATAACAATTTTACAGTAATTCGCCTGTCAAGTCTTCAAAGTTGGAAGTGGTTACGCGTGCAATAGATATACTCTATACATCAATATACAGCGGTAACGCCCATGCCTGTTCTGCAAGCCAAGGGACCTATTTTATTTTTTCGAACTGCCAAAAGCGTTCGATATCGTCGGCAACATGTTCAAACAGGTGAAATCCTCAGAGTGGCCTTGTGTAAATGGTCGAGATGTTCACTTGTGTATTGGTTTCACTACCTGTAACGTTGGTCATTTCTTCGGGCAGAAGAAATGGGCAACCGTAACAGACTTGATATTTCGCAGGTTCACTCTCAGGGCTGCTCTGTGCACGGCTGCACAACATCCGCTGTCAAATATCCGAAGTGCAAACCAGAAATGGGCTAGATCCGAGCGGAAACTGAGCATCAGGACCTTGAAAGCAACAAGGCGCTAGCTAATGCACAAAACAAACCTGGTACTCATCTATCAAGACTCACAAATAATGGAATCAAGACAAACAATCGCAACTGACCTCCGTTGAAGGCCACTGGCAGGAAACCGCTGCAGCACCCAGCTTGCACTACGGGCATAATAATGATAATAATAAGCTAAACTGAAAAAAATGCATCTGTTTTTTCGTTATCTGGAGAGTCCGATTGTTGTGGATACATGCGCACGGCAAATTCGAGGCTGACACACAACAGCTGCTTTTGTCTCTCGAGCCCAGTAACGCGAACCACTGATGTTCCAAAATTTGAAAGACATACAGTAACATAGAAAACTCTCTAAGGCGCCACTTGCATCTATAACCGCCTCCCTGTAAATAATGTATGCGCTTGCACCGGTATCGGGCACAACTGAAAACAGCAAAAATGTTTCATTTCATATACAAGTACAACTTGAAATGTATGAGGGTGGAAGATTAAAAGTAACTTTACAGTACGGTGAGATTTTAGTTCATTTAGTATAGTAGTGGATTTCCATTGCAACAGACGCCTCTTCAACGATAAAGCGAGTCTTTCTCTTGACTGTGAACCTGAGTTTTTTCAAACTATAGGCTTACGTCTAACTCTGGTATATTATATATGCCTACCATTGTCCTCCCCTGTATTCACAGAATGATTAACCAGGTGTATTTGGACAGATGTTAATGTAATACAATATAAACTGTACCACATGAGGTGTAGGCTGCATGTTACGTACCTATTCTTTGCTTGTAAAAATCAACGACGTTTAGAGTCCAACGCGTACAATTGTATACCCTTCCTTCCTTCCTCCGTGTGATGTTTCCAGTCCCACGTCGACGTTCGTTGATCTCCTATCAATTAGACTGTTTTGCCAATAGTCAGATCTTCGTGGATCGAATAACCGAGTAAAGGTAATAGCTCGTATCCGGAGGTTGTCTGTATTTTGAAATCAGAATATCGCTTTGTCCTTCCTTCCTGGCCTGTTTTCATGCCCGTACAGGATTGGTCCGACATCGTATCTAACGGTCACAATGCCACCTGGCAATAGCCTGGATGCCAGGTACGTACAAGTTTCGCACGCACAGAGTCACACTCAGAGCTAGTATATGATGATTAAATTGTGTGGGATAAACATAGATTGCCACGAGTGTCGCAGCTAGTATATGATGATTAAATTGTGTGGGATAAACATTGATTGCCACGAGTGTCGCTTTTTAGTAGAGTGTCAGCTAAATATATTCGAAAATAAAAAAATCTATAATAATAATCGACTTCTGGAAGAAAAAACACCACGAGATATTAAATCTTATAAAACTTTAAGAGAAAATGCGTTGAATCGTGGCTCGGACGATCTGACATAACAATAATAATAGCTAATGTAGATAGGCAGAGTAGTACTAACCATAGTCGAAAGAGAGACATGTGCCAAATGGTCGGTCTACACATGGCCGCAGCTGTAAGCTGTGAGTGATTACGTCAATTTCATCGTCAATTGAATACCACCTGACGTCTACGTGGTTTATACCACTTCACCATCCTTCAGTCGAGTGGTCATGACTCAAAGATCTTAAATAATCTCGTAGCTCTCATGATCAATGTAAATTTTCCGTATCGAAGTGACATTCAACATTAATAAAAATATAGCTAGAGTTTATGCGCAGCAAAAAAGGTCGTTCTCTACTGATCTCATATGCGAAGCATTGGCGTGTAACGGCTGATGATCACGGTTCAAACACTTTGAGGCGACAGTAAGTTCAATACCTGTAACAGTTTTGTATGCACGTTACTAGCATGTCCAGCCTCATAGATTAAGAACGAGAAAACGAATGAGCGGCTGGCCTACTACTACTACTACTCTATTTGCACTGACAGAAAAACGCACTTTTCGCGCAGGCAGAAGCCCACGAAGAAATAATGATCTAATCGATTTTCAGTTTGTCAGTCAGTCATGTGCTGCTCGATTGTTGATAATGGACGTTCAACTCAATCCCGTTCATAGTTATCATTCACCTCCGCTCGCCATCTTGATTCTATCGAACACTGCGATACAAATGTTCTGCAAAGTGCCCAAGTCCATATAAACTAGACGCGAGCAGCATACAGCACGCTGGTCGCGATTAAAAGAGAACTCATGAAACTCAGATAATCTATTGAACACTGAGTTGTGTTCACCATTCGAACGTCTGTTCTTCTCTCGATACACAATTCCAGCACTACAGCGAATATATATATATATATATTATATATACAAACGAACACGCTTTGAAATGTGCAAAGACATTCCAGCCTTTAGAAATGTTACACACTGTAAAATTGAGTGAATTCTTCAAACCCTTCGGAAGGGGCCTCCAGAGTAACTTGTTCCTAAAAGTTTAACAAGCACCGGCTAGACCGTTGTTGAAGGAGGAGTCCAAACATCGTCGAGAGATCAAAGCATTCGAGTGTTTGACTAGAAGATTGCATGCGGCTGTGCGCACTGACACTGGCATTGCCGCTGTCAACAAGGGCCCCCCACTGACCTTCGAGTGGCTAGTGACTTGTTCAAACCCATTTTCCAGTGAAGTTGATATTGCACACTAAGAGTACGATAAATATCATCGCCTTTTTCTCATCGTCATGAATGTTATTAATAAGGACGAACATTTTTTGTCAGGTTCATATCGCCATTGAATGATATCAATGTCAACACTTGATTTTATCCAAAAGATGAAATTCAGTAGCTGGTAAAAAATAGAGATTATAAATTATGTTGTAATACTGAGAGAAAATTAAATAAAATACGTGAGAGTGAGTATGAATATGAATCCCAAACGCCAGCCCACGTCACTGCGTAGGTGGATCAACAAGAATCAGTCAAATAGTCTATTTGTTAAAACTCGTTTAGCGTTCATCCTCGACTTAAATATAGCACTTGCGCAGATGGTGCCAGCCATCGTGACCAACAATTAGCTGCGTAAACATGTGGCATACTTTACACAAGAAGTGGATTATACAGGATATTTAGTCATACTAATTGGATAGCTTGGAGCCGCGTGATGCTCTATCATTTAGCAGCGGGCCAAAATGGATAAGGTCGAAAAACGAGAGTCAGGTCATCTATTTTTAGGGAGGGCGATCTAGGTAGATGTAAAAAGTGATTTATGAACGGTAGACTGAAGTATTCGAGTGTAAAGTGCGAAGAAAACAGGGACTCAGTTCTCGTCGATTTATAATACAATAGCACTCTAGTGATCCGTTGCTCTCGTCTGCGCATTGCCGATAGCGCCCACCCTCTAAAAATCGTGAGCATTATTTAGCTAGAGTATATTTGCCATAGTCGTGTACTTTCTTCTACTTTATATATCGTATAGAATTATTTTCGTACAAACTTTTGCTCGAGTAAAATACCAAGTATCATTGAAGCAACACGATGCAGGGCGACTGAATTGACTTAAGGACCTTGCGTTGATCATCTAGTATAGAAGGAGGTATGATGTTGAATAAAGAGGTTTTAATCTAAAATAATTACTATCATGTAACGTCAACGTTAACTAACGACGCCATCGTCATATCTCTCATGCTTAGCTTCTCTTTCATTTCGCTGTTGCAAACCAAAATGGATGATAATCATTGGTAAAGAAATTGTGCAAGTTTGTTAACGTTTGCCTGCCAGCACAAGCTGGTAATTTATCCTATATTGTTTCTAAGATCTCTCTCTCTCTCTCCACCGCACCCTCACTCAAACCCGTCGAGTTTTGTCGGAACACGTCCCAATGTAGAATTGTATCACGTGTCCTGCAGGCCTACCGAAAGCAAGAGCAATTGACGAACGATTAATACTGTTCATCCAGTGGCACATTCGACAGTGGACAGCGTTTGTTGGCTAGCTGGGAAAAAAAAGCTAGCGAACTCGGCGCACACCTGCTGTTGTCAACGGTCGCTATCAATGGTCCGTTATCATTCGGGTTAGCCTTCCTTGATCGTTCCGTTTGCTGCTACCGCCTCTGCTGCCTCTGCAGCCGTCTCAGTTGCAGATAATTCGGCAGACACCGACGATACAGAGTAACGTGGTGTGGCGGGAAGTGACGATCTCTTCTGTGGCAATGGTTCCTTTCTTTGTCAGCGTTTGGGAGCGCAACGAAAGACGAGGTGCCATTGCTTTTTAGTAGAATATCTCTTTCCCTCCCACTATATTCATATATATTATTAATTGCGAAGTTGTCTGTGAAGGGCGAGCAGGTGTTGATCGGCTGTGTGTCAGCCCGCAAAATTTATCGGTGTCGATCGGCCCCAAGCCGGGGACATTCTGCAGAGGGTTGTATAATAGCAGAAGCGAATTATGGTTAGGCTTTCTTGTGACAGTTAGATTGAGAGCTTGGTATTGCGTAGTCTGCTCACGATGGTCACTAATTATAATAATAATCATCACTCGTTGAAGATGAGTAAGTGAGAACACGACGACATGAGAAGCCTACAAATGTAAGTTGTTTTTTGGCTCAAAGATCAAAACTCGACCTACCATCACCTCCGACAGCGCTCGCTATCGGCTCTCAGTAGGAACCACATAATGTCGCCATAATGTTTCATTATCACGATCTCATAATCACATCAGCTCCATATTATATATATATATATATATAAACAGCACACGTGCAGTCAGCTGTGATATTAGATGTAATAATTTTGCTATTTCACATCACCGGTTATGCAATGTGGAGTGTCAGTCTCTTCAATTGGCGGGAGCGTTCAGCACCGTCGATTTTCCTCTCAATTGTCAGAAATTTCCAACACTTTTCAGCACCAAAATAATAGTTCCCTGTCGGCAACGCGCCTAGACAGAGTTCGTTGCACAAGGCGATCGTTTGTTGCTCAGCTGCACAGAACATTTTCTCTCTTTCTGACCACCCCCCTCCGCACCCCCACGCCCCCTTTTCTCTGTGTTGTGCTCATGTGATCGCATTTTCGACGCTTTCTTCGTTTTCCTCATCATCATCATCTTCGTCTTCCGCAGGATAGACTTTAGCCATGTCACACTGCAGGTAGGTTCCGCAGACGAGGTTCTCTTTGACTGCGGCGCCGTCGTCGGGCGCGAGTTCCGCCGGGGCTCGCGCGATGATCTTCACAGTTGTTGTTGCCGGCCGGCGGCGGCGGCGGCTCGGTCGGTCGGCTTGGCCTGCTCATCGGTAGATGCCTCTGCCACTTCTGCCGTTGATAGCGCCAAGGATAGTGGCGATAACCGCGGTGAAAGAGACAACGATTCGGTCGATTCGGCAACGTCTGCTCCCCAGAGCTCTGCCGTCTGCCGTTAAGTTCGCGCTATGTTACGGCCCGTGGATGCTGATGTGGCAGAGGATGGCGCCGGTGAGGGAACCAGCTGCCTAACGCCAGAAGCCATCCGGAACCTCGGCGACGAGGCCAGGCTGTGAAACAGCAGCATTACATACTACGAGAAGAGTTACGCCATGCGGCCCGCGTCTGTCTCGAGGTCTTGTTTGTTCGGCAGAGAGAGAGGTGGAGTGCAGCAATATGTCTGTATTGTCGTAACGACACGATCAACGCAGATTCATTGACTATCACTGTAGAAGATGTGGCTAACGACACAAATGCGCTGGAGGAACCTACGTAGTCCTCGTAGTAATAGCCGTACGAAATTTGCCAACAAAAGTGGACCATGAGCAAAGTTTGATAGATAAAACATATAATAATATATAGTATAGTATAGCAGTCACTTGCCATTCGTGTCAAGAGCTGGCTGCTAGTCTCGTCGGTGGACAAGACATTTATTCTAGCGGCCATCTCATGGCCGATAGAACAAATGCCGAAAGAACAAACAAATAGTCATGAAACAAGAAATTGTGCTGTCACTGCTACTACGACTACCAAACTAACATTCTCCTGCGCTACTTTAGACCTAGCTTGTTAACTCAGTCGAGCACCAATCGTCTCTCTCTCTTTCTCTCTGACTTTCGACTGGGTACCCAGTGTACCGCGCGGATTCAGCAAGCAGAAGCTGAGAAGAAATAGTTACACTATATACAGGAGTGTGCTACTAGTGAAACCTGCTGAGCAGCAGAGGTCCAACACAACGACTATGAACAGAAAGCGAGGGGAGAGAGAGAGAGATATATTGTATATATAGAAGGATAGCTTGAACCAGATGGCTCCTAGAACAGGTGCTAAAGCAACGGCTCCTGCACCGGAACAGGCGAGGTGTTCAAGTCACATGTCATATGTATGTCTAGCAGCTCATAAATGCACACAGTCAAGACGCATTACAGTACAAAAACTTCTATTATACTAACGTCCTGTTCGTCTCTTCCTTCTCCAGGACAGAATGAAGGACGACTGTCGGTGTTAAGGAACGATGCGTCATTCATTATAACAATAGAACTGTGGGACAATATGAATGAGGCATCATTTGAACTGAATGCTTAAAATAAGATAATAATAATAATATTAATAATGATAATTAATAACACGTTTCCAAATATAAGAAGTACTTGACTCATGCTCGGCACTAAGTCATATAGAGCCGCAATGCCGAAAGCAGTTGGCTGCGAATCAGCCCGGAAAATTTATTTATTTATTTAATATAGAGCCGCAATTGGGTTCACCAAAAGCGAGGATGCAAAATGCTTTACTACGATCCCATGCGGCCAGGCGCTTATTGTTGATTAGCGATTGTCTCTAGACTCGATTCTGATGAAAGTAAAAGATCTCCTCGTAACCAAGGTGAGGCGTCTACTGATACACCCACTACGAATTGTTTTTTTTATCAAACTATTCTTTAATTACCATACAGTAACTATATTACAAGCCCCCTTTCGTTAATTCCGTTCCTAAAAACACACAGCTCTGTTTTCTTATTCTTCTTCTGTGTATATACAATTAGTTTCTGTATTGCATTTATAGGTAATTAACCTCGGCATGATGTAACAACGAGAAGGGCAGCACGAACTGTGACGATCTTGACTATTCCGCTACTGCCGGAATGTGTGGTGAAGGATAGTGGTGGTGGCTGTGATGCTGCTGCTGCTGCTGCTGACAAAATCCTCTTTGGCCTTTTGTAGCTACATCGCCGTAAGCGT
Organism: Stratiolaelaps scimitus; assembly: GCA_019614645.1. Classification (NCBI taxonomy): domain Eukaryota; kingdom Metazoa; phylum Arthropoda; class Arachnida; order Mesostigmata; family Laelapidae; genus Stratiolaelaps; species Stratiolaelaps scimitus. The sequence goes on along the minus strand of JABWDB010000025.1, from coordinate 3,777,560 downwards.
CTCCCAGGGGAAAATGGGTCGTTCCCCATTCGGAGGAGAGCCGAAGGTAATGAGGTGCGACAGCTACTGAGCAAAGAGCTGTGACTGAATGATCAGAAAAGGCTCCGAACAGTCACTAGCTCGTTGAAGTGACGAAGAAAAAAGAGGATTTCGTGTTCTCGTGAAAGCGGATTGTGGATTAGAGAGAGAAACAAACCCCTGTCACGGTCCCTTAACCGAATGTTGCGAAATGCAGATGGCAAAATGACTCATCTGTGCTTTATTGCCAAATGGCAAATGGTGCAAGTAGTTCCTTACACGCTCTAGCCTTGAATTTGACAAGACTGATACGGCATATAGGTATACACTATCGAAGGAAAATTTAATTATTTCGTTGAAATTATTATGCGGTTAGTCAGTTGCGATCAGATTTCGGAATTCTGTTGATCAATCCGACGTGGTTATATCGACGAGGGCCAAAGTGAAGCGCTGCCAATGTTGCGTCTCACCAATTTGACGATTGAAAGCAATTCTTGGCTCACTCCCTATATATCATCTGCCTATGCGAAAGGTTATGGAAGCGAAGAGTTATTCATATAATAATATTAGAGCAGTCACTTCCGTCTGATCACATATATTGAATGTTCAGAATATCCATAAAGGCAACATCAGCATCATATGTAGAGCCATTACGATATTAGTGTAAAAACAAAGCAAAGCACCTGTAATTAGCTGTGGTTCTCGTAGTAGTAGTTGTATTAGTAGCTGTCGTGGTAACGCCGCAGAAGTGGGCGAAACGTAGATCTTCTTCCCTGGGAAGATACCGGAAGAAAACCCATTCTAAAGGATCGACCTCTTCCGATGGCGACAGGTACGTCAGTTCGGATTCCATAACGTGCTCACAATAAGTTAAGCTTTGCGTCACGACACTTTTGTTCGTTAGTTGATGGGAACGTTTTAACGATAGATAACGTTAGCTAGTATGAAGTTCGTCAGGCAAAATGTAAACATTAGAAATACCGTTCGAAACGAACTGAGCGATGCGAGCGATTTTTGTCAGCGCCTACTGCTTGGTTTAATATGTCAATCACACACACACACACAAACTCTCATTCTCCAAGTGACCACTTCGGGAATGACTGAATCACTCGTTTCTGTGAAGCCTCTTAGTTTGGACAAATGTTCTGCACCAAAGAGTGTGTTTGGTGCGTTCCGGCGGCGCTTGCACTCTGCTCGGAAGTGCTGTTGAAAAGTGCACTGTCCAAGCGGACAACTTCACTTGACACAAGATCTCACTACATAAACCTTCACCGTATTGATAGTAAACATGGAAGAGCTGATGTCACAGGAATTCATGCAAAAGTTCAATAGTATTTGCTTGAGTTATACAACGCGTGTGTATGATTGGATGAGACGCGCTCTCCATGCAGCTGGAGGAGCCTGAGAAGCGCGGCGGCATGGGTTCCGCCATGATTGTTTTGGCTCGCTCTGGGGAGAGGGAAATCCTTAGAAGTTGCGCTACTCCTGAACTCCTCCTGAGCCGTACTGTCGCATAGAGGCGGTATATATGTGATCGTGCCTCTGGTTGGTGCCTGCTATCGTCGTACTGGTAGTAGTGGTTGCGTTGCTGAATGGTGAACGGAACCCAGCCACTCTGCTGCTAGGCGGGGGGTTGCTGTAAGGAAGATCCCTCATTGCCAGGATCACCTCGCCTCAGTTTCGACCTCCTCGGGGAGGTGCGGTGGGGTGGGGTGAGCAATTCCAAGTAGAGGTATGGTTTGGCCGGTCGTGATAGCAATGGCAATGGTCGACGCTCGGTGGCTCCATTCAAAGGGGCTGCATTCACCATCGACATAAAGGCTAAGCTGTTTGTTTCGCCGACCCTCCCTTCTTACAGACGTCTTTACATATGAGAGTGGGGTTGTCGGAATCGCCCTATGGCAAAACAGGAATGCAATTTTGATTACGGTAGATTCTCCCGGGCCAGCACCACGATCATCAAGGTATTTGTCTTTTGCTGCTACTGCATCAAACTGTTTTTGCCCGTAAATGGCGAATGTGCACGCTTGACTCCTCTTTGAACCCTAATTCTCCTCAACAATACAGTTTAGGATAACAAACAGCTGATATAGCGAGTTCCGACTGCGCCGCTCGTCACAAGCGATTGCGTCACTCCTATGAATGACTATGTATTGCTTTTTTAACTGTCTCTCTCTCTTTCTCGCTTTCTAAAATAATAACTCAATAACTAGTAACAAGTGTTCTCCGTAGTAGCTAAGCTTATCTGATCAAATCGATCACGCTTCACACCTATATATGTACGTTTCTCTTGGATCCTGGATTGCGTTCGAGCTTGGACTCTATTCGCGCCCTGCTCAAGCACAAAAAATAGGCGATCAATCACCAGAGCATCTCTCTCAGTATGAACTTTCTTCCTCTCGGTCTCTCTCGGTTTTCGTGACAGGGACGTCACAAAGATGCAAGATGCATTGGGCATCCTGCAATGCTTAAACGTATCGAATGCTCGCTTTACAATGAGCTGTCCGTTAAGAGATGCATCTTTTCTTAATGTTTCGCTGCATCAGTTCACAAACCAAATATCCTGCCTGCTCCGCGCCATCTCATTTCACATTCGGCTACCTAGTTCGGTACCCAGCAATCATCTGAGCTACCGTCATACAATTTTTTTCCCTACTACAGGAACGACTCCAGGAACAACGTTCATCCAACCTATCGGATTGAGCCGAATTGGCGTCGTTAATGCCACGTGGCTATCGTTAGCTCCCTACGCATCACTGTGGCAAGCAAAAGCACCCACATCTCCCCGTTCTCGCCCTGCGCATCGATTGCCTTACCGCTTACGACAACCCTTGACACGACGTGTGAGCAGTTGAAGGGATGTTAAGGGCCTGTATAGGGGTGATTGGGGTGGTGTGGGAGGGTTGAGAGAGAGCGAGAGTAAGAGAACGAGTAAAAGTATCAGCTCAGAGAGTCCACGGAGGGTAAAAGCATTTGCGCCGGCTGCCGGACTTAGAAGCCATTGCAGCATGCATTACATTACATTACACAGACAGAATCGCGGATGTGGAGTTGGGGGCTTGTGGGGTTTGCTTATCCCACGCACTAGGCAGCAGCAGCAGCACCGGCGGCGGAGGCGGCTATTGCATGTTAGTAAGTGTCGGCGAGTACAAGCGTTTGCTCGCGTTTAGTCTGTCCGTGTATGTTGCGTATGGCGAGCGTGTCAGCTATCTATATGTAAATGCGATTGCCTGGTCAGCGCGTCCACCCGACGGTGGTCGACCCTTCAATGCACCATCAGCACCAGTGCTTTTCAGGCTTCTCCTCTTCCTGCGTTCCTGTACATTTGCCCTTATTCCTGGTACACAAACGTTCTCCACCATCTTCAATGGTACACAAACCAGCGGGCGCCTATCTATTTGCTAGCGTAACTATCTGTGTCGAGTATGGCCCATGCACGTGATATTACAACATGGCGGGACGCGGGCACGAACCAGAGGTATAGCAAGGCACAGTAGGAACCAGACGTGAAACAGTGGGGGCAAAATAGAGCCAGACGAACGACTGTCGGTTGAAAGACAATAGCAAGCGGAGAGAAAGCGCACGCTCGAAGCCGAACGAACTAAGTAAGGGCAAATGCTGATGACGCGATGGATGAGACAACTAAAGAGACGACGCGCCCGGGGGTTAGCTAAGCGAAAGGCAAGTGGATTCGAGAGGTTCTGCTTTTGAAAATAGGTTAGGGTTCGAAGAGCTACCCTTCCCCTCGTGTAGTCAGGTTGAATCATCATCATTTTTATTCGTTTTCACTCATCCTGCCGCCGCCGCCCCCCCTCCTCCTCTATGCGTGGCGGCAAACCCAAAACCACAGCGACCAGTAGGAGTTTGCTGCTGATGCCGGCTCCGGCCGTTCGTCGTCGTCGCGTTGTGGAGATTATGTAAATCCTACTACAATCGTCGCGTGAAGAAGGGGACTAGCCGTCGATTCGAAGGAACAGCCGGCTAGCTAGCTGGCCAGCCAACCGCTGGAATAGCCAGCTCCGTCCTTCATTTTACTGCTATATATATTATATATATGTGACAGGTCTGCTGAGCCTTACCGTGCTGCGGCACATAATGTGTCCAACCAAGCAACGACCAGGCAGTCAACGCTTACTCGCTATGTCTATTCAAATCCATAGGATCCAGGAGGATGTGGAAGGGCTACCCAACAACGATCTCTTCTCTGTTTTTCTCCCGACGAAGGGGCAGAGAAGAGGGCGCGATAGAGTTAATTATGTGGTTGATCCCGTACCGTAAAGCGTGCTCAGGACCAGGACGGTCTATTCTGATCGACGTGAACGCGACGATAGCGATTAAACATACATATATATATATATATATATATCGAATCCTTCGTGTGAGAGAAGCATGTGAGATTAGGGCTTTGCTCCACCTTTATTTCTCGCCGGGTCTGAATAGATTGTTGGACCATCAGACGTTCGCTCTGCGGGGACTGGGCTTCTGGGGAGATTTATGGGTGTGTGTGTGTGTGTCCGTTGAGGGGAAGGATCGCGTAAAATGACCGCCACCGGTTAACCGCTCTGCCAGATTCGGCGGTTTTGCAGTATTGGGCAAACACTGGGCCAATGGCGCTAGAGTTTTCCTTTGCGTTCCCTCCGCTTGCAGAACGTGTCGCTCTGCTCTACTATGGCTGGCGTTGGACACTAAGCGTCCTACACCGCTCTCTCTCTCTCTTTTACTTTCTCCGTTTGTGCACATACAAAGACGGGAAAGGCCGCTTGATCGATCTACTTCTATGTGAGTATATTTGAACAAATATTGATTGTGCCGCCGAAAGCTTAGGTCTGTCGAACCGACACTAGTTTCGTTTCTCTACTTCGTTGAGCTGCCGCATGTCTGACCTTTAACGACTCGGTGTTTCGTGCCGGTGTTCCGGCCTTATCGCAACGCCTCGTAGTGCATGGCTCATTTCGTCTTCTCTCGCAAAACATCCATCTCTAAGTGTCTCTCTTTTCTCTTTCTCTCTGTCCCTCTCTCTCTCTCTCCCTTTCGGCGCATTAAAATGGAATTAGATGAACTTGTGCAACCTTTTCTTCGCTTGCTCCTTTAATGCAGTAAACGCTTATATTTGTATGTTTGTATTATATGAGCCAGCTCACCTTCCGACCAGTGGCCAGTGGCAGTACACTATTATAGAAAGACGGGCTTTAGACCACTGATCATCTCAGTGAAGTGAATCACACTCTTGTATGAATGAAACAAAGAGGTCGCTATCTCTTGCCGGTTCTCGTGCAGATGGTCGGCTATATAGGCCGCCACGTCTAATGATAATGGTGATCCATCGAATTGGCTACCGCACTGTGGGTTGACTAGCGGACGTTCATTGGTTAAGCACAGACGAACGTGCTGATTCCATAATGTTGCTCATTGCTCGTTCAGCTGTCGCTATTACTAGGACTACTACTAGTGCAGCTATCCATTGCATCGCTCTCAGTGATGTTTCCAGTGGAAACAGCGCTTGGAGTCTGTAATGAAACACACTATTTGCATATTAATTTGAAATCCGCTAGAGGGGTACCCGTCCTTTGGTCGGCATCTGCTCCTGTTTCTCGAACTTCCGCTGCCGACGAATCGTCCGTTCGAGACGATTGAGTCAGCTCGTATCAAGCTTCGGACGCCGACGGACCAGCAACGCGCGGAACAGAAGTGGCTTTGGCAGTTGTGCAATGATGTTGCATTGATGGTGGTCGCCAATCCAAATTCGCTCGACTCTCCATCGGAACGATATCTCCTCCCTAGTGCTATCGCGGATGTGCTTCGTTTGGTGGTTCAATACCAGAGGACCTAATCTATCGGCCCGGGCAATTGATGGTGAGCTGTGCCTCGGTTCGTCCAAAAAGCCGATTTGATAGGAAACGCCCGAGAATAAAGGCGCCGATGACACAGGAACGTTTCCACGAGGCAGTTGCCCTTGTTACGTTTGTACAAGCTAACAAATCAACGTAGGTTCCTCAAGTGCTTCGCATTGTGCGGCTCCATCCGGCGGGTGACTCCCGTGAACAACATAACTTTGGAAGTTAATTGCTAGCCCCGAAGCTGCTTAAGGCAAAGGAAATAACAACAACAACAACAACAACGAGTGCAACAACAGCAACGAGACGAACAGCAACAACAACAACGGCAGTCTTTTGTGCGCTGAAGAATACCTAGGCAATAAATAACATTAATGCCATAGAGGAGAGAGAAGGAGATCAGGACTGCTAGCGAGGCTGGCATGCTCTGCTCTTCAGTTAGCTCTATGCTTCTATAATACGAATAGCCGCTGCTGCTGCTGGTACAGCAGCATCGTTGCAGAATGTGCCCTGCCACCACCCATGCGCCGCCGCTGATGCCCCCTAACTAACTAGTAATGGCCGCGCTACGCGCCATTTAACAAACGGTGCGTAGCCGTGCATGGAGCGCGCGCAGCCGAGTTAATGCGGAGCCGACAACAGGCGACCGAAGCCCGCGTCGGCGAGCTACGCCAGCGCAAGCTGAGGCTCGGGGAGCCGAGAGGGAAACAAGAAGGCGACGAGACAACGATAGCTAAAGGAGCCGAATGACCGAGGTAAATGACCAAGGAGAGTTTCCTGGTCGATGATATCGGCCACCATTCGGTTTGCGATGAGGGGTGCGGCTAAGGGTTAGGGGCGGAGGTGGTGGGTCCAAGTACTGTAGTATAAATTGGCTGCTTCGGCCAAGGGGTCGTCCAAGGAACGATTGTACAAGAAAGAAAGAAGGAAGGAAGTTGAAAGTGCACAGAGTGGATCGTAGCGATTATGCTTAGTTTGCCAGTTTCATCGGCTATTGTCCATAATCGGAGTCACTATGCGGAGGCTGCAGTAGCGAAAGATGACGACAGTAGCAGTGTGAACCTAACAGCTTTTAAAGAGAAGTGGAACAAGATGGTTTTATACAACATAGGTTCTCGGCCGCGAGATCGAGTTCGTATGTTGAGAATGTCGTTGTCGTGCCACGATAGCGATATTCAATGAAAAACAGATTGGAATGAGCTGGTACACCTGCTATGACGACACAGACATAGTAACGAATGATTGGGTATACGTAGCTCATCAGTGTAAGGAAACAAACAGAGAACATAACTGTAAGTAGGTTGTTGAGATTAGCTGTGTCGTGGCTCCCACTACGATAAGTAAACGAAAAGTTGGTGAGAACACCGAACATATCATTCGAGCTGGACGAACACGAACCACTAGTGTCATTCGCAAGCTATGAAGTGAGTCATTATATAAGTATCATAAAAGGAAATTGCTCTCATATTAAGCTCCAAATGTATTTCGACAATCTTACTTCAGAAAAGTCTATCCCTTTTCAAGGCATTGGCATACAGAAAGATCCAAGAGAGAAGTTAAGCAAAGGGACGTATGTTAGCAAGCAAAAGCTTTGCGGTACCGAGTTGCTTCTTTAGTTGGCAGTAATTTCCAACAACAGGAAGGGCACAATCCTTTTGGGGTACGGTTTCGCATACAGACGACTGAATTACCCGTCTACAATTGCTCGAATGAAAATTGTCAATACCTCATTTCACGAGTTCACTTCGCTCATTGGATGGTCTTCGCCATTTCGCGAGTTCGCTGTTATGTCATCAATCTCTTCCGAATACACTTTCTCAGAAAAATGAAACTTCCCAGTGACGTTTGCGTACACTTGAGTGCAACGAATCAAGAGACAGAAAAGTGCACCTATGATAATACTTTTCTTGTTAATATTGAATTGCTCAAGGACAGAACATGCGACGTAGTTTGCGTGATGTTCAAATTTCTAAATCATAACGTCCTTTTCTGCGCAATTCAATTTTCTGCGAATATGCTGTAGTTTCAGCAACTTGCTCCATATTTACACATTTGCCTGTGCACACAATTGCTACTCTCTCTCTGCATGGTTTGTCATTTCCATACACGCCATGTTCCCACCGTTAATAATGATTCAACTGTTGTTGCAGCTAATATTCATCAGATTTAGAGATGAACCAAATCTTATTGATAGGAACTCCTTCGCTTTCTTTGTTTTATAATATTATTATTCGTCCAATCGCGTACACCATTGACAGCGTATCTGGTCCCCCCTCGCCCCAGAGGGTCGTCAGACAAATCAGTCCGCCCTAAATGAAGGCTACAGAGATTCCTCGGGTTGTTGCGCTGTCGGACTGCTGGACAACCGACATTCGCGCCGCTGGCGCCGCTCCTCTCCGAAATTGTAGGGCCTAGGACTGAAATTTGTGTGGGCATACTGCCTTTCAACTGAGAGCCACTGCGCTGTTCGGCGGATGTTCGTACTACAGACGATGAGTTAAATGGTTTCGAGAAGATTGCACATCCTCCAGTTCCTTCTCGCCGCCGTTGGCGTTGTCGTCGTCGTCGCTGCCTTCAATCGCGTGTGGTCCTTCTGCGGCGGCGGAGGCGGTGGTGGTGTATTTCGGGAGCAAAACAATTGCACGACTTAAGCGGAAACAGCGAAGACCAGATTGAAGACCGCTGCCTGCTGGATGGCGGTTTGGGGTTGGGTGGGGGCATTTGGAGATGGCGTGACCAAGCACAGTTTGCATCGGACCCCACAATTCCATTTCTTCATCCGCCCTCTCACTCACTCAGTTGCGCACACATCACACAGACAACAAATTCTGGCATACATATACGTATTCGAGCATACAGTGGAATGGACATTCGCAGAGAACGAAAGGGAGGGAGGGAGACAGAGAGTCCCGCCGAAATCCTGTCTCCCCTAAACTCAACTCGATGACGGTGGCTGACAGAGCATCTCATCGGTGATCTTCTTGGTCTCCTCGACATTCAGCGCAATTCGGCGGGTGTCTTCAACTTCGCCTACCGAGGAATTGCTGAAGTTCCTGCTGCATCAGCATTTTAGCCAGCATTATTTCTCGTATGCACGTTGTGGATCCTTCACGTACTCGGGCTATATGCCGCCTTGAGGCAAGTCCCACCCCTGCCCGTAGGGTGCGACCGTTCCTCTCCGCTATCTTGCTCAACTATACGATTAGTGGTCGCAAGGAGGCCCGAAGGAAGTTCTGACATTATGGAAGCACTAGAGCGAGCCGAAGAACAGAGCTATTCCTCGCACGCCAGCAGAGTGCGATTTATTCTCCTCCTCCTCCTCCTCTTCCTCTGTCCGGCTGCTCAGTCATTGGCAGAGCAACTGGCAACTCCGTGCCGTGTTCTGCAATGCTTCGCCACTTGCTCCACATTCGCGAAAATATGGGTAGTAGTGACTTTGCTCGAAAGCATCACACCTCCTAGTCGGCGACGTGATCAGATCACGCTAGTGTCTAATGACGAGCGGGTGTTGCTAACATCTGACCAATGCAACGCTGCTCAACGTCATTGCACGAAAGCACGGAACTAGCCGGCCGACCGACCGACCGACCGACCGACCACCTGACCGATCGGGTGGCGTTAACAACAACAACAGCAACAAGATTGTATCCAGAAACGTGACTGTGGGAAGGATTCACCAATGAATTAGGGAAGGATTCGTATTGAAAATGCTAGTGATGGAGTACGAATAACACTACATCGAAAGCTGAGTTGAGGTTTGACGCGTAGGCCTCGGTTGGCGAAGTAGCCCACCCTGATGAAGTAGCTAGAATTCTAATCTAAACAGATGAAAGAGCTCTCTCTCTCCAGAGTGGCCTTTATTCGTAGACCGGCAGGTGGAGATCGGAAACTCACAATCGGAGGCCAATAACAAGAAGTAATGTGAAACCTTGGGGTCTTCGCAGCAATCAGTCGGAACAGGTTCCAGGAGGTGTTAGAAAATGACTAACCTATTGGACCATGGCAGAACGATATGGTAAACGAGGCAAGAACAAAATGAGGGATTGCGAATGGTAACTAGCTGAGAAAAAGTCTTTTTTTAGAAAGTCGTTCTAACGAATAGAGAGAGCTAGAAAATCAAGGAAAAGAAACAGAATATAGCGATCTATCAAAATGTTATGAATGCTGTTATTTTAGCCATGTGATAGATTTTTAGTAATAAAAGAAATTATGGAAGACAATGTCAGCCTTGGTAATGTATAAAGCCGGGTTCCAGTCCCCAATTGAGCCGACGACTAAAAACACTCAGTAGACATTGAGCCAACTCCTCGCCACGTTTGCAGTAGTTGCACACGATACGTCCCGTTTCAAAACACACGATACATAGGTTATGGTTACTGCTGCCAAGATCGAATCAACCTGTCGTTTTTTTTGTTTTTATCCACCATCACCTTTCTCTAGCTATGCAGAGGCAGAAAGGCAATGCCATCGCCTCCCTCGGGTGTGACCATGACGGCCTTGGCATCCTGGCACCCTGTCCCCTGCTACTTCTCTAATCATTGTATATTTAAACTTGTATAACTAAATCCTCCTAGTTCTATACGTGTTAGCTGTTCGATGACTGGCAATCCAATCAACTTATATTGGTTCAGTTGTCGACCGCATTTGAAATCATTTGGTATTTTTCTTGAGCAGCTCACGTGGAGTTCTGTCGTCTCAGATTTTCACCGGAGGGACCACTTCGCAAACCAGTTAGAAGCTCTGCTTCACACTCATCTCTCCCCGTATTTGCGCACATGTTCCCATCACCGGAAGGGCTGATTGTCAGATCCGGCAAAGTGGACAACAGAAGTAGCTCGTTCGACGGAGCTCCTGCTCGTTCTGATTATCGCCATGCTTCGTCCTTCGTCGTTTTTGGTCGTCTCATCGATAGACCACAAAAAACTGGCAGCTCTCACAAAGAGAATATCGCTGTTGGCCACCAGCACGAATCTCAATTCTTTCCTCTGAACCTCCTCTTATCCCAAATATCTCGTCTTTCCTCCGCCTGCGATATCTCTCGCTACTCTCGACTACTTCACCTTAATCCGTTCCCTACGGAGGACGAGCCGCTACCCTACCACCTTCGTCTCTCTGCCCGTTTCGTCGTTTGCTCGTGCCTGCCGTCCCGCTGAAGCCACTGAGAAGAAACTGCGTTACAACTGCAAAGTGCGGCGACTGGTGGACTGTCGGGTTCCGGGGGGCGGGGCTGGCGAAAAACGCGAACGATTGGGTTATACTGGTTCGAGCACGAGTGTCAGGAGCGACAATCTCGACCAGACTAAGTCCTGACCCAGTTAGTTCTTCGCTCTGAGCGACTTAGCCTTACTTTAGGCTTTTAGGCATTTACCATCCTCCCCCGGCCATTGCCCAAGCCTTCTATCTTCTCCAGTATCTTTTCCAGTATCGATACTACTTCGCTCATTATGTTAGCTCGTTCGCACCTCGAAGGGCCTCTTCCGCCGCTCTCTATCTACACTTTCCCTTGCGATTTCTCTCTTACTCATTGCCCCCCATTCACCCGTACACATACATACACATACAGCAGAGGTATGTGGTGGTATTTCGTTGAACTTACGTCGCCAGGCGCACCTCATCCTCTGCCAGGCCTTCCTCCAAAGTCGACGAGTTTCGCAGCCGTGTACTCGGAGCGGCCGTTCCGAGCTCCAACAGAACCCCTAGCCGCTTCGGACCCGATTTTCAAGATATTGATGGCTAACGAACGTGACCGACAAACCGAAAATGGAGACGATGTCCCCTGCCCCCAGTGGACGACACCCAAATACACACGAACACTCACACGCGCGCTCATATACTGCTCAAATACACAGGGCCCAGCGACCTGCGGACCCACCCGTAGGTCCACAGACGTACACTCTAACACACACATGCACTTACAAGTGCAGCACACTTGCACCTCGAACCAGCAAGCAACGGCATCGCTCTCAACCAATCGACTGGCCTCAGTGCTACGACAGCAATATATACTTGCTGCCGGCAGGGACATTGTGCTGGCTTTTGCAGGGCTTTCGATAACCCGGTCAGCCCTCGTGCAAGCGTCTGCAAAACGCTCACCCACAAGGCAGGCCTTCGGCCAAGGGCCGCGGCGGGCAGGACGCAATGGGCTCTGGCCCCAACATTTCTCGTAGCGGCTGATCAGAGAGTTCAGCCGGTGAGCTAGCGGCTACCGTTGGCCGTTGCTTACACGACTAGGGTGTCTTTGGGCGTCTCGGGCGCTCCCTGAATAGCACCAAATAAAATTGGACGGCTATAATGGTTATCCGGGTGGCCGCACGACTGGATCGCGATCGGATGTCGTCATGGCCTAACCTCAGCAAACATCGTTCCCTGAGGTGGCAAAGTGGTTCAATAAAATGAAATCGGCTTACCATGTCGTTTTCTCCGTTGTTAGGTCCGCTTTGACACTTGGAGACATTTACCATGGGGATGAAAATTATTGTAGCGGCGTACGCCTTGGGATTCCATTGATGATGGCGACAAGCTTACCTGAAACTAAAGACAAGTTTATTAGTCATTTTATAGTCACCCTGCTTAATCATGTTGCCAGCCAGAATATTGAAGGATTCCATAACATATGGACAGTTAATCGTCCAAATATGTTACATATTCAACTTCGAAATGAAAAACCAGTAGGATGTTCCCTGCTCCTTTTGTAGGATCTCCGAAATGAGCATTTGGAAACATTTGACTCGGAGACATTGAAAGTGAATGGTGTCAACAAACTGCCGTGATGCTGGCTATTACACAAATGAGTTCATACTTCTCAACATACTGTACAGTATGCGCGCGTGCAGCACCGTTTAATAAATATTCGAGCTGAGTTATTATTACAATTTATTCAAACGACTGTATTTTATTAGGTTAACCCAAAAAGAATGAGACTCCTATCGTCTTGCGCCGAATTCTTATTTGGCGGGTAATGAGATACAACAATTAGCAAGCAAGCGGCGTAAAAGCCCCTGGCAGACGGCTTCCGTTGGGCGTTCGAAATGGCGACAGGCAAACCAGGTCCCTCAGACTTGCATTTTCACAAGAAAAGTGTCAAGTTTATGTTTCAAAATAAGAAATGTCTAGCTGAAATCTGTCGAAGGTTGGTTAGCGTGCACGGCCAAAATGCTCTGAATCGACGACAGGTGTGCCGTTGGTGTGCGCAGTTTAAGTAAAGCTGCTGGGACATTAATAGACATCAAGGGCGTCCGCCCCTTCCTAAATCTCAATTCGACGAACGGATCGGGATAATCGAAAAAGCTTTTGAGCAAACTAAAGCATGGTCATTGACGGCTTTGTCGGCTAAAATTGGCGTGCCTCGTGAAACATGTCGTCGAGTTATTGAAAATAATCTGAGAATGCAGAAAAAAGGTGCAAAATGGGTCCCTCATTTACTCGGTCCTGGCTAACTGAAAATGGGTGAGGAGTGTTCGCGAGACAATTTGAAGATATATAGGCAGCAAAGGAGTCGCTTAGAGCATACCGTTGCGGTGGACGAGACATGGGTCAGCCTGTATAGGGGACTGGAAAAAGATCAAGTGAAATAGTGGCTTCGACCAGGTGAACAGCCAATGACGGTAGCAGTACCAAATAGATTCGAGCTTAAAATAAGGATAGCAAATCTTTGTTGAAGATAAAAAATCTTTATTTTAACTTACTTAGTTTAGCCAATGTTGAGATTTATATGGGTCTCATTATAATCCTCCCTTAATAATATTTGCACAAACAAACATCATAGTTGGTTGCCACTGCCGCAGTTCGGCGGTCTGTGTCGAGAAGTCCTCATAAATAATCCAAGAACCGACACCATCGTCTTAGTTCATTATCACTACACCGTTTTGGAATGATCGAACTGCCTGAGGCAAAATATGGGTCCCGTATATAGCTACAACTGGCTTACACACAGGGCTGAATGCTATGCATTGCGCTATGTTGTGACCTGATCTCTAAAGCTGCCAGCGCTCAGCTGTGGTGAAAAAGCATAATCCCCCAGCCCCTCCTCACAACCTGCAGACAAAAACACAGTTCTCGCTTCCATTTCTCTGTGTGTCTCTCTCACCCTCAGTTGCTATAATAGTCGTCTTTCTTCACCTCCTTCTTTGCTTTCACGTCCTTCGTCTCCACCTCCTTCAGCCAATCCATCTTTTTCCTGAGCCGCTCGTTGCCACCCCACCGAGCGTCTCATCCGAGCGTCCCGGAAGAAACTGCGTAGCGAAACCGACAGAAGCTAAATATATGGCAATGTCTTGGTACCCACTCGGCAGCCTAGTGGCATGTGTGGGCGTCCTCGACGCCGGCTATGGCAGACATCGTGTCTATCACAGTCCTGCCCTGACCGGGACACCCCCAGCCTCTAAACCGCCACAAGGGCTCCTCTTAGGACGTCCGTTAGGCTGCTTTTCGCTTGTCGTCGCGTCAGTATCGCGGGCCACCGCAAATAGATTTCCTTTCAGACCCCAAACAACGCAAACTCGCGCTTTCCCTCGTGAACACGCAGGCACCGCAGCGCATGCAGAACCCCTTAGAGGCGACTCTAGCAGTGCGAGGTTGGGGGTGACCCACAGCGGGACTGTGTACTGGGGAGCAGACCCTTGAAAGGACAGGCCCCTTCGACCCAACCGGAGTCCCTTTCGGCCTGCTAGCTAAGGGCGCTAGGAGCACCCACTCAGCTTCGCGGAAAGCCTTTGGTTCCTGGCTGGCACCTTCCTGCCGCAACCGCCTTGACAAGACGTCCCCTCGTCCTGTAAGAACCAACCGTTCGTTGGGTCTCTCTATTTCTCCCTCCGTCTTTGCGCCTCGTTCTCCGGCTACTCTCTCGGTTGCGCCGAAGGCTGACTTGCAATTTGTCTCGTGTCTTCTGCGAGGAGCGAGCGGCAGAGACGAAAAGCGAAGGGACTCGTCACCCACGAACGAGACGGAGACGAACAACGAACGGTCGAACGCCTGACTCTGCGGCCTGGCGACTAGCAGCCTCACATTCAAGCAGCAATAGTGAGAGCGAACGGCAGGGCGGGGGTATGTATTTCCGCTAGTGCTTCGCGCTTATGAAACTCCCACGAGGTGAGTATCGTCTGTAGCCCTTTAACTTTCATTCTTTCTTTAGCTTTCTCTCCCTGTATCTCGCGGAAAGGCAAGCAGACGAGAAACAAGAGTGTCCTTAGCTCAACTGCCCAGTAACCGGTCCGGTACATTACGAGAGGAAGCGGTCACGATGCTCTTGAACGAATGGGAGGCCAGTTTCGCATACTATGAGGGCAGCAGAAGTGGTGGTCGTCGTTGTAGCTAGCGCAACTGCACTGAGGCCGTAGCTACGAACGGCCGGGAAGGGTTACCGGCCGACGTTTAAGGAAACGAAGGCCCGACTTTCTTAAGAGCCTGTGCAGGGATATGCAGGATAGACGACTGTTCAATATAGGTTTGTCGCTTTCTCCCTGGCGGAAGGGCTGAACGCGACGATAGAGGCGCGAGGGAGCTAAGTGGGTGCGGCACTAGCTGATGTCTGAATTTGGCAGCAGTAGCACTTTCGCTACTTGCATTTTCCCTGTGATGTATTGCAACCCACCCGGGGGAGGAGAGGGGGACACCCTCTTTGACCCCACATGACCACGACGCCGCGCGGGATCATGGCGTCTCCCAAAATCATTTGACCTTATGCGTCTTGGCACTGGGAGGTGTCTGTGGGAGCGAACATTTGATTGGACAGTCGAAGGCATACAAGTCACTTCTCCGTCGAAGTGCTCTGGAGTATAGGATCAAAGTGAAGTTGAATGGCATGCTGAGTGATCGTAGACATAGCATCGATTTTTAGAGAACCTCCCAGAGGATAACGAAGAGTCTCGAATTGAACAATCTGACAGAAATCAATTTACTGAGAGTTAATAGACTCGTAGATGTAATTAGTGAACATACCGAGAATAAGAAACAAGTATAAACATTCGAGAAATTTATACAAATTTGGACGGAAACACTTTGGGCTAAGTGATGGCAGAGCCCTTAGAAAGTCTCGTTCTTAACAGCGAGTTAATTTATTATACATCGCGTGTGCATCATTATAATAAACGTACGAGCATACTGGCGTTCTATTCTTCCGCATCAGTTACCCACCAAAACTACCTCTTCCTTCAAAAATACCATATTATTATTATTCTCGTCCGCTATTCTCCACTACGTGCTACATTTAAGCGTCACGCAAAGGTATGTATTAAACATTAGGAGGACACGTGTCTCTGTGATGTATTCCTGTACACTTCATCAGGTGTTGTTTACATTCCTTCGAACCAGTGAAGTGCCAGCAACCGGAATATGCCTGTCAGGAGGAATATGCATTATTATCCTTCCAGCGGCGCTCCGGCGGCAAAGCTCGACGGCGCAGCGGTTCTGCTGTTTCTCAAAGAAAAAATTGTGGAGTTTTACTCAGAATGGCGACCCACCGAAGCCATCGCCTCTCTCTTGCGGCCCGGCCGTGCTGGCCGTCTAACCCGTTCTATGGGGCCTAAGACCATAAAACGTAACGAACGACTGTGGGACTACTCCCACTGACGGTAGCTGCCGTGGCCGTGAGAGAGAGAGAGAGCCAAATGAGCTCATCTAGCCACCATGGCACTGGGAGAGAGTGGACCCAGGCCATGCAGGAGAAGGAGCACTACGGGGAACAGGCTCTTTGCCAACTAGTTCGCTGCCTAACGCTGTCAGCCACCCGCTGACCCAAGATCGCTCAGCTAACTCCCTCTCGCTGACGTTTATTTTCTCTGCAAGTGCTAGTAGTGTAGTATACTTATGGCGGGGTGTAAGGCACGTGGAAGGAGGCACTTCTTCTTTTCTTGAAAAACATAAAGGATAATGTTCTACCAACGCGAAGACGACTCCAGGCCGACACGGCCACAAAAATGCAGCGGTAGCAAAGAAAGAGCTTGTGGCGGCCATGCTTGCCACCATCGTCCATAGGGTTGGCTGCTTATCCTGGAGCTGCTACTGTGGTGGTAGCTGTGGTGGAGGCGGCAGCGGCGGCTGTCGAAACGCGCGGCTTTACAGAAGACATAGAAAGTGGTTGTTCGGGCAGACTGTTTCAGGTTAACACGGCACAGCGCCGTACTTAGTCCGGATCTTCAGCGGGAGATTTTTCCATAGGCGTACCAAACAACGAGTAACGTCGCACCTTTAGTATTGATGAGTCGTTGGAAAGAGACAGAGAGAGAGAGAGAGAGAGAGAGAAAATGAAGTGTGCTCATGAAAGGTAAGGCGAAGTGTACGGCAAATTTCGGCGACGTTTATTCTTCACGGGCAGGATCACGCTACTACCGTTAGACCTCGAACATGGGCAGTCCAACCCAATGTAATTAATACACGTATTATAATATTATTTGCTTGAGATGATTAATCGATGAACTTTACTATTCTTTATATTTTCTCCACGAAGACCTCGTCAACATGTAAGCCTCACGGATCCCCCCGCTGCTAACAGTTATTATTGCCAACCGCTTGGACAGTCTACCGCGGATGCAACACATGCGCAGTGTTAACGTTATATGCTGCAAGCAGTAGCCCTGGCCGAAATGCATACACATCTGTTCATCTCGACCGTTTCATGGGTGTTTCAAGGGAACGCTTTTAAAATGTGTTTGTTTATTTGTCCGAAAATGGCGTTCTCTCATTCTGCCCCTCCCTTTAGTTTGAACCCGTTGTTTCAGCAGTTCGTTCACAGCATTTGTCACTGCTGATGTATTCACGTTTCACATTTTGCGATGGTGCCCGCCATCAATCCCCATCAGTGTCGCTGCAGGAATCATACACGATGAAGGGCACGGTCGCAGTCGCGGTTACGCCAGCGAGAATCAACTCGATCAGGCCGATCTGGCTAGCCCTTCAGTCGGCCGTCGCATTCCTCCTGTTCGCGCACCTAAAACACCGAGTCATTAGCTTCTTACGGCACAGTCGACGAATGTCGCCCTCGAACACCTTCGCTGAATCCCCAGCACAGCTGCAGTGAATACCACTCGTCGCAGTAACTTGTCCAAAATGGATGTTTCAAATGGAACTGACAAACAGACAATTTCAGTTGCCTTTGTCCCGCTCTGTGAAAGGCCAGTCTATCCTACACATTGTCACGCACACATACGTACAGCTTTGTAAGTGTGCCGTAGGTAGTTCCCTTCCAACTTGCCCTGCTTTGGCCCGCACAACTTACCTGTCTGTCTGACATCTGTCTGACAGACAGAGAGCCGACTCTGAGTACTTAATGGATGCGCACAAAAAAAACTAGGCCGCCTCGTCAGCCGTACTTCCCATCAGCTGTGGGGGCACATTGGTACATCGTTGCGCTCGCCTTCCCGTTGCACACAATCAACCTCCACGTGGGCGTCCGGTGGCAGAGTCCCGCCCCACCTAAGGGCGGGGCACTTAGGCTGTAAGGAGAGAAATTCATGATGCATCTCTAGCATACGAGGTACATAGTTTTGGTTTAGAGGTGTCTAGGTGAGTCTCTCTCTATTTCTCTCTTGTCGTGGTGTTCCCTGCTTCAAAGAGCCTTTTCCGGTATGACACTTGTTCGATTGTGGAGTGTGGTTGTACACACGAAATGTCGACCGAACGACAATTTTGTGATAGCCATTCACACCAGCAGCGCTGTATTATAGCTATGCAGCTTGGTTGCCTTGGTAAGCGGAAGCTGTAAGCGGAAAATATCCTCTTGTCTGGTTGCTCCCTCCGGCTCGACGGCCATTGTTAGGATGGCAAAGAAGGTCGGGGGTGTCGTCGATGAATCGCAAAGAAGCCTGCCCGCTGCGTTCGGTTTCCGATTAAACTACCAATTAGTACTGGGGGCGATGGAGAACGAGAGAGAGACGGGAACAACAAGGGCAATGAGGGGAGTCTCCACTTCGTGGGATCGGTCGGCCCTTGGCTCTCGTCGCCCCGCACCGAACAAGTGAAGCGCGTCACTTGTTCTCGTTGTGCCGAGAAATAAGAAAAGGAAGAAGAAGAGGAGAAATTGCCTCAAAGGGAAGACAGACATAGTCGGACTAACTAGCTAGCAGTGCCATATGATGCTCAGCCTGAGCAGAAGGCGACAGAGAGAGGGGGGAAGGCATCGTAAGGTACACAACTTCGCACATGGGAACAGCCAGCGTGCATGAGGCACGAAGCCACACCCGCCCGAAGGGTTTGGAGGACGAACCCGACGACCAAAAACAATCACTGCCTGAGTGGGCAGCAGGAGAGTACAACCGCGGCAGGCGAACTATCGCCGGGGCCCTGGCTCCACGCGTCACTATCGCCTGTCTTCCAAGTTACCGCCTCAGTCGAGCCGGCGGACACTTGCACCACTTCACCTGGGGCACAATTGCAGCCGCCGACGCGGTAGACACTGCCCACCGATGCTGATGCGGCCAACATCACCAGCGGCAGGAACGCTCCCACAGTCAGTTAGTTCGTGTACGTCATTAGGGCCTCCGCCGGCCCACTTTAGTTCCGAGTCACACGAGGGCCCGTCGACGGCCCGGGAGCATCCGGCCCGGCAACCGTATATATATATATATATATATATATATATATATATATATTGTGTTCCGTTCTCCACGAAGACGTTCGCTCCTGACGCTTTATTTCCATTGGAGCCCTTGGGTGGTAAGAGGATGACGTTGCATTGGGTCTTCCCAGTGGCGGCCGATCTTGTGGGTGCCTTCGCAGTCTTCCTTCCTACCTGTGGGAAAACTGCCTTGCTTTCGTCGACACTGCATCCTGGCTGTCTTAGCGAACTACCGTTGATTCCTAGCGTCTCTTCATTTTGTTTGTGCTGTAAGCACAAACACATCCTCTCGTTTTATGTGTCTCCCGCTCCTGCTCTTTCGTTCTTACTCCCTCTTAGCTAAGAAGTATGCCGGTCAGCCTGGCTAGACGAAAACGAATTGGCAGGAGAGCGGATAAGAGTCAGAAATAAGAGGCGCGCTGCCCAGGTTCAGGGGAGGCAGAAATGCCTTAAGCCTTGAGATCCCTAGGCCGGTGCTGCTACCGGCCTCATGTCTGTACCGAGGTCTTTTTGCTGAAAGGCGGGATGTAAATGCAAATACACCCACACACACATATATATATATAGATATGTATGTGTCTGTAGTTGTGTACGGATGCGGCGCATCGCGGGTCTTCTGCAAAACTGGTGCAAGAAGAAGGACAACAACAACACTAACAACAACTGGGTAGAGCAGTAAGCACTGTATTATTGAGTATTGAAGATCGTGGGAATTTAGGGTGCTGGCTGAAGCTGATGCGATCTCCCGGCAGATGCGATATGCAGCTGGGAAATCCCTTGTATCTTGCGAACAGGCAACGGAAAGCCAGTGACCTGATGTATTTTTGATGAATTCCTTTTTTGTTCCGAGGGACATCGCGGTGTTCTCTGTTATGGCCCAAAGGTTCTATCGCTATATAGATTGTGCCCGATGCTTCTGGGTCGCGGAGTATGTTCAGGGGGACTATGCCATGGGGGACTCAAATGAATCTTTACATTCTCGGAGAGAATGCGTAGTGTTTTTGGATGTCTGATATAAGATTAACTTATATATATATATATATGATGACAATGATGCCGTAGTTGAAATAAAATGCAATTGGACACATCGATTGATCATCTTTCTTAAATGCACACGCACACAAGGGCCAGCTCAGAGAGAAATCTTCACACACATTCCAGGCAACCTCTAAACACACCGAGCTCGTTTACTCGAGAAGTTCCTATTTTCGTGGCTCACATACCAGTTTTTCCCATAAAAGAACATAGAGAGTTGACCATTGTTGTTTATTTGTCTATATGAGGACTTCGCTACAAATCAATGACTGAAACACTACGTTGTTTATTAACTACGCTTAAGACAAACCGAAACAAATGCGGCGTTGTTCACATTTGTTCAATATAGCCGTGTTCGTCATAGTATCGCCGTTCCAAGATGCCAGGCTAGAAGGTATAATACATCTGTCAATCAAACGCTGTTTTTTCCTACGCGCTCCCGTCTCCTGCCACGCGCTGTGTCAATGGCAGTTCAGTCAGACGACACCCATCGACACTTCGCGAATCCGCAGTCGTCGCCCCCACCTCCTATACCGACACAATTCGAACAATTCCATTGACAGGATCGCCAGCAAAGGAGATAGATACTCTGTCAAGCGGCAGTCAATCGGTGTTCGTCTCGTAGATGGTGACTCCCTCACTTTCCGCGCAAGCAGCGGCAGCAGCAGCGGCGGCGGCCAGGAGCAATGTCTTCGCTCGTCTTCAACGCCCGCTTCCTTGAGCATCTCTCGTGGATCGCAGTCCCGGGACAGGTCTGTCTGTCTCAGTCTGGCTGTCTGTCTGTCTCAGTCTGGATGTGTCGGTCTCGAGGTTCCTCGATTGGAGGACGACAGAAACCATTGACGTGGAACAGTCTCTCTCTCTCCCCTTCTCTACCATTGAAGAAATAGGAGGTGCATATTTAACCAGACCAGTGGCGACGGTGCAGAGCACAGACCGAAACTCTATAGTCTAAAGCCGAGTCGGGATGTTAAGCTGGTGGACGGACACTGAGAGAATCCGGGATAGAGTCGACGGGGCTGATAAGGGCAAATCAAGTCGCCGGAAATGCGATCCGGCTCTTAGATCCGCCTCGATCGGGGACTAGTTTCCTGGCACACAGTTGATGTCTCCATGTTGATGAGACAGAGCTGGTGTGGCACGAGACTGGGGGGACATTGGTGGAAGAGCTTCGCGAACAAACGGCGCATACGGACGGGTGGGGTGGCAGTTTGAGTCGTCTGGCCAGGTAGTATCATATAGCCTAGCATGTGAGGGTAGGGGCGTGGGGCTCGTTTATAAGACGAATACGTGGATCTGTAGCAGGTGATCTCTCACTTCAGCTGCTTCGCTCCTTCATCCCACATTGAGCCCCTGAGGGGTACCACGAATC
Organism: Stratiolaelaps scimitus; assembly: GCA_019614645.1. NCBI lineage: Eukaryota > Metazoa > Arthropoda > Arachnida > Mesostigmata > Laelapidae > Stratiolaelaps > Stratiolaelaps scimitus. The sequence goes on along the minus strand of JABWDB010000025.1, from coordinate 3,755,752 downwards.
TAGAGGTGATTTAGATGAGGGGAACAGATGCGCAATTTGATTATCTGTTTGATGTCGTTACATAATAACAGCATCAGCCGATGTGTTGCGTATTCGAGGCACATTGAGGTAAAATTAACATGTTTTAGAAGAAGCGGTGGAAGTCGAGTATCGCCGAGAACAGCTTGTGGATTCATCTTACTAATATTAGAATAGCTTCAACCTAATTTAAGAGCAAAAAAAGACATACTACCATGTATTAAATATATTACCTCCACTATCTGTAATGTATATATATCACCCCTAAAGAAATTCCCTTCAAGATACTGTGCTGCATGTCTTCCTGCATATTTTACATATTTAGTTCGTCACGACGCTAAGAAGTGGCGGCATTAGCTCGTTTAGTGGGGGCGCGAACGAAATTCAACTGTGGCGAGCGATTATCCTATCTTTTCACTTACTTCCACGAATATCTCTGCAGACCATCCCGTCACATATATAACACAATGTTATATAACCGTACGCTATAAATAAATGCACGCTCCTTAGCACTATCCCAGATAGCCAGCGATAACAGTGATGTCGTTGATAGCAATATATAGCTGCATATAGCACCAAGCACAATTGCTTTTTGCGACTTTTTTTTGTTGGCGTATCATGTCGATATACATACACGCTTGTATGAAAGAGACGCTTACGGCTTTTCATGCTTATGGCTAGATAGATACGATATCCGTCCAGCGTCGTCGTCGTGTCCTGTCAACTCTATGATGGCCATCACTTGAACGACCTTGTCGTCTCTCAGGTCGCTAGACCTCTCCATCGTCTCGGTAGGGCCGCAACAGCGAAGGTCGTTGGTTGCTTCGCTTTTTCTGCTTAAAGTAGCGTCAGCAGCAGAAGCAGCAGCAGCCGCGGCAACAGACGCCACGACGAAGAATCGGGACAGGGGCGGAAGACATTTCCGTCATCGCGGTCAAAGCTCTCGACTCGGCCAGGCCCGAAATGGGTTAGCCGTCCATTCGCCTGCTTCGTTCTGTCCCCAACTTTTTCTTCTTCTTCTTCTTCATACGATCCACCGCTCCTCTGTCGGTCGGTCAAACAGCCCCCAAACAACCCCCCTCCCAGCCGTTGAGAACCTCCCACACAGAACTATACGATCACCATACATTCGTGACACATCCAAATGAGGCTGATGATGGAGAAGTGGCGTACGAGGAGAAGAGGATGGCGGAAAGTCGCTGCAACACAAGTTCAGCGACTCCAGACTCTGGTCGTCGCTGCAGTAACGGCTGGCTCTGCTGCTACTGCTGTTCGTCCAACGTAACGACTGCAACAATATTCCTTCCGTCTATCTCTCTGCCTCTCAGCACTTTCGTCCCATATCACCCCGCACTCTAACGCAATGGCGCAACGTCAGACGGCATTAGGCGACGCGCTTTTCTCATCTTGGCTGGCGTCCTCCTCCATTGCGCCCGTGCTAGTCATGCCCCGCCCGGCTGCAGTTACTAGTCGACAATACTCGGTCATTTCTCCGTTCCAAATGAGAGAGAGAGAGAGAAATAGAAAAAGACGATCAGACAGACCTACAGACAGACCACAAGGACGCACAGCGCCACAAGTGTCCTTGCGCATACTTTGAGTCATCTCTCAAAGATGAGGAACTGACTCCCTGAGCGAGGAAAAGGCAATCCTATGTTATAATATTATAGATTACAGCTACCAGCGTTCGTTCGTCAACGGGGTTTAGTTGGGTCAAGTACATTGTCAGCGGGGACATGGAACCAAATACATCCCTCGCTGTTTCGCTTGTTTCGTCTGCATTCACTCTCTGTAGAACATATAACACTAGAGGAATTATTATATAGGAAACAATGAAGACTGAGAGGCACGTCGCAGGACGGCTGAAGGCATAGCCGAGAGTTTGTTACTCCTTTTTTGTCCTTTCACTTCGTTTTGCCACATGTTTTCGACTTTCCTGTCAATGATGAATGATTCCTCGTTGCATCGTTGATGACATCATCCTGAAATTTAGTGTCATTCACCCGTGGGCAGCAGACGTCGCGCGCCCGTTCAAGAGATCCTCCGTGTGCTTCATTCCACTGAAGGCAAAAAAAGCCAAAGTGTGCCCAAACGTCGAATTCTCTAGTGGTGGCTAGCTGCAAGGCAGCACAGACTGTACCCGACCACGATAGAAACGGATCGCTACTTGAAGAGGCTCCAGCAACCACTACCAGGGCGGGAGGATGACTTCGAACGGCTCATTTGCGTTTCGAACCTCGCGACTTGATTCCCAGTTGAGTTCTCTCCAGAGAATGACGACTTAGAAAAGGCAGGGCGAATGGAGCAGCCGGGTGGTCGAGCAGCGGAGGCTGATATTTAGTTCTTCAGTGGGTGCAGCATCGCCAGCAGACAACAGTAGGGATTTTACATGCCACCTGCTTTATTGGTTGCATGCTGCGTTATACACTCACATGAGCTCCAAAGCTTCTTGCGGAAATATTTTCTCTCGACCAGCTTTGCTGTCATTTCGATTCAATGTGCGACACTGACAAGTTGCGCGCGCCTGAAAGATGTTCGAAAATGCCCGCAGCGCTCGTGCAGAAATGCAGCCGATTGGGGGGAAGACTTTCTATAAAAACAAGCGACTGCAGTTTGAGTTAATAGAGATAATATTGTATATTATTATTATTATTATTATTATTATAACATGCAGAGTGTGTGTGTGCCAGACGACGCAAGAATGCTGCGAAACGAGTACTTGGTATCGACGGTCATGAGCATCTTATTTGTTATTCAATGTAGACTTCTGTCATGCACACCTACAATTAGGTTTTTACAATTAGGTGTACATTAAGCACGATGGCTTGTACGAGGACAAGACGCTTGACCCGCAGCAAGAGCTACCTTTTTATCTTGACGTTGATTGAGAAAATGCTACTCGGTGACATTTTCTCTCTCTCATATCAGATTATTTCAGCAGCAGAAACAAACATGAAGAGAGCGAACAATCTTAGACAAAGGGAACAATATTACTAATGTCCCAAAATAACTTCATCCTGAGATAGTTCATATCAGTTTAATGTCAGCTAGTCGTTTGGCCTACCTGGGACCCTCATAAACAAGTGTGTGCTTTCTGAGAGAGAGAAAGAGAGCTGCGGTGTTACGAAATGTTCTATTTTCTCAACCTTTATAATACAATTCATTGGGCGAGTTCTGGGAACATGTGCAATGTCGTCGAGAACTCTCAGAATGATTAAGAGAGTCACTCAGAGATCGCACAACGCCACTTTGGGGTGCCCTGGTGTATTATTAATTTTTCGTTGGAATGTCTCAACTGTATGGCTAACGTACGAGCCCCGTCAATACGAGGTTGTCCCGGTTTCGCTACCAGATTTCTTTTAGTAGAAGGATATGGAATTATAATCCAATCTAACGGCAATGTTGGTTTCTCTGAACTGGGGCTCAGGCCTTCGTTGAGCTTCGGTCGGCACCTGCCTCCCTCATGAATTGAGATTTCGTCGTTCAACTTGCTGAGCAACGCCAGCCCACAACCCGCAATGGTAAAGGGTGTACGCTTGAGGCCATGTATTGATTCCGCAACGGCTGGATATATTAAAAATAGTCAGGCGGTGACAACATTGACGTACTTATAAGCCGAGGCAGGTCTAGTTGTATTCTAACAAGGATTGAATGGTAGTCGAAATTATTTGGACTTAAATGTCGAATTTGAAATGGATCTGTGTAATGTTATGCTCTACACTCTGGTGATGCTCTGAGCAGATAGCTTAGGTTTTTTTTGACACTTGAAGCACATTTATGTTGTCAGCGAAAAGTTCTACATAGGTTTTGATGGTAATAGTTTCATCTGGGTCTTCCGAAAAGCGGGTTTACTGTTCTCTTAATGTGTATACAGAGAAACAAACTATTATATATCCCTTCCGCGCACCATTGTAGTGCTTTGAATTCGTTCATCGTATAGGGCGTTGCATCACTGTCATGCATATGCCATCACACGCGTGTGCGTAGCAACTAGCGACTGGCGGGTCGTCTATTGCGGTTCACAACCAGCAAACCAGCGGGAACGTCGACGTTGTCACCTCTGGTGAATATCTCCAGCGAAGCGTAAGGTTTCTCCTTGCACTCACTACCACTACTGGTCAGTGCTGGTCGAGCTATCCCGCTTTTGCCGCTGTCCGGTGTCGGTGTAGTCGGTGCCTGCCTGCCTGCGCCTCTAACATGCTTCGAATGTGCACGGGAGTTTTGCTTCACTCAACTCTATCTCCTTTCTCCTAGATGGTCCGCTATTTTTCTGCCTCTCTCTCTCTCTCTCTGCTTTCATACTTCACATTTCATAGGTCGACTACCTCAACTAAACTACTCCTATCATCGCCACTATCACCATTGACGCCATGATTCCCCACCTTACCACCCTGTATTATCCCCACAGGCCTTATACCCCTTTCAGGCCGCGCGCACGGCGCCTTACCCTACCACCCCACCGCGTCATAATTTGAGGAATGTGTGATGAAGTGCAAAACTGGCCCCTATCTACTTCACTTACTTCAACGTTGTGCTTCCACTTACACATATTCGCACAGTGAACGAGTGCGATGGTACGAGATGTTCTCCTCATTTTGGCTTTGTGTGACGGGGCCCCCTCGGCCAGCCAACCTTTCTCACAGTATAGGCAGGAATAGCACAGGCCAGCCAGCTGCTTTCGCCGACAAAGTGCCTCCGTTTACTGCGATCCGTGTTAACCTCAGACGGCACGAGAGTACTTATACGGAGTAGCCACGCCTGATTCTATCGTACACCTCAGCTCAAAACCTTAGATGTATGCTTCGCCTAGTAGTACACTGACTTCAGTTGCCGGGTACCTGCAGCCTGGTGGTCTCCATCTGTATCTCTAGAAAACATGCTGAAAATTGACCATATCCGAGTCGACTATATGCAAAAGCATGTAGTCGATGACTAAACACTGCTTCTGCTTAATATTGTACAACCGCACTTTAAAATAGCATATGGAAAAACAGAATGACAGTTTGTATATAATTTTTCCTTCGTTGGGCTGTGTCCTTCAATGCCTCGTAAGCGACAACGCTGTACCATAATATATGTCAAATAGAACCTCGAAATACGCGCGTACGCAAGCATCTGGGGTAACAAATCTTTCAACATTCTTTGGTCTTTACTCTTTCTCTCTCTCTTTTTGTTATTACCTACCTACACAGGAAGTCAGCATATAAGGAGTTCTACAAGGAGCATTGCTTCGTCCTCTTCGACTTTCCTCAAGGGAGTCCTACGGGTTAGCGATGTGTCGTCCGGCCGGGCCGAACCTGAGCCCTGAGGGTCTCACTGGGACCCTCTGCCACCTTGCTCGTCCGGGTGGGCCTACGACGTTCATCCTGTTGCCGACGACGACCCGCAGTAGCGGTCGCCGCTTCCCTAGCTCTAAAAACTTGAAAGCAGGAGGCTTCAACAGGTCGGTGACGGTTTGGCTCCTCGTCGGAAGCTATCTACGTTGAACGGAGCGGTCGGTGTATGAAGGGGGTGTCAGACCCCGCCCGGAAGCCTCAGAGGGCCCCCGGAGTCCTTTGTAAGTGCGAATAATTGTCCAGTCATGAGAGCACCCCTGAGAGATAGACAACGAATGACCCGGCCTAAAAGGGGTCTGCTGCCTTGAGAAGACACCAAGGGTCGGGACAGCTCTAGTAGATGAGGGCGTTGGGTCAGAAAAGACGAGGCGGCGCCAATGGCGACGGCAGAAGCGGTGTATGGTCACTCTGAATAAAACTTGCTTTGTCATCATTCGCATGGCCTCCGCAGTCAGTTCTTATGCTCAAATATAGACACAACGCTGGCAGCCCGTGAGTCAGCTGCTGGTGCTGGTGCTTCGGCAGGAAGGCGAGATAGTGAGATATTAATTATCATCTTTCTTGAGGCGGAAAATCGTTGTCAGCTTTGGTGTCGTCGTCGAAGCCTAACAACTGACTGAAAGCTGGGTAGAGGTGAGATTCAATAGACTTTATGATAATGATGAGGTTCGAACACATAAATATATATGTTGTTTATTATATATAAAAAAAAACAGCGTCTGCGCTCTAGATGAACTCAAGAGAGCGGCAAACAATAGAAACTCCGTTATCAGCTCACAAATATGTTGAAGCTAGACACTACCATCTAGAGGCTGAACCTCAAGATGATAAAACTATTAAAATGTCAGGCAACATGGAGGAATTCGTCTAACTTGGAAAATTCACCAATGCGATATGCTCTCTAGCTAAGTAGTTATGTGGTGATATTTTAAATACTATAAATAAATAAGTAAATAATAAGTACAGAGAAGATTATTCTTAATTTTCCATAACTCTGTGGACTGCATTAAGTGTAGTAGTGTTAGCTCACACTCTTATGCAACCCATCTGTACATAACCCAGTTACACATTAAACCCGAGCAAATGATATAACTACTGTAACGTAATGCTGCGTATTTGTGTCTATGTATCGAATATTTCGAACTTCCAGCCCACAAACAAAGGGGTACTGCACTGTTACTTTGATAACCAAAGTTATATCATATGTGAAAAATGACTGTCAAAATAGCAATTATCCCAATTTCTTCTCGGAACATCATTCTGTGATTATTCACCCATCAGGGTGTACCAGACCTCAACTGGTATCACATTTCACAACGATATTATACGATCTAATGAGTGTATGTGTGTTTATGGGTACGACAAGTGCATACCAACAATAAGTGAGTGTGCGTCTAAATTTTCAGTCATACCATATTGTTTTTCGTTCTGCAGCTGGTCGAACCAGAGGATTATTCCATAGTGCGCTGTTTTTTTCCCTCGACAGCCGCATCCCTCCCCATTCCCTGCGTATTTGCTCTGCTTGCTGCTGGCGAGGGTCTATATCAGCTGGATGCAAGCGATAGCGGGTGCGCAGAGAGATAGGTAGATCTCTGTTCTCATCTTCTGCCTCTGTCACTCTCAGCGTTCGCCTTCGCCTTCTCTGTATCTCTCTCGCGTTGTCTCGGTAGACAGACACGCACGTGTGACATATCTAACTCTTGTAATATATAACGGTGTTATCGCTTAGTTGGCTCCTGGCCCGACCGGCCGACAGACCGACTCGAGCTCTAGCTAGCCGCCTCAAGCACCACACCGGCACACCGCACTGTACGGGGGCCCCGCCCCATGTGGGGACCCGACGCCGAGCGGAACAGCCACTGACTGGGGCATTGGGACGGCCGAAAAGTGCCCCCCGCTCGCGCTCCAACGAGATCTTCGCTCAGTACGGAAGGGGACAGCAGTGGAGATCGCCGCGGCGGAACGCGACACATAACTGCCGACGAGGCTGGCGAGCTCAATGGGGGCGAATGGACGTGGGAGCGAGGGAGTTTACAATACCGATATCAGCGGGTACCCCAGCAGTGCTGCGCAATCCCCGAGGCCTTTGTCCCCTGCACATCGCTTGGTTTCCCCCAGATTCCCAGTTCGTCCCTCAGCGCTGACGCGCTGCAAAATCCTCTTAAATGGCACATTGCGATATTTGGAAAGAGCGCTGTGCGCGAGCAACGGCGCATCAGCGAAGGTTTCTCGTCTATCCTCGTTGCTGTTGGTAGATAGCCAGCCAGTGGCCGTGGCCGTGGCAAAGGCGGTAGGAGCTCCGTCTCGCGGCTGTGAGAGAGAGCGAGAGAAAGATAGCGAGCGAGCGGCCCCAGCCCTTCAAACTGAATAGAAGAGCCAACCGGTTGTAGAGAGAAGAGACATTTTCTTCTCTCATTCTCCCTCTGACAATCTGCCCTCTCTCTCTCCCTCTCTTTCTCTCTTTGTTTCTCCCTGTCGTGTCTCGTCTCGAGAAGGGCGGTTGAAGGAAAAGAGAGAAACAAGAAGAGAGAAAAAAAGGACCTCGAAGACCGAATCTCGTAGTACGCACACCTCGAAAATGTGATCGGACTGGCCACTCACTGTGTGGCGGTAGCCTGTGTGGTGGCAATGAGGTGTAAGAGGAGGAAGCAGATGTGACCGGAGGACACTAAAGAAGACAAGAAGTGGACACTGACCAAGAGCGACAATTCCTTCAGAAGAAATGACACCGGCGCCGACGCCGTCCTATCCTCGGCGCCATTGTCGTCTTCGGCGAGGTGGAATCATCTTAAAGAATCCACCACCACCACCGCCGCCGCCTCCTCCGCCGCCGCTAGCGGGATGAGACGAGAAAATAAAGCGGATGCTCTACCGGAAAATGGAGGAAACACAGCCTACTGCTTTGTGCTTCGTACGAGACACATTTTGGGCTACTTTCGATCTGAGAGACGAACATTGTGCAGGACAGTAGCGAGTGAAGAAGACGAAGCTAAGCAGCTGAGAGACCGTCGTCGTTCAGCGCAAGGCGACTGCACAAGGAGCTGTGTGCAGGAGCTTGACACGGCAGTCAATTGAGGAGAAAATCCCAACCGGCACCAGATAAGGATAAAAACGAAGTGATAAAGCGGTCCGAGCTAATGTTTCAGGGCAATCCACCTTTATCCAAATGGAACGTGACGTTTTTATTTCGGATGAGACAAGCAACGAGCTGGTAAAAGTGACACCTTGTATCCGACATCAGCAAATTCAAATCTAATGAAGGAAAGACACGTGAAAAGGATTCCTTAGCAGGCGATTTCGAGATTCTCGTTATAACGGGGTTCATCCATTCGGTGATTCCAACTAAACGTATTCAGATTCAGTTGTCGCTGTCCTGACTGTGTAGATGTGTAGTCACCGGGCGTTTATACTTGTTTTCTTTTTAATCAAAGGGGCACACACCCCAACATGACGCGGAGGGGTGCTTGCCTCTGCCTATCGTCTCACGGTAGCCACAACGGGTTCCCATGAATAGAGAACATTTTTCCAAAATGGCTCCACGACGCTCGATCTCATTCCTTGCAGCGGTCGGCCGGGCCATCGCCCTCACAAAAAAGAATCTGCAGCAGAGCAACAGCGAGCGACAGGCTAGCTGCCCCCGGGAGTGCTCACGATGAGCGGCATTACACCGTCCCCCCCCCTACATCATTCTCCGCTCCTTCCTATAACACGTCATCGGGTTGATGTCGTCTTTGACCAAATTCTTTGTAATCGCATTGCCAATCAGTGGCCTATTCATGATTTCGATGCATCCGAGTATTTTTCGTTCTATTTTTGGCTCCGTTCGCTCCCTGCTTCGTTTATTCGCTTATTCGTTTCATCTCGTGAAATCGCCATGCCGCCACGTCCAATCCGCGTCAGTGGCGGGTTTGCTATAGCTCCCGTCAGCGGAAGCTGTCTCGCGAAGCGGTGCCAGTCGGTGGCCACGCTCTTGGGGTGGGCAGCAGACAACCTTTTAAATTTCCCTACTCCCCACAGCCATTCATTGGTGAGGGGATCGGACAGACTGAGCAGAGTGGCGGACGGTCGGGAAAGGTTCGGCTCAGTCGGCGCTCAGACTGAGCACACTTGCACACGCCTGCTCAGCGGAATAGCACAAGTAGTAGTAGTAGTAGTAGAAGCAGCAGCAGCAGTGGAGGAAAATTCTCTGAGCACTGAGCTATTTTTCTTTAAGCCCGTTCCCCTTTTTTTTCGATTCGCTTCCGCATCCGCGGCGACTTTCACTTCGGGCAAAATTAGATCTAGTGAGTGAATAACACTGTTTGGTTGGTTATTCGGCTATTGCTGTGTCATTTCATTCGCGTTCTCGCGCAGTGCGCCACAAATGAATATCTCTGTTACGCTATTCCATGTTTAGCTTATTAGTGATATTTACATAGATTGACTGATGTGGCCTTGAATTCTGCCTCGTCTAGAGACACCACCGAAATTCATTGCTTAGTTAATTCATTCATACAAACATCGATACCATGCACGATATTGTCGGCATACATAGGTCGACGTTCATCAACACACACACTCTATGCATGACTGATCTATGTTCTCTCCCTCTCTATTTCTCTACATCGGGTCGCACACGTCCACCCAATCTACGAGCCGAATATGGACGAAGGCGCAATTCAATGCAAACATCATCAGAGAACCAACGCTTCTCTGAGAGGGCACTTTCTCCAAAACGGTCTTCGGTTCTTCGATCGCACTCTGCCCGTCGGAGTTTTATGCCATCTTTCTGCTCGCACCCAATCGTAGTCAATCAGTCAGTCAGCCACTCTCCCTCATTCGGCATTTCCATTATATCATGGTATACTGATAATATCGATGTAGAGTAGGGCCAAAATAGCAAATGCTCACTGCTCAATCAGTGGATATCACTTGCGCCTCGCGCAGTTCGCCTCGTCATTGGCCACACATTGTGCCACAACATACGCTACTAGCATGGGTAACCTACTGACCCAGCCTACTCCACTCAGCTATTCTACCAGCTTTTCCTCATCCACCACCTAGGCCTTCTCCGGGAACGAATCTAGTTGACTTAAGTTATTTCCTTGAGCGGTAGCAATCGACGAAACTCAAACGAGAAGCTTGAGCGACTTCTTGTTCGCTTAGGCTGCCCGATGAATGACTCACTGGGCGAATACACCGAGCCAAGCCAACGCGGCACAACCTCATGAGAAGCAGTCGCAAGTGCACCTTGAAGATACCAGCCGCGATTGCTTGTCGCTTGGCGATCTGGTAGTGGTTGAAGAGCCGCGCCAGCTGTAAGGTGGCTGTACGACTGCTTTCCGGGTACGAGCCCAGAGGTGGTTCGCGTACAAACGAATGATTGTCCTTTCTTAGCGACGAGCCGACTACGGGTAGGCTATCCTTCCCTATCTTCCATTCTACTTGTCTACCCTGCCTGGCTGACGTCGCCTACATTTCCCGCGTTGGTGTGCGCTACTGCTTCCGGCGTCTACGAGATTCACAACTAAGCAAGCCCGAAGGAGGCCGGAGCGGGCTGGCGCTAACACTAATGCTCTGCGGATCCGTTCTGCTCGACACTCATTGCTGCTGCTGCTGCCGCTTTTCTGCTGCTCTCCCTGTCTCGACTGACTGCTGGCAGGCGGCGTCCTCCTGTTGAATCCTGATGAAGCTGGCAAGAAGCCTGAATCCTGACCCGCTTAGGTCGACCCTGAAGCCAACCTAACTGTGAACCTACCACGCGTAGCGGCAATCCACCTCGATGCTGCCACTGAGCCTTGCAATAGGTGATCCCAAAACCTGAGCCGCACTGGCAGCCAAAGCTTCCCGACCGACTTCCCGTGCGAACGTCGGGGTCGGTGATACCGGGAGCATTGATCTGATCTCTATCTTTCCTAAAGGGAGAGCTACAGGCCTACTGCGTTCACTCGACAAGAGAGCCGGCTGCCTGTTCGCCATGCGACAGGCCGACGGTGAAGCATGCCACGGCGGCCTCATGCAGCTCGAAAGGAGACAAGGCTCTCGGTCCCGCTGGGACAACGAGAGAAAGAAAGAAAGGAATTTGGGAAAATCGGCCGCGCACGACACGTTTCAGTATGACAAGCACATAGTACCGAAACTGGTATGTAGAGGGCGCAAGCGGGGGGCATTATAGGGAGAGAAACTAGAGCCCTGAAGGGCATTATATCGGAGTTTTTGACAAATTTGGTATGCCACCCCATAGGCGTGTCGTGGCGAACAAGTGACTTACATATATAATAGTTCACAGCTGGGGGCCAATGATCACTCTTCTAGTGTCCGCTGCTTCTTTAGCGACGCTCAGCCGGAACAAAATGGAAAATGGCCGAATAATAAAAGCATTACGTATTCTATGACAATTTGACATTTAACTGAAGCATGCTTTGGCTCGAAGTGGGTAATTGACCTTTCGTGGCTTATTTAATTTCTTGCTGCGAAGACGTGGGACGTCAGTTAGGGATAGATAATATGTATCCTTAGACCTGAACGGCTGATATGGGTATGCTAGATAAATGACAACCGGCGTGTGAATAAAAATAGCATATTCATTAGAAATTGGCTCAGCCATTGGCTTGGTGCGACTCAGCATGTGTTTGGTCCATAATAGGTTTGTGTTTTCTGAGCGAGATAGCTAGTCTAACCTAATATATTCGTATTTAGTAAAGCTATGATGAATGAATGCTTTCATTCATATTTTAGTAGGAACGCGTAAATCCTATCAGTTCGTTCGTGATCCCAGGTGTCTCATTCAACCAGCTAAATTGTTCCCAATAATAATTACAATAATAACCAACGCACGCTGTCGTAGCTGGTCGCTAGCTGCTACCCAAGTAAGAGCAAGCCAGCCATATCCGCTCAGGAAGCATTGCACCTATAAAATCGGCTTTAGGATTAAGGAGCCAAGTAGAAGATGCATGTTTAACGATACCAACAACAACTACCAACAGCCACAGGGGTTGCAACAACGACAACTACAACAGCAAGCGTGCTTAGTCTAGGTATCAAGCGCTCGTCTGCTGAGTAAATCCCGCCTGGGATAGCCCACACTCTTATGTAAGAGTTCGGGCCTGTTTAGGTTAATATGGACAAATTGCCTGTGGAAACCCTGTCTGCCTTCGCCTCCTCCCCCACTCTCATTTATAGATCCTCTTGGTAGCGTTGGTGGTACTCGAGATGTTCATTGCAATGAGCCAACTGCCTCGACAGTCCTTTACCGGCCACTTTTAGAAGCCACCTCGTCCATTTGAGCCTACTAGCCTACTAACCCCTATCACAGGCCCGTACACATCGATTCGCTCACAGATGTCTTGTCGAACTCCTCCATATCCTATAAAGCCTCCTTATGCTTAGACATCGTCATGGTGGACGAGACACATAAACAAGAAGAGAGGGGAAAGGAATCAACCGGATGACTGGGAAGAACTGAATAGTATAGCTAGACAGTTCTTACAGTTGGATAACAACAGCCAAAGGCATATTACAAAGTATGTTATATGTACGCATTTGCACGAGTTAGTCGAACATGGATACAAACATACAAAATGGCACTCGGTTGAACAATGAAATAATCGATCAAAATAATGTGCAAGAAAATTTAGAAGGGTAGATTTTATATCGTAAACACATTTAATGACCAAAATTGACTGGGTGCCGTATATGATACTCGATGAAAGTAAATCCGCTTTCCCCGCAAGGCTTCCGCCAATCGTCGATCGCCTATGTACGCTATGCGCCGCTATATTTATTCATCGTTTCGTCCTACCATTATATCGTTGGTCCTACGCAAAATCCCCAGTAGATACGAAATAGACTGGTATCTATCTATCTCGTCTAGCAATTATTCTTGTTATTATCATCACCATCATCATCCAAGTTTGGAACAGTGCTTTGCTACCGTTGAGCGTCCGACGCAGTGAGAGACGCTGCTGTGCTACGAATTTTGCCCTAGCAAAATTTTCTTCTGATCCCAGTTGCCGCCCTGTCCGGTATCTCTCTCTCTCTCTCTCTCTCTGTGGGTGTTAGGCCATAGAGTTAAAGCGAGTAGATCACATGGTGTCGTGTTGGCATTATCATCTCTTTATATCCAACGACGATGTCGCCCTCGCCACCGTTGTCTATAGTCACACGAGCAGCTCGGAACGCAGCTCAACAGAGCTGCTGCCCTATCTACGATATGATGTATAGCCCAACCAAGAATGCCCAACTGGGCGCTCTTCTGGTTCCATGGCCCCCGTCTGTCGTCTCACGACAAGCTCAGCTACTACATCTATTTAAACCTCCCTTAGGCGCTCACACAAGCAGGGACGAACCCCGGGGGGTGAAGGCGAAGGTGTACAATATCCTGTCGTTCGACCCGTCCGAGAGCTAGGCGGGCAACTCTGCGAAGGGGCACGAGAGGCTTTAGGGGCCTCGATCCTTCATGGATCACGAGTATTGGCATTGTATCTCCTACGACAGAAAGATAGGTAGGGAAGGAGAGTGAGAGAGAGAGAGAGGATGAGTGAGGACGACATCCACAACTCCTGAGCACTTTGACAAACTCCCTGATTTGTCGATGAAGCGCGATGCCACCGCATTGCTGCTGCTACTATCGAAAGACCAAGTGAGCATAGGCTTAAAGAACGCTGTAGGAGTAAAGCTGAATGAAGGTGGACTTTACGCGAGGCAAATTTACAGAGAAGGAGGGATGGTTTCAGTTTCGAACGATTCTGAGCGCTACTGGCTCTTGTTCAGCAGAGCCGGATGAAGCGTAACTTGTCGGGTTGGGTTGTCGGATAACGGATGTCACTTAGGAAGGTTAAACATACATATTCGTAAGGAATTGAACCGATGCACGCGATTAGAGAGTGCGAGAGAACGCAAAAATAATAAAAAATCACGAAGGTAAATAACGCTGATAGGCTCTGCTAGCTAACTCGTCAACTGACGATCACGCGAGGGTTATCAGATCTGGATCTGCCCTGAAGCAGAAATGCTCTGAGTTCTGAGGGGTCGTTCGTCGGGAAAACGTAAACCCGAACGTGAGCTGAATGCTTACTCGTGAAACTTCTGAATTATCCTTCCGGAGGTCGTAGGAGTTTGGGTCACCACGTTATACAGGCGAAATGGATACTTACAAATGCAATATGCTGATACTTATCAGGACAAGCTCAGACAATGACTACAGGTATGGTTAAGAGCTAATGTAACTGCAATTCATAATTTGAACTGACCGAGTTGGAGCTCAAATGGCTGCACTTCATCTGCTTCAGGTTGCCATCAGAAAATCATGTAAGACTGTCGAGAGTGAAATAAAATAATGCTTTCATATTGAACAGAAGAGAACATATGGTAAAAACGCTTGAAAATCTTCGCAGCTCAGCGTATATATCAAAAAGTTTGCCCATTGCTGTGCAGCTGCTACATTACATTGCATATGCATTCATTAATAGAGACATACAGACTACGATATATGATAGAAGTACTATGTATTACAACCAAAATTATTACATTATTATTTATCTTACATATGAGTTCCATACGATAGATCCACTGCCTGCTCTAGTCGTTCCCGCCTTCATACAACGTGAACCCTTTGTCAGCAAAGGTCGTTCGTCGCTATTCTCATAACCAAACGCGGGGACTTGACAGCAGCCTGCCCGCGTCAACTGACCCAACACTGCGTTGTCGGTCCACCTAACTAAACCTAACCACTTCCATTCAGATACTAAATATCCCATCCTCGACCTTCCTCCGAACCATAGGCAGGAGGATTCGCTGCTTCTCGCGTCTCCCGCTTGTCTCGCCCTGCCTCAGGAGTAGGTCCTCTCTTTCCCCCTACGTAGAGCTTGCCCCCTCAGAATTCCCCCCGCAAGCTCCAACGCATCCCTAAAAGAATTCTGCCTCTGCACTATCTCCTCCCCTCCCAAACTTCTTCTTCTCCTGCAGCGTTCTTTTTGTCCTCTTTTTTTCTTTACGCCGCCGCCTGTGCTGCTGCTGCTGCCGCCAAAGCTTTGGCTTTATAGAGCCACTTTTGCTGCTGCTACTGACGACGGCGGCGGCTCTATCCCGATTTTCCTCGTTCCCGGCTTTTCTATTCTCTGGTCTCGACGTTGCTCTCTCTCTTTCTCAGTATCCTTCTGTTCGCCGCCGTCATCTGCAGTGGAATGAGAGTAAAAGCTCACTTCACTCTCTCCTCTTCCGCAGACGCGCGCTGGGGGGTCATAGAGAGAACTTGGTCGTTTCTTCCTCGCCTGCTACCGCCTCGGCCGCGACTCGGCCGCATCAACCGCCGCCGATGCTGGCGGAGTTGGCTAGCCAGCCACACTAAATGGAGCCGCTAGCCGTTGTCCTTTCGGCTGGGAGGTCCGAGCAGCCGCGTGGCTCTGTGACGGCTGTCGGCTCGCCCATGTTGGCCGGTTCCTCTCCTCGGATTCATTACCCCACTTGGCCTGAGCGGCTCCCGACTGGCCCGGCTCCTGCCTGCTGAACTGGGGCCTGTTTTCCCTTTTTGCGATGTTACACTGCCAAGGCCCCGCTGGCCGCCACCATCCACGCCACGCTTTGGTCCACTCGAGTCCTTTTCTTTTTCTGGATGGTGGCACGAAAGGAGGCGAACGCTCCCAGGGGTGCCAGTGCTAAGCGTCTGCCGATGGAATTCCTCACTTCAGAATGAGTTGCATCTGCGATAAAAGGAATGGAAGGAATGACAAGTAGAACTTTAGCAGATGGTGCTGGTGGTGGTGGCGACCGTATCCAAAATTACGAGCAGACTATATCCACTCTGAATAAGCGTATCAAAGGCAAAGCAGAATATAAAGAACTCTCCCGTCTTCCGTGGGTGGCTGGGTAGGCTTGCAGGATAATTGTACGTCCTCATGGGTCACTCGAAATACTATCGCTCCAGTGGCGTCAGGTGGACAAGGTATTAGAGCGTAACTATTTGTTCTCTGCAGATTTCCATATAATTGATAATAAGAACAAAAAATGGAACACATACGGTGATGGTCAAGAGTAATCCTCATTCGATCAGGTATTTTTCTCTGAGTTAGCCAGAATACTAATAATATTATTCTCGAATACGAATAATAATTCTACAAATGAGATTCTGGTGGCTATGTACGTACTGCAGACAGACAAATTCAGCTCACTCTGTCGTTTCGTACCCGCTTATTTATTTACTTCATATTCATATTGGGGATACACACAAAACCGGTGAGAGACACAACCTATAGCTTCCGATGTAAAATGTTCCTGACACATTCCTGACACAATGATAATGACAGGACGTCTCCGACCAAATAGACCGTCCGAATGAAGCGACCTAATGAAAAAACGCTTACGAGCTCTCACATACTAGGATGTATCATGGAACGAATTGGTTTATCCAGGAATCTCAATCAATTAGTATACCCGTATGTTCGTGTATGCTGTTCGGCAATCTATCGGAGAACATTAATAACAGTGTTTTCTTTCTGGGCATTCAATCGAACGCCAGGTTTGGTCGTGGCCGAATTAATTATACCTATCTGGGCGATGTGTGTAGTTCTTATTCCCTCAATATCTGTAGCAGCAGCAGCAGCAGCGTGAGTGAACGAACTGCTTCGATTCTCGGCCTCAGGTCCACCAGGCCTCAGATCCCTTCCGTTCTTTCATGCCCTATACATGCATAGAGGTCCTCTCGAAGTAGGCCCTCGCGTAAGTACACGCCACAGAGCGCACCTCCACCATCACATCGTACCCATGCTCGCGTCGTCTTGGAAGCTATTTGACAGAAGTGGATCGACGGAGACGAAGCAGTTTAAATATAGTTTCGAGTGGGTTTTAATTAACGATCTAATTGACAAGCGATAGAGGAGGGTGAAGTCGAGGCAAGGAGACGAAGGCGACAGCGGCCGCAGCAAAAAACGAAAAACGAAAGAGAAAAAAATCCATCAGGGCCGAGGTGGTAGTAACGAGGGAGGTACTCCTCGTTCCCTGCTAAGCTCCCAACTACTCGTCGTAGCAGTGGTGGTGCTTTCTGCTGCTGCATCCGTAGTCTTTCTGATGCTCCTCATCGCTGCTGGTATGTATGTGGTGCAGTGCTGTGCTGGCGATCTGATCAGCCACTAGCGGTGTGGCTACGGCCGTCTAGGAGAAACTTTACGTCGTCCTCAGCGGCGACACTGAGGCTCCCTCTTTCTCTGTCTCTCTCACACTATGCAGGACGCTATGGCCTGCGTCGAGGAGGTCCTCGTCGTTTGGTGATCCCCAGCCGGACCCAAGGCAGCCACATCGCTTCTGCTGCTGCTGGTAATGAGAGTAGGGGGGCTGGGTAGGTACTGCAGCAGTATCTGCAGGCTGCCACTACGATGAGCACGACAGAACGCTTGTACGAGTCAGGAGTGCGCCAAAAGGGCGCATGGGGGGAGGTGTACAAGGACGACTGACAAGGAGGCAAAGAGACGAGACAGCGATGCGGTGCCAAAAGGGGCCACCAAAGGAGGACGAAGGATAACGAATCCCTTGTGCCTGTGAAGGCCATGAGATGAGGCCGTCGTAGAAAAAGCCTATTTCTGTTATACACTATACCAACGAGCAGCGCTCAAAGATGAATACCCAAGAAACGAGTTCGACCGGCAGTCGACATTCACAGAGAGAAAGAAGAAGAGAAATGGGAAAGGTAGGTGTGAAAAAACGACGTAAGCGTTGGCGGTAGCTTATTGAATGGCGAATCGCCAACGACTCGCAGAGTCGTAGCTCGCTCGTCGGGGTATTCAATTCAATTTCTTCGAATGTCCAAATGAGGTAATGAAATGAGGCGACGACTACGATGGAACGACGACTAAATAGCGATTTCTAATTTGGTTCTACAGTACTGATCCTTGTTCAGAAGCCATTAGGTCGTTACGAACACCTGATGAACCTTTAGAGCTGTCTAGTGCATAAAGGGCAAATGTTTTCACCAACGACCTTCTGGGACCTTTAGGGTAGGCCGGGAACTGGAGTTATGTCAAGATCCATCAACGCGACGGCTTCATAAAATCAGTGGCCTTTGCAGAATTCAACGAGACAATATTTGAATAGAATTCCTTATGTTGATATAGCTGTACGATTAAAGCAATTTTGCTTGTGCCAATTTGAGTTAAATCTTACACTTGGCGTTACATTTTTTTCATATTTAATATAGTGTAATTGAATTTCCTGAATTAAGGAACTCCGAAAAAAGGTTCTCCGCATTTATTATAAGTTATTAATCTCTAGGGAAATAGTAATCATCCAACCTTTTCAACAATAACTGGACCATTTCAACGCCCATAATCCAAATGTGATTAAACAAACCATATATTTAGCATACAATTGTAGCAAGATTTCATGTGGCACCATCCTGTATTCGTATATAATCTGGGTAGCTATAATAGTTTATATCAGCTTTTACTTGGCGGACAAAGGGCTCAGCAAATTCAAGGAAAGTTTGGCAGCCAGTCTGCAGTCTCGGGTGTGTTTGTACCAAAATGGTTTTAATATTTTCACTCTTGCCCCGTTCGTAGCCGCTCCCATTGTCAGAGTTTTCCCTTTAGCAGGTTTGTTCTTTTAGCCAGTCTCTCTCCCCTTCTTACTTTCCCTTGAAATCATTCGCTTCACTTTCGCCGTCGTGCAGGGGCAAAGATTTCAGTACTAATAACAAACTGGCGCAAGCGCCATCATTATTATTACCTTCTAGCAGTAGCCGTTGCGTCGTACTTAATAGCAGCAATGAACGTAAATGATTAAAGCGCCGTCTCAGTGGCACTCCTTGCTGGTTTTTTGGATTGGGGTGCGAATGTTCTTCCACAACTTCCCCTTCCCTTTATACGCGCGTCTACGAAGAAAACTCCGGCTTCTCGAACCCCTTCCTGCCCATTCCTCCATGAGTCTGAAGATCTGAGCTCCACAACCTAACAGTCTTCCTAACTGTAAAATGAGGCGCAACCCACTGCCCCCCTTCCCCAGCTCGACGGCGCTTGTGCTGACTGTAGTGAACTACTATTATACTTCATACCGATGATGCTGTCGTGTTGAAGGAGAAGCCATGTGATATACTAGGAAGGCCAAGAATGTCTTGAAGAACACCACAAGATAAGGATCTTCACTTGGCTGCCTTGCCTGCTCGGCGATGCTTCTGGGGGAACCTCTGGTGTTCGCCGTTGCCAGCAGCATGCAGCAATGAAATGGAGTCGAATCCTGGATGGGTGCTCTGTCGAACAGCAATGGCAATAGTAAGGAGCCGGTAAGCAGGCAGGCTAAGAATACTCCTGCGAGCACCGGATTGCTTGGTTGGTGGTCTGTCTGACTCGTTCGGTGGGCTAGATAGAGCCAACCGTTCGGACGATGAAGAACAAGAAGTGGAGGAAGAGGATGAGGAAAGAGACGGCAAGAAGAAAAGACGAAAGCGGATGGGACATCCTACCCATCCTGACTAGCGCCTCCTGAGGTCCTTGGCCTTCGCGCGCCTCCTAGCGACCATTCAGGAGTCGGTCGCCAGCAAAAGTGAACACGGCACGATCGCTCTGGTAGGATCACCCCCATATCACTACGCGACAGCTCACGGTAGCTGCGAACTCGTGGGAGAGGTTGCGCGGATTGGGGGCGGCTGAGGGATGAAGACAAAAACAAAATGTTCATTAACGCCCACCACTGAGTTCCAGATAGATAGATGGCCCCCGCAGGCAGACGGAGCACTGCATTGAGCTTCCACATCGCGCTCACCCTCTCGTCCCCCTCCCTCCGACCTCCGCGAGCCCACCGGACATAGAGACGTCCCAAAAGACAAAGAGACAGATACACCCCGGTAACAGTCACACCCCCTGAGATCGTAGTTCCTCGAGGATGAGGGGGTCCTGTGCTGTGCGTGGCACGACCATAGTGAGCAAAAAGGGCGGTACGCGAGTGGTTTCAGCCGGCGCAACCTGACGGTGGCGGTGGTGGGGGGGGGGGGGGTAGCGGACCACGAGTCGCTCGGTGATCACCATGATATAACACAACTCGTACAGGGCGTGCAGGGTGACATCCTGATTTGTCTTGGATGTGACGGCTAGGCACAACTAGGCGTAGGATCAAGTTTTTGGACAACGCAGACGACAACTGCATCGATGGATGTGCAACGAGGAAGGAAGAGACAACGACGAGGCCTAGATCGGCGCGTATCTATTTATATAGGCTCTCTATCTATCTCTCTGGCCGAGCTCGGTCGTTCTGAATCGGATACAGCAACTAACTATAATATGAGGGAGGTTCTCCTCCCATGAACAGCAAGAGGGGCGAACATTACAGTGGCGTGGCAGGAGAAATAATCTAGGGCTCATTTTGACGTGTTTATAGTAGGGTCTGTTAAGCAAGTTCCTATACATCGGATGAGAGGTGATTGAGTAGTGGCGGCACAAGACGTGAGTGGCATAACATATCTAACCGTATAGATAATTGGACCTTTGTACGTTGATTGTAATTTGTACGTTAATTGTACGAGCTGGCTATCGAAACCACCCATGGATACGTTGAGATTTGAGATATCCTGCTTGATCATGGGTGATTTTGTCAAGACATATAGTTTGAGTCAGGAAACAATGGAAACTGACAACTCTGAGTCTCTCGTTTAATTCTATATATTAACAACTACATAATAATTATCATATGAAGAATATTCCCTCTTCAGAATGTGTTGCTGCTGCTGCTGCTGTCGTTGTTGTTGTTGGTGGTGGTGGTGATGGCCTTGTTGTTGTTCATCTATGGATGACAAACCACAGTCGCCGCAAAGTATCAAATGCTTGTCGTTTTATGCGGGATCCCGTTGTCTCGTCGCCTTGTAGTCGTACCATCTCCATGCTCTTGTGAAGACCAAGGGCCAACGACATCACGCAAATGCATATGACGACAAGGGTTGCACTCGGCAAAAAAAAAGCTTGGTTTTTGACATGACCACCAACATCGTCGAGTACGAGTAAACGCAACATGCAAGAGCAACCATGAAACGCCGAGCGCTGCGATGGGCTGTGTCTCGTCCAGAGCGAAGGCCTGGTCGTCGGAGACACCCGGCCCAAGGTGTGACCGGTCACGAAATTCCGTTCCCCATACACTCACACTCAAACATATATTCGTATTCACATACGAGCTCACATTTGTATATACAAACGGATGCGCTCACCGAATCCACAAGCACGCAGACAAACTTCACACGTGTGTGCAGGTTGCGCGATGCAGGTCGACTGTCGGTACCATATGAATATTCATGTCTAGTTATTGCTGCTGCTGCTGTTGTTGTCGGCACTTACAACTGCGTTAACTCTTCTCTCTCGCTCTCTCTGTCCACTTCTCCGTTTCGCATCGTCGGTGGATGGGTCGCATAACTTCCGCGATGGGAAAAACTGAGAAAGGCAGAGCGACCCGATATACACGAGCCATTGCTGTCGGTTCGGAGGGCGGGCCTTTTCTCACGGAGACACCAGGGGGGCCATGTGCGCTAGCAAACAAACCCTTTGAGCGTGTTTCCCATAGACGAGAATACGTAAGCAGAGGGCGAGAAACTAGAGGACCAAGTGGTCGCTAGGCTGCCCTGTCGGCCGGTCGGCGCGACTAGGTCGTAATCCTCTCATAAGGGGGAAATGAAGTCGCGCCATGTTGCAGTCTTGTCCGGTGTAGCATGCTTGCTTTTCCGCCAGCTCCTACAGCGACTACTGTTCCGAACTACCACTGCGTCTGAAGGGGTCGACGCGATGGCTGTGGAAAGGCGGTGAACGAACAAGACGCAACAGTAGGACCCTTACACAGAAAGGAAGCGTTCCATCCGCTTGACAGCGGTACATACGTCGGGCCTCTATACTCGATGCATATCCGTGCACGTTAGCTGGGAACAACAACAACAGCCGGAAATGGCGTCAGGTCCTATAGTGCACCGTAGTTACTCGTATGTTACGCGTTGTTACGGCTCATATGTACGTGCCTACCGACATCCGTCTGTCTGGAATCTGACGACCTGTCTGATGGCAACTAGTAAGGAGCGAGGTTGAACGAATCGTTTCGCTGGGGTGGTGGTCTTGGTTCGTCATTCTCACCTGTTCCTCACCTGTGACTAGGTGCGCCTCCCATCGCCGCATAGCAGAGTACCTACCACCTGTACTTTACTGCTCGTAAGCATCGCCGCTGCTCGTGCTACACAAACATCAGCCCTAGTCATCAGCCTCGGACTAAACTGAGGCACACTGCAACAGATTGCACAGCCATTCGAGCAGAATAAAGAGATGCCGGATATTTCAACGAGGACACGACGCTTTCTACTTTTCTCCTGTAGCGTATCTCGGCAGGAACGGCTGAAAGGTGTGGTTTTTGCATAGTGACACTCGTGAGGAAAACAGATTACTATGTGTACATGTATTGCACGTGGGAATTAGAAGGAAAGCTGCAACAGAACTCAGATAGCTATCGCTGAGCTATATATATATATATATATATATATATCTAACCGTCTTGAAAATAGAATCATCAAGTGTATTTTAATCTAAAGCCCTTTTCCTGGGTCATCCGCCGTCCTGATCGAGTTTGAAACTGTTTGCGATTTTCATATGAAAATAGAACGTGTGTGGTCGGATTTATTTAGAAAACGGTATGTCGTCTCTTGAATGGATTCAATCTATTTTTTAAAATAACAACCCTTTAGTCCTTCAATAATACTGTGACTAAATGGAATTGTACATGCTACATGTGTTAATATCCACCGTTGACTAAATTTATTGACTGCTGTAATAAATTATGCCCGAACTATTCCGCTTGAGTAATAGTCTAATTGAGGCGACAATTATCGAAATGAAAATGCTACGAGAATAAATTTGAAGGTTCCGGATGCTTTGGTCGATTTAAGAATTTCTGTTGTAGCGGTGCGAACTCCTCTCAAGGCGAGCAATACGACCTGAGTCGTTAAAAAAGATTCTAATTTAAGGCAAATTTTAATCACAACTGCCAATGCAGAACTATTCCTATGTTCTCCATTATAGTGTTTCTCCACAAACTGTAGATTTAGGTGTGGTAAGCTCTACCCATATCAAAATAAAACAATTACAACAAAGTCAATAACAACAGATAGAACACATTATGTACCTTATTGTGATCTTATTTGATCTGACCTGTGTTATCTAGGCCATAGGACCACACACATACATTCTGTCCTTTTCATTATCGCTATCGACATGCAGCACCTGTCCCTCATGTACTTTCTAGCTTTAGTATGTATAAGCTATAATAACCACATCAGTACCCGTGAAAGGCGGAGGTGGACCCGATGGTCTCTCGCTAGCTATAGCTTGCTGTACCAGCACTGGGGCCAAGGCAGCAGGATTAATTGAACCAGACATAAATCAGGCCGATGATACGTGGTGGGGGGCAAACGAAGAGTTCGCCTGCTTCGTACCGTGTAGTGGGCGAGATCCCTCGATCGCCATCCCTTGCTACGAGATCTCTCGATCGCCATCCTCGACTCACAATCGCCGGCCGACCTTAGGGGGAAGCCAGTAGCTTCGTTTCGCCGCTTACACGCCAACGAACCCGCCGCAGCCATCGAGTGATCTTGTTAGCGAAGCGCGGACCGAAGCTCGCCGTCTCACTTACACAATGCGGCACTGCCGCTGATACCGCTGTGGCTGCTGCTGCTGCTAGTGCTGCTTCGGTGAGGTGATGAAGTCGTCGACGTTAGCAGAAAAATATCCGCGAAGACACTGGAACAGCGTGCACTCCAGGAGTAGGAAGGCTGCTATTCTACTAGACGCATGATCACACGCTTTCTTATTCGTGTTGCCTTCGAGCTGTCATCCTCAAGCCCCGATCAAGAAAATTGGGGAAGAAGAGGACGCATCACACTTCGAAGGGATTCACGCCCTCCCACCAATGGGTCTACATCTCGGGTGGGTGCCGCTCCCGAGTGTTATATTGTGTAATACCACCGCCATCGCCACCACTCTTTTGGTCATGACTTCCACCTATCTCTGGTCTATGCTATATATCTACGTATTAATCACACAGGCATAGTGGATCCCGGGGAAGTGGCCGAAGGTGGCAGAGGGGAGCCTCACATACCGCGCACAGAGGCACAATCCGAAACTGCGATACCCAGGGGCACAGTCAGCTAACGTTCGCACTGACTACACAGCAGCTAGCCAGCCACTATGTCCATGCGCCAGCAAGAAAGTAATGTGTTCAGATACACGCGCCGAATTCGCCGGACGGTTCCAGTCCGGCGCTTCTTTATCTTTACACTTTGACCCGATAGCAACAGACAGCCAACTTGAAGAATGATCATTGACATACGATATACTACTACTAACAGCTATTGGCTGACTGACGGGTGTTCTTCTTCTCTCCCTTTCTCTCCGTATATATATATATGTCTCGATAAATGACGGAGCAAACATTGCCATTGGAACGACAGAATGAATGAGCAGCCGAGAGGAAGATCAGGTTGAACGAATGATATCGGTCAATGAAATGTTATCCGGAGTGCGTCAACGTAGCTCAGGCGGTGCGATCTTGGTACTGCAGCCAATGCGGCGAAGACCTTTTCTCTCTGATCTTTTATATTTCGTACACTCGTGTGTACATGGATATGTTGTGAATGCAGGGCACCCAAGGGAGAGGAAACACAGTATGACGATAGAAATTATCTCATCGCGACGCTAGCCTACGGCGGTCTGGCGGTCTGGCAAAAGCCGTATCGAATGTTGTTTCGTTAACAACATGGTTGTGTTATCGAATTCAGCACCAGCGGACCTATATTATGAGAAAAGATACCACAACGTATAGGCACAGCTGTATATGTATTATTACGAAATGAGGAGTGTGTAGCAATCGTGACTCATTCTTGGGGGAATCACGGAGCGCGCTAGGGGAGTCAGTGAAGCACAGTTGTGTGTGGGTGGCTCTGTTCCTGTTAAGCGCTCTCGTTTTGGCTGCCGCCTTTTTTTGCCTCGTTGTTGGCCGTCAGGGCCGGCAGTCAGAATCTAGTAATGGCAGCAGCTAGCAAGATTGGCTTGGATTCGATCCTTTTGTGCGTAGTTTAGGAGGGGAGGATATGGGGTACGATGGCTGCTACTAGTGGGTACAAAACGCGAGGCACGAAACGGTTTTGCCAGACCGAGAAGACTCAAGGGTCTGTCTTTCTCGAGCGTTTTCATTCCGGACTTGGCTGCTCGGCTGACCGCTGTCGGACAGCGGCACTACATCGTACAAAGAAACAGATTTAACAGAAGCAGGTCGGGTCAGTTATTCCTTGGGGCGCAGTAAAGCTTACTCAGTAGCTGGCCCCATACAGTGACCAAGCTCCATCCAGCCTCTCGCAGTCGCCCTTTGTGCCCGCCGATGGCCATGCTCTCTCCACTGGTCCACCACTTTTCCCTCTCTCTAGTCTAGCTATCCGCTATAAGTAAAACGAGAGGAATCTGCTAATAGTAGATTATCGAGATTACTGGACGGTTCGCTGCAGCCTGGCGAATACAATGCTGAAGAAGCTACTACTATTTCTATATGGTACCAGCAGCAACAGACGCAGCAGCCGCGGCAGCACCGAAGAACCAGCAGATGTGTAGAGATCTAGTGGACTACTATACATTCTGCGTCTACAATGGAGGAATAGCCTAACGACCTTTACTTAGGCCCTTCCACAGTCTTCACCTCGCCCATTTCCACATTCTCTCTTTAACCTACATAGGTGCTGTTTTCTCCTATAGAAGCAGCATCTTATACACCGACCTAGCATCGGGCCTGCTCTTCTTCAACGGCTCGCCGCGGTCAGGCCTGTCTGCACTATTGTTTGGCGGATCTTGTTCCGGTCGGGTTTGGTCTGCGTCGAGACGAGCGGAGGACGTGGGGCTTATTGAGGTAACGGGCCAAGGGCTACTATACAGCACTCGTCGCCAGCTTCCGTCAGTTGGCTCTGGATCTGAGCCGAGCTACGTTAGACGGAAGGCGGCGGCGGCGGCATGGGTTCTCGCTGGAAAGGAGACATGGCAAAGCCTCATAGGCGAGACACGAACAACACATAGTATAATATAAGAAGGGAAGAAAGAATAAAAGGTCCAGACGACGGAGGAGCGAAGGAACGGCTCAGGCCGACGCTTTGGCTATCTTGCCTATTTTTGGGGCAACAACACCGGCCTGTCCCGCTGTCGCCTCACCACCCCATCGGCGAGGTCCTCGCCGGTGGACATTCGTTGCTGCGCAAAGCGCGAGCACGCTTCTCACAGACGCACCCGGCTAGCACATAAGCAATTGATACTCTGAGCAACTAAGGGACGCTTCTAGTAGCCTGCTGCAACTGCAAAGACTTCGCCCTTGAGGAGACTGAGGCGGGGTGGAGATGGCAAGGGTTAAGGAAGAATTGTCGGCCCTCTTTCTCTCTCTGCCGCTGTCTACTGTTGCATTGTTCATGCGTGTAGCGTTTGCACAGGGTATGTGTCAGGCACCGGCGACAGTCACCTCTGTTGCTATCCGCTTTGTCGGCCACTCGAGCCGCGTGTTAGCTTCTTGAAGGAGAATGACACGGAAGGACCAACGCTCAGACCCGGCCGTTTGGCGGAGGGAGCGTGAGAGATAGAGAGGGACGGATCCAAAAACCAAGAGCAGATAGCAACAGGCTAGTGATACCTACCGTTCCGTTGTCAGCCCATACACTTTCATGTCGGTTCAAACGAACGTTTCCTCCTCAATTTATTACTACGTTGTGCTAGCGTGGGTGTACTAACGCGCCACTAACTTTCGCTAAGCTAATTGCCCCTTATATAATACTAATGTAGAGCCTCTTAACTAGAAATGGTTTAGCCATTTTTATTAGTTGATCGATAATAACCAAAGGAAGATGGGCGAAAGGATGCCAGTTCTGACTTAGTTTGCGGGTTCGCGAATGTGAGAAGATGCGGAGCCGTGCCAAAACGCTAATACCCCTAGAGGTCTAACCATTTAATATGGCCGGCGCGAAAATCAAGTGACATATTTAGTGCTGCATTCAGTTCCTTGTAACTTTTCCAGACATATTCATGGAGAACGGTTCCAAACGCTTCACGCCCCAAAGAATGAAATTACTTTGTGTATATCCATACGTTTTTTTTTTGCTACATACAAAGCGAGTCTGATTATTAGCTTGGCAAGTTCTATCTGCTAACAACGGGGTGAATAAAAGTGGAGAAGGAGGAAGAGAATGTAGGTGACGATGATAACACGCCACAGTAGACACGCAAACACACGCACCCCACACGACAACTGTTACTGGGGAACTGAAAGCGCTCCATTCGATCCAGTGACTCGGCTACAATCTCCAGAAGAAAACTAATCTCCGGCGGCCCCGTCACGTTCCCTGTCAGCGAGACAGAGATTCACTCGCCAGTCGTCAGATCTAATTCGGGTGGATGCGGCAAGAGGAAACATGCCACGTCACTCTACGAAAGTGAGAGAGAGAGAGAGAGTGCAGAAACACGAAGAGGTATTCGGGCGGCATTCGTATAGTGGATAAAATTCTCCCCGTCCGTGACGACGGCGGAAGATAATTACCCCCACCCCACACCAAACCCCCCGTAGTAACTGAGTTGATGACTATAGTTTGCAGGGCACTGTTTGGTCATAGAGCAACAACTGAGATGGTTACAGCAGATACCTCATTATACAAAAAATAAATCACATTATTTAATATAAACCATACTATGGATACTTGTGTAAATCTCAGCCATCCGTCGTATGAGCCTAATTGCTAAGTGTGAGCTATATTAAGCAGCACAAGACATAATGAAATAACAAAACGAGCCAAGTACACAACCTACAGGGAAGTGACGTTTCGCTAAATGTCGATTTTCAGTCACAGTTCGAAAACTGGCTCTACATTTTTAAGGACAGTGTACCTATGTCAAACTCAGGAGACTTAAAAATGTTAAAGTGCATACCCATTCCGCGTTCCTTGTCTATTTTTGTGGTTTTATCAACCAAATGCTTTAAGGACATGTTTTATTGAGATAAAACGTATCTATTGTACATACTACAACATCAAATGATTCTTCAACATCCTCCTTGCCCCCGCCACTGGAGATCTGACCTCTCCGACTACACATGACACGGAGCTAGCTTAGCCAGCATCTTCTCGTTTCGTGTTTCCCTCATCTCCTACTTCTTCCTTTTGTCACTGACTGTCCTCATTGGCTCTCCCCTGAACCGCAATTTTGCTTGACCCTCCCATGCTTCGTTCGTTGTGTAGGTAGTTTCTCCTGGCTCTTCAGCAAGCCCAACAGGCCATCGCTTCCACCCACTCCCCAGTCCCGTTCACAACTCCGTTTCGAAAAGCAGCCGCCCACTCGACATCCACAGTCCGCTTCGGATCGGGGCGGATTCGGTCTGTTTCATCGTTTTTCTTTTAACCCCCTCTGCAAGATCCCCTCCCTTCTCAGGATCTTCGATTTCTCTTTTATTGACGACGATGACGTCGTCGTCGTCGTCGTCGTTCTTCTCGTTGTTCTCGTCGTCATCGCCGTCGTTGTCCCAGACGAGACGATGGATGGAGCAACGAGTCATTTCTGCCCCGGGGCCAATTTGAAGTTCCTCTTCCTCTTCCGGTGCCTGGCTGATCCACCACCAGTCACTGGAGGGCCACCGAGCGGACGTCTCAACATCCAACGCCGTGGCCACCACCAGCCAACTCAAGAGCTCAGCTTCGGTTACTTCGGCCACGAAGGCTAAGCTGGCTCGCCTGCCTACATTTCGCGCAAGCAGTTCTGCTATTGCTGGCATAGACACCCGCACTTTACTGCTCATACACGAATGCTACCAGTATTTCTGCTGCTGCCGCAGATCTAGTCCTGCTGCTAAAGAGACCACAGCAGAAACGGTAGGCGCCGTTTCGAGCGACGATCAGCCAACCCACAGACCAGCTTCTTGGATCACAGTGGCAGAGGTCTTGCCGCGAGGAGTCCGCGAGCAGCCAACACAGAGCCGACCAATTTCGAGTTACTGGCAGGTCTTCGGTGCTGCGGAAAGCGCTTTAGATTACTTGGAACGTTGCTCGGAACCGATCAGACCGTTTTCCCCAAGTGAGAGAGACTGAGAGTGGGAGAGCTCGCAGGAGAGCGATGGGCCGACTACTCCATTCCTTCTACCTCGCGTTATCGCCGCTATCCGGAACCAAAGCACCAGAAGTAGCAGGCACAAGCGTCTTTCGGGGAGGACAATATTAAAAAGTTGTTTGATTTCTCCTGCATCTCCTCTCTACATCTTCTCCGCCCTCCCTGCTTCCTCCAGAGAGGGGGCATGACCGGGTCTCACTCCCTCACCCGCACACAACCAGAGCCCCATTGAAGGCCCTCAAGAAGGCCAGCAAAAGACCAGACTGGGTGAACATCTGTCCTTTCTCCAGCTACTGCTGCCAATGCCACTTGGAACCACCTCCAGGCTTCCCCAGTGCAACACAAGCAGTGACACCCGTAGCACTGCACCCGCGATGAATTGGGCGCAACGCGACCACACAGAGGATCGTTGAAAGGCTACACGCATTCGGCAAGCAATGGTCGCCCAATGTTTGAACTGGTAGTAAAAGTGGGGACTGGCGGTAAAAGTAACGATCCACTGCAGTCATCGACAAGCGAAACCAGCAAATTTGTCATGTGTCTCGCCTAGCCAAACCCCATCTAAGTCTAAACATGATTCTCGTTCATTACCTGGCCTGAAGGGCAAACTCGACGCTTCGTTTGATGCATGGGTACTTCACTAGCCCAGGGGGGCTGGGTTGTTTTAGCAGTTCGCGGCCAAAACGTGGCAAGAACCGTAGTGGCACCGAAAAGATCCTCGGTCCTGCAAGCAACTACAACAACGACCAGAGAGACAGCCAAATTCAACGATTTCTCCACTGGTGGTTGCTTTGACGATCTGCTTTGAGGCTCTAGATGCTAGTAGAGAGCCACAGGGAGTACGGTAGCGACAGTGGACTGCTCTGCTCGCGAGCGTGTCGTGGGACTTTACAAGCTGCGCTGAGACTACTCCAAACAGCCTAACAGTCGACAAGAGACAGAGCAGTTGGTGGCGGGACTGGATGATGACGGGCGATGATGAAAGAGATGTACAAAAGTCGAAAAGGAGGAGTTGTCTGGAGGCAAAGCAACACCGGAGGAAGGATATGAAAATGGAGAGAGAGACGAAAGACGAAATTTTCTGCCAGTCGCAAATTCAGTCGACGCTGCTTTTCGTTTTGAGTCATATTCGGTCTGGCTGTGCTCAACTCGATTTCTTCTACACTACCCAAGTTACTAGTGAATGATAGTTGGGTTGAGATGATCCAAAGGGATGGGCCGCGGCTGCAAGGGACGCCCCTCGACATGGTTGTTTTCGTTTGAGATGGCCTAGTTGTATGTTTGGACATTCTCGAAACTGCTGTGACTACTGGCGGTTTGGGCTTTGTGCCATCTAGTCTACTTTGATGCGGGTGAGCACCCGTCTGATGCGTGTCCGGCTATCAAACAATACAGGACAGTACTTGAAAAATGTATGAATATTATCGCGAAGAAGACCGGCGTCTATGGTCATATATGTTGTTCTACCCGGTTGATATTCTGTTTTCAGAGTGTCCGTCTAAGCAATATTCTCCTTTTGTCAAAAAATTTTCTTAATACCAGTACATTATGTGCTGAATGTACTATGTGCTCGTTCAGCAAATGGGTAACTTTCAGACCATTACTCCACATTAACGAGTTCCCCCACCTACAAGCTGAAATAGGTGGCGAACCCTGTTTCAACTCGTAGCTATTTGAACCTCCAAAGGATCAAAGATACCAAAACGTATTGAGATAAGATGCCAGGGCAAATGGCTTCGGTTCGAACCTTGCCAGACGCGGAGGGATTCCTTTTCACTTTTCATTATAGGTTCGGAGTCGAGGCGTGTCACATCACGGAGAACCGCAGAGAGTCTGCTCAAGAGAATGTATGTAAGCGTAGCCTGGACGGCCTTTACTGAAAACTAGAAAAAAAATAGATAACACATAAAATATCTCACATACTTACATAACCTGTGAATGTATCCCATGTTTGTACTCTAACTCGACGGATGCATGTGATCTATCTGTTTCTTCAGTGCGGCATGTATACTATGATGCATGTCGTCGTATCTAGAAGCATGACCTTTTGTGTTCCAGGTAAGTGTCCCACTGGTCCCCTAGATTAAGCAAAAGTGGTTCACACACCCTTGCTATCGCAAACTTCCGACTATTTTCCATTGTGCCCTTCACTGTGCCGGCTATATTAGAAGTAGTATTTTGTTCACTGTACCCCGTTCGTATTACCGCTGCGGCACGGTTATATATGGTCGCTGTGAGAATGTCTTTCTTCAGTTCCTCTCTCTTTACCCCAACGAAGCCAAGGGCAGGAGGTTTTTGTCAGGACGACGTCGGTAGCAGCCACCACCACCACCATTCGGATGGATTTTGGGAGCCGCTGTCCACCAATCAATCACATCACCCTCATTGCCTGGTTCGGCGGGCGCCAGCTCTTCAGCACCGCTGGTCTTCTACCGTCCAACTAACTCTATCGCATACCAAAGCAGTGCAAATATTTGCCTCCAGCCGCTCATACGGTGGTGCGGCGTTCATCGAGCGACCCAGGCAAACTCACGAGGGCTGCAGCTTACGGACTGCCGAACCAAGGGAATCTACCCAGCCGCGAACACTCTGAAGGCGCATCGCAGAAGGCGCTTGAGGCTCAAGCTGACGCGCGCGCGATGAGAACGGGGCTGTAGTGCCGCGGGCGCCGTGATGACCAGTGCTTCACTTACTTCACTGTTGAATGAGTGCAAGTGAATGAATGTTTGGTCGGTCTCGCAATGGGAAGTGATATGGATGCCCAGGTAACAGGACGACCAAAAGAGACGGCTTCATTAGGGGACCGCCTGTCTTGTCCCGAAGACCTCAAACATTGGTGTCGATGATGGGCGAGCCCCGCGATGAGTGGTCAGTTGCTTGCCCGTAGCCGGGACAAGACGGCGCCATGGTGGCCAGTGGGAGTTCGAGGTTGCAGAGATAGTGACAGGACAAACCAAAGTATTATAATGTCTAAATGTGCGATTTTTACTATACTTTGGCAAACACTTTTCAACGAATCGGAAACCTCCTAGCGCAGATTATAACGCTGTCATAAAGCTTGCCGGTTGAATCACTGATTGTCGATAGGACTATGCGAATGTGCTATTTACAATTGAAAACGTACTTCATGGATAACCATTTACAACGGGGGTATTCCCCGTCATAATCGCTAGTTAATCGCTAGTTAACAAACATCAGTGTTCCTAAAAGAAACCTTTCACCTCTTGTTTGAGACCAGCTAAGTTCTGTGAATTCCTGGGAGATATTGGGAGTCTGCTCGAGACTAATTCGGCCTCAGCTTTATCGCACTTAAACTGCATATTCCTGCGGACTTATTAGGCTATGTCCTGTATCATGCTCAATACTTTGTGATGGAGCGTCACCAACAATCTGCCAGTCTAGTGCTTTACGAGGGAGATTACCGATGGATCAGTTGAAGACATTAGTGGTAACCTTACTAACGAACAGCTACAATGGGGATAATAAAGCAGCATAAATATAAAGCAGGTAGTTCTTTCTTTAATATATTTTATAGATTTCTTGACCGACGTCTTAGCTGCTATTTTTGGACCTATGGTGCTTCTGGTGAACTATCATAACTTAGAAAACTCATCATTAAGTTTCAACTCATTCAAACTATAGTATAAGGCCCTTTTCCCCAATATACAAGTCAGTCAATTATTAACATCATATGCTTAGAGAGACGAACAGTAAAACGACGTACTACCCTCAATGATTGATATTCGATCATTTGTCTAAAACGTGGACACCGTCCTGTTGAGAATATTTCCACCATTTTATCTCCGCAACGAGGATGACCCGACGATTCACTTAGCTATTGCAGCGTCGCACGTCCGATGTAACCGCCCGTCTCATTGAATGTATTATACAACGTTATTGGAATATTGGCGAACACTTTACTGGAAGTCAGTTACTGGAAAAACGATCAACCTACCTCGAAATACGCCACCGTATATATTTCTCGCAAATCCTGCCTAAGACCCCCAACTGCTGTACTGAACATTTTAATACATAAATACGTACTATCTACATTGCATGCTGTTGTCAGCAGGATGTCTCCTCTAAAAGTCTCTTGACCCAAAAACCGTACAGACCATCATCTTGGCATGATAAGACAACCCCCCACCCCCACCGCCTTCCCGCCCCCACACATGTTCAGGCAAACTTACGGATGCCGTGGTAGAGACAGCGAGCAGGCACATATTGATCGAATATGTTGACCACCGCCCGGATCCACGTATGACACTACCGAGACAGCAAGTTGCAGGATGCATGAAATAGACGCTTGCAGACAGGCAGCGTGAAACGGTGAGGAGACGGATTCATCGGGGACAGCAAGGAGCCGATGCCAGATGGATCGTATATGATGGGTTGTCGTATGTGGGCTAGATGTGCGTGTTGTGTGATTATCACACACACGCTTTGGCGTCACTGGCACGTGCCAACGATCCCTATGACCCGGCCATTGCCTCACACACGATTACATCTGTACAACCAAGGCGTAGATGCATCGACAGACGCCAGTATTATAGTTATTGTCGGTCACATAGCATAATAATGCCTGAGGACGAGGTGTAACCGCCTCCGCCTATCCAGTTGGTGTAGCCGAGGCTACCCAACGTGCCAGTGAGGGAACCTTCAGGACCCGTAGGTCTTTTGGATACGCAAGCATAGGCCAGTGGCTGTAATGGTGCTTGGAGGTGAATGTAGAAGTACGAGACACTCGATAGAAGATGACGGATCACCACGATGCCTTACCACCATCTAACGCCTTGAAGACACACTTTATCCTGTCAAGGCATCAGCACGCGAACACGATGCGCCCGATGTCTGCAGCCAGTGTGGCAACAAGCAATAGGCCGCGTCGAGCGCTTGCCAAATTTCGGCAAATCTGCAACTGCCGGTCGATTTAGGGAGATCACCACCTGTCAAGACAAGGTGTATTATGACACAGGCCTATCCGTCTCAAAACAGCATATTATATTATATATATATATATATATATATATATATATATATAACTTGAGCACAAGTGAACAAAATGAAAATGATTACTCTAAGAGGACTGTGAGCAAAAATATAATATTATCTTGCCCTAAATAAATGCCGTTCGTCACCGTTCTCCTCTCTGCTGTCTAAAGTAATATCTCTATTTCTCACTCTCTATCGCAATTAGGTATAGGAAGTTACTTTGATCATTGCAATGGGCTGAATACAATTGCAATGGGTTGGTCGTTGTCAGAAAACGGAGCTATAAGAAATGTCCGCCCCACCAGAAAATCGTAAGGCGGCGATAGTGGTTAAAGGCGGCAGCTGACGGTCTTACTAGCTGCGGTGGGTGATCGCCAAACTCGCGCTGTGTTTGTGGAACTAGAATTCTGCTGAGCTTAGCTTTGCTTCGTTGCGTCAACTCGACCTCGCTCGTTCAATGAAACTGACTGGGCGTATTTTCTTACTGCGATTCTCAGCAGCAGTAGAAGCATCAACACTTCAGGAAAATTCTCAGTATCCCTTGCTGGCCAGCTCATTAGCATTATACGGTCAATTCCCGGTATTTGTCCAAGACTTGGGCGCATATAGAGAAACACTCTTTGGCGGGTCTCGCACGGGTTGAGGCAATACAGTTTGTGTTAACAGACATGGGTAAATGAACCACTCTATATTACACTTCGGTTATCACAAGTTGCTTCAACATGTCATTTTCCTGCCACACGATGGCGGCTACGCAATTCGGCGTCGCGGCCTTATCCCCCTTACTGTACCACCACACTAACCAGTTGAACCAATGGTAGCAACTTCCAATGACTTCCGTCATCTGTATAGTAGCCTCTAGTGAATTTAAATTAATTAATTTTTAATTTATATTAGGAGTATACTTTTATTAATTTTATCGAGGCAAGCCCGAATAAGCAAGCGAGTTATAAGGAATCAATAAATATAAAAAAAAACTGACCATCTTTACGTTTTCCGTTTCAATTGTCACTGATCTGACGAGCGCTCATGATTTTGCTCGTGTGTGAGTAACATAAACAAATTTTTAAATCGATCCCTTTGTTTAATAATTACCATATTCCGTATAGGTAAATAGTATATTAATTAATTAGGTAATAACAGGGTTATATAGACAAAGAGTCGGTCTGGCTGCCCAGCTGCTCGTCTTCCATGCGTGAAACAAATGGTATATAGTATTAATCAACTAGTATTCTCTTAGCAGACCCGAATATCACATCTATGTACATATTTTAAGTCTTCTGGTCCAAATTGCTAATGATGACAGGCTAGGTTGGTGGCGTTCGGCCTCCACGTGTCCAATGTGCCCAAACCAAACTCGAACGCTAGGCCGCTGCTACCGCAGGATCACACATCTCCACCGCAGTAGCAGTATCTTGGTGTGCCGGTACGGAGCAGTGCAGCACTTCACGCATGGGAGACGAGCAGCCGGGTAGGCAAACCGACTCGATGTCTATGTAGCCCTGCCATTAGCTAAACATGAGCCATTTCCGACAGAACAGGAAAGACTGCCAAATATTTTTAGCATCTCTCTCTCTCCTCATGCTCTCGTTTCTTCGTCCCACAGGCCAGGTTGTCGACCACAGGCCAGGCCAGTCAAGCCCAACTCAACCGAACCCAACCCAAGGGGGTTTGGCCTACTTTCTTTTGGCCATTCGGCACGCAGGACATACAGTTCTACGCACCTTCGGCGATGCCGAGGTGAGGAACATTCTCCCCCCCCCCCCCCACCGCCCACACCCACCCCCCGGTCTGGATGCTATGGTAAGCAGTTTGCTAGGCCGCCAGGTGCAACGCTGCGCCAACTAAGCTACTTAGCCCTTGCTGCCGCCGCCAGCACCATCACCACCACAACTACCAGCAGCAGCACCGTCACGAAGGCGTTAGTTCATTTCTGCTAGGTGCTTCGTCCTTCCTTACACTCTTTTCGGTACAATGTGCACGGTTGGGCGTTTGGCTGTTCACGCACCCCAGTCGCTCACCTCCCTGGTCATTCCTTTTTCCTGCTCCTCAACCCTCTCGGGGGGTCGTTGTCGTTGTCCTCGTCATCGACGTCGTCTTCCGTTACGTGTCCCCTGTCTGTCTGTCTCTCGACCGACCGAAGTACGTGTATGTACTTCATTATATCCTCATAGGTCTCTCGTAATAGCAGTAGCAGTAATAGTAGTAATGCCGGTACGGTGCATGTCAGACCTCGAAAGCCATCTCGGCCAGGTATGGCGAGCTTAGGGGGGTTTGGTTGAGGTGGATGGATGAGAGGGGGTCGATTAGGAAGGATCGTCAAAGGGCTATCGTCTGCTCGCAAAGGACTATAGTTATAATAGTTGGTCTGTCTAATTGTCACTGATGCCGACGATAAGAATGTTGACGCTGGTCGTTCGTCCGATGCAGTCCAACCCGGAGGGTGTTTATGATAACGCTGCCCGCTAACATCGGTTCTGTTACTGCCGCGGCCAGCGTTACTCTGACGGAAGTGTCTAGCTGTACCCGCTCCGACGCCCGAACCTGGCAGCTGATGATGATTGACCGGCGAATGGCCCATGTTGCGTGCAGTAACTAGGAATAACAAGCACATTGTGATAACGTCGACCAGCACATGGATGAACAGCGCCAGCATACCCTGTATTGTGGCTACGAGTCCGGAAATAGGTTGCTAGACTGAGCAAGCGGCACCTTTTGCTGACAGCTTAGCCATTGGAAGAAAGCGGAAACTTCGAGCTGTCCAAGAAACTTTGACATCGTTTTGACAAATGCCGATGTATCGCATGCACGTACAGCACTCTAAAGGCAGATAAGGGTTTCATATTCCAATGCCAATAGATGCCATGAACATCGAATATAAAACTGTGTACACCCCAACGAGATGAGCATTCAACAGAACATGCAAACAGCTGTTCCCAATCAAATTACGCTTATTCTATGCGTATATATATGGGTATACATATTCGGTATGTATACCCCACGCACGAGACACAGGAAGGAATATACCTATGGTTTAAAGCCGCTGACATTATTATCTTTCTTGCCAATGCACCAAGGTCAAATCTAAAGTCCCCCTTGTGTGGAAATAGGACATTGAGCATGTTTAGTTTTACAACACGTTACTATCTTTAAACATTGTGTCGCGGACTATTATATGTAATCAAATTAGTTACATACGTTAATGCATAACTATGTTTACTATGCTCGTAATCAGATTTGCAGACTCAAAAGAAGTCACATGATTCCAAATGCATCTCGTAGGGCGCACGACAGCCCTTGACCCGTTTGGCCTTACCACCCCTAATGCTGCATGCATTGGCGTAAGCTTTGATGCGAGACCAGCGCTGTTTCCGCCCTCCCAAGCATGGAACTCGCTCTGTTGTGACGCCATGCGTTTCACAAATACAACCAATCGCCTGCGGATCTCAAAAAAGGTTTTAAGGCTTTCGGCCGGCTTGGCCGAAGTTTGTCTGAAACAATGTGAACGCATCATGTTATTTATACGTATTTACATTCAAACATCGTGGCATGCTAAATAGAGAGCCACAGGAATTTACACCAGTCATCTAAGTATATATATTATATATGTATGTATATAATATTTATTTTGGAGAACACTCATCAATTGAGGGGCATTACGTAAAGCCTTATAGGGATCGAAGTGTTTGTCATTGTCAGTACGGCACTGCACGATCGCCACCTGGAAAATCATTGCCAACGCGAGCGACCGCTATGCGACACGTCCCTGCAAGATATGGATGCATCGCTAAGTCGTTACCGGCCCGTCTGGCAAGTAAACGATCATTGGCGATTGCATAAAATTGTATTACGGCGCCTGCGGCCAGTGGCCGGCGGTAACAGTGGAGCCATGACTGGTCTGTAGCGCCGCTCCCTAATGTGTCCTATACAATATAATGCCTGACCCTATCTGTGGTGTGGATCGGTCGTTTTGTCCGGGTTTTGCCTCCACCCTTGTATCGGTTCATGCACGTCGATGCTGAACAGGTTGATGGACACCTAGCACCTTGGTGCGCCTGTCAGATGTATATGTACGCATGTATACAACGAGGATGTAGAGAACACAGCCGCTTTCACTCATCGGGCCGCATCGCAGGCCGCGCATAGCCTGCTTCACTACATGACATCTGCAGATTGCCACGTTCGTCCTGCGGCCTGCTGACAGACCTCCCGCAACGTGCAGGCAGACGCGCAGGGTCGAGACAGGCGGCCTAATGTCCTGTCCTCATAGACGCGGCTGCCTGGCAAGGTCCTGCTTCGCGCTATGCGCAAGGGTTCCATCCTTTAAGAGGATCTCATAGAGAATGCGTGTCGTGCAAACCCTACATCATCTTGCTTCCCGGTATGTGATAGCCAGTTATATGGTGAAGGCTGAGTGGTCACCCAGACCCAACATGACATGCAACCGGTTATGTTGGGTCTGGGGCCACGTACGTATGTCTGCATGGGGCTAATTGAAATTGGCGTCTCGGTATGTTTCGTCGACGGTCGACTGCAATAACACCGCTTCGTCTGAATTTGCGGCCATCTCCCCGTTGCCACTGGTGAAGGCTGACACTTTGACACGGGTTCAGATCGATCGAATTCATACCTCCTTTTCCTGCATTGTAACGCTGCCAATGCTGAATGAGCTTCATGATCCCAGACAGCAAATGTTGGACTGTTGTAAACAAGCTATTTTCCTTAAATAAATTCGCCCGTCGATGCTTCTGACGTATATGTGGGATACCATATGATGACCCATACATAATTACATGGATTACTAGTAACGTTTTGCCTTTCATTTTCTGCTTTCAACCCGAAGTTCAAATCGTCCGTCGCAGTACCCACATATATCCGTTTGAACAAATAATAATTTAGTTGTATCCTGAACCCATACAGCTACGTGTGTATACATTCACGCTACGAATAAACCTGATCAGATCAAGATGCCAACCTCAAACCACTATATTCGGCTATAGGCTCTGTGTCTGAGCGATATCCATATACGCTCCGTGTTCGGGCGCCCAATTTCATCGTCCTGCTGAATGCTCATTGTTGTTGGCGACAACAACGCTGAGCCAGCGTCGTGTGGAACACCCATGTGGTAAGTATGGCTACCACCTCTTTCTCCCCTACCGAGCGACCGTGCGTTGTACTGGATCCTATATCGTGCAGTAGGCCCTTGTGGCCTCCCACAAGTCGACAGCGAGGTCCAAACGCTGCATAGCCCTTCGCTTGCGGAAAGTAGTATAGCAACACACGTAGTAGATGTACCTCCAGTTGCAGGCGTGCTGCAACTGTGTGGAGACAGCTGTGAAACTTAGGGGATACTCAAGGGGTCACGGATATAGTAGTGCCGAAGCAACTGCGCGCAGCTGTAGGAGAATCAGACATTCCCGCGTTGGGCCACCCGGCCGGGCGAAACTGGCCCGAGGAGAAACGGGTGGAGGAGGGGAAGTTAGATGAAGGCGCACTGGGTGATTTGCTTTTTGCTTCCTTGCGAACGACAGAAAACACTTGCCGGTCCCGCCGAAGTCGCCCTAGTCGCAAGGGACTTTTGACGGCTGGACATAGTGGCCGTGGTGTGGGACGGCGTGCACTGCTCGCTGCACTGAAGGGGCAGAGGTCGCCAAGGTGGGAGATTCGTTGCAAACCTAAGACCCCACTTTCATGCTGGTTCACCCCGGCCGCCAGTCCCACGTTGTATAACTCCATCTAGTGCAGGTGTTGTGCGACGGGGACGTCGCGCGGTCACTTGCTGAGAGGAGGAGAAGAGGGACGAAGGGGCGACACTCACCCCAAAGAGCAAAGCACACTGGGAATGTGGGTGTGGGAGATTGTCATGGGAGTACAGGCTAGTCTAGTTGGCAGGTCGATGCAGCTTGAATCGAAGCCCGACTAGCTACACCGGGTTGCGAATGGCGGACGCGGGATAAGCTGTATCCCGTACCAGCAATAGCAGGTATACATTTATAAAGGGGAACATGTCCCACGGGATGCTCAAAGAGCAATAGGCAAACGCACGCGATTCAATCGAAACCCTGTTTGGCTACCTGTTTCACCCTCGCTTACCAAAATCGTCATGTTCATGATTCTATGGATCCTATGTGGATGGCCGGCAAACTCGGGCTCTGTTGTTTACCCTTTCAACATGAAAAAGGGGGTAGAAGGAGAAATCTATTTGGGTTAACTATTGACGTTGTATATATGTGTTGCTTATCGCTAGAAATTTTTCTGTTAATTAATAGTAGATAGAGTATGCATACCACATGTTGATACGAACAAACATTTGTTTGGCAGAGAACACTGGATGAGAAGATACCCAAGAGTTACTCTGTAGGTTCCATATCCCTACACACCCCTTGGAGAACACCCTTTTTTTATCTACACACACACACACTCGTGGAACATTGTACTGGTGGTGCATATTTAACGTGACTCCATCCGAAACAATTGCAAGAACCTGCTTCTCTATAAAACCAAAATGATTGACAATAGCTAATAGGTTTCCTGTAAATAGCTGTACATCAAATGATTCTCAAGTCACACAGCCAGTTTTGCTTCGATGTCGTTGCTCTACTCAATGCCTTTCATAGGCAGATAAGCATGCCGAGCTAATGAGCTGACTTGTCATTTAGTCAAGAGCACTTTGTATTGCTTCACTAAAAATTCTACTATACACTCACTAAACCTTCTCTCTCTCTTTCGCCGTCAGACGTCAATAGTTGTCGAGTGGCCAACGTCGAAAGAAACAATCTCTAGTGTGTCTAGTGTGCCTCTCCTGAGAATAGGCCCCTCCCCAACAGCAGCCCGGTGAAACGAAACAGCGTAACGGGAGTAGGGTCGTTGACAATGCACAATACTTCCCCCCACATAGACCCTTGCCTCCCTCCCAGCGGCGCGCCAGCGATCCCTCCCTGTCTTGTTCGAGCCCCATCTCTCTTCGGGTTGTCCCTTGTGCCGTGTCTGTCATCAAATTGACTCTCGCAGTGCATAAATCACAGCCTTTGCCGATCAGACGACCTGATCCGTGCACATTTCATCAGCACTGTCGAATGCTGCAATTTTGCTAATCATTACGTTGGGCTGGAGAGCAGAGTACACGATCTGTCGCTCTGTCACCGGGTCGTTGACGTTAATGACGTAACCTCATCATTTCCAAGTGGCGACGATGATCCAAGCAATTGGTTGAGTCGTCAGTCTCTTATCGGCGCAGCAACCTGAAGCTTGCAGCGCAGATGGCATGATATACCTTCATACAGAACGTTGAAAATGTCACGTAACACCCGGCTTGCTTAGTCAGAGTGTTCTATTTCCACTTCTATTTTCAGCGCTTTCTTTTATTTTTGTACACTGCCTATAGTTGTGTCTAGTGTGAGGTTAGGGTCATTTATCCTACTGAGTTTACCACTTGTGGCATACCGCATACTGATATAATCGATTTTGTCGTCTGCAGAACAACTGTGCAGGCACTTGGTACTGCTCATGGACTCTCCCCCAAGGTTATGACGCAATACTTCACTATCCAGTAAGGTAATGCATATTTATTCAAACATACAGTAGGTCGGAATTTCTAGGGATTATGGGGGTGGGGGGGGGGTGAGGACGACAATGTCCCGAGGAAGGCGATGGCATTGCCTCGCTGCACAGTAAGGTAATTGTTACACCATCATATTTCGACCCTCAATGAGGAAATCAAGGCCAATTTAGCTCGAATATAATAAGAGATGTCATAAAGGTAGCAATTAGGATCTGAGAGGAGCTGACGCTATCGAACTCTTGTTGCACGAACCGTTATCATTATTCCTGTTCACCATTTGTGGTAGGCGAATTGTTTGCAACCGGCTTCCGAGGCACGTGGCTTCTAGAGTTGATAGATGCCAATACGTTCTTGTCTACCCTTGTATCTTACGTTCTATAGTTAATAAAAGTGGTGCTCTCGAAGACGAAATTTAAATATACTCGTTCTTCTTATTACACGGAATCTATCGGGTAAAACTTCACTATATTCTCTATCATTAAAGCGCGAGACATGTGACTACATTTTGTCATCCATTGTTGTTATCGAAGTGATGTCGAGATTACCCATGGCTTTACCTGCTCAAAAAAGTCGCAGTGCACCATTACTATAATCTAATGTACAATTAGATAGGTCGTAGAATCAATATATAAATGGTATTCCATGAAATGCGTTTTTGTAACCAATCCTCACATACCCCTGCAAATTATGTGAAATATGCCCTTCAGTTGTCCTATTTGCTGTTCGCTTCCTGAATCATCTTCATTGAGTCTATTTGGCTGATATTTACTTCCAACAGTCGTTATCTAACTCAATGTGCCCGTTATTTTCTCATCACATCAATAATAACTGCCCTATTACTATTGCTCGCGGTACAATTGTTCGCGATTCGATCGAGATATGATCCCAGCCCAAGGAATGTATAATAATATAACAAATATAACTAGAAACAAATTGCAAGAGGGAGAGAGAGAGAAAGAAACCTGCATGTGTTCATATATCCGCGCTCTCAATATTTAGATCAATGAATGACACCCTGTCCAACCAGTAGATTACACATACGCTATAATACAATTTTATGTCACCACTATTCTGGCGCTGAAAGCCCAGTTCAACCACGCTGAACAGGATCAGTGGTTTTCTGCTACCACTGCTGTCGTTACTCTGATGTTTAATGCTGTTGCCGTAAGACCGTAATGATGATGATCGTCATCGATGCTGCCACCGTAGCCGCTGCCGCCGGCGGCCGTTCTTATGGGTACAAGCGCAGCTTTTGAGTGAACACACA
Organism: Stratiolaelaps scimitus; assembly: GCA_019614645.1. Classification (NCBI taxonomy): domain Eukaryota; kingdom Metazoa; phylum Arthropoda; class Arachnida; order Mesostigmata; family Laelapidae; genus Stratiolaelaps; species Stratiolaelaps scimitus. The sequence goes on along the minus strand of JABWDB010000025.1, from coordinate 3,712,486 downwards.
GCGCATCCTGTGCTGTGTGTTCACCCTGCCACCGAATGGATGAGCAGAACACAACATCTGGATCTCTCTTCCGATGTCCAACCACCAATTTCATGTCTCGCTTTGCGCGCATTGTAGCTGGGCTATCATGGCAATGCATACGGATAGCATCTGGCCGACCAGCCGAAGGGGTCTGGCCGCCAGGTCGCTTCTACCGCTACTGCTACCATTATATGGCACGATACAGCTATTATACATTCGGGCGCTATTCAGTACGGGAGGAAGGCGGCTAAGCGACCGCCTGTATTTCATCCTGGCTTATCTGGTCGCTGCGCATGGATGGATGGAGAAGGCGCGCGGGCAACAGCAGCAGCAAAGGGCCCAAATAACAGAAGACTGTTGTGTCCCTATTTCTGTCTCTCTTCCTGAACTTTATCAATTTCAATTCTACCTTCAGAGCAACATTGAAATGAGCGATATCAACAATATCTAATCGATGTTTAGCGGTAGATTTTGCTATATGTAGTGGCATGTAATGAGAAATAAGACAGAATTTATGATAGTTGAGGATGGGGTTGAATTCTGATTGGATTCGGCGTAAATGCAGCACAATATAAGAGTGTGGAAGTTTGAAGGTTTTCGACTTGTTACCAGCAATATTCAAACACCTCAGCACCGCTATACAAAGAGGATGACCAAATCGCTGTGAATCTTGCTAATCAAGGTTTCTTCAATCACGCCGAAGATTGACTTTGGAGAGATCATCGGAAATTAGTGTTCGTTAGAGAAAACTGCAGTCATATCAAACACTTAGATAGGACAGATCTTGTTTTTGACCGAATCGACCGAGCATACCCGAGTGTTCGAATGACTCATTTGACAACATCCCCCTCGTCATGTACTTAACGCTGCCCTACTTCGAGACCTGTATATCTATAGCAGATCTCGAGAGAATAAACAAGTTAGGATTTGGCTCCCTTTCAAATTTGAAATGCAATATGGCTTCGTTCGATTTACTTTGAAGTGGGATGATTAAGTCGTCCAACCAGCATTCATGAGTCGTTTGAATCGCTGAGCGTTAGGTCCACTTTAGGTAATGAATGTTTAACCACAAATTATTCTTGTGCATGCATATCCGTATATATGTATACATATATATATACATGTATTCCCCAGTCATGCATCTTTCATGACATAATTACTCACAAAGCACCGCTTTCAAGACACTATGGCAGCGATGTACCTGTTTTAAGTTTTCCATCTGTTTCTATAGTAACTTTGGGTTGTGGTGTAGTTGACTAACTGAAATTGAGTTGACGGAAGCTAAAAAAAATTATAACACTTGTGTAAGCTTACCAAATGCAGCGATACATTTGAATAATTGAACTGTTAATGTCATTCAAATGTATATGCCTTGTAATCGTGAATACCTTTATATATAGAAATTCGACACGAAAATTTTGTCGAGAAAGATATTAATTTTAAATGAAAGGAAAGGCGTGTTATTTTTCAATGCTTATATGAAAGTAAACGTCTTTGAAATTACCGAAATAAGACCGATAGAAACAATGACAAAACAAATGAGCTTTTTAGATAGGATGAGTTAATTTGTTTCGAACTTCGAGTGTATGTGATATTCGTTGGACTGTCGATTGGAACATTGGAAAATGCACTAATGCTATGGCCTCTGAGGTCGCATATTCAAATATTTTCGTTTCTTCTCAAGTTTTCAGTGAACTAGTTTGCTTTAACGCTGTGCCGATCTAGAATTGGTTAAATCGCTTCCCATTTTTGACCCGTCCAAAATGCTCCCTTGGTATAAGTGACATTCATATTCTAAACTTTGTCAACTTGACACAAAGTTTTCCTCGAATGCCACACATGACGACTTATGTGATTAGCATCTTCAAATGAACACACAACGCCTCGCAGCAGCTCTTTTGACGGGAGGCTGTCAAAATTTTTTCGGTAAAAATTGAAAATATTTATTTGGAAATTGTTGCCTTGCAGTGTGAATATTTTCACATTTCCTCGATTGTGTACTAGCTGAAAAGCAGTTATTCCGTTGTACTTACCTGGTGAACCAGAAGTTGTCCTCGAGCGGGTCGATCTCACCGGAGAGCAACGCAATTTCCTGCTCCAACGAATCTCTCACTCTGCGGAGTTCGAGTACTTCTGCGCGAAGTTCGCGTATCTCGACGCTCTGCTCGCATATGATCCTGGATTGTTCCTCAACGAGGGCGGCAAAGGCCACTCCGCCGTCTGCCGACATCTCTATCTCCATCTAGCGCTGTGGGATACCAACGCTTTGCCGGTAGACACTGTTGACTCTCGATTACGAGATTACGATGAAGGAACAGACAAGGCTATGACTTGTTGACTATGTTTGAAGTACTGGGTAGGGCGCGAGCAGGCGCCTTCTCACATCAACAAATCTTCTATCACCAATTAACTCCTTCTCTACGTGGCCAGACACTGATTGGGGTACGCGTACACTTCCTCACAATAGCACAATACACTCACACCAAGCACATAGACACACGCACACACGATTGTGTCTCGCGTCACAAAATCTTCGTCGACACCACAAATGCTTTGTCGCTTGAATGGCGCAAAAGCTGTAGTCAAACAAAATGTTGCGTAACAAAGATCAACGATGTGGCCTCTGTTACACCAAAGAACACCCGGTGCGCTTTGAGAACAGGATGAATCGGTTGGGGGCGAGACCCACGGTCACTTCATTTTGGATACCTTGTATACACACTCTTACGGTGTTGAAGGTCGACGGTAACGTTGCATGCTTTCGAAATATGTTTATTTCTTTTTTTTATTTTGATTATTTTACACTGCATTCATACTGTTTCGGCAAAATCCAACGACGGGAGTGTACAAGTACGACAAAATCGAGGTAGGTGCGTTTCGTTATCCGAGTTTGTTTGTGTCTTTTTTTCTTCTTTCGTGCAGGGAATTAGCTTGTTCCGGTAGATACCGCATTTGCGTGCCGGTTCGATTTTCGTAAGCAGTGACAGCGGTCTAGTCGCTTCGTGTGTTTTGTTTCGTCACAAGACGGCAATATTGGTAAATGCACGCCTCGCCGGGCGACGTTCTCCCGTCGAAGCTGGGATACTCTCTGAGATCCCTGAGAGCACCGGCGAGGTTCACCCTCCTCGCGAACTCGGCCTCGGCGGCTGAGAAGGCCCTTTCCACCACTGAGGACGTTTCCTATACCTCCTTCTCGACGACCCTCTCCACTGGCCATGTGCACCGAGTGCATCAACTGTTGTGACGGGCCAACCCATCCAAAACAATCGGGGGGGAGCAATGGATCAAAACAGAGCCGGTTTCACCTTGACCAAGGCCGGTATGGAACATGGAACATCCAACAAATCGTACCTGAGCTAGGCAATCAATTGTGCACTATTTGATTGCAGATTTAAACAGTCCAACAGTTGAGTGAGATCGAGACATTGTGGTATAGAGATGAAGGTCGAGGTTCAGCAAAGGAGGAGAGTTGCATGTAGCGACTTGCTTGAGAATAGTCCACTCGTTCACTTTTCCTCTAGCAAGAGCAGGGAGATCATTCGTAACCGACATTGAGGGGAAGATCACAAAGGCAATGATCGCGGTATTTGCGATGGAGAAACAGCAAAAACTATCAGTGGACATCACAGTCAGACTAATTAATCTGAAGATAGCGCCAACTGCCACCTACGGGATTTAAGTTAACTCGGAGAAGCAAAGTCTACCATACCTGACGACCCTTGACAGAGTCAAGCTAGTATTCTTAATATTTGCATTCGGTCCTCACACCATGACATAAAACCATCTAACTAATTTGCTGTCCCTTGAAAGTGTTTGTTTGCAAAAATTGCTTGAAAAATGAATCAGGACGATGCAATCTGCAGAAAAATACTGGCAATCACTTAGTTGTTTTATCTGCGTCGTACTAACGATCCAAACAGATATTAGGACTATACTAGAAAATCTCAATTTGGGACGCAGTATGTTTGAGTACAGAGTTAGCAATCTTAACAATGGTGTACTCATACGTGGCGTCAAAGTAGCCCGTACTTTACGTATAAGCAATTCCTTTGCCTAGCAGATTCGAAGTCAGTATAGCTACGACTGCAACAACACGAGCGATTACAATTGTGCTACCTTGTAATTGTTATAATGAATGAGAATTGTGCTACCTTATAATAATAAGCATACTATTGTTGAGAACGAATGTGTTATAGTGGTTTCGTAGGCACCACCAGAATGGGCCATTGAGAAATTTCTCGTTTTAAAGTGGGAAGTCTGTGTGGGACACTACCACCAAACTTGACTTCCATATGACCCTGCACTAACATGGTTTTCGATCCGTATAATGCACATTTTGCCGAAGAGAGGACCCGAACTGGCCACACACAGATTCAAGGATAATCCTCTTGATCCCTTGATCAATAGCTTTGAGGAAGAGGTATTACTGAGAAAGTTGTTCATTCTATGAGCCGATCTCATGAATACGCTTGCGTTGTATTGGAAAGTTCATAAGGACGAAGGCCGGACTTGAATTCGGTAACGCAGTTTGATTTCTCAAATAATTCCGATATCTTTCTCAGGTAGGAAAATATTAAACTGTACCATTCAATCGACGACGCATGTTGTGAGCGTACATTAAACAGTTCACTTATGTAAAGGCACATGCATGAACGACAAATACGTTGATATTGCACTGTCTGAAACTATCTAATTATTTACTACACGCGCGGGGTTTTTCCTTCTGAAACGCCTGTCCCTCGCGGTGCAGAGAGGCAATGCCATCGCCTTCCCCGGGGCAATGTCGGCCTCAGCCTCGGTCCCAGTAATCCCCCCCCCAATAATTCCTAGAAATAATTCCTAATTATTGTATGTTTTACTACACTAATACGCTTCGATTACGTTGCATTCATCGCGAGAGGCTAGTAATGAAAACACCGCTTGAAGGGGACTTGGGAGTGAATCGATAGATTTCGATGGCAATCTATTTACTCCTATATTGAGCAACGCAATATTTGATTCGATGACTCATTTTATTATGACTCTCTATTCTGAGCTTGCTCCTTTTCTAGAGAAGAAACGCCGCCCTCAAGTTTCATCATTGACCAGTTGTTTACTGATTCTATTTGATAACGCGCACACCGAACCGCCGCTGTATCAGCTGCATACAAATGAACGAATCGTGCGACACCTTCGACACCGAACGTCGCTACACGACACAGACTGAACAACAGACGAGTGAACACTATTCCTAACAGATGCAACGCAGTTGGTTCGAGAGTTGCCTGTATTCATCTATGCTAATGTTAAATATATTTGACATTTGAGTAAATAAGATGTTTGTAGAAGGAGCAAACCGATCTCGGACACTCGAAGATTTCGTCCACATTTGGAAACCACAAAACTTTTCGCAAATTCATTCGTTTTGTTTATGCACTGTGGCCTCAATTCTCTCACCGTACACTACTGATACGTATATAGCAAGAGCACTCCCAGTTGACTCTATAGTAGTTTGCCCAGCAGAATAGCCTTGTAAACAAGCTTACTTAGTCGACTGAAATGAAAATTCAGCAAGTTTGAACTTTAATGTTTTTTATATTTAATCATTAATTTTTTTTATATATTTAATTTATATGTAATTACGCTGTCTACTTTTTCTGCTTCAAAGTGCTATCGCTCTCGTTGTTTGTATAACTAGAAAATCGTTCCAGTTACTGACTTCACTCTGGCTCTCGCTAAGCGATTTATGCAATCACGAGTTTGTTCCTTGAATGAGATGTTACCGCCATCGTCGGGATTATGAGTTATTATTGTTACGCCCAGCCTGTCCTACACATACGGTCCATCCGAACCTTCCAAACGGTAACTGCAAATTCGGAATTTTTCCCCGGCTTAGACTCGTCGCTACAAGTTCGCTTCGAGCAAAATTGCACCCATACCATCGTAAGAGGTGAACGCTCTGGCTGTGCTAAGCCTCTCTCTCTCTCACTCTCTCTGCTTGTGTTGTCAACGCATTTACAATCATGTTGTCAATGTACTAAATTATGAGATTATGAATTAACGTGACGGACAAGAGCAGAATTGTGGGGGCTTGATGGTGTTGAAATCGTTTGTTGTCCAAAGTGACAAACATCGATATGAACCCGCACACGATCTGTTTACAGATACGTATTGAGCTATTAGTCACGCATTAGACGAACGTGTATAGTATTGCAAGGGTGATGAGTTCAATGCGATTTCTGCTTTCTATGGTTTGAATTGAAATGGAATAGTAGCAGTTGTTAGTCAGATTTTAGTATTGAAAGAAAAAAATTAAAATAATTTTTTTGGCTGAAAAAAGACGTTGCCTTAAAGCCACAGAGACGTGTCAGACGACGGGACCTATGACACAGGTGATTCTTTGCTGTTCCATTACGAATAACCCGGTATTCAGGTTAACTTAGCCTTTTTTCTTGAGAGTACGGAAATGCCTGATACACACACTTGCTGAGCGTGTGGGACCAGCGATAGTGTGGAACTCTCAAACCCACACCCAGATAACTCGGAACGTTTACCATATTACTTCGACTGTTCCATCTGAGTGATCACTGGGTGAGAGCGTCGAGTACAGCAGACTCCCAGTCCTCCCCGTGCCTCCTCCTCCTGGTTAACTTAACCTTATCACTACGAGCTTTTTTGGGTGGACGAACGTGTCATGTGTTCCTCGTAGCAAAATCATCGCTGCTACGATTAGGGAAGTTTTGGGAAAGGTGTCTGAACGTCGAGCGGATTCGAATTTCTCTCCAAGACTCCTTCTAGACAACCAAGGCAGCCTGACCGACTGTTTACAGCATTGCTCATAAAAACTTTTATAGGAGTATGTGGTTCTTGAATGGTAAACAATAACTGAAGGGACCAGATATTGTCGAAATAGTGGGGCTTTTTGAAAAAGTTCGATCTGAAAGTCCAAGTTGTCTTCAACGTTGTTCTTACAATGAACGAGATGCTCTGATCTCTGCATAGCCAATTTCACCTCATCTCTTGTCAGCCTAACCAGCGATGTTTCGTTTGCTAAATGGTAGATTATTCCCGAACAGTGTGGTACTTCGACGGCGATAAGGAAGGTGTTGTCTTATCGGTGCCACCGACTTGGCAAACCATTCGTGTATAGCAGTAGCGCAATGGCAAGCGAAACACAGCGAAGGTCGCTCGCGTGTTAATACCGCGATCAAGTCTCGTCTAGCTCTACTTAGCAAGGCGCCTTCCTGTCGATGGTGCCAAAGCCCTTTTAATCCGTTCAGCGGCGAAACGGCCACTTCTTGCTTTAGCGTAACGCAGCACTTCTACGCCTCCCATACGAGCTATACCCTCTTTGTTGGCGTGCCCTAAGTCGCATCTGCCTGGGTCACTGTCAAGTTTTCCTTCGGCCATACAAGACGCGTTCAGAAATCACACCTATTCTCCACGGCAGGTGTCAGGACAGTGATGATGATGAAGTGGCGCATCGTTGAAGCGTTTGCTTTTCTCGCTGCTATCAGCAGTGCCTTCGGGAGGACAGAGGAACAGCAGGTGCAATGCGGTGTTCCAGGTTCGGTAACAAACTATATAATGGGTGGCGATGAAACTGGACCTCTCGAGTTTCCGTGGCAAATATCATTGCAACTGTTTAATACAACGATCAACCGTTGGGAGCACATTTGCAGTGGATCGATTATTGACAAGCACTGGATATTTACAGCGGCCCATTGCCTCGACACAAGGAAGCTAGCAGGAGAGCTGCGAGTGGCCATAGGAGCCCACAATATCCGCAGTCTAGAAAGTATGTGTCCCACCAACTGGTTGTGCAATTCGTCATCCAATTCGATATCCAGTGACTTCGGAGCCTCTCTCATGTTTGCCGACACTGTAGATATAATATATAGGAAAAGCTAATGCTAATCGATTCATCAGCTAGTCAGCTTCTTTGATTAAGGTATCGTTAGACTAACACGATGAATTCAGTAGTAGGTAACGTCTCGCGGAGTTTTTTTTTCGTTGATTCGGAGCTAAGGCTCTCACCAAGTTGACCGTCTCACGCTACATCAAGTGGTAATTTCGAAGGCAGCTATACCAGGTAACTAAGGTTGCGTCGAAGTTTAGAATGTTTGAAGATCAAACCTCGAAAATGTAAAAATGTAAACGTCATATCTGTAGAGTTTTTTTTTGCTTTTATTTGGAAGTGTAATCGATGCACGTTCGATGTTATTACATATTTATTATTTTGAAGTCTCTGCACTATGTGCTTCGGACAATTCCCGTTCAATAGCAACGAGCTCGAAAATTAAGGTGACATCTACCTGTTTTCCATTTTTTTTATATTCGGCCTTTACATGATAATTTATATTCTTATGACTTCGACACAGAAGGGCGTTCACTTAACATTGTTATGTGCTAGTCAATTGCCCCTGGTCAATGATATGATTGAAATCACCTTTATATACAAGTTGGCTTATATTGTCATTTACGAGAAGCGTCGAATAGTGTTGTCTGACCGTGTTCCATAACAGCCAGTTCTCTTTCTGGCGGGAGTGTAGCTCAGCACGAATTGACGTAGTCCTCCCAGATACAAGACAATCAATTCTTCAGCTTCTTCTGTTTATTACGGTAGGCGCGCTAACATGCGCATCTGTTAATTGGCACCTGCGTATTTGAACTACAATAGGGTACTCGGCTAACACCAATATTTTACTATCTTCCGCAGAGTTGGCATCTATCCAGGATGTCGTACGTAGTCGCGACCTGGTTATACACCCGATGTGGAGTGGACTTGACCAATTTGATTATGATTACGCGCTCATCCAGTTCGCGACGCCGCTCGACTTTGCTGGAACTCATAAGCATGTGCGGCCCATCTGCATGCCGAAGGCGGATCAAAATTTCGAAGGCATGGATTGCGTGGTCTCCGGGTGGGGTCTAACCACGAACAGTGGTAAGTGTCTTGAGGAAGCTGCCTTTGAATTTGTCCATAGGGCTCACAGTATTGCACAGTAGGTCTATCGTACAGTCGGGTTAAAAGGTGAAGCCAGGAAACAGAAGACCTGCCTAACCACCGCCTCTATAAATCATGCTGAATTATTGGGATTTGTACCTTACGATTACCTTGCCCCGTCAGGTCTCACAGTATCATGCAATGATGGCATATGAAGTGACAGGGCAGATACGCCTTTCTTGTGGATTGAGATACTTTGAAGGTTTTAAGTTAAGACAACATGAACCGCATTGGATGATTTGAATAATACGATTTCCTATTCGATTATAAGACATACATATCAACCAAAACGGCACAATACAACACATTTATGAGCGCCATTAAAGCTGCGTAAAACGGTCGCCAACTTGAGTTCCGCGTGCTACCGTGATGAAGGGATGTTTTACTATGCGATTGCTCATATTTTCAGGGGACATTAGAGATCAACCGGATGTCCTTCAAAAGCTACCAGTGCATGTAACACCATTCAAAGAATGTGCCTTTGCTTGGAGACACAATGGCGCGGATAAAGGTTCAAAGGCCTTGACGTCTCGTCACATCTGCGTGGCAACCAAGCGCGGTGAAGGCACAGGCCCTTGCAGGGGTGACTCAGGTGGACCTCTTGAGTGTATGATAGCCGACCGCTATGTTCTAGCCGGTGCAATGAGCTTCCCGCGTGACTGCGGTTCGAGCGACTATCCGACTATCTATGCTCGCATCACCGAAGTTCTTGAGTGGGTCGATCGAGTCAAAGCCATTAGGACTCGGGAATAAGGAATAGGCAAAGAAGCACCTTGCTAATTACAGACTAATGACTCAAAGGAGAACTAGAGGAGTCAGGTTAATTATTCACCTAAGGCCTATAACATTGCCACCATTCTTGGTGCAAAGTGCTATAGTGAAATTAAACTAAAGTATGACGGCGATGCTGATACGACAAGTTTATTAATGAACTAATTTATTAATAAATATATCAATAATAAACTTAAATGAATGAAGGATGTTTGCTATAAAATGCATGTTGATATCTTTTACAATGCGGTACGGTAGTTGTAGAAAACAACAAAACCTGTTTGGTAGTGGCGTCGGCCGCAACCATAACAGCAGACACATGTAAGTGGTTGCGGCAACGAGCCGTAACCACGTGCAATTGAGTATTAACTCTCACTTATACAAAACAACAAAATGCGCATCGAGGTGGGTTTAAGCGGCTGGCATTGATTCTCGGTCATTTCACTGGAATAATGGCCAACGAAATTTATCGATTGATGTTTAAATATGGATCTAGACAGCAAAACCTACGAACTCAGGTACCTTTTTTTCATTCGTCCTAAATAAGTAAGTTCAAACGCTTGAGCCAAGTCGTATTATATTATTATATCGTATTATATTACACAAACAGCTCATGCATTTTTATGGCTATAACTTATAATAAAATGGCTCATAGAACACTACACCCGTCCAACCAATCATGGCGCTAAACATTGACATCTAAAATCCCCGATTTTCCTTTGTAAATAGCGTTGAAACATGCGCAAATACCCAAAGCTGATTTAAAGCAGGTTTAAGTCACTTATAATCCCCGCCCTTGAATATATCCATTCGGCACACTTCCTGTACAGTTCTCACCCGTCAAGGGGCAGGGAATATTTCAGGGTAGCTATATAAAAGGCTAAGGAAACAGTAAGTTCAGTTACCGACAAGATGAAATCTCTGATCATAACCTGTACTACATTACTGGTCGCCAGCGGCAGCGCCTTCGGGGCGCAGAGGTGTGGCGTTCCATCCAATGCTAGTCATTACATCCTCGGCGGGGACGATGCTATGCCACTCGAGTTTCCCTGGCAGGTGTCGTTGCAGGGGGCCGATTATTTCGGCCTATGGCGGCACGGCTGTGGTGCATCGATCATCAACGAGAGCTGGATCCTCACGGCGGCGCATTGTGTCGACAAACGACTTGACGGCTCAATTCCTATGAGAGCTTTGCTTGGTGCTCATAACCTCAGCCGTTTTGAAAGTGAGTAATTCTGATGCTGCTCGGAATGAGTAGTTCATGGTTTGTGTGAATATACGAAATGTGCCAGTGAGGTAATGTGCTGAACACGGATCTGATCTGAAGAACAAATCTCTGTAGGTAGTCATTGTAGAGGGAATGATTGTACATCATGGCATGACTATTGGTGCATATACGCATAGCAGATATATACTAAAGCATACAGTAAATAACCATTGCCATATAACCTCGGTTCATGGCAATGTTTATACAATGGCAAATCAGAATAATTGTAATTTATCTCCCTTTCTCAATTTATTGGTCCTGAAATACATTCGAATAAGGTGAACATCTGAAATCGCTAGATAAAGGCCATTGCAAACTCATTCCGTTTTGTGGCCGTTGTGTGTGTATCTCTTTTTTATTGAGAGCAGAGACCGAGTCAGGTCACCCCCTTGACATGAGGAAAGATGTCTACATCCATCCTATGTGGAGCCGCGTACGTTATGACTACGACTACGCACTTATTCAGCTCCCGAGACCTCTGGATTTCGCCAGAGAGCATTCGCATCTAATGCCGATCTGTTTACCCAAGGCCAACGAACCGAGGATCTTTGAAAACATGGAGTGTGTGGTTTCAGGCTGGGGAGTCACCAAGGATACCCGTAAGTAACGCCGGCTTGTTACCAGGATGACCAAAGTCATAGAAAGTTAGCTAGAGAAACGCTCCAGGCGCACAACAAACATTGCAACAAATGGTACAGTTAGTATCGATGACGGTTTTTTTTATGACACAAACATCCACATTTTATATTGAACAAGCGATTTTATATTGGCAACAGCCAACCTAGTGTAACGAAATTGAGGGATCTGTGTCCGAGAAGGCTGCCCTCGAAGATTGCTTTATTTTAGAGGGCACTAGGGTGATTGGTGGCACCATCTGGAAATATGACTAAAAGGGAGCTAAAATAATTTTTTTTCACTTGCTGAGGTTCAGTGAGGGCCAGTGACATTTGATTCCATATATAAGAAGTAAGTTCTCCGGACTGACGCAAAGCCAGCAGTTAACGCCCACAAATTAATTTCACCATCAATAGGAACCCTTTTAAATACAAATATACAACGGTGGGGATTGAACCCGTCTACCTACGTGTCTCCTTCGATTGCAAGGCGCACGCGATTGCACCACGCCACCGAGCTCGACAACCCGTCATATCTATTGAGCCGAATGAACAATGAACGGTATAATCCGACACATTTACGATTCATCGCAGTTGTAAAGGATTGTTTACCAAGACTTTTTGTCCGTTATGACCACGCTCCCATTGTTCCTATATATTACTAATCCTATGAATATATTTGATGATCTCATACTTCTTCAGCCAATCCTGCTGATAGACCGGATGTTCTCCAGAAGTTACCGGTTCGCGTTTCGGTGCACGAGGACTGTGTTCGCGCTTATCTGCACGATGGTAACCCCGACGGCGGCCCTCTTCACGTAACGCCCCGTCACATTTGCATTGTCTCGAAGCGTGGCGAGGGTAGCGGTCCCTGTAAAGGTGACTCAGGTGGACCCCTACAGTGTAAGGTCTCCGGACGTTATGTTCTTGCCGGATCGACGAGCTTCGGAAAGTACTGTGGCTCGGTGAGTTATCCCGGAATCTACGCACGCGTTACCGAAGTGCTCAGTTGGATCGAGAAAATTATGCGCACCAAAACCCGCCGCTCCTGAGCTGTGTGTTGTAACATGGTGGAACCAAGCCCCAAAGAATCGCAAGCTAACTAAGCTGAACTGGTACAGAAGAGCGTGCACAGTGGTGCTGGTAACACTTAAAATAAAATATAATAGATGGTAATGATACGTGTATATTCATTGATTAACCGACCAGGCAACTTGGAATGCGGCACAAAAAATCAAAATGTTCACAATCAAGCGCGATCCTCTATAAGTGGCAAAGATCTACAACAGGTGCTATTATAGATAGCGCATGCGAAACGACAGTTATCCATCCAAATAGGATATTCGGAGTTATACCCAGATACAGGTAGAGCCACGCTATCGCCTAGCCTCATCAAGATGCCAAACGACTGACAACGCAAAGGAATGACGAAATATGAAGGAGACCTTGTTAGACAAGCAGCAAGACTATAAGAGGTTTCGGCAGAGCAAAACAAAAGCGGGAAATTATAGTAAGCAAGGAAAGAAACTGGAGAGCCTACCTGGCTGAAGTTGAGGAAGACCCATGGGCAAAGTTCTACACAGCTGTTAGAAGCAAACTAAAATCCAAGTCTTAAAACAATACCCCCGAGGCCGAAAAGGTGAGGCCGAGATTAATAAAGCCCTTTCAGGGTCATCCTGCCTTTAACGAGGAAGACTTTAACGCAACGAGATCGCCGAAGAAGATACCCCCGAAGTAACGAACGATGAGCTCCGACTAAAAGGAGAAAGGATGTAAACTACCTTGGGCGTGACGTTGACGAAGGTACTTTTTCAAATGTTTCCATCGGTTGTCGCCAAGGTGGCCACAAGGATACCTGGGGAGGGGCAATTTCCTAGGCAACGTAAACACAGTCACGTATAATATAATAGTTGTCATCCCAAAAGGACTTAATCTGCCTAATGCGATCCCGGCCAACGGTATCGAAGCCGTAGTTTACAATGCATATGCGACTATGAAAATTATAAAGAACTAGTTTCTAAATCCCCAAGTTCAATTCAGGAAGGGTCAGTCAGTTCTCACAGGAATGAACAAAATCCGAAGAAAGACTCAGCAAGTACGGGAGTTCTCAAGAAAGGTAAAAACCACTTCCTCAAAATATCAGTAGGGCGATAAGTAGGGCGATAAGCGGCATCGGATGCACAAATTTGGCTAAGTACAGGCCACACACAGAGAAGCCCGGATAGACTATTGCTGACCGCACACGCAAGCAAACCACTAACAACCATAACCACCACCACCACTAGCCCACCCGACACTACACAGGCCAAAGACAAGACAGGTGCACGGGGTGCGAAAATGATTCCGTCCGTGCACTCCAAATACGCTACCAGAGCACCGACACCAAAAGATCGGGCGGTTAGACTTAAGGCACAAGTCACACTCCCACCTCAAGCACGTAAGCGCAGAATAGAGTCTGGAGTAAGAGAGAAAGGAAGCAGCTGAGAGTCAGCTAACCACGTCATGTCCGTACGGCAAAGGAGGATGTGTGGTGCTCGTGGTTGGGCTTGTACACATCTCACCGTTGCCCTAACTGAAGGAGCGCGCTAAGCGATACCGGGAACTGTTGAACATCGTCAACAGGTCCAGATGGGGGGGAGGACAGTGCTGACATGCCAACACAAACCCTATTTATAAAAACAAAAGAAACGAGTCCGAAATAGCATGCACGGCTCGTAGGTTCGTAGAAAACGCACGACTTTGATCGAATCCGAAGAGAGAAAAACATCCCATGAAAACAGGGCGCATGCGATCCACAGGGAATACAGCAACACAACGACAAATAAGTAAAACTCAACAATACAAAAATATCCAAATATTCTGATAGAAATTCGTTTCAGAAGTGTGGAAGCGATACAATTAGAATATTATACAATAATAACCACCGATAATTGCACAGGCGTTTCTCCAAAAGGCATTCGAAGAGTAGTTACGCAGACACGGTAAATGGCTTTTTGTGGTGAGTTATTCAGTTGTTTTAGTCTTATTATTGATAACCCCAACATTATACCACTTGCATTCCGGGACCCAAAGAAAGTTTCTCCGGTTTCTATTTATTAGGAATCCATCTTCCGAGTTTATAAACTCTCCTCAATGCCTACGTTTAGCTGCTTAGCAAGCATAGGATCGCTAAAAGACTTATCTTGCTCAAGCATTGCGGTCAGTAACACGTTATCAACTGCAGAAAGTCTTCTTTTGCGAGCGGCATCTTCGAGGTTGAAATCTCCTGAACGAAACATCGTGCAATAACTAAGTTTGCACTGTGCGAGTCGTTACAGTAGAGGGTTCGAAAGCAGCACACATTGCGGTGCCATATTCGCTGCGATATCTCCCATTTTGAGCTTAGAGTGACACGATTATTGCAAGAATATTGGCCTCAAAATAGATCCATTTTGAAGTCCCATAGCATTTTCTAAAATCATCAGATCGAGTCGCTCTTTTTTATTTACCCAAGAGCAACTAACAACAATTTATTATTTGCGTCCAAACACCACTGCTAGCACTGTCACGGGCCAAAGTTGGCAATACTAAAACCGGAAAAAACTTTCTGGAGCACCTAATACATAGTCAACGTCGTACTATACTATAGTATACCAAATTGTAAGTATTACTGTGTTCCTTTGTCAATTAATACATTAAAATTATTAATTTCCAGGCATCACTCAATGATCTAAATTGTAAAGGAAGGGAGTGATTTGGAAACATGAAGATTTGGAAATGCCCGCGGGAGACATCGTGCCACCTAGCGGCAGATGTCATAATAGAGTGACAGCCCACAATAAAGACCAGTGACTGTTTAACCTTGGTGTTGTCGGTACATATAATAATGGCGTTGATATCAAGATCCCAGCAGAATGAAATTTGACTACCGGGTGATATTATAACAATAGAGCTCATAAATAACATCAGTTTCTATAGTATCTACCCCAAGAACACCTTCCGTGTCAGTTGAGACTTGGTACACCATTTGATAATAATAAAAATATCTATACAGCTAAAAGTGCTAAACCACATTGATTCAGATGTGCACATGTAACCAAATACTCTGATTTCAAACATATGACGTTGATTCTCTATTATTTCATTAGAATAGTTGTCAACGAAATTTATTAATCGAACGCTTACATACGAATCAAGTCAGAAAAACCTACAGGCTCAGTTCCCATTTATTCATTCATCCTTAACAAATAAGTCCGACCACTTGAGCCAAATATTATTGCATCGTATATGTGTCAGAAACAGTTTATGGAATTTTTCGGCTACACCTGACTCACAATAGCTGATCTATTACGACATTCGTGAGATAAGCCGATCCAACCATGACGCTAAACACTGATATCGAAAATCCCCTATTTTCCATTGTTAATCACAACATGTAACGTAACACGCGTAATAGAACACGCGAAAATACGGCGAGCAAGAACCTAAAGCTGATTTAGAGCAGGTTTAAGTCACTTATAATCCCCGCCCTTGGATATATCCATTCGGCACACTTCCTGTACTGTTCTGACCGGTCAAGGGTCAGCGAATATCTCAGGGTAGCTATATAAAAGGCTAAAGAAACAGTAAGTTCAGTTACCGACAAGATGAAATCTCTGATCATAGCCTATACTACATTGCTGGTCGCCGGCGGCAGCGCCTTCGGGGAGCAGCAGTGCGGCGTTCCATCCAATGCCAGTCATTACATCCTCGGCGGGGACGATGCTATGCCACTCGAGTTTCCCTGGCAGGTGTCGTTGCAGGAAGTCGACTATTCCGGCAGATGGGACCACGGCTGTGGTGCATCGATCATCAGCGAGAACTGGATCCTCACGGCGGCGCATTGCGTCGACAGTCGACTTACCGGAAACACTCCTATGCGAGCTTTGCTTGGTGCCCATAACCTCAGCCGTATTGAGAGTAAGTAACTGTGATGCGGCTAGGAATGAGTAGTTCATGGTTTGTGTGAAAAGTGCGCTAACTTACTGAACGCGGATCTGATCGAAAGAACAAATACTTGTGGGTAGTCTCTGTATTGTACATCATGGCATGACCCTTTTCTGGTTTAGGGTGAACAATAACTTGCATAAGTAAATACAAATACGGTCCTCATTGGTGCATATACGCATCGCCGATATATTTGTATACTAAAGTATATAACATATAAAAACTGCCGTAATAACCTCCGTTCATCAATATACAGTTCTTTTCCAATCTATTGGTTCTAAGATACGTTCGTTTAGCACCATTTGAATACTCGAACAAGGTGAATATCTGAAATCGATAGATAAAGACCGTGGCAAGCTCATTCCGTTTTGTGTGTGTCTTTTGTTATTGAGAGCAGACTCCCAGTCAAGTCACCCCTTTAACGTGAAGAAAGATGTCTATATCCATCCTATGTGGAGCCTCGCACGTGCTGACTACGACTACGCACTGATTCAGCTCCCGAGACCTCTGGATTTCGCCGGAAAGCATTCGCATCTAATGCCAATCTGTTTACCCAAGGCCAATCAAGCACACATCTTTGAAAACATGGAGTGCATGGTCTCTGGCTGGGGACTCACCAAGGACAGCTGTAAGTAGTGCCGACTGACTTGCCAGGTTGACCAAAGTCATAGAGATTCAATTAGAAAAACGTTGCAAGCGAATAACAAACATTTCAAGCTGGTGTTTTGATTTTAACATTCACATTTCACGTTGCATCAAGGGACTTTTTCTTATCGATTGCCAACTTAGTATGAGGTAAGGTTAAGCGATTTAAGGTCATGTGTGTGAGCCAACCAAAGATGAAGATTTTGTTGTTGGTGGAAACCACACGGGGATTTAGATATTTACGCACCCTTTAACAGGGGAGGGGGGCCTTTATTCAGGTAAAATAACTACGAATTGCGAAGTGCCCTGGTTGTTCGCCATCCGAACATTTTGTCTACAATTTCTTTGCTACCGACGCATTTGGCTTGTATGTTAGTGCCAGAGCGAGTGTTTGTGGTTGTAACATTGAAAAATGTATCTTTCATATCTGGCCTTTTGCAATATGGTATTTAAAGTGCGGGCGTCAATCTCTTTCATTATCTCGATTACAGATTTATAGATTCTATATCATCTATATTGACGTTACATCTGTATGCAATGCCTAATGAATTCTTTATGGACTTTCAAGATCAGTTTAGTATCTTGGCACCAACCTAAGTTCCAAACGGGAGAGGCGTACAATATCACAGGTTATGACATACTGCTATAATTTATTCAAGCATACAGTAGTTAGGAATTATCGCAAAAGGGGGGGCTTGCGGGGCTTTCGTTCCGCTTGTATATTGTCATATATAGGTTAGCCTGTTTGATAACGAAGGCGCGCATTATCCAGTTAATTTTCCTGGAGGCAGTAGCGACGGATTCGAGGGGGTGTATAGCTAAGAGCTATTCAAGAAATGTGTCAAAAGTTTCCTGAGGAACAACAGCATTTTTCTCATCTCTAATGGGAAGATACATTTTGACATCATCTGCAAAGATTTTGACTCGTACAGCTTCCGGTATTATATATTTCAAGGAGTCTTCACAGATATTCTTATTTTGTCGATCATCTCGAAGGTCATATGACCAAAGCGAGCGGTTAGTTCTCGCCTTCTAAGGTTCAGCCAGAGGCCGTGAAATATAATGGCCCAATAGAACTCGCCATATCTATTAGACTGAATGTATACGGTACTTAATGACGTACTTAATGTTATCCGATACAATTCGTTGTAAAGGATTATTTCCCAAGACTTTTGCCAGTTTTGTCCACGTGGTGGGCATAAACTAAAGGCACCCCTATATTTCAACAAATCTTTATCATCAGTAAGGCTCGAAGCGTGTCCCATGACTACAGTACGGCGTGAATAATCAACACAAACTAGATTAATTCAGCGAGAACACTCGATCACTGAGGGTGCGTTATCATTTTACACGCCCGAAAGATGACACAATTTATTGTAGCAGGCTGCATGCGACGTTATATGCACTGTTCTTTGTGGTGTGTATGCTATTTGACACGCACATTAAGCTGATACTGAATAAATTCCTCAAATGTGTGCTCCCTGTAACAATTTGTTGAAATATAGGGGTGCCTCAAGCTTATGCCCACCACTGTATATTACTAATCCTATGACTATATTTGATGGTTTCATACTTCTTCAGGGAATCCTGCGTATCAACCGGATATTCTCCAGAAGTTGCCGGTTCGCGTTTCGGTTCAGCAGGACTGTGTCCGTGCTTATCTGCACGATGGTAACTCCATGGGCGGTCCCGTTCATATAACGCCCCGTCACATTTGCATTGTCTCGAAGCGTGGCGAGGGTAGCGGTCCCTGTAGAGGTGACTCAGGTGGACCCCTGCAGTGTAAGGTCTCCGGACGTTATGTTCTTGCCGGATCGACGAGCTTCGGAAAGTACTGTGGCTCGGTGAGTTATCCCGGAATCTACGCACGCGTTACCGAAGTGCTCAGTTGGATCGAGAAAATTATGCGCACCAAAACCCGCCCCTCCTGAGCTGCGTGTTGTAACATGGTGGAGCCAAGCCCCAAAGGGTGTAAGCTAACTAAGTTGTAGTGCTACAGAGAAGCGGACGCAGTGCTGCTGGCGACGTTTGAAATAAAATATAACAGATGGAAAAGATAGGAGTGTCTTCACTAATTAACTGACTGGACAGCTTGAAACGTGTCTTTCCTTAGGGAAACAGCACAATCAGGCTGTTTGTAATGACCAGTGAGATCTGGTGATATGAATTTTTTTGAGACAATTCTTCGAGAAATGGAGTTCTCCTAGGACCCACAAACTTCCACTTGTAACAAATGGCACACTTTACCCACGTCTAATTTTTATTTGCTGAATTAACTCGAATATGAAACCTAATGTACCCTACTCACAGCAGATACAACATTCTTATGACTTAAATAGAGCCCATAGCCATTTAAAACATTGACTGTTAAAGTTCTCGACTAATCTGTCTCTGCTGTAGTTCTGTTAGCTTAAAATTCCGTTAAGCACGTATTCTAAACTCAGGCTAAGCCCGCCGATCATCCAGTACGCGGTCCCGATGTTCTCGCGAACTGTGAAGAAAAGTGAATATATATATATATATATATAACATAACATTTGCGGTTTATTTCCGGAACTGCAATTTTACAATGTTTAAGTTCTCGATTAAAAAAATAGGGTAAAAGTAAGAGTGTATTATCACCAAATTGTTCAAGCAATTTAGATTTCACAATTATAATAGATTATTCTGTCAACAGATATATACATTCACTCAAATTATTTACAATTCACAATATTCAGGTTATTTAATTCACACAATTATATAACATTATAACTGCAATCTTTTCTTTATCTCCTTGGCAAACTTCTTGGTAGAGGTGAGCTCCCTAACCTCCTTCGGGAGCGAGCTCCAAACCAACGGCATCTGATAAGCCAGAGACTGGCAAGTAGTTACCCTGACGGCTGTAGGTAGTACAAACTCTGTTGCCCGGCGAGAAGCTTTTCTGTCGACGGCCACAATGGGGAACGCGACATCGGACGGGATTATACCCTTGATCATTTTGAAAGCCAGAATTGCGGTGGAAATCCGACTTAACTTATCCACGGTGAGGAGTCTGTACCTGCCATAGATGTCGGCAACAGACTCTCTGCGGGTCCTTCCAAACACTGCTCGAAGTGCATCATTTTGAATTACTCTCCCTCTATCTACTACCTCTGTATATGCATTGCCCCAGATTGACATGACATATCCCAACGTTGGTATTAGCAAGGAATTATAGACAAGAAAGAGGCAATTCTTCGGAAACCCAAGCTCTCGAAGACGCCGAATGCGAGCAATTACAGCGTAGCATTTAGGAGTGATAGCTCTCAAATGGGCAGACCATTTGAGATGCTTATGCAACAAAAGACCGAGGTATTTAGCCGTATCCGATAACGACATCTGCTCACCACAAAATGTATATATAAATATATATATAATGTTACATTCTATGCGTTTTCAGTAAATTTTATTATTTACATATCTTTTAATCAATATGAACGTCTGCGCCACTTAGTGGCATGAATAGAGTCGCTCACATTTGACACAGTCTCAAGGCAAGATGTAAAGCTTCTGATCTCTGTCACCATCAGTGTGACCTTCATCATCACGGGCGAGCACGAAAGAGCTGAAGCAAAGGGCAAACGAAACTTTACTGGAAGCCACTGCGTGGACGGACTACCAACGACTCGAGTTGGCGCTTGCAAATACAGAGGCCGACCTTCTGATAGGAACGACAAAATATCGTGATTGACACTCAAAATGTCAGTTGAGCAGATACGTCAAAAGCGCTAGGTACTTAGGGGTATATCTATAACCACGCTATGCGTGGAGGCGCCCATGTCCTGAGAGGCTGGAGAAGAAGCTACAAGGGCTGATCATCAAAGAGAAGAATTATGCCTTAAGGATTGTAAGTTACGACTAATATTGTTGACTGCCGAATCTTGCATACACTTTGTAGTTTCGGTCAGGACTATCCCGGAAGCAAAATCGTCCGTCGTTCAAACTCTGCTAAAAAAAGCGCAGCGCGAACCAGGTCGCGGGATAATTCAGGCCTATTAGACTGTCGGCATAGAAGCGAAACTAGCTTTTGCTGGTACCGTACCGTTGAAACTAAGAGTAGAATAATGTCAACCAGAATGGACAAGCTGACACAGATGTGAGCGAAATAGTTCTGCAGAAGGTGAGTGGAACGGCAGAGAAAGTGGATCCCAGTCCCAGTGGGCGCTCTCGGAACTTTCGTCAAGAATCACGAGCCGGACGTCAGTGAATGGATAGAAAGACCGGTGAGGAACTACCATACTATCTTAACCGATTTCTCAGCGGTCATAGGAACTTCTACAGTTTCTGCATAGAATAGTGGAAGCCCATATGTTACGCGTAGCTGTTCACTATAATCAGACGAGGAAGATGACGCCTACATATGCATTACATAATGCATATAATACATTACATTTAATTGCCATATCATGCGAGGGGTCAGTCTTAGGGCGCACCTTGTCAATGGGGACAACTAGTGAAATTTTGAGAAAATGCGGGTACGAAAACTCAACCATGATTTGATTTATGATGTGTGGGGGCCCGGGGGGGATGTCCTTCACATGATATATGTGATTAGCGCGTATACCGGTGTGGCCAGCCGCGGGGTTGCTTATACTGTTCTCAAGATTCAAACTTCAAATTGTGGTTTATTGACCGAGCTGCAATTATACAATACTTGCATTATCGTAAAAGTATTAATAATAATTGTAATTTTTAAGTCTGAACCCTTTTAATAATCTAATATAAATATAATACTGCAACATCATACAACATACAACAACTATATTTACTCTGCAAACATATGTAGAGTGCAGCTTTTGTTTGGACACATGAAGATTTGGAAATGCCCGCGGGAGACATCGTGCTACCTAGCGGCAGATGTCATAATAGGGTGACAGCCCACAATAAAGACCAGTGATGACTGTTCAACCTTGGTGTTGTCGATACATAGAATACTACATTAATTACTACTGTGATATCATAACAATATGCTCATAAATAAAATACATTTCTATAGTATCTACCCAAGCACACCTTTCGTGTCACTTGAGACTTGGTACACCATTTGATAATAATAAAAATATCTATACAGTTAAAAGTGCAAAACCAGATTGATTCACATGTGCACATGTAACCAAATACTCTGATTTCAAACCTATGACGTTGATTCTCTATTATTTCATTAGAATAATGGTCAACGAAATTTATTAATTGAACGCTTACATACGAATCAAGTCAGAAAAACCTACAGGCTCAGTTCCCATTTAATCATTCATCCTTAACAAGTAAGTTCGACATCTTGAGCCAAATATTATTGCATCGTATATGTGTCAGAAACAGCTCACGCAATATTTCGGCTTCAACTGACTCACAAGTGCTGATATTTTACGACATCCGTGAGATAAGCCGATCCAATCATGATGTTAAACACTGACATCGAAAATCCCCTATTTTCCATTGTTAATCACAACATGTAACGTAACACGCGTAATGGAACACGCGAAAATACGGCGAGCAAGAACCTAAAGCTGATTTAGAGCAGGTTTAAGTCACTTATAATCCCCGCCCTTGGATATATCCATTCGGCACACTTCCTGTACTGTTCTCACCTGTCAAGGGCCAGCGAGTATCTCAGGGTAGCTATATAAAAGGCTAAGGGAACAGTAAGTTCAGTTGCCGACAAGATGAAATCTCTGATCATAGCCTGTACTACATTGCTGGTCGCCGGCGGCAGCGCCTTCGGGGCGCAGCAGTGCGGCGTTCCATCCAATGCCAGTCATTACATCCTCGGCGGGGACGATGCTATGCCACTCGAGTTCCCCTGGCAGGTGTCGTTGCAGGGGGCCGATTATTTCGGCGAATGGCACCACGGCTGTGGTGCATCGATCATCAGCGAGAACTGGATCCTCACGGCGGCGCATTGTGTCGACAGTGAACTTAACGGAGACATTCCTATGCGAGCTTTGCTTGGTGCCCATAACCTCAGGCGTATTGGGAGTAAGTAACTGTGATGCGGCTTAGAATAAGTGGTTCATGGTTTGTGTGAATCGTGTGAATAACTTACTGAATGCGGATCTGATCTGAAGAACAAATCTCTGTGGGTAGTCACTGTAGCTTGAATGATTGTACATCATGGCATGACCGTCCTGTGCCTTAGCGTGAACTATACCTTAAATAATTAAACACGATTACAACCCACATTGGTGCATATACGCATTGCAGGTATATATATATATATATATATATATATATATATTTATATATAAAGTTTATTTATTATATGCTTTAGTGTATATATATATATACTAAAGCATATAATAAATAAACTTTTCCATATAACCTCCGTTCATCAATATACAGTTCTTTCCCAATCTATTGGTTCTAAGATACATTCGTTTAGCACCATTTGAATACTCGACCAAGGTGCATATCTGAAATCGATAGATAAAGACCATGGCAAGCTCATTCCGTTTTGTGGCCGTTGTGTGTGTATCTCTTTTTTATTGAGAGCAGAGACCGAGTCAGGTCACCCCCTTGACATGAAGAAAGATGTCTATACCCATCCTATGTGGAAGCTACCACATTTTGACTACGACTACGCACTGATTCAGCTCCCGAGAGCGCTGGATTTCGCCGGAAAGCATTCGCATCTAATGCCAATCTGTTTACCCAAGGCCAATCAAGCACACATCTTTGAAAACATGGAGTGCATGGTCTCTGGCTGGGGACTCACCAAGGACAGCTGTAAGTAGTGCCGACTGACTTGCCAGGTTGACCAAAGTCATAGAGATTCAATTAGAAAGACGTAGCAAGCGAACAACAAACATTTCACTAAATAGTGCTTAGTATCGCCCACTTGGCTAGCTGGTGTTATGATTTTAATATCCACATTTCACATTGCACAAAGGACTTTTTCTTATCGACTGCCAACTTAGCATGAGGTAATTTAAGTGATTTGTGTGTGAGCCATCCAAAAGTCAATATTTTCTTGTTGTGGAGACCTCACGGGGATTTAGATATATTCTTATTTTGTGAATCATCTCGATGATATAAGACCAAAGCAAGCGGTTAGTTCTCTCTTTTTAAGGTTCAGCCAGATCCCGTGAAATATAATTGTCCAATAAAACCCGCCGTAGTTGTTGGACCGAATCTAAACGGTAGTAAATGATGTACTTACTATTCATCCCAGTTGTAAAGGATTCTTCGTCAAGAATTTTGCCAATTTTGACCACGATCCCATTGTCATTATATATTACTAATCCCATGACTATATTTGATGATTTCGTACTTCTTCAGGGGATCATGCGGATCAACCTGATATTCTCCAGAAGTTGCCGGTTCGCGTTTCGGTACAACAGGACTGTGTCCGTGCTTATCTGCACGATGGTAATCCCATGGGGGGTCCCATTCATATAACGCCTCGTCAAATTTGCATTGTCTCGAAGCGTGGCGAGGGTAGCGGTCCCTGTAGAGGTGACTCAGGTGGACCCCTGCAGTGTAAGGTCTCCGGACGTTATGTTCTTGCCGGATCGACGAGCTTCGGAAAGTACTGTGGCTCGGTGAGTTATCCCGGAATCTACTCACGCGTTACCGAAGTGCTCAGTTGGATCGAGAAAATTATGCGCACCAAAACCCGCCCCTCCTGAGCTGCGTGTTGTAACATGGTGGAGCCAAGCCTCAAAGGGTGTAAGCTAACTAAGTTGTAGTGCTACAGAGAAGCGGACGCAGTGCTGCTGGCGACGTTTGAAATAAAATATAACAGATGGAAAAGATAGGAGTGTCTTCACTAATTAACTGACTGGACAGCTTGAAACGTGTCTTTTCTTAGGGAAACAGCACAATCAGGCTGTTTGTAATGACCAGTGAGATCTGGTGATATGAATTTTTTTGAGACAATTCTTCGAGAAATGGAGTTCTCCTAGGACCCACAAACTTCCACTTGTAACAAATGGCACACTTTACCCACGTCTAATTTTTATTTGCTGAATTAACTCGAATATGAAACCGAATGTAACCTACTCACAGCAGATACAACATTCTTATGACTTAAATACAGCCCATAGCCATTTCAAACATTGATTGCTAAAGTTCTCGACTAATCTGTCTGTGCTGTAGTTCTGTTGGCTTAAAATTCCGTTAAGCACGTATTCTAAACTCAGGCTAAGCCCGCCGATCATCCAGTACGCGGTCCCGATGTTGTCTCGAACTCCGAAAGAAAAAAAGAGAACATATATATTAGGGGTGGAAATGTGTGTCCGGTTTTTGCATTCTAATTAAAACGCTTATAACTCGACTTGTATTCAACGCCTTTTATTAAAAATAGTCTCCTTCTGCTTCTACACACTTCGCCCATCGATTGCGTAGATCAACAGTACCCTTTTCGTAAAAGCTTTTTGGCTTAGCGCAAAAAACTTGTTAATAGCGTTTTCTACTTTCACCTCTGAAGTGAAATTTTTGATGAGGCTGGGTTGCTTTTCGGTCAGCGCAGTGTGCACCCGTTCTACCTGTGCCGAGTAGACATCTGCATTTATGGTGTTACCAGGTTTCAAGAGCTCACGGGATGCGATTCCCTTAACGTAGTAATGCCACGTAGTAATAAATCCGGTGTTTACAGTTGTCTGACACTCAGATCGGTGCATTAAGTAGTTGTTGCCATTATATTCAGCAGGCTAATAAGGCTAGCCGCCAATTAATTGATTTCTCGCTAACACAAGCATTTGTTCCCGTGCACGCTACAGTACAAGATTTAATTATATTTGAGTTGTTTGCCATATGAACTATTAATCACGTATGTACCGAGCGCTTCCAGAGCACTGGCAAAGCTTTCCCCAAGTATCACACATTTATTTTTTGACGTTATATTGTGATCGCTCAACCATACCACGAACGCTGTGCATTAAAAACACGTTCCTGTTTAGTATTCATTTTTTCCATCTAGCCCTTCTCCGATCACTACACGCGTTAACTTTAGACGAAACAGTCTTCAAAATATTGCGTTAAGATCAATAGTAATATATATCTAATATAGTAGAAATGTACACAGGAGTGAATAAAATCACGATTATTAATTAAATAATAAGCCGAAGGTCAACGAATCCCTGATTATTATACTGAAAAGATCATCACACATGGCTCGTTCAAATCGCAAATAAATTCATTCCCTGTTAACAATTTCTCAGTAAGAAAATCTAGCTTCGCCGAAGAGCTACCTACGTTCGTAACCCGTATCACACCGACTATCAAGCATAGTCTAAAGCATAGGGTCATTTAGACTGTCGAGTCCGGTGGGGTAGTGGTGCACTCGTGTGCGCCTTGCAATCGGAGGGGTCTTAGCTTTAGAATTAAATAAGAGGTCTTAGTCTCAAATCTTTTGCATAAATAAAAAAAGATTTTTTTTTTGTCTTCAAGCTGACCCTCATCTGTTCCCCTTTCTGACAGGCCTCAGCTCTTAACCTTTAGGTATTACTATGAGGAAAGGTATTACTATACTAAAAAAAGATATTTGAGAGCAGATATATAGCGGATATTTGAAAGAGTTAGTGATCGTTTTAATGTTTAGCCGACAGCCGCTCAATCATCATTCTTAATCACTATGAGACGATGTTGTGCCAATCGGGCGAATTAGTGAGTTCAGCTGTGTGCGAGTGAGCAGTACTTGGTAGCTTACGCTGTGCCACGTGTCATGTCTAATCGAGTTCGTTTTTGTATTCATAGATTAATCTCTCCATGGAATTGATAAGATATCTATCGAATAACTAGCAATTGGGTTACCTTGAAATCTACGCTTGGTTCGACGGTTTAGTTCATTTGCGCAGTTTCCACATATCTGATTGATATTGCACTAGATCTTTAGGTCTGGCTTGATAATAATATCATCTCGTAGAATTTTCCCCGCATTACGAGTTTAATATTATATTTCGTTGACAAAATTTAAGTCATTTATTTCCGTTTGCGGTCACATACACTCATAAACCTCAACCACCGGGAAGCATCGATTATCCATCCCTTCATTTATCGATCGGAGATCTCTGAAATGATTCTTCAAGCTTCTTCCCTGAAGCGGTGGGACTCTTACATTTAACCTCGTTTTAATACACACGTTCAGAGGGTAGTAAATTGAGCACCCATTTGCTTATAAATTAGTTGTATATGAAGAAGACTTGAATCCCTGCCATGTGGTGTCTCTTCCACTGTTGTGGACCCGCAACACGCTTTACTAGCTAGCGATGACATGGTACTTGGCAAAAGGGGAACTTAATTGTTGAGCTGTTTATCAACCTTATGGCACACCAGTGGAAAAATTTTGCTTCGGTTCTTAGTGTTCCCTAAGGATTGATCCAATTTGTATTTGCCTTAGCTCAAATAAACCGCAAACTTTTGTCGATTGTCTATATTTTCTCGTTGTTTGGTTTGATATAAGACAGACTGCCACTTCATGAGCTTAGCTCTAATGTTTTCTCCACAATAGGGATAGCTTGACATGCCAAACAAAACCATAAAATATTTAAAGCCGGCTCCTTTCGAGGAGGTTCATGGGCAGTGATTTGGCGCGGACAGATTTCTATTAACTGTAACTATTCATATTCATGTATTTGCAATTTAGTGATTCAAGCTAATTGTCTTGAATCATTTACCCTCAGGCAACCCATAACACACGCTTGGAATATCAGACCTTTGTGGAAGTGGACCAGATAAGTATAACACAGCTCATGGAGTTGTTCATTCTCTATGAGACTAAAACGTAGAATCTGCACAGGAATCTATCGACGATTTTAACCCTAGTAAAATATATTGATGTTATAGAGGCAGTGAGTAGCGTTTGTGGTCGTTCACTACGTTTGTGTATTTTAGAAATACTTAGCCATGTAATATATCAAGCGTATATGATATCACGTGGCGACTCGCAAACTATTTGGAGCTACCCTACCGTAACTTATTTTCAGCGGATTCACGCTTATTTTATCGCGGAATTTGGCAAATCGACACACTGTAGTTTCTGTTCTAGTAGCAAGCAGCAAGTCTTGCCAAACTAAGAAAGGGTTATCGAACGGTACGCAAACCTCGATTACGTACAATCGCCAGTATACCAAAGCGGAGTTTTCAAAGTCGCCTGCAACGAATCCTCTACACAAACGACACCTCACCGTCTCAGGGTCACTTTTTCGCAGTAGGCAGCCCTATTCACTCGATATCCGTAAGCGTCTGCAGCTACACCATCATCCATTTGAGGACACTATATATATGTTTCCTGATTAGTTTAATATGTATATATGTTTCCTGAGTCTCACTATTCATATCTGCATATTTATGCAAGTCGTTTGAGATCTCAAGCTATCTTCAGATTTACCGCCAGGTCCGCATATTCCCACGATCCTGTCAATATGGCTCCATTCCAATAAAGGCTCAAAAGGGATCAATATCCCTCTGTTTCGGGCGAGCTTATGACACAGGCACAATTGATATGGCACTAAGTTCGTTCGTAGCTCACTGTGTGCCAACTATGATGTTTGAGGTATCTCTTAATTCCAGCAGTACCCACCTAATACACTGCCGCGTATGATTCAACATTCTACTCTACGCTTAGTGGAATCTGTTCTCCTTCTCGCCACCTGGTTCGTGCGTCTCAATTTTAAACGAGGCCGTCTATATTTTACCTCTACAAAAGGGCCTACCTAAAGGAGGGTCATTCAGAATTCAAGCCAGAGATCGCGATCATGAAGTCGTCTCTACTCATTACAGTGTTCGCTATTGCAGCTGTCAACAGCTGGGCCCTCGGGCAGCAGATGGGATGCGGTGTTCCAGTCAATCCCACTGCAAGCAATTACATTATCGGAGGCGATGACGCCTCCCCGCACGAGTTTCCTTGGCAAGTGTCCCTGCAGATTGCTAGTCTCCTTACCGGCTGGACTCACAACTGTGGAGGGTCGATCATTGACAACAAGTGGATCTTGACTGCGGCTCACTGTGTTGACACGCGAATACAGGCTGGCCGTATGCGAGTTGTGCTTGGTGCCTACGATATCAGCCGTTCAGAAAGTAAGTTACCGCGATTTTAAATACAACGCAATAAATAACGACGCCGAACGACATTTCTACATACGAGCGGGTGTGTTCTTCAAATATGGCAATTATCATCATTGTACTGTTATGTTGTTTATGTGGAAGTATACACAGTGAAACTCAATATACATCCTCAAAATGAATTCAATTTCAGGCACTGTTTATGCTAGGGGATATTTGTTTTAATGATTAAGTGATATTTTCGGTAATATATAAACGACCAAAACGAAAATGATTCGTATCAGTTTGTGTCAGGATACACAGGATATACAGGCGAACGTGTTGGAACACGGCTAGGATCAAGGTACGTCAAGTACAACTGAGACGCAATATTCTTTACAGGGAATAATTAAGCTCAATCGAAGTAAGTTATTTTTTGTTGTTATATAAATATGATCTGTCAAGCGTACAAATTAACTATTCCATATAAACTATATTGTCATTGTATTTCCCACATTGCTCTCTGCAGAAATGGCGTCGGCACAAGAAATCGTGCGTAGGAGCAGCATCATCATGCATCCAATGTGGAACCTGCAGACCATGGATTACGACTTTGCGCTAATTGAGCTCCCGCAGCCACTGAACTTCACTGGTAAAGATTCACACCTCGCTCCAATCTGCATGCCTAAGGCGACCGAATCGAAGGTGTTCGAGAACATGGACTGCGTCGTCTCTGGATGGGGACGTATCAAAGACATTGGTAGGTTTTTTTCGTATGTATTCGGGCTAACCCTCAGCCAACATTTAACGTCCTCGGTATAACGTGTTTTCGCATTGCTTCGTAAGACGAACTCCCTAAAAACAGAATCAATTGACAACAGAAGGAAGACGCTTACATTCTAGACTAGCGTAAATGCTCTACAATTTATCACTATTTGCCAAAATTTCGCCCAATATGAAAACAACACTAAAAATAAATAAATAATAAACAACACTCTTTAATTTTTTGTTGTGACGATTCTTCCTGGCAGACGACATAAGATATATTGCCAAGATCCTTCAGAAGATGCCAGTCCGCGTGCCAACACATGATCAGTGTGTTCGTGCCTGGTTGGCCGGCGGTTCTGCCAACGGGGCTGTTCGTTTAACTCCACGACACATCTGTGCCGCGACACAGCGCGGTGAGGGAAGTGGAGTTTGCAATGGCGACTCGGGTGGCCCTCTGCAGTGCAACCGCAATGGCCGCTGGTACCTTGCCGGTGCCGCTAGCTTCGTACGCTATTGCGGCTCGAAAGCGCACCCGAATGTCTATGCTCGCGTCACAAGTGCACTTGACTGGATCGAGCGTGTGAAGGCCGCCAGGGCTCGCGCTACCATGTAAATGAGTGTTGTATATATACTGGATCGTAAAATTCAATTTGGAAATCAATGGGCAATGCCAAAATAAACCCAAGTAGAGGTTTGGGTTTATTTTGGCAACCCAAAATAAAGCCAAGAAAAATGTTCAACTGTACACTGCCACTTCGCTGTGTTCTGGCTGTTAAACTCGATCACTTGTTAAATAATAAATCATGTATTAGAACTGCAATCACGTGAATTTGGACCAGTTATTCTTTTAGGTACGCAAACCTATGATAAGCTTTTTTTTAATTTCGCAACGCAATCTACGTACATTTGTTATCATTGTGGTAAATACCACGCAGCGACTTGTGCTGCTGTATAGCACAAGTCGCTAGACAGCCTTGCTGACAAGGTGCAATTGTAACTACTCCTTGTAGTTTTTACACATATCAGGCGTTCATAGAAGACCATGGTAATTTCTAAAATAAATATAATTTGGTTTCATAGTACTTTAAGCGATAGTAAATATATTCTTCGTAGCCGTTTGTACGGCAAAATAGCATTGGAGAGTGTCGTTATCGGTGTATAGGTAATCGGAGATCATCTATTAAGTGAATATATAAACAGGTATATACCCTTGTGCCTTTCCGAGGTCGATTATAATACAATACGCTTTATTTGACACAAGAAATAAAAGCTAAACACGACACATTGACACATTATATGGTTATATCTCATAAGGTTAATTTTTCACCAATAATCGTTGGTAGACTGATGATGAGACGCGGATTATTATTGAAGCCGTAACGTAGTACAATGCACGCGGTATACATGAATCTGGCCACAAGGAACGACAGTAGCTGCAAATCCAGTTGAACTGAGTGGAGTTTTTTGATACTGTACAGATCTTCCCCCAGAGTTCTCAGCAACCTCGGCAAGAAGCCACCAAATCACTAGTAAGTGGATAGTGCAGCACGACGTTGTCGTTTTCTGCAGTTTCCGTAGAAAAAGAGTATCAAAGGCAAAAACCTGCATAACCATAAAGAAGAAGCTGTTAACTGTGAGCGAATTTTCTCGAATGGGCTATAATACAAACATGAACGATGTTAATTCATGGCTCTCAGCGCATATGTCTCGTTTTTTCGTCAGAACTCCAATATGACTCGGCACCAACTCGCGTAATTCATATACATTACAAATCCCTTACCAGCAATTACATCTACAATCGAATACAATTTTAGAAACTCGGCTGAGTATCAGCGCGAGGTTCCAAATGTTACCTCAGATTTCGCAACCATATTCTATTCATGCGCGAGTTCAATGGCCCTCATCGAGCTGATGGAAGACTGTACTACCCTTGCCTCGGTAGTGTGCATTAGTGGATAGCACCGCGATTGTAATTAGGTCTGTTGAGATCGATGCTATCAGTACCTGTACCAGGTATAATCACCCGTTGCAAATCCGGGAGCATCCTCCTCGACATAATTATTCCACACTGGAGCGACCACTTCCAGGCGCGATAATCTCTGATGAGCCCTTTAAGCTATCTGTATCCCTTTCACCAGCATGCCCTGTCCAAACTATTGCCAAGAACAGCTCTGCCAGCAATGTTTAGAAACCTTTATTTCGGCAGTATACAATATTTCGAGATATCGCCTCCGAGTCGCACACTCACAGAAATATATCCACGATGACAAAGTCTCAGAGCGTTGTAGCTTTGGCGTTTATAGCCAGGTCGAAGAGTTCTTATCTGCGTAGAGAGCTATGTACGTTTCTGTGGAGAGGACAACTCCTCCAATCCACAACGGCAAACCACCCTAAGTGGTTGACTGGGCCGAAAAATGACTCGTAACATAGTGAACACGTATACAGGGAGAATTTCATGTTGCTGTATAGTTAAGAGAAAAACGCAGGTTTACTAGGTTTTTATTTTAGGACATTGTTTGGAGTCCACCACCAGTGCCTGTGATATCACACTCGTATTATTTGGCCGTGCTGTCCTGATGATCCGTATCCTCTGCCACCAATACTTCTATCCAAGGACTACCCACTACGCTCAATCACAGTAATGCTACTGTTATTTTGCAGCTAACTTGTGGCTAAATCGAGTGTTGAATTCCACATATATCATTGTGGTCGAATCACAGGTTGGAATACTTCACTTGTACTTCTCGACATCGTTGACCTTTTATATCGTAATAAACATTTCCGTTCTCTTCGGCGACCTGTCTGTCGTCGCCTCACCTAGATACCTGTGGCAATTGATCAACCTCTGTTCGTCGCTGGTTGGCAGACTGATACTACAATAGCGATAGATTTCCACCGACATGCTGCAACAATGGAGATCCAACATGCAAAGTGCGATTTCGTAACGGTTGATGAATTACCCATTGGACATTGTCGTCTGACCTTACAAATATCCGTACACTCCTGGGGCTGTTACCTATTCGACCATGATGATTGTGGCGAGCGCAGTTCTACTTTGTGCCTCCCTCGCGGCCGTAAGTTGGGGTTAACATAGTCACAAGTTACTTTGATAGAGGCAAAAATCGACTACACAAAATGCGTAATTCTTCGTTAGAATCGATGATTGCAGCCAAGCAAGATTCGTCACAGGCTGCATATATTTATCTCCATGATGAATATGTTGTTTAGAAGATATAATCAATTTGTTATATTCAGTAATGGTACACAGTAGTGATGACTACCGGTAGCGACCAGTGGAATTCACGGACGTTGGCTAACTCGGCTGTGCCTTCGAGTCGCAAACCATAGTATTGTTACCTACGTGGTTTTATAATTTACTTGTTTTATAATGCTCACTCAGTCTTAGCGACGCAAAGCCGTACCGCGAATATAAGATCAGCCATCCAGAAGTTTTCATCTATGAGAAAACATTTGGAATACTTTTCACATTCATGAATTACCATTAACTGTAGGCGAGCCCGAGGTCAGCGGTGTTTCTGGCGCGAGACCGCCTCATCGAGGAGCACAACGCTCGCTACGATGCTGGACAGGAGAAGTTCCGAATGGCTCACAATAAATTCTCCCACATGGTAAGAAAAGAACATGATCTTAATGTATATATATATATATGTGTGTGTGAGGGTGTGTGTTTATGTGTGCGCACGTGAATGTATGACAAATGAAATAGGAAAATTATTTACCCACATTGGTACTCATTAATCATATCGTTATGCTTATATTTCCTTTAATGTCTTTTAGGAGATATTCATTAGTTTCTAGCTATCTCCTTTTGGCTGCGCTAATTTCTTTTCCGTAGATTACTTAAATGTTCAACGGAGAGACTATCTGGCGTCTTTATTCTACCAACACGTCTCTCAGTACAGAGAAAATAGCCACAAATTCATAACTTTATTTTCATTACATCTTTTTTTAATGATTATTACAGCGTCACATTTTAATTAACTTTATAATGAACCCTTCCGAAACACAGGCCTCCTTGCTCTCACATATTCGTAATGAGGCTGTGATGTGTGAGTCGTGCACTGGGTAGCCATGTAGCTGTGGTGCAGTAAGAAACGGTAGATTCTAACACTCTTCACTGTGCATGCATCGCCGATGGATCTCCGCAGGATCGTTTTGATTACAACCAACTTGCATGAATACCGTCTATAGTGGAAAAACGTGTGAAATGATGCTGCTTTATTACTGTACCTCACAAAAAGTGGTATTAAATTTGGATTTCTGTGTTTATACTGGCTACAGACTAGGTCAGAGCTTCGTCGCCTTACGGGCGAGCTTGTGGAGGATAGCGGTGATCTGACTTCGTCGCTGAACTCAACCAACGTTCGTGGAATCATTGACGATTTGAACGGCAAGACGCCCCCCAAATCTGTCGATTATCGTCATGTCTGTTCCCCTATTCGTAATCAGGAAGACTGTGCATCATGCTATGCTTTCGCCTCGGTACGTAGCTAATTAGTCCTCATAAATTTCTTCGTTTATGTTTAGAAGTAACCTTCACGTTCGGTATTTGTCATGGTTGGGGTTCGAACCTACGGCCTTCAACTTTTTGAAGCCAGCGACTTAGCTAACCAATAATTCATTTTAATGGGAAGTTCTACTTAATACTTTTTTTACTATTACTAATACTTCTTTTACATATCACTGAAGAGTAGAATCGACGCCATCGTCTGAGAAATCTCCATGAACAAAGTAGCATTGTATAGTCTTCATTATTTGGTCTCTGTCTCAGGCTGCTGCTATGGAGGTGCATCTGCGTTTGAAGCAGGACTTCTACGAGGATGTCTCCGAACAGGATATCGTCGACTGCAGCACGGCCACGCACGGCAATCAGGGCTGTGAAGGAGGTAACACAATGCGGGCTTTCAAGTAAGTAAACCCGGCTACTACTATATGCAAATTTGCTATTGGGACGCGCGCACATAGACGCACGGCTCAGCTGCCAAGTGTCACTTCAACACAGAGATCCGACTATGATTTACCTTTAAGAAGGAAATTAATTACCTTTCCGTTAACAGTAACCTAAGGTAGCTGCCTGTGCGTGAGTGAAAGAAAGAGCCCATATTTCAGAGTTAAAACTTTTTAAATCGTTCAGTCGTCAGGCAACGATTCACTAAACAAGCACCATGAATAGCAAATCAGAGTCACCTATTCATATTGCTCTGTTCCAGGTATATCAACGAGAACGGCTTCGTCACAAAACGCTCGAAGTATCCTTACGAGAACAAGGTAAAGTTCAGTGAGTTTTTGGAATGAGCTTATAAGAAATATTACACAAAATATTTTCGCGCCCTGGTCCCGAAATTTTCGTCTGTCGGAATTCGAACCACGGATCTTCTGACCCGTAGTAAATCCCGGATTGACATTGAGCCGCGGACTCGAATAGTAGATATGACACAAGAGCGCTGACTATCCTACTTGATGTATTGAATTTATACATAAAAAATCGACAAGGATTTATCTATCCATGCAACCTTGTGTGTGCAAGGTCGCATAAATTATATATATATATAGTTCTTTTAATAAATATTCTTTCGGTTTCATTTAGCTCGGTAAGTGCCGTTCGCAGAGGGCTTTCTCTGCAGGTACCGTTGGTGGCTACGAGCTCGTTTTCGGTTCGCGCACGACAAAGGAAGAGAAGATGAAACTCGTCGTTGGACTCGATGGACCCCTCACCGTTATGATGTCCTATATGCCAGAATCATTCTACCAATACGATCGTACGTAGATGATAATCAATATCGAGGAGGCTGCTATATAGTTGTATTGTTATTATTCAAGGATCGGTCAAGCAAAATGCGAGTGGATAGCAACTTCAGTCTGATTCATATAGATACAAAACAGGCTGGAAAGAGAGGAAATTCGCTTTCACTCTCATTTTCAGTGCTGTTTACTTTCGAAGGCAGTAACCGCCCCCAGAGAAAGTAAATTACATGGCTTTCTATTGTATTCGTGTACCGTTCTGGTTGCAGATAGATTTCTTGGCGAAGGCAAAAAGCGGAATGTAGTTCCTTTTGAAGCGAACATAACATAATGATCATGCTCCATGGCCCACTTTAAATATCCTCCCATTGTTAATCAAATACTATTCTGTACCAAATACACATTGCTCTCTTTTTGAATCCCACTTAGTCGTCATAATTCCATTTATCCGCTCTTAATGCGCATATAGATGCCGTAATGCTTAACCTGTGTGGTACATTTATACTCAAGATTGTTCTATCTGTCTTCTCTCTACTAGGTATGATAAAAATTGAATATATACTCCCTATATTGAGTTAGAGCTTATGTCAACTCAAAGAAAGGCTGCTAACTATTCACAATTTGTTCATTATGTGTGTTTGTATAATTAAACTCATCTTCTTTAAAATACCAGTTTTCGAAGAGATAATTAATATCAAATAGCTTGAGGGGTGACACTAAATAGACATCTTCGTTTTGCGTTCGACCGCTTTAGACGGCATCTATGATGACGCCAGGTGCGGAATTGCGCATCCTGACCTGGACCCGCTGGGCCACGCAGTCACCATCGTCGGCTACGGCTCCGAGGGAGGAGAGGACTATTGGATTATCCGCAACAGGTGGGAACGTATTAGATTTAAACTCGATTATTCTGCTTTGAACGCAATAATAAAGACTAACGCCTAATCCAAGTCCACTGAATGGCCTCGTGAAAATCGTCGATAGCGAAGACTAATTGCTTCAGATACATATATGAAGAATAACAGTGCAAATTTGATGGTAATGAGTCCTCTATCCTCACGTGATGTAGTATAAGAAATTAATATTTTAGAAATTACTAGTAATAATTAAGAGGCTGTTCGAATGAAGTGGCCTCGCTTTAACTTTTTGCCATTTATTTCAGCTGGGGCCCTGAATGGGGTGAGAAGGGCTACATGCGTATGGCCATGGGCAGAGATATCTGCAGGATCACCCTGAAGGTCGTTCTTCCCATTGTCCCGAAATAGAGCGGACACAGTGAACCTACCACTAAGGAGCCCTTCCTCTCCCTGAGCAGCCGGGATTCGATTCAAATACACCAACAGCGGAGGCTCGTCTAATAGATGCGATATCTCCAATGTGAATCTGACCTATCACAAAGTTCGTGGAACTCAAGGGTCCATTGACTTGAAAATAAAATTCTAATTTGATTATTACAAGCGTGTTATTATCATTTGTGGTAACTCACGTACACAAACAAAGGACATAAGTATAACTTATGCCGCCGGAGCGGGGGGGCGGAACACTGAGAGAGATTTGATACTCTCATACGCGAAAAGACAGTGGGTCGCTACTCTATATGAATAAGTCGACAATATGTCCTATTATAGAAGAAGAGTCTCATTTGTAAATAGGAAGCTCATGATTTCCAGCTAGACAAATAATCTTTAATATTCCATGCTCTCCAGTGGTGCCTTGCTTGTTATGTGTGACTAAGAAAGCTCGATATAGTTACAGAGCCCAAAGCAATATATATATATATATATATATATATATATATACGGAAAATTTAGGGAAACAAAATACGTTTTCGAAATTTCCAATTTTTATCCTGCAATCATTGGTTCAGTATCGCAGGAACCGGTATTGTTATTAGACATGTCAAAGGTTTTTGAATTGAATGGCTCAAACTCGATACGGGGAACCTTTGACTACCGAAATATGGACAACGAACCCTCGCCATCTCAAATATCTTCGTTCTTTAATCTTCGATGAGCTAAAGCTCAGTCCTACTCCAATATGGTATGAATATGTGGTTATTCGAGGTATCTGTTGTACATTTCCCTTTGGCTTAGAATACTTCCCAACGATCCTTTATTTGATTAGCATTTCCATTATACAATCGTTGAGATCTTAAACTTATCTCGAATATGGCCCTAATATAATTAGTAACTAATCAGACACAACTTGACTCTGCTCTGGAATTGTGATAGTGATCGTGAGGTTCGCAGATCCGGAGGCCACGAATTGCGTATATCGACAGAACGGAAATGAGGACATCGCTTATGAACATTAGCTCTGGTGACGAAATCTCATTTGAGTGTTTAAACATAACGAGCGCAATTTGGTATCATGAAAGGCTTGTGATATTTAAGATATTGAATTCTTTATAAGCAAAACGTATAGATCTATATTGGGGGACGCCCAATATCGTTCTAAGTTCGTCATTATGAACAACAGCTTGTCAAAGCATTTGATGTGATACCCCCCACAGGGATGATGACGTACGAAATTATTATCACATCTTTGACATCAACAAAGGATCGCATAACCCATTTCACAGCTCTCGGCAATGAAATCAGTTGCTCCACAAGGAGGGAGAGATAGAGAGAGAGGACTTCTTAAAGCGTCTACCTCTGAAACAATAACTGTCTGCTTATGAAGAAGGTGGCACCGTCGAAGTTTTTTTTTTGAATTGGCGATTGATGCATGTCTCGAGCAGTTTTGCTAATGAAGATGCATGCGGCACTATGTTTTGCTCGGTTCATTCAGATTAGCGATACTGAACCAATGATTGCAGGATAAAAGTGCAAATTGCGAAACCATAATGTGTCTCCCTAAATTTCCCGAATGCGTCCGTATTTTCAGCCTGTCGTTCGTTCGTTTGATCGATCGTTTGCTGTTTCTGTATTAAATTTATCATATTTTTTACCATACTAGCTTAATGTCGTTCGCCCTTCTTGTAGTTGGGACAGATACTCCTCTGGCTGCAGAGCTAATATCTCTAATTGTGCCGAGTTTGGATGAGAGTTCCAAACACACTTGTGTTAAGGCCAGTATAAAAGGAAGCGTCATTTTATCAAGATGAACTGGCACCCAAACATCCTCGGGACAAACGGACAAGCTGGTTCAGCATTTGCTTCATTCTAATCTACGAATTCCTGTTCACGCGAGCGATATACGTAAGCAATTATTATGGCTGTAATATATTGATAATGGCAACGTGTTTGGAGCCTTGATAATATTTAGTAATAGCTAAAAAATGTCATTGCGGCTTCCAATGAGGCGGCGACCCTTGTGGCATTTGTTGAATGAGAAGTGCTAGGTTCAGCAACATAAATGCTGATAAACCCAGTATAAATTCCAGTGATTCATTCACGTGTGGACCACTAGTTGAATTACCTCAAATATAAACATTGCTTATGATTTAACTAAAATAAATGTACTTTAATTTCCGGTGATAGGTGGAATTTTCGGAAATTTTGAATTTTGTTATTGACATCTAGCCCACACATAAATATTTCTTTATTTTCGAGTGATCGAGAGCTCAGCTACGTTCCTCTTGTGGTATACCTTTAGGCGAATATGTACTGACTCGTGTCTACGATTTGTGCCGCATTTAACCGCCGCAATGCGAAAATCTAACGTCTACAGCGACTGTTAGGTTGGAAGGCAACGCTTGATGGATCGCCCATTCACCATTGTGATTGGTCGTTACTACAAATATCCGTACACTCCTGGGGCTGTTACTTATTCGACCATGATGATTGTGGCGAGCGCAGTTCTACTTTGTGCTACCCTCGCGGCCGTAAGTTGGGGTTAACATTGTCACAAGTTACCAAGAGAAAGAAACACGTTTAATAGCGTTTTTACCGAAATACGTTAGGATTAACCCAGGTGAGCAAACAATGAAATTTATTGAAAGTATCCATTAAAAATAGACTTCATTGTAATGAACTACCGTTAACTCTAGGCGAGCCCGAAGACGGCGGTGTTTCTGGCGCGGGACCGCCTCATCGAGGAACACAACGCTCGCTACGATGCTGGACAGGCGAAGTTCCGAATGGCTCACAATAAATTCTCTCACATGGTAAGAATAATATTAATAACATGTATATATAATAACAACGTGTTTTGTTGAAAATGTTTATTTATTATATTCCAGTCCGGCTCAAACCCAGTGGCCATAGTACATAGTACTGCGAAGGCATTTCCCCTATGCCTATTTACAATATGCAATTTCCAAAAGGCAACGGAACTTCATTGGGCTGAGTGATAGCTAGAGTAATTCAATCTATTTAATGTAAGCAGTTCATCTAGTAACGTGAAAAATAGCTGTCGAAAAAAGGCACTTTCGACATTTTCCAGCGTTTCCCGCAACCACTACGGACTATACCCTAACAGGACCTTTTAATACTAACTGTCTTGCATGATGCTATTCATAGACGAAAGCGGAGCTTCGCCGCTTCACCGGTGAGCTAGTGGAACATGGACTGGGTTTGGCTTCAGTTCTGAACTCAACTAACCTTCGTGGAATCGTTGACGATTTGGACGGCAAGATACCCCCGAAGTCTGCCGACTACCGTCACCTATGTTCCCCGATTCGTTTCCAAGATACCTGCGGATCTTGTTATGCCTTTTCTGCGGTGGGTAATGAACATAACCGTGTACATTTCAAGAGGGTACACCAACGATGTCAGTTCGTTATATGGCTATTTTGTTCGGTTTCACGCTATCGAATAGAGGAGTGAACGTTTTCCTAACTCGAGTCATTGCAAACGAGAGCCATAGCAAAACCGTACGATTTCTTGCCTGTGTACCCTGTCTTAGGCTGCTGCTATGGAGGTGCATTTGCGTTTGAAGAAGAACTTCTACGAGGATGTCTCCGAACAGGATATCGTCGACTGCAGCACGGCCACGCACGGCAACAAGGGCTGCGACGGCGGGAACACAATACGTTCCTTCAAGTAAGTAAACCCGGCTAATATCATTTGCAAATTTGGCAGTCAGCCGCACCCAGAGCGAAATTTCCTTATTACAGAGATGAATGCTGCTGAATACATAAGGAAGCTGGCCGCACGCGAGTCGATTATTTCAAAATAAAATCAGTCTCCGGAACTTGGAACTATATGTACAACGAAAGCAAATGAAATGGACTTGTTCTATTTTAGATATATCCACGAAAACGGCTTCATCACCAAACGCTCGAAGTATCCCTACGAGAATCAGGTAAGTGAATCAAGTGATTTATACACGAGTTTTTGACGTATTGCTGTTACACATGTATTCCTTGGCAAAGTGCATACTATTAAATGGCTAGTTCGAAACCCCCAAAAGACCATAATGAGCTTAAAAAAAATTTAGAATAAATCTGTTCATCGCATCCAGTACACAACTCGATGTTCCTACTGTATCATCATACACGAAATCCTAAATTAATCGAGCAAAAGGCTTAGCCGAGTCCGCCAGGATTCGAACCTGGAATCTTCTGATCCGTAGTCAGACGCGTTATCCATTGCGCCACGGACCCTCGACACGGCATTTGTTACGAGGACAATCTAGAACCTTCAAAATAGGGTCTTCACCGTGCAAATACCTTATCATAATAAGAAAATAACAAATTATCAGTTTGAATAATTATTAGTTAAACTACTAATTCCTAATTAGTTTTATTGCATGTAAAAAGTTACATCTGCATGTTATAGTTGGTTTCCTGTACATACGGCGCGGCCTGTGGCTGTATCATACAAATGTGCCTTCATTAGGAGCCAATATAACATAACCTGGGATACAATCTTGGTAACTGATCGTAACTTTATTAATAGCGCACGTTTTATAAATGTGCCACTCTCCAGGCAAAAACTTGATTAACGCACTCGAATTGCATACGGGCAATTTCCATACGGTTATGGTTCTACAACATGCAGATTATTTTTACGAATATCTAGAAATTGGTCAATCATATTTAGCTTGACTAGCTTGTGAAACATTCTAATCTCAGCAGTGAACCTAATCACATTTGGCGTTAATCATTCGTGCAAATCTATTCCGGATGCCTCTTTATACATTGACATCATACAGCAGAGCGGCACAGGTTTTATTAGCCTCATATAATAATAATCATAATAATACCTCTGTTTAACCCTCCCTTTGAATTATAATCGGAGATGTCAGCGCAATATTGATGTCAACTTCTATAATCCTAGTACATGTTTTGGCCTCGTTTAGCTGGGCAAGTGCCGCTCGCAAAGGGCTTTCTCTGCAGGTACTGTTGGTGGCTCTGAGCTTGTTTACGGCCCTCGCGCAGAAAAGGAGAACAAAATGAAGGTTGTAGTTGGACTTGATGGACCTGTTACCGTTATGCTGTCCTACATGCCCGAATCATTCTATCACTACGATGGTACGTGCCATTCATACGAAGAGCCTTGTTGTACTCAAATATACACAGGGTCTCTCTCCTCACATTTATCTTTTTTTCTAAAATAAAATGTGACGCAACCGTATGGAAGACCGAGATTAGACGCCTTTCGTATGACTTCCTCTGCATTGTTCTATTTTCTTTTACGTACAAAATTGCGACATTTGTTCCCGTTCAATTGGGTCATCTCAGGAAACGTCAAATTTTAGAAGGATAGCAAGGATTTTAATTATAGTTCTTTGACCTTATATTGGTTCTTGTCTTGTATTAAAATACTCATTGCTGTCTAAATATATGTGCACAAATCTCAATAAAACAAAGAACTCGAAGTATAATCCCCGAACACCTCAAGCTAAACGCGTGACACTATTTTTCGCATTTACTATGAGTACACAGGTGCAAACAGTTCAAAGGTATATTTTTGATCGATAACTTTAGGTGGAATCTACGACGACGTAACGTGCGGACAGTTCGATCCGGAGAACCTAATGGGTCACGCGGTCGCCATCGTCGGATACGGTTCCGAGGGTGGGGAGGACTATTGGATTATCCGCAACAGGTGATACTGCATGCTAGTTTGTTTAGTACCATTTCACTCCGTGAGCTAAGTTAAGAACCGTGAGATTGGATTGCCGTTCGATCGAATGAAATGACCCACAAAAGTACTATTGGCTCAACCGCAGCATAACCTTCAAGGACTAGCAAGGGTTCAAGTCTGATGTCAAATGTTGTATTATATATCTAGTCAGTGTCCTGCTAGACATTTACAGCTATACCCAATTATCGCTAAATTCTACAGGCAAGAATTTTAGAATACTGCTCACTAGATCATTAATCTGTCAACATTTTTTCTTGCGCAGCTGGGGTACTGATTGGGGTGAGAAGGGCTATATGCGTATGGCTATTGGAATGGATCTCTGCAGAATCACCACCAAGGTCGTTCTTCCCGTTGTGATCAAATGAAACGATGGGATGCCTAATGATACCACAAGGACAATTAGTTTCGATGACATCGATGGCTAGCGAGGCATTCAACCTTCGCGAAATATGACGAAAACTGAAATTGGATGAGAATTAAAGTCAAAATTGATCATTTGAAACAGTGTGCTTTCAATTCGCATCAGTAGAGAACATATTATCATGATTAACAAAAACAAACAGCCACCTGGTCTCCTAGTTGAACACCAACGGGTCAGTATTATAGTAATAATAATAATAATAATTATTATTATATATTATTATACCACCAATCAATACACTTTAGCTAGAGATTTAGCTTCTATTTATTTTTCGATATTCTTTCGCTATAAGTATGCCTACGGTTACTGCATTATCGATACCCGTGAACGTAGCAAATCATCCACTCTATTTGCACTATGAGCACATAGCTAATATCGTTGTATCACAACACTTTGAATAGATCGTAACAACAATAGCAGCAACAACAACAAAGACGCGGTCGAGCAGCAGTCATTAGCATTTGCGAAAAGTATTCAACAGACATTCAGGGAGAACATCGGAATACAGTGTCGCATCTATAACTCAGTATTACTAAGACTTGTCGTCGGTGGTCGCTGTTGTTGCCGCATCTCTCGTTGCAAAAACGGAGTTTTCTACCTCGAATATAAATATATAGCAGATATGCACATAAATGATGCCGTTCTTAGGAGTACTGACATATTGTGGAGTGTGTTCATATTTTTCCAAAGCCAACGGTGGTCACAAATATAAGAAAATTAACTAGGTTGTGCACAAGTATTCTTACAGTACGTACAATCATTATTGTCTACGTTGTTCATAATGTGTTGCTCGGGAGTCCTATAGCTACAGATCTCTCAAGCAAACAAATTAGTTGAGTTAACCTTTGTTTCAATATGTTTTATATATATTCCTGTATCTACGAACACTGTGATAAACTTTCTGTAATATAAGCACGGCAAAATCCATCGCTTTAGCCATTGGTACAACGGTATTAACGCCATATTCGCCAAATGCCAAAAGTGTAAAGATCTAGTAGGAAGTAGTTTCAAAGTCGAACTGCTTCTATGAGATGTTTACAGTTATACAATACCATCCTGTACAGCCAGCCTGGCTTTCGGCTAATAAACCCAAAAAAGCGTACATTGTAAAAAAAAAACGCCCAGAAGGCGCTCTCTCAATATACATTAGATCAATATATGTATATTGATCTAACAATTGACATATTTTAACTATTACGTGCACTGTGTGGCTAACCGCCGCACACAGCCGCTAGTCAGTCCGTGGCCATATGATTACATGCTATCAATAAATTTCTTCTCCTGGCCCCGTAGCTGGAGGATCTCATAATCCATTTTCGGTCCCTCACGCTCTGACCACATCGCCACGCGTTCCCAGTCGATGCTTCCGCACCGTCTGGAACGAATTAAGAAATAAAGTTGCTTGAAAATTACGTCAAGCCATGAGCAATAAGGCAAATGAACTGCACGAAATTAGTTCTAAAGATGCTAACGGGCATTTCCTTATGTAACCTACGCGAAGTGAGTAAGACAAATCTAAATCAACAATAACCAACTGGCAAACCAACGAGTATATATTACTTCGCATAA
The DNA here is from genome assembly GCA_019614645.1 of Stratiolaelaps scimitus. NCBI lineage: Eukaryota > Metazoa > Arthropoda > Arachnida > Mesostigmata > Laelapidae > Stratiolaelaps > Stratiolaelaps scimitus. The sequence continues at coordinate 3,667,662 of JABWDB010000025.1, read as the reverse complement.
TCAGTAAAGGTTCTGTTCCTTTGAAGACGATATGGAGGATACGCAATATATGTAGGCGACCCTTAGTTTGCCTCTATTCGTCCAAAGGGAATGTAGTTCATTCTTTGCTACAATTAAATTGTTGTCTCATTATACAAAAGCAGAGCACTTACTTGCAGGGCTTGGACGGTAGTTTACAGAAGCTCACGGTGCGGTTCTTGCAATGAAGACAACGGAAGAATCGCTTGCTAGCCTCATGAGTTTTCGTGGCATGGCCCTCCTTTTGGCAGTACTCGGAAGCGGTAACCGCCGTGTAGTGGCATGTTGGACAAGAGACCACCTTTACCTTAACTGACATTGTCGACAGCATTTTCTGTTCAAGCGCTTCCTTCCGTTCGAGCTTAGCGAAGTACGCCGCCTTTGTTGCCTCCTCAGCCTATTATTCGGAAAACAAATCAAGAAGATTGCTACTAAGCTCGTCCCAATATCATCCGGTCACGTTGTACACACTGTGTGAGCTATCAAAAAAAGCCACAGATTGTAGAATGGCCAATCATTTACACTCACATATGTCTATAATAGGCAAGACAGAGAGAGAGCAGAGTTGTGACAAAAGAGAACAAAAAAATTGGCTCGACAATGACACACCCTCTCCACCTCTGACATCAAAGTACTAGAAATTAATAACACTCAAGTTTCACGAGCAGTGCGAAGTCAGATACAAGATCCAGGTGGACAAGCCTCGATTGCCTAAACCCACTCCCAAGACGACAATAAAGTCTGTATCCACTATACTCGAGTGCTATCATATTCTTGTGTACGTGTTCAGACTTCAGGACTCTCTCACCTCGTCAACCTCGTGCTCATGGTTGGACTTGCGTGCCAGCATTTTCTTCACATCTTCTTCATCGACTTCTCTTCCGAGAACGATTCGTTTGCCCTTCGGCGTGCAAGCACCACGTGGGCTCTCCACGTCGTTCTGGTGCCTATTCTTTCCATCAGTTTCGTCATTTGTCTGCTTGCTTGGGTCTACGAGCTTTTTAAGTACGCGGTCCTTGTCGACAGGTCTTTTGACAGCGTTTGGATCTTCAGCAGCTATTGGAGTCCCCTTCAAAATGCGCGCTGCCCTCGACTATAGAAAAACACAAGGCCAGCAAATAACTTCTAACGAACTTTACCACTCTGGTTCATCTTCATGTTGCACTCATCCTACTTCTTCTGCTATATATATGTTTTTTCGAGCTTCCGCGATAGCTATTAGAATAACACAGGCCATAAAGAATGGAATACACACATCTGACAGCGGCTTTTGTTGTGTTTTTCAATACTCGTCCAAGATGTCACTATTCCTAAATGTTTTAAAAAATCGCTATTTGAAAAAAGGATTGCTCATACGAAAAAGCTAGCTAAAATCACCTTGCTATTCCCTTTGAGCTTAGATCCACCAAGTGAGATCATTCCTCCAGGACTACCACTAAGCGTTGGAGTCATCGACATCACCTGCTTGCGAAACGCATGTTGTCGGAGGAGCTCGCCTGGACTCATTGCCTGAAATACAAAATGAACGGCTTCCATTACCTTCCGAGCAATAGTGTTGCTAATTATCACTGTGGGCAATTAAATATCAAATATGGGATACAACAAACACACGTAAATTGTCTAACACTACCCTAAAGACAACACTAAGTAAATATACTCTCGGAGGCAAGATTTGTTCGTCAACGTGGTAGTCGTAAATTCTTGTATCTCAGTCAGGGACATGTAAACCCTGTTATATCGTGCGAAGCGAGCATAATGTGAATGTTCGCCCTGGTGCAAGTCACCAGAGGGCCCTGTGATAAATATATCACATGGACGTTTGTATTTTTTAATCTTAATGTAATGTGTGTAGCGTTCGCATCTGAACTTATTCAATTGGACCATTTAGCTTAACGGGACGACTCGAACCTTTGAGGTCATAACTCCATTGGGGAGCTTTTGCACATTAGATGGAGGGTCCTCCCTACCGAGCGCGATTCGCATTAGACGAGCACCCGGTCCATGCGTTTTTAGCTGAGCTTCACTGAAAATAAGTGAAGATAATAATCACTGATATATTAGCGATAGCCTATGAGTGGAAAAGAAAAAGCTCAGTTATATATCGCCGATCCGTTCGACATACTAGTCAATACAAAACAAGTATCATAAACAAATCAATTGACCCTCGTTTATATTAAATCAATATTGATAAAGTATGGATGAAAGCGCTATACATCTCTTAGAGAAACTAACATGAATTCATCGGCGACGCTACCCCGACAATTTTGTGACGATGATGACGATGATGAAGCCGTAGAACCCAAGCCCGGCTTTTTTTTGGCCATATTCTCCAGGTTCGTGTCAGCCTTGCGTTTCAACTCCAAACTCGAGAGTATCTGGAAGGTATTCAGAAAGCGGGAGAATAACCAATAACTTTAATTCCAGAATGAAGAGCTTTAATAATAATATCAAAATATGTTTATGCCGATAGTGTGAAGGTTTCCCACACAACGACTCGCTCGTGAAACCAATCGAAGATGAAGAATAGTTATTAACTCGCTCCCTCTTATCGGGACTAGAAACCTAAAGATAACATTCATGTATAATGCTATGTTTAGATTTCCAAAAACAATAATGTACGGAGCCGAATGAGACTCGGTGACAAAATCTACTCACGAGTTGTTCACGTTGTTTGCGCTCGCTGTTGGTTGAACCAGTTGGTCTGAGAGAGGCCCGAATCTCCGCTTGTGTCATCGACGTGGTCATCCCTTTGGGAACGCCGTAAACACCTCCGGTTGCTTCAAATACTGCTTTTCGTAGACGGCCAGGGTCCGCACCCGAGTAGCTAATTCAGATGAAAGACAGAGTAATACCACGAAATCTATGGTGAACTGGCAACAAAAGAACCTGACACTTCTAGAGCTTATCATACGAGACATCGAAGCACACAAAAACAGACTCCAGTGCACATCGTGTCACTGCAGCAGGCTGACAGTGTACCTATGGTCGGGTTAGGACTAAAATAGGTAGGTAAAATACAAATAAATAATCCCTTGGTTTTCTAATCAACTCTGATATTATTTAAAATAAAAACATATCCATAAAGGACACACTGTTTGCTGTCACATTGTTGATACCTGGATTGACACTCTGGTCTCATGCTACTCATTTTCTGGAATTCCGCCTTTACGTGGAACACACAGTAGGCACATTGTGATTTGTTCACCACGTTACTGCATTTCTGTCCAGCCTGGAAACACAAAATAATGTCAGAGATCAACTAAGACCGCGTTTTATTGGCATTTGTCACCAGCGTACTAGCGCTCGTATGAATAATTTTACAGTTGTAGCTGAAAGCAACTACCAGCCTGATACAAGATTTTTCTACTATGGAAAAGAATAGAAAGTGCCCACTAGTTAGCTGTAATTGTATAGATCTCGTCACAAATTGAAACGGATACATGGCTAACTCCGTTAGCAAAGAAATTAACTAGGTATAATAATTCAATAAACAGCGACGTGAATGAACTCACTCGTGTTCTGCCCTGACACGTTCCGTAGTCTTGAGCGTCTCCCAATTCCAAAAGCTTGCCGGCATGATCAATCGATAATGATGTATCTTGAGATCCTTCGCGATTGGGCAGCATTCGTGCGTTCAACAGGCCAACAACGCGACCCTCCCGTAGACGCTGCCACAGTTCCATGTGCACATCATTAAAGAGGAACAATTGCACGCTCGTCTCTAAATTCTGCGTGAGAGAACAAAAAACACACATAGGTACACAAGCCACAGGAACATCACAAGTAGTGCATCATGTAACAACTTTTACGATGGTCTCACTTAATCGTTAACTTCGACCACACGAGCAAAACTCATGGCTGTTTGACTTTCGTGACCGACAGTTAACGCTTACGACCTGGAATGGGTACAATAAGTAAGGAAGCTTATTTTCTCCTTCGTACTCGCGAACAAACAAGAGAATTATCAATATATGGTATTGTAAAGTCACTTGAGTGTTCGCTCCGTATATACTATCTGCTTCGTAGATATCGAGTTAGTCATGTGAAAACTTGACGTACACGGTGTCCATAGTAAAACCCCCAACCCTAGCAAAAGAGTTTCGAAATAGCACTGCCACGCGGGGATTCTGTTAAACCTTGTCTTCAATAGATGATAAGGTTAAAATAATTGATATTGCAGGCCAAATGAGGAGAGTTTTTTTACTGGTTTACCCTTGGAGCACTTTATATATTGAATTATATATATATTATATATACCTGTAAATCGCCGAGCTTAATGATTGAAAATAGTTTGCCGCTTTTATTTGACGATTTCGGATCACTTTTATGAACGACAACGCCTATTGTGACCCAATCCTCTTCCTGGTTCTGAAATAGCGTAAATTCAATAGAAAACTTAAAAATTATACATACGCCCATTGCTAAAAAGTTAACAGTTTGTAGACGTGGCGGCAGTGGATGTAACGTTATACATAGTAACCTGTACTAACGTAATATAATATAGATACTACTAGAAATGTATAAAACTATCTTTGAGACAAATCTCATATTCGACTAAAAATGTCACCACAACATCACGGAGACAAAATCCACATGTGGCATAGTTCTGGCCGTTTACAATTCAACAGTCGCACCTTCATTTTGTGAAGATAGCTTCCAATAATTGGTATCTTCACCATTTTGCGACCGCCCATTTTATTCCGAAGAGCCTCCGAAGAGATAACAGGATTCCTGCGACACAAGATGGCATATTCAGTCACATCACAAATCCGACAAACATTTCATAAGAACCTCATTTTCATGGAATGTTCAATTACAATCGACAGGCAAGTGGATATCTGAATCGTACGAAAACCCGAAGAACGCAGAATGGCAACACAATGTAACCGAACTGCTGTGGCCAAACGTGAATATACCCAACCTGACTCGAATGCCTGAGAAGGGGTCGGTTTGAACTTGGGCTGCTTTAGTCGCACTTTCAACCAGCTTCGCCTTGGACCCTGAAAGGAAAAAGTGAATATTGGACAAATGTCTACTGTGAATACCAAATTCTTCCGTTTGGGATTCCGAATCGAGGCTGAAGTTTGGGCAAACGCCGGTAGATATTAAAGGGGACTCATCTACAGTGAGTTGTCTAAAGATCCATCGGTACGTTACTGAAGGGTATTATTATTATTATTGTTATTATGCATTATGTTTTGAAACTTCCCGCAAACTTTCCTTGTGGTCTTATATATTTAATTTTTAACAAAGCCTGCTACTTTGAGGAAATATAACTATGCGAAGTCTAACTTACATCCGTCCTGCTCATTTGAACTCATCCGAGGTTTGAACGGATTTTCTCTTTTGAGTCGTTCCGTATTTCGTTTCTTCATGGTTTTGTTCACCTGGTTGACGAAGGTCGATGACATGTTCAGAAAAAATGTATGATCATAAAATCTGCACTTCAAGACATCATTTAGCTCGCTTTGGTGACCTCAGTAATGTCATTCAGTTAATTAGAGTGGCATTTATCTTCTTGTTTTGTCAATGTAATCTTCTGTCAAACGAAGAAATTAATCCATGCGATATGTGCAGGAAAAAAGGCGTTAACTTATCCGCGACCTCTTACCTCTATTCCGGTCGATGTAAGAGGTTCATCGTCTGACGATTCGTAGTCGGTGAGTCCCGTATGGACTTCAGAGCTCTCCGCAGCCCTGTTACTAACTCCTGCAAATACGTCAACCTCTTGAAGTCGCGAACTTGACGGGGTAGACTTCTGCAAATTGTGAAACGGTATCTATGCTAAGCGGAAACACATTATGTTCGTCTAATACCAGCTGCTAAATTAATATGCAGTATGTGCAGTTATGCAGGTACAGTGCATATGCAGGATGCAGAATAAAAATAACAGTAAAGTAATACGCAGTGTATGCAAAAATATGCGACCGAATGCATTAACACGATCCGATGAGCTATTGCTGAAAAAATGCAGTTTAAGCTTGTTTTGCTAGTTAGTTTGGTTAAAGCGTTTTGGGTCATAAAATTGTTTCCTTCATTGTAGAGCATGTTCGCGATCACTACGTACAGTGAAACTTTGCTTTGAGTCCACTTTTTTTTCCAAGTAGTACGGATAGCGCAACTGTAGGCTGGCATACGAACTTTTGCAGATGTGATAGATTTGAGTGGCGATCTCTTCGTGGAGGGCGTAGATGGGGTAGCTTTAGATTCGCTAGTGGAAGGCACAGTGATTTGCCTGTTCAATAAGTTCGACTCATTGGCCACGCTGCAACGAGGCAAAGTAATCACATGTCAGTAAGTACAATATACGTTTGCAGCAAAGAATAGTATATTTTTCGACGTGTGTATTCACAATACGACACAGTAAATCCTGATCTGGTTGGTATAGACTTACTTTGATGCAGGCATCGATGCCATCGGAGTCGATTTCTCCGGAGGCAGTGATTCCATCAGTGTATTGTCTTTTGCCCGTGTCACGTTAGACTGAGACGAACCTTCCCTTGTGACCTTTATTTCGGTAGAGCATTTCGAACCAATGCCAACGGTTAGGTTTTCTATAAAAGGTCAACTAATTTTAACCAGGGTCTAGAATAGTCATATAAGCGACTGGATATACTACTACACGTTATTACATAATATACTTTATTCAAAAAAATGTATACAATAAATTAGTTCCTTATATTATGTTAATGCCAAGGCAGACTTGTCAATTATATCAACAGGGTGCATGTTTTTCAGTGCTCTGGCTACAGCCTGAACTGTTTTTATTAGGAGATACTAAAACACCGCCAAAGAGCCAGTTAACATGAGCAAGTTAACATGGCAAACATCTTTAGAACAACAATATAGCTATCTATAACAATAATTAACAAATTCATATTATTATCACTCACTGGCTCTTCTGCTGCAGAGGCTACCGTCTCTAGCGTTGATAGGCTTCCTTTGGTGGCATGTTGTTCTTCGACCTCGATATCTTTCTCGAGCTCGTCCAGATCCGCATCAACCAGGGCGGCAAGGATGTCCATCTCTAGAATAGAATTTAAAGGTAAAGCTTTATTGGTTTATTAAAGGAACTGCAGTTTTTACAATGCTTAAGTTCTCTTATGTGCACGACACGGGACTCGAACCTGCGGCCTCTGGCTTTTGTAGCGAGAGACCACTCAGCCGTCCAAGCCACCGCGCTGGCGTAGAAAACGATACGTAATAATAAAAATATGTCGATTGTTAATCATATCTTAACATCTCTTATTCGTCGGCCATAGATGACAACTAATGAGAGACATCTCCTTCCCTCTGCAAAGGTTTCAAGTCCAAAGTCCACTACAAGCTGACGCAACCGGTGTTACCGCTAGTGAAACAAACGTTCAATACAAGGGGACTTAATCATCAATACATTTTCCGTGTTGTGATCATGCGGCACATGACAATTACTTTATGGGTCTAGCTTTGAATATGCGCAAATGAATTTTTCATGGATAAGTGCAATTTTTTTTAATTCAAATACTCCTTTGGGCTTAACCAAAGCTCAAAGGCCTTACTAACCAAAAGGGTTTACACAACTTTTGCAATATTAAATATCATATACCATCGCGGTCTATGGACATATTGATATACTTGTAATTATTACATCGTTAAACTGATTAGTTATTTGTTATCTTATATGTTTTTCAACGATGTTTATAAAGGAGTACTTGTGGTGTAGACATGTATGTATCTTTAGCCTTGGAGTCAAATAACTAGGAATCATAAAACGTTTTTATGTATTATTATTTCATAATAAAGTGATAATAATAATAATAATATCATTTAATAATAAAGTGTTACTTTTCAGTAAATTTGTTTAATTCAGAGAGTCTGTGCAAATCTAATTTGAGTCACAGAACCATACGTAGCAGATTCGCTAACCAAATCTGATAATCAAAGAAAAAGGCTTGTAAACATCTAGCACATAGAATTTTTGAAAAAGTCTTAGTATCAGAAACTTTCAATTGCTCATGTGGCATTACCATCGTCCATCGTTAGTGTTTCTCCGTTCGGAGGATGGAGAAATCACTTCACTTTAATCCGGATGCTGTTCTGCACAGGCCAATTAAATATTTCACACAATCACAACATAGACGAAGTGTCCTGCTCAACTTTGCCCAGGAAAAATTTGTTTTTTTTTTGGTGTTTCCCGCCCAAAGGTGAAATTCGTGTGATCGCTGGTTTCAAAACATTGATGATGACTCGTCAGCTACGATTGTGCTCTTGGTCGGAGGAACCTTTTTACTGATAATCGTACCTCTTCGTTTTCTGTGTCGCGTATCCCAAATGCTGTTCCAATAAAAACAATAAAATCAAATCTACAATTTGAAGGCCATGTTTTATAGATTATTTTTCATAACTTGATTACCAATACGTAATAATCCTGTTATACATATACCTATATATCTGCCCGCGATTTTCGCAAATGTTTATTTGGGTGCGTTTCGAAACGCAATAGTCAATTGAAGCACTGTTTTGGTTTTCGAATGGCTGGCGTTCGAAGCGGCTGCTTGTGTGCATACATATAAACAGATGAACAGAGTGAAGTTCAGAGTTCACTTAGAATATCCCAAATAAAGGGAACACAGGCCAAGAAGTGATATCCGGAGGTTCTTCTCTATGAAATAAACGACAAGTTTGCCATTTATCAGGTTGTTCGGGAACAGATTTCTCGGCCCCTCGCTAAGTTGTCAGATGTCTAAGAGGATTTAGGACCTACGAAACTTCCCTCAAACCTATCAGTGCCGCAATGGATAAGGAAGATAAGCAGGTATGGTCTGTTTCGAAGTTTCAGTTTTTAATAGAGGATTGAGGCAGCAATTTGGGAATGCAGCAGTCCTTACTGCTGTAGTTACTCATTTATGTTGCGCAGAGAAAATCATCTAGAGAGTACCCCTGCTCCGAGAACTGCCTCGAACCTCGGAAGTTCCGAGTCAAGACAAGCCAGTGCAATTCTAGTTTGTTTGTGTTGCGAGTTCACAGAAATGCATTGTTCGAAGACACACTGCCAGCGCAATGTACCAAACAACTTATTCACTATTTTTGAATACACCCGAAAATACAAACTGGATCGATTGAACTAAGTAGTAAATAAGGGTCATGTTGATACGCCCTTAGAAGCTCAACATTGTACAGTTGAGTGGTCTGTGTTCTGTTTAAATTTAGTTTTGGTTTAGTTACATGTATTATATAGATCAACAATAATTACTTCTGGGTGAACGTACGCACACCATTTCTGATCATTTAAATCTGCCGAAGTTAATTCCAATCAAGCCCTTATACCATAAATATATTGTATTTCTTACAATATTTGCGTAACAGAACTCGCTATACACCAGATTTTCTGCGCAATACACATTTTAAAACCGTATTTATACCCATATAGGCTGTATGATTTTAATCTGTACTACCGCTTATCTCAATTGCGTTCGCTTTATGTACAGCGGTATTGCTTGATGAAGCTAGAATTCATTTGCAACTAACTCTAATCATTCAAGTGGTGGTTTATAAAAATACTATATAAAGGCATGCTTTAAGTATATGCTTTTTATGATTCTGATTCTACTGTCATCTTCAGGTGGATCAAGTTGTCGATGTCTTATTGACTCGCAGCAATGATCTCAAAAACAACATCCAACAACTGATTTGGAGGCTAGAGAATGAGTACGAGACGCTCCAGTGGCCCGCAGTGCTCGACAACTTCGCTCTCATTTCTGGACAAATGAACAATTTACTGAAGGTAACATACGACGTCGTGTTTTCTTTGTCATCATTGGTTGCAACACTTACACTTGTAGCAGCGGCTCTTCATGGAGTTATATTGACCAGTCTTTTTGAGATACAATATATAATATTTATACTCGGCCATGATACATACATTAAATATATCAAGTATGCTTTCATATTTATAAGCTTCGTCTTATACAGTAATGTCCGGCGCATTCTACAACGCGGGTTATGCCCAAATATAATATTATAATACATTTTGGACGACTGCAATGACATTTTATGCATGCGACTTAACATGTCGTCTACAATGAACTTGCACTACTTTGCACGTAATGCTTATAATTACACCACTAGTACCATAAATTTATTTTGTATATTCAATTTGACTTGCTCCAGGTTTTGCGCAACGACAAAATACCAAAATTGCGCAATCGAATCATTCTACCTCTTCTGGTTTCGCCTGACCCTGACCCTGAACTTCAACGACTGACCGAGGGTCGCGTTCCCCTCTTCAATCACCAGGCTGTACCGGATTATTTGCGCACATTGTGCGATCCGGAAATTGAGCAAGCTGATCAGGTAAGCAGCCTGATCAAGAGCGTCGAGTGAAATCCAAATTCGGACGGGAACTATTATAACTGAATTTGTTCTTGTATTCTTATAAACGTATGCGACGTACAGAACGGTGTAGGCACCCCAGTTTTTTTTTCATAGGACGATGAATAGTCAAGTCCACATGGCGGCAAGTGGCGTTGTTTACATCTATGAAATGCTCTATTTTCATTTTCCAAAATAACCTCATGCGCTTAATCTTTAATGTGTATTTTAATTTCTCACTGTTGCAGACGATTTTGATGAAAGCTAGTCAATCGCCGAACGACGGCTCGACAAAGCAGGTGGTCTCACACAATAAAATCTGCCAAAACGTCTCAGAGCTCATTCGCACCTCTAGGGAAGAATGGGACATTGACACCTCTCGCGGTATCCAACAGACATCCTCAGCGCCAGACACCGCAATGCTAATAGCCGCAATATCCACGTATGTTCAGTTTAACTCTAAAGTTCGTTGATTAAGTATCTCAGTGGCAAGTATGCGTGTCACTGTTCTTTTGTTCTTAAATTAATAATATGTTCAAAATTTATTTTAGGTTATTAAATTTATTTATTTTCCAAATTAGCTATTGAAAAATGATATTTTCCTAATTTATGCCAATGAACAATTAAAACATAAATAAAAACGCTATCAATTATTGTTCAGGTAAAAGTTGAAACAACGTCCTTAAATTTCAAAGATTTTATAGTTTAAATAATAATTCAATGTCCATATGGTTAAAGGTAATGGCAAAATCTTAAAATTAATAATTACTAATTACTAATTAATTATTAATTCAGTAAAAATTCGAATATTACCTTCTTTGTTGGTTCGTTGAAAATGTTGTTGAAAAGTTGAAAATTCGATCTCTATTGGTTGATCCTGATACCGTCGGCGCGGACCAAAACGTCTTGTTTATAATTTCTAATAATAAAATTTTAACTGATGATGAACCCTTCCTTGGTCTCGTAAGAGCTTTTAATCGAGGTAAATCCACCACGGCGGTGGTAAATTAAGCCATCATAATACACTTGATACACAATTATTCGTGAATATATGATCGTTGCGCTTGAAGTATTATTCAAGCGCAATAATAAGGTGATTTCGACTTATTTATTTATACTTAAAAAATGTATTTATATAAGGAAGATGTGAGAAGATAATAACATATATATATATATGGATATATATATCCATTAATTTACGTTGCTTTCTTACATTGTTGATCCACAGTGGCAAGCTTCTGCGTGGAGGCAACCAGGGTGGACCCGGTATGAGTGGTCAAACGATGGGCACTCATAGCCCCAAGCCTATTGGTGCGTCGATCGGTGGACCTGTCGGTGGAGGAGGCGGTCCTGTGCCTAATCGGGCAATGAACGCTCCACCAACTGCTGGAGGCAAGATGCCTACTGCGACGATCAAGACCAACATTAAAAGTGGAGGCGCGATGTCATCTCATCCATATATGCGATAACGAATTCAAATCAACGAACGAATTGTCACTTGAATGAAATAACATATGCACAACTAGTTGCATGTCCTGAGAGGTTGGGTGAAGGACAAGCTCAAAAAATCTACAGACCCGGTCGCTTGGGATCTGTTGGCCGGTCTGATCTGTCATCTAATTCGCGGATTTCGTTGTCAAGTACATATATGTGGATTGTATGAAAATGTGTTCATCTGTATAGTGTGAATGTATACAGGCATGCGGATGAATGATGTTTGCAGACATTAAGAAAGTGTCGTACACATGAATTGGAGCAGAGTGATCTACCCTGCATGGCCGATAATTAATAATTGTCATAGATAGATATAAGGTTGGTGTAGTATATTTCTGATGACCTGGAATGGGTGAATAAAAACAATTATGTATCTATGTAAATGCAAATAAAGGCGAACGTGTTCTCCTTGCTGGTAGTTGCTGATAATCAAGCGAAGAAGCGACGAGACTTGGGGAATACAACTCACCAATCAAATCACAGCTCTAATGTGTACTATCTGCTTAGACGGTGCGATTGGTGAGATGACAAAGATCTCTAGTTCTATTTCCAGCTGCAACTTTCATGTATCAAACTGACTTAATAATTTGTTACACCAGTTTTCGGCAGCTACTTTTGGCTAGGTCGAATAGATTGAAGGACAACATTGAATGACTTAATATACATTTTCACTTCTATGGTAAATTTATTCGGTAAATAACTATCAAGAAGGAGAATCTAATACATTATTCCTTAATTTTATTGAAAGGGGAAATTATTACGGATATCAACTACACAATCTACCCGTGACTATATGTTCGAAATAATCCCCACTGCCCCATCGGGCAATAGTGGTCTTTAGCGGGAACATCGGCAATAAGGGGCCTCAGCCTTTGAAAAAAAAACTGTGCACGATTTAATTGTCGTAGGAAAAACAGCCGTAGGGTATCCAACATACGAATCGATTAAAGACAACATATACAAGTGCTGCGGAATCACGTCCACTATCGTTAGCTAAAATAAGGTTATAATAAGAATACTTATAAGAATTTCAATATTTAATCACTCGGGTTGATATGAAAAGTAAGTGACTGAGAAGTGTCTTCTGTCGAGAGAACGGCTGGGAGAGTTGAGTCGTTCACGAAAAGCCATTAACCATCAAGAAGCTGATAGCTTACGTGACAACACTAGCCCGGTACAACTCAAGGTAAAAAAATCAGACGGATTTGAAGAAACAATTGATCAGGTGCCTTTTATAAGTTTATTTAATCTAATATACAGCATGTTTCTTTCGTTAGTCAGGTTTGCAACGAGTTTGAACGGTAATAATCTCTTCTGTCCGCGGGCTAACTTTCCTTACCGGATATCGCTTCTCAATGAAGTTATTGTACGTGATGATCGTCAAGATTGCGACTCAGTGGCCGACGTTGACCTAAAACCATAGGGTGTGTGAATATAAAATACTCATAAGAGCTATATAACCCGATTCCTGTATTTGTGCATGTAAAGCAATACACCTCATGTTGGAAGTGACTGGGGTAGGCTTCTTGTAGTGTACGATACAGTGGCGCCTCAATTTGGTACAAATTTTCATATCCCTCAATCGTAATATAATAGTTTTACAATGCTTTAACAATAATTAGATGTATATATGCCAAAAATATATGCTTATGCATAAAAAATACATCTGCCATATGTGTGTGAATCCATCCATCCAGATTACGTAAACATTATTTTACCCGTAAATGCGGCATTTGATCTCTGACCTAATATGTATATTTGGAGAGCAGATTATGCTAATTACCGATTACGAAAAGCTGGTCATGACGTAAGCGGAACCGTTTGACATCTCCGTGAATAATAACTGTTATCAATTCCATTGTGTGACGTCGAAGAATCAACCGAACCATTCGCAGTGCCTTCACAATTGAATAGCGTCAATGGGCTAAAGAAACAAATAAAAAAACACAAACGAAATTTTCAGTGACGTCGAGCGATAGTACGTGCGTATCCTATCCATGTCGTCTGTCGGACTTACTCATCATCTTGTGATGTCACCGTATCTCTGATAGAGTAGCAGCTCATTACACTGTTCATTATATCGTTCAGAATGATGGTAGTGCCCTTGGTCAGCGCGTCATCGTGTGAAGCAGACCATAAATTTCACCCGGCTGAGAGGTTGCTCAGCGTTACTATTTTCGGCCCTTCGACTGTTATCGATCTACGGTAACGTGAATGTAATTGGTGGTGACTCGACTCGCATCGATAACACTTCTGTTTTTTTTTATGATGCATTAGATATGTCACTCTTGGTTAAAGAGAATTAAATTTGACTCGACGTTCATTATAATAGTTTTATTTGACCTAACAGTTTAATTGGAAGTCAATTTTAAGGCGTTTCATCCACATCGGCTTTTTCGCCATAATGGTTGCTAATAACAAATTTTTATACTCACTTCTTCAGCTGTTATAATTTACCGAGGCCAGTACGATCCTACCGTAAAAACTTTCAGTTTTCGCGACGATACGTTTGCCGGTGACGTCGGGGATTACATTTCATCTAGGATATCTACTGGGCCGTATGTTTTATTAATTTAATTAAGCGTAAGATAAAGTTAAATTTGCAGTCTCCGTTGAGTAACAGAATACCGAAACCGGAAAATGAATGTATTTCCAATCGAAAAAATTTTTCGCATGAAACACAGACATCTTCCACCTTTTTGGATATCGCGATTGATACAACCTTATGTCATTAGCGGTCACACAAGTACGTTGTCAAACATCACTCCAAATGTTATAGAGCTAATACCATCAATGGTTCTTATTAATTTGCGTCGAATAGGGTTATCTTTTATTATTACATACATAAACATTGACTTCTGGCTAGATCTATAACGAAGCCATTTGGAGACGTAATACTTTGATAAGGAGTGGTATCTCGTCCACTTACAGGGCTGCCCTCGAACTAATTCGTCTAAGGATTGCATAACGTTTCATGGAAACGAGAAGGCAGGCCGCTATTTAGATTTCATTAATTGTTCCTTGTGTAGAATTTGATAGCCTGAAATTGTGTTTACTTAGGATAACCTCTTCGACTTTGATAACCAAAACAAATAATCATACTATTCCTTTGCTACAAATTCGTATAGTAAACACAAACTTTCATAATGTTGGACAGACATTAGTCAGAGGAATAGTTGGCAGGCTTCAAGAGAAGCTTGGCTTTATCCACTCAGATTGCGATGACCTATCCAAGAAGGAACAATTAATTACATGGAATCGAAAATAGTTGCAAAATTCTCAGGAAAAAAAGCAAAGAGAAAGCTCGTCTCAAATTGAATCTCGTCCTCCAACAATCCACGCGGACATCGTTCGAAAGTCCACCATTGTTTAGACCACGAAAAAGAGAGGGGAGATTGAAATATGACGCCATACTGCTTCCCAGGATTGAATGCTCGTTAGTATGTTGCTGGTTCGACCAGTCACTAGAAAACGATACGAGACATTGGTCACATTACCATGACATGATAAGCTACGAAGACTGCATATTATCTAGCCAGTCCGCGAGCCATGCGTCTGAGCCATTGTTCACGTGAAATTCTACTGGCAAATCTCCGCAAAATGCATTGTAACAACCACAACGACGAAAGTATTGTTGAGAAGCATTGCCATGTAGAGCCAGATCCGAATCCGCCAGGTTGGATTGGGAAGTCCTTCTGTGAACGATGACGCCTGCATCTTTCACACCGAGGGCGTGCCTGGCCAACACGATGACCAGTGTTGGCGTCCACTGTTCATGGACAGTTCCAGTAGTTAGCTAGCTCAACAGAAGATGCTTTTGGTCGTAACAGAAACCCAACATCTGGGGACCCAGAACAGGACTTCCCCTCGCGCCTGCTTGCAGCTTCGCGAAGCGGTCATGTACCGCAGTGATACCGCTTACAGATCATTTTGTTTCTTTCTCTGGCGACAGCGGCAGCGGCCGTGACACCGTCACTACAAAATTCCACTACCGTTGAATCAGTGGGTGAGGTTCTTGCCTCCAACACGTAATATGAAGACATCTGACCATTTGTTCAATGCTAGAAATATCCACACATTAAAATAGAACTTACTCAGATAGCCACTATTCATGGCCTGGCCAAGGCATGCGTCAGTGATGTGACACACACGGCACGGCCACACGCGCATCCTATATCGATTATTAGCTTTGCAACGTACAGCTTTGGGTTTCTCCTTGTTTGGGGTCAGTCGGGGGAACTCACCGCAATTTACAATCGTCACATGCTGTTCTTACGATGCTCAGTATGTTCAAATAGGGGTCGTCTGTTGAAATCAAAGATTGTCAGACCGGGTTGCACGTGGGATTGGGGAACCACTCGAGAATTTTGAGGGAGATGGCATCTGCAGAGTGGCATTGCTAAGCCGAAGGCCGATTGTCGTTAATACCCGAATATCTCGATCGAAGATGGGATCAGTGTTCACCGTCTCCCCCTTGACTAATCCCATAATTCAGGACGCTTTTTTAAGAGGTTGGAGCCAAAATCCATCGTGGACACCGGAGTTCACTTCTGAGGTAGACCTCAGTAGACCTCGTACAGACTTGGACCCTGGCTTGGAAGGGATTTGTATTACTTCGAGTGAAGACTATAATTCTAGATGTAGCACATTAACATATTTACGCAAATTATAACAAATAATTGTGTTTTTAAATTTATATTACAGCAATTTCAACATTAAATAGAGGTCGTCCAATATCCGTCACCTTGCTGATGCATAACTCCTTTTTCAGAGTCTCGGACTGCTGAGCGATAGGATGCGGCCAGATTCGAGGTTTGGCGAGGTGGTGGCCTCGATTGGTAGTGCGGACCTCTTTGAGTGAGTTTGTCATGAAAATCACAAACTACACTACTTTTTGTGATTGTTGCTTATAGCTCCAGAAATCTCAGTTCGGCTGGGGTATGGTCCGCATTGCCCTGCTGTCACATAGGTAGCTCAGTTGGAGAAAGCCCAGATAAATCTAGTATGATGGGGTCTTTCAAGCAATGCTACAAGGCGGTACTGCATGCCAGGGAATGACAGTCGAGGGACAGCTGAGAGAGAAAGTACGGTACAGCTGTTCGAACTTCGATTATGAGGCTCTGAAGTGTCGCAGGTTTAAACAACTGACGTTAAGACACATATTTTAGTATTACTATAAGTTTTCATTATTAATTGGTTTCTCCAAACTGCGATTTTGTTGACTTGATCAAAAAGCATATTGATCTCTGCGAATTTCAATTCCTGGAATAACTGGGAGGCTTTTGTTTGTGCTGTATCGTGGGCCATAGAGGAGATATGATTATCGTGGGACATAGACATATGATTCCAATGGAACTGGAACATCGAACTGAGTCAATGGGGTTGATCGAGTGCATTCTCCAACGTGATGATATCTGCCGCAAACATTATTGCAATATCTACATCAACAATTCGAATTAGGCTATTTGTGTTTACGATATATAGCAATACATTCTACAAACACTCAATGGGAACCAGTAGTAGTTAGGAAGTAGCTCAGAAGTGGATCCGTTCTCATTTATTTACATTCGAAGGAATCAGATATATCCCTCACCCCTCAGCTAAGCAAAAAAAATTCTCCCAATAATTTCCAGCTTTCGTGGCCACTATCCTAGTTGTCGATTCACTGCCGTTGGGTAATATCCTTTGTGAATACTTGACGAGCAAAGAATAGGAACATGGAACACTTAGTCCTCGATGAGATGAGTTAGTGAGATGACTAGATCTGCATGCAGTTTGTGTAAATGAACAAAATATATAAGCACTAAAAAGAGACGGAAGATAATGTACAGGTGTGCGGCCCAGGCTCGAGAATCGGCATACAACCCGATTGTATCCCCAAGTACGACATGTGTTTTTAAGTGTAGTTTCTATTTGAATGCTGGGGCTGTGGTCGCTTCAGATGATTAAAATTAGCAGGAAACAGCGAATTAATCAATAATAATCTACTAATGCGTTTCATCTGTATTGTTAATTAGTCGCTCTAGGGGTACACGTTCTAGAAGCAACGCAATTTGTATGCTTAACCTTTAGTATATCAGAACCTGTGATTTTGCAACAAAATGAAAATCACAACCCGCTATGCAGTGTCGTTGCTTTAAGTTTGTTATCGAACGCCACAGACATCGATTGTTCTAATGATGAGGATAGATTATTATCCTCATCATCAGAACAATCTGCATAAATACAGGCAAGCATATAAACTCTATTCAACATCGATCAGTTGTACTTATTTCATTTAATTAGCACATTTCTGAAAATCCGAACATCGTAAATGGTGGCGTTTCGAATAGACGACGGCAGCGTCGGCGGCGGCGGACATTTGACAGATGATTTGTTTTCCCTTGACAACGTTTGCCGTCACCCTTACCAACACTTGTTTTCCCCCATAGCGCAGTTAGTTTTCACTGTGTTTAGCCGAATTCGTTTAGATATGAAAGGCAGTGATTTTCTGTGAGGCCTTGACTTGTGGTCGCTGTCTCCGTCTTCGTCTCTCTCTGTGTGTGTGTGTGTGTGTGTAGATGAATTTGTCACGTTATTGCTTTGGCTAAAGCCGCCACCGCAGCGACACTGCCGATTTAACGACGGGATATCCTTCCGCCGGGAAGTCCCCAGTGTGACCGAAAATTGCCTACTAGAGACATCGCTCCTCGTTGCCTGATTCAATCCAAGTTCAGCCGAGTCAATGGCTGCTTTGCTCGAATTCTCTCATAATAACAAGCTTACTCTTGTTCAGTCTCGAGCGTAGGTAATCACGTGCATTCGATCCTGAATGACGGACACCTTTTTACTATAAGCGAACCCCACGAAGCTTGAGTGGAAAACATACTTTTAAGAAGATAGTCGTGGCGAATATTTCGACAGCCACTGTGCAAACCAGTAGCAATGTATTCTGCTTAAGTTCACGAACGTAGTGAACTTGAGCGTTACGATTCTCAAGGGAGCTGAAAAACCTCGAACCACCTGAATCGTAAAAGTCGCCTGCGGCGCTTTTACTCCACGAGCGAGAGTACGTATGTCATGTACCGGATACCCATTATATGCTACTAACACCGTTCACCTTGCTTCCTGTGTGTGAACTTACGCTTGCATTAGCTTACTGTGGTTTGATACGCGTATGTGTGAGTAACTACCTCCCTCCCTCGATCTCTCTCTCTCTCTCGTTTTACCCTTTCGACGTCCTTTGTGTTTAGCTCGCGCATCGTGTATAATTTCGCTTATCTGTGTACATGTGTGTGTGTGCGTGTGTGTTTGTGTGGATATCTAATACCGTGGGTGCGTTAGACAACAACGTCATCTTGACTCATTGTGGGGCGCGGACGTTCGTCTGTATCTTCTCGTAGTCTCCGCCTTTTTCTCATTCTTTCCTGTCATTTTCATCATCATCACCGCTGCTGCTGCCGTTGTTTAATAGTGATGCTGGCTCTACTGCTGCTGACGCTGATGTTGGTGTCGTCATAGCGGCCGGCTCCACCTGTGGTTCTCTCCTTTATTTTATCATTATTCTCTGTGGGTGCGCTAGTGCGCCATCGTGTGCATGCTTGAGACAAAGAGAGAGATGATATGTGTTTGTGAATGTGTGCCTGTGTAGATCTGGCTGTCTGTTCGTGGTACATTGGTACTTCTCACCAATGCGGAATGACGGCCGTTCAGCTACCGGCTTGGCGACTACCAGACACACACACACACATGCATACATACACGTACACACAGCATAACATCAATAGGCTCTATCACCAGCCAGTGGTACCTGCCATTTCGGTGACTTTTACCATTTTTTCCCTCCTCTCTCGACATAGACGCCGCTGCTGATGCTGCCGCCGCCGCCGTCGATGGTGATCGTGCTGGTAGGGAAGGCAGTCTCTTCCAGTTCCATCACCCCAGCGACGCGATCAGGTTCACCGTGGCGACAACGTTTTTGCTGTCGTCGTTGTTGTCGCTGTCGCTAGTAGCTGCTGCTGCGTCTGTGACGACGATTCACTCGATTCGTTTCGACTTAGACCCATTGAAAGGTACGGACGCGCACCAGCACACTACCACCACTCTCTTAGCAGTTCCGTGAAAGAACGACTAACTCCTGGAGAAGCGAGAGTTGGTAGTCGCAGCGGCAGCAGTAGTAGCGGCGGCGGCAACGGCGGCAACGGCGGCAACGGCCAGCGGCAGCCGCAGCAGAAGCAGCAGCAGTAGTTCAAGCACAAGGCTTCTTCGCGTCCATCATATATCGGCCGTGTCCACCGGTTGTGCATACACCGACTGCACACCTCGGCCAGCGCGGGCCACCAGTGTGCTGACCGTAGATATATAGATAAATGAACAGGCAGGCAGGCAGATAAGTATCGAGTACATTGAGCTGGTGGTCGCAGTGGTGGTGGCCCTACGGAGCATTGCAGAGCAGGGCATGATCGCTACTGACGGCGACGACGATCAGGAGTAACTCGCGTAACTGGCTGCTGACTGCTGACAGACAGATAAATACACAGAGAGTACCCGCGTTTTTCACTCGTCGACACGGATACGAAGACAGCGCTTGCTCCTAACGCGCGTTCATTCTACGGATTCGTCCGACTGTATCGTCTCTGTATAGGCGTTCTGTTGCCGACAACTAACGACAGCTTCATCACTTCGTTTTGCCTCTTCTTGGTGCTTTGTCTTCATCATCTCATATCCGCAAGTGAGGTGTGGTGTAGAAGGTGGCCAGCAGACATCATCGAATTCGGTAGACACAAACAGTACCATTGAACGCCTATTGTAATACCATCATACAGTCCCAACATGAGGCCGCTATCCAGATTTGTTGCTGTTGCAGCAGTGGCTCTGTTCGAGTGCTTTCTCGGCGGCAAGCTGGTGCAAAGTGTAGCCGCGCAATCGACGGAGGCGTCAACGGGTGACGAAACAGGAGTCGAAGGTCGGAGAATAAATTTCGGCGGGATAGTGTTTGAGGACGAAGATCATAGTCAGTGTTGGACGCCTGATCAGCTCAAAGGCAAATGTATCTCGCTACGAGAATGCCCCGGCCTTCAGCAGGTACGCAACCGCAACCTTCTGCGAAAGTACATCTGTGGTTATAGCGGTCTCACACCATTGCTGTGCTGTCCGAGACAGTTCCAGGCAACAAGGCTGCCTACGCCTCCACCGCCTACGGCGAGACCGAAGCCCGCTCCTCAGGTGGCTGTACCGGCCGGATTGCGGGCCCGCAAACCCAACCTGCTACCAGAGGAGTGCGGTGTCACGAACGGATCGTTCACCCGCATCGTCGGCGGGGTCGACGCCAAACCCGGTGACTGGCCTTGGCAAGCGCTCGTGCTGATGAAGTCAAGTCAGAACAACAAGTTTGAGTCGCACTGTGGCGCGAGTCTAATCTCGAAGAAGCACGTTCTCAGCGCTGCGCACTGCTTTGTGTTGAGGCCTACGAAAGTTAGCGATAGCAGCTTGTTCCGGGTGCGTCTCGGCGAGCATGATCTCTCGAAGACGAACGAGGTTCCTGGCGAAGCCACGACCGAGAGAGGTGTTGCACGCCTCATAACGCACGAGAAGTTCGAGTACGGCAAGAATACGAATGATATCGCTATCATTGTGATGGATAGTGATGTGCCGTTCAATCGGTATATCGGACCAGTATGTCTCCCCTATAGTACAGAGACGATTCCGGACAACATCGTCGACAAATACGTGTTTGTCACTGGCTGGGGTCGGCTCCGCTATCTCGGTCGGACGGCCGATATCCTGCAGCAGACCAGTTTTCCGATATGGGATGCGAAAAGGTGCACCGATATCTTCAAAGAAATCAATGTAAGCAAAACAGAACATCGTTACTATTATGATTATTATTACAATGTGTTGATGTCGATGCTTGTCTAATCCAGGGGTAAATGAGCAATAAGAAGTCGTCGTGCTAGATGGACCGTTTGTCGACTTGCATATAGAAAAAAAATCCTGGATACAAATTTCGGCAAATTAGAGAATATATGTTTATGAGTAATTACCTCTCATTATGGGTCGACAAAGCAGCAGCCGCATATCGTATTAATCCTTATCCTTCAATGTAATTGAATGTGCTCGTCTGGGGACTGCCATCAATAAGACATATCTACGATATTTGCGTAAGAATGAGTAATACCTTTCAAAACAACTAAATAGCTCCATCGTGTATATCAAGAAAATACAAAAGTAGTTGTCAGTGAACGCTCAGTTAGCGTCAGGATACGCTAGTAATAGGAAACATTGATGAGTCAGGCAAGCTCCACCTTGATAAACCTTCACCTTTAATTCCAGCTCGGTGGGATAACCTTTACGGTTGGACAGCGACTGCGCACTCTGCGATAGCTATAGATATGTTGTGCGTTTGACGACACGAGAATTCTTGGGGAGGGCACGTCCCCTAATGTCACACCGAATACAGATCTATCGCCGTCGCAGAGTGCGCAGTCGCTGCTCAAGCGTGAAAGTTGTCTCACTGACAAAAAAAAAATAGAAATGATGAAGGTGTATCGAAACGAAGCTTGCCTAAATCGTTAAGATTTCCTGACACTAGTCTTGTCCAACTTCACTGACATACTCAAGTCGTTCCAGCTTCAGTAGGTCAAAACATTATTTTATCGTACCGTGGACTACAGTTGTTAGCTTTCAGTTATTAGGGCTATGGACGTTTACTAAAACTGAACCCCTCGCAGGACAATCGAAGCGCTGCCTGAGCACCGCTGAAGGTTCCGTAAATCAATATCATAGTTAAGATCATACGCGCACACGGAGAACGTATTGAAACCGGGGCGTGTTTCTCCATAGTAATGCGTAGAAATACAGCACGTGGGAGTATCTCACTCACAAAGCTTCCTTACTAGTTTGATATATTATCAGACGAATCCGCGGTGATTATGGGAGCCAACCTGGCAATGATACCCTGATATTTTTATACTGCGAATGTACATTTACTATTATACACTATACTTATAATTCTATTATTAAAAGAAGATAATGACATGGGGAGCAAGACAATTCTAAATGACGGAGAAACGGGAGAACGAAGTTCACTTAACTCAATATAATGCATAACCAGCAAATTGAATCGTCCATTAAGCCCTCTCTTCAACCGCAATCAGAAGTGTCATGACGCTTTTGAAGGTGCACGTCACATGTGTTGAATTCAATTCTATCGTCTGTTTCAGATTGATCACGTCGATGGGCAACACTTCATCTGCGCCGGGGACGAGACTGGTATCCAGGATGCGTGCCAAGGCGACTCAGGCGGCCCGCTCGTACGACCTGTGGGTTATTCGCCAACGCGATTTTACCAAGTGGGCATCGTGTCGTTTGGGGTGCGCTGTGCGACTAAGGGCTATCCTGGCGTTTACACCCGCGTGACCAACTATCTAGGCTGGATTAACAACCACTTGAACAACTGACCTAATTCCGTAAGACCTTTTCCTTGAGGCAAGGACAGACGAAACGAACGGACACTCCGAACTCGATCAAACAGTTGCTTGACAGGCAACTCATCGGCTGACAGCCGCAAAAATCCGCTGAACAATGCTGAGCATAAAACCATTATTGACTTTGAGCCTGTTTATAGAGATCGGATTATATAGACGAAGCCATTGTTGTGTTCTCCTTAGGCGTGAATGAAAAGTGCTGCCAGCTTCGTGTCTCCATTAGGATTGTAGGCTATTTATGGTGGCAGGTTGCAACATCTTCTACGGTCCTAAACGCCGTCTCAAGGGGTTCAGAAAATGTTGGTTATTTTGTATTAAGATTTCATTTTAGTTCAGCTCTGATCAAACGTTAGCCTTGGCTTAACTGAAATGCACAGATCGCACTACATGAACCCCTTTTGATATAGTAAAATTAGAGCTCTTCTGCTCGTGTTAAAACAACCAACATTATGGAGACTGAAGCTGCTGAAACATTTCAGCCCAGTGATTTTTACCACTTCCACGCGTCAAAGTGCCTCTTTAACTTAACAATTTGGCGAGATCACGTTTTTAAAGGGCGTCCAACAACTTCTTCTATCAATTTCTCGAGTCCTAGAAACACAAACGTTTCCAACAACTTTGCTCTTTATCATTGCATATCTATCCATCACATCCGATTATTCAAACGTGTGGTGGTGTTTAATACAAACCGCTTGTTTCATGGCTAGGGTCTCAAGTCTCATAGTGGCATAGTCCTGTGTTCACAAATTGTACATGTTTTCAATGTTTGTGCATGCTACTTGGCTGACGAGCAACCCCCTAAAATCTTATCGCTGGTCTTTGCCACGCAACCCGATGCTACCATGATGGCTAGTCCTATAGCCTTGCAGGTAGGCTGGCAGGCAGAGAGGCAGGCAGGCTGGATAGCTAGCTGTGATCTTTAAAGCATGACAAAACATGAGACGTCCGGTCTGGTGTCGTGAAAATGCGTAGTCGCACGGTCTCGGTGAGAAGAGAACTCCTCGCTGTGAAACAATTGCCTCCGCTCCTGTCGCTGGACGGATCGAAAGAAAAAAAATAGTTGCAGTTCTTCTAGCGGGTGATAGTGGACCCATGCAAGTACGCGCCCACAGGCCGTGCCATTTGTTATCTTGACTTAGTGTCGTTGCTGCTTTGCTGCTCCTGCTGCAAAGTCAATGAACCGATCGACTTTCCCAGAACACCTTAGTACAGGAAACAGTGGCTAGAAGCAGTGGAGACCGAAGTGGCAAATGAAGAAATAAATAACGCCCATATATCCAGCCATAGCATGGTTTGGTGGTAGAGCGCCAGGCAACCTCGATAACCTTGGGCAACTCGTAGCCGCCTTATCCTCGAAGCAAGCCCATTGTACCGAGAGCGATTATGGTGGACGTTTTTAAGAAAGAACAACTCTTTGTGGCAACGGAAGTCGGTGTGCGGTCGGTCAGCTTGGACTAACAATGAGAATCGTTGGTGCCTTGGCTACCATAACCACCCAAAGGGGTAGTGCGCTGTTTTAGATAACCACTCCGTACACGTGTGAACTGTAGCTTGTACAGAAGCTTGAACGATCATAAACATACAACCGATAATTATCTTTATGGAACAAAAACTCCGATGAACTATGGCAATGAACGATGTAGGAGCGAACAGCAAGTAACAATGGAAATTGAGCAGACATAATTATATATTTATTAATATTTTGAATGCATCCAACTATGATGAGGACAATGATGATATCATTGTCAAATTGGTGAAATTCAAATATTACAAGTCACAACATGAAGTGTAGTACTATTTCATTAAAACGTACGACATATCCTGTTTCATGTTCGTTGAGGTGTGGCATCTACAGCAAAACGATTGAGGCCGAGGCTAAGGGAGATTTCTCTATGCAGGCCATAATAAAGGCCATAATAAAAAATGTAAGTAAATGTGGAAAAATATAATGTCGAGACATATGACGAAAAAGCGACTCCGATATGATTGTACTGCAGGCGCATTCGAGTTAACAGACCGTGATGATGGTGGTGCACTGATTATTCTCTACCTATCAAATGAGCAATGGGCAAGGCGATGACAACATCAAGAAAGTGAACCGAGAATACTGGCTAACTTCCATTAATAAAACCGCAAGCACAATGATTGTATCCGGTTCATATGTGCCTTTGCTGATTTCAACCATAGGGTTTACGGTCCCTAGTACCCGTGTGTTCCGCCTCGGAGTTACTCGACTGAACACCGCGACAACAACAATAAAAGAAGCCAGCAACAGGACCTCTGCTCAGTCGAATGTGATACCTACTTTAGTATATTATTATTAAAATTATGAGTATTACACACATACACACACACACACACAAAAATGTACTTAACTCAGTCGGCAGCCAGCTCTGCTTCCTCGGTTTACATTATGTGCCAGTCCAGCTAGTTAAGGGTAAGCGGCTTGAGAATCACCAACAACTCAACATCACGATAGAGGCAAAGAGACGCGCCTAGACTTAAATCGCTTAAACTGAAATGACATGCAATGATGACCCGGGTAAATGTGTTATCAGGAGTGCCCTTTTTCTTCTAGCTGGAAATGAAAACTGTATATAATATGTAATGTAAAATAAATGTGATGATCATTATGAAGAAAGTGAATCATAATCAGTAAACGCGAAAACGTTATAGAGTATTCTATGTTAGTGGTGTTTTCATCCACCGTTGCACATTTTCATTTAGGGGCCTGTCTTACGAAGCAATGCTTTAGCATTGCTTCGTAAGACAGGCCGTTAAATGTTGGCTGAGAGTCAGCCCTCAGTCAAATTTGTAACGGCCGTATTAATGCTGTTTAGTACAATATTTTGCTGATTTTCTCAGAACTCACTGGCGTTGAAAACAATTAGGGGAAACAACAACATTATTTGAAATCAGTATTTCTTATATCGACAAACGACCAAGTAAAGTGTTCAATATATATTCAAAGTTAAATGGAACAAGTTAATAGCATTCTCTAGTAGCAAATTGTCTGAAAAACGTAGATATGAAATAAGGGCGACATGGTAGTCGAATGCCTTCGAGAATTAATTTTCAATCCAAGAAAATGTCTTCTTTTACTCCGGCCGCTCTAATATGAAATAAACAGAATACATTTCAAGAATTACGAAAATTTACTTTGTATATATATATATATATATATGTATATATTATCGCAACAAAAAAAACAGAGCTACTCAGGTGTGTTTTATAAGCGTTGCTTGTGACTTATGTATATATTTATTAATAATAGTAATAATATTATTTAATATTTAATACATATTCATATAAATACATGAACTCATATAATCTGGTTAGAAAATGCGAGACCAATAGCCAATATACTTGAAAGATACTTCAGAATACTATATGTCGTGTTCCGCTCTATAAGACCGAACATGCCAATTTTATATTTTCGTCACACGTTCGGCAGACAAATAGATCTTATACAATCGTAGATGCTTCTCGTTGAGTGAACCGATTGACGAATGTTTCTGAATGGGCAATTCTCTGTAACTTCGACCGGCCTGGAAAATCCGCGCGGCTATTATTTTCCGCACTAGGTAAACACTTCATTCGCGTAACAGGAATTACCTTAATGGTGACATCGTAGGAAATGAACTACATCTCTCTCTCCCTAAGAGTTGTTTTACGCGCCGATTCGTTTAATCTTGTCTAATGTCTCAATTTTGTATTTGGATGAACTTATTTTTTAACTGTTTTCAACAGATTAGTCTGTTTGCTCAACCAAGAAGGCATAGGAGCTCTCACGGGGTTTTTTCGTTAGAGGTTGACAGCTAATTTCCTTTTGGATGTTGAGTCAACGATGGCTTCGGTGCGCTGATGATGCGCTATTAAATATCATCCACAAAGATCGACGTCGACACCATTATAGACGATATTGGAAATTTCGATACCAAAGAATATAAAGAGCGAAGATGCCGTAGGCATTCCGAAATTGTATAATGTATTTCTCATACAATATTTTACGGAAAATATTTTCAATTATACGAAGGTATTTATTTGCTTGTTTTGTATAACTATGAGCCATCTGTTCCCAATGTATATGATTCTTATTATTGGAGAGCCATAAAAAAATCCACATCTATACTACAGCGTTCGAGCAGCAGTTCACAGTCCCCCATCGGTGCCTCAAGGATCACCGCGTCGTTGCTGACACACGGCTTAGACATTGGCAGGTCCGATTTTATTTTATATAATTTTACTTTAGGGCTGCACTGACTCCACGACCGCCTGCGTGCCAATCCGCACGTTGAACTATGGCTGGCGACGCCGAGTTCAGCGTATCACTTGGGTATTGTATTCGATCGGAAGGTCTCAATGCGGGTACGTAAACTCAGCGCTCTAAACAGTTTAGAGAAAATATGAACTCAGGGAACTTGTAGAATCTCTGTAGCATTTACATTTTTGAATTAGTTAAACCTTTTAATGCTCGAAACCTTGTCAGAAACGGAGGAGTTCATCTCACCAGAATCGCTCTACTTTTCGGTTTTAGGCGTACATTGTCACCAGAATGAATAAAGTTTTACTTACTTTGAAGGAAAACTTCTTAATCTATGAAACAATACGAAATAACTATTCCACGTTATCCGGAACGGAAAATCAACTTGGTTTCTTCTTCTTCTGTTGCGTCTTTAAGCTGAAAACTGCTCAATTACCTTAGATAATGCCTAATAAATCCTTGATTTTCAGCCGATGCATTTACCCCATCAGGCGATAACAGACCGCGGCAAAATGGCTACGGCAGCCATGAATCACTAGTTAAAATCAACTTCCTTCAGAAAAACCAATCTTGATATCGGACCAAGTTTATTCAGCATGCCGGCCACACAGACAGATATTATTTTTAGTTTAATCGAGGGCTGAAAAAGCCACCTTTCGAGCAAGTGCAGCTATTGCGGTCGCTGAACGGCAGTCGTCCGACTTCGCTAGTCAATGGGACATGTCAGTAGCCAAGCGATTCAGGGTACTTCTGGCGTCTGATCCACGGTGGTACAATGCCGTTTGTATTCAGGCAGGCGTGAGAACTCACCATGTATCTATCTATATATCTATTTAGCAATCTGCCTTCGACATCACGTTCAAGTTATC
This sequence comes from Stratiolaelaps scimitus, assembly GCA_019614645.1. Lineage (NCBI taxonomy): Eukaryota > Metazoa > Arthropoda > Arachnida > Mesostigmata > Laelapidae > Stratiolaelaps > Stratiolaelaps scimitus. Next base: position 3,639,202 of record JABWDB010000025.1, on the reverse strand, counting down.
TGTGTTTGCGTGACAATCGCTAACCATCGGAGTGTACTCACTAACAGAGGTCAACCACTGACGTCGCGGCGGAGCAATGCAACGATTTTGTTAGGACTTTCATGCGGGTGTGTTGGGCTATCCTTCATCGAATTCAAGGGAACACGGAACTTGAGAAATATACAGGACATATTAGTAGCTATTGGAGATATAACGTGCAAACGGCAAAAGTCGAATAAATTGACTCTACTAAAGATAGTAGCTGGTGCATAATTTCTGTGAGAATCATACTATTAAACTGCTGCTATTAGAAAAATACTATTTAGGTAAGTAAATAATTTCGGATACCTCACGACCTCGAGCAGCACCTGGATAGCACAGGACTATACTTCGATTTGGCCTTTGGATATTATTTCCTCATTAACCTTAATGCTTACAGCTAATAAGTGTCTTGTTAGGAACTATTTGATTGTTCTATCTGTATATTTATACCGTATCGCATACAATAACCTTATTAACACTTTTACACGATAAATATACACATTATCGCACACGGGATGCATGTACCCGTACCCGCATGCCTTGTGTATGATATTCGTCGACAAAAGGTTATGTTAAGAATTTGCAAATTTTTGTAGTCTTGTTGTTCCATTATTGCAAAGAAAAATTAGCGTTTAGTTGCAGCTCCATAAACAACGCATCTAATTATTACTTAGCTAACAAGAATATTTTCAGCAAAATTTTAGCAATCGAGATGGACTTAACCCACGACATTGTTCATGCATGAATAACTGGAAATTGTTCTTAATTTAAAATTGAGTGTTTCTCTTTCTCTTATGGAGCGGGGGGGGGGATCAAGCGAGCGCATACTTTGATTGATTTTTTCGGTCTGAAAGACTCCCAGTGCTTCTCATGTCTTCAGATATTTCTCAGCACTCACAAAAACGGGGTCCTTACCACGAATCAAACAATCTCGTGAGGAAAATCCATTCTAAACTGAGGTTACGGATGAAGATGTTACCCTGAGGATGTTTTAATTTCTACGATCAACGAAAAAGGCTAATCTTAGAACGGGGTTCGCCGAAACCCCGTAGTTATCCGTTTCGTTATCGCTCTCCACTCTTCGGCTTGGTCCACCGTAATTGTGCGTGTGGCATTCGTGTACCTCGTTGGCGGTTCCCAGGAGCGATTGCTCCACACAGCTTCCTCTGTGCGGCAAACATATCATTTTCACTAAGCAAAGGTTATCGAATGTGCAAACAAATGCACCTGCATAAAACCGAAGTTGTTAACGTTTCAAAAATAGAGCCACTCTATGTTTGTCTCATTCCTAACCCGCAAATAGATAGATATCTGTGTGTAACTGTGGTACCGATAGCCATTGATCAATCGGCAAACATGTAGAGTTCCCCTCGGATGAGTGGACCGGACCCTAAATTGATTCGCGTCCTAGTACCCATGTAATATACACCTTTTTTTTTGAGAGAGAGAGCAGGAAATTTTCTTTAAATGCACGGACACTATCAGAGACACTCCAATCTCAACGAAAGTGGGCCGATCCAGTGCAGCGTTGACGTGGATGCCGAAACACCTCTGCCTGCTACAAGCACCATCCTCTGCTGAGAGTCTATCTCTTCCCCAGAGTCGGCACTCTTGGCATTACTCCGATCTCCAGGGAAGGTATGTACTGCTCCGGCTATTGTGCTATAGCCGGATGCCTTAGTCGCCTATCACTACTGTGGTTTCCGTGTTGGGGTCCTGCCCGGGAACGCTCGGTCACCTAATCCCCGGCCCGTAGCGGGAATGCGCGGGGAGAGACTGGTGAAGGAAGAGGCCCCCGTAACAGGCCGGTGATATTCAGTACTTCACGCAAATCGGTTTCGCACCCTCTGCAACAATTCCAGTCCCTAATCCTGCGTGGGTTGCATGCAATATTAAGTGTGGGGATCACACGTGAATCAAATAGCTTTAGGTACGCCGAGGGGAGATTTCTGAGCAAATCTCCTGAGAATCCAGTTACAGATCATCGAATATGTAGAAGCCAATTAATCAGTCTGTTCAATAATACCTAGCGAATTAAAGAGCGTGATCCCAGGATCCTCCACAATATCCGTCTTTCTAAGCTCGGTTCCTTTTAGCTCGTATTTCTGATGTAGGTTGCGTGGACCGAAATGTACGACTGAAATTTGTGTACTGACAGTCGTAGTCCCATTCGAGGCGCGCACGTGCAGAAATCGTCCAACCATATTTGGTTGACATCGTCCTCGAAAAGGAGAGTCCTTTGTCGAGCGACTTTTCCGATAGACAAACTGCTTGCCTAAAATTAGGCCCTATTTTTCAGAATTGCAAAGAACGGCTTTAAAATGTAATCCGTTCCATCACTATATAGGACACGGCGGTTAAAGAGGTACGGTATTTTCTTCGCAGGAGCGGATCTGCTGGCAGCTTTGTGAACAGGGTCTATTCACGCCCACCTGGTTTCATTTCTGGAACCCTACTCGACCCTCAACCAGTGGACGCTGGTCATGCTTAAGGAGCGCTCTACCTCGATATCAGGCATCTGTTTGAGGAAAGTGGCTGACAGAAGCATCCCGGGTTGTCACTTTGCTTCCGTTTCATTTCTATTATCTCCTTATAAGGCTTCCTCTGAGAGATTTGCACCGTTCACGTTGGCGAAATTTGACGACCATAGATACGCAGACGAGGATGGGTGTGTTCTGCATCATAGTGCTTGGCAAGGTGTCTTTTGTAGTGCGCTGCGGGGTCATAGACAATTTCTTTCTGAGCAGGAAAGAACACGCTATGAGGTGTTTTCATTCATTGCTACGAACATAAATGCGGGTCACCTAACATTATTCCTCATATAAACAAATATGAATCATCCCTTGTTTAGATACAGCTCATTAGAACCATGTATGGAATAGTTGTAAAATACCAATTCAATCTTGAACTAGATGTACCGAAGCGATGTATCTTCGAGCTGAGTTGACAGCCTACGCTTTGCGACAACTGGCAGCCCGGAAAATAGAAAAAACAAACGAAAAACAACAATGACTGTGGTTTGTGTTTTAGTACAGCAGATACAGCGTGTTATAGATACGAAATGAACGCATGGTGTTCTTATTGTGCACTGTGTTCTTATTATGCCTTACCACAAGATAAGTAAAGGTAAACATATATTTATTACCATATAAAATAGTCATGGAATTCTTCTAGTGTCCAGATGGAAACCAAATCGACTCTGATCAGCTCTGAGGGCAAACACCTATTACACGGATCCTAACGAGTTAAACATATATTTCATTTATTTGTATAATGCGTATGTATAACTCGATGCTAGCAATACAATGGTATGACCATTGCTACTAATCGTCTACGGACAATCGGTGTTTGTTGTTTGTGATTATGAACGCACACATGTTGCGCTATGAACAGCCGCAACAAGATGCTGCCGCTATTGGCAAAGTGTGGCATTTCTAAACGCCGCGACGAAACGAAGCAAGTGAATTATTATGCGAGCCATTCGCCCTAGCCCGACCCTCGGTGGCCGAGCACTGCTCAGACGCCGAACGGGATTGATACACACCACACCAAGCTGATATTAGACACACGAACAGACAGAATGTGACTTCTTGTCCAGCCTTCCGCCTCTCCCGGAGCTCGGTTGCCTATAGCCGGCGACAAATCGCAAACTGTTACACAGCTTAGCTGTACGGCTACCGCATGGATGGATAGATACCGTAGATATCGCCACTAAGGCCCGCACTGTCGCGGCTGCTGCTGCCGTCCCGTCACCACCAAGGCACTGCTGTATCACCCCTCGCTCAGACGAATCGCGGACTCCCTTGCCCTTGTCTTTGGGCCGCACGTCGCTAGGGGCTGGGGATCCCAATAGCTAGGCGGGCAACGGTGGAACGCGCGCATCGAACGCGCGGGTAGAACTGCGAGGAGGGCCAAACTACGATTTCATATCGTTGTGCCCCCTCCCTCGTATCGTGGCAGGGGAAGTCCGTCATCCCAGAGTGATTCCGGCCCCGGACCGATCGGCTAATCACCGTTAGTCGTCCACCACTCGGGTTCACAATAGGGCTTCCCCTCGAGAGCTTCTTGGACACTGCGCAGCTCAGCGCAGCGTCGCGTTCCCGTGCCATTCCCGTCTCTGAACCTACAACGAACGACTGTGAACAGCCTTCGGCACTGGACGGTGACAGATAAAGAGATATATAGCATTCGTGCTGTTTGCTGCGTTCAATCGGGAATTTGCATGTTCGAGAGCTCGGCCAGGGTGTCTACGAGAGGTAACAATACGAACTATTTCAGTTCGGTGAAATTCGAGCATCACACGAGTATAGAACGGAAACCACAGCTAGCAGGCATGACGCTCGAAGTATGCAGTTGATTATCTACCTTGACACTCAATGTACCCTGGTCGGTTATACCTCGATTAAGATTCATTAGCCAGGGTTGTTTTCTGACGCGGGACATCCCGGAATCATACTCCTCCTATGCCATAGCCAGACCCAAGCCAGAGGACTCAGTGGCCTGCGATCATCGGAACACCTTGAAGGACGATTTGTGTATACAGGGATCCTCTGTGCTCTTGCGGGGCGGTGGAATTAGGTGCGGTGTGACCAGCAACCCTAACAAACATAACACTGCTGCACGTTCGTTTTGAGTGTAACAACTTTATCAGTTCGTTGTGGCTGTTGCTTGTTTCTATTGATTACGACTTCTTTTTCTATATATTGTTAATCTCCGTGGTGGTGTATCATCATCGTGTGCTTCAATGCTTGCTTTGTGACCAGTGACGCGTGGCTCGGATACGGGCGGCATGTAATGTTAAAAATAACGCGACGAAGTTGATTAACGACATTCGCTTACAACAATCGTTCAGTCTCCCGGCGCGCTCAATGCAGGCGTATGCATCGGCACCACCACCACCACTATGCTAACACTGGAAGTCAGTACAATCACGTTATTAAATCTTCGTATCGAGACGGCTCTTGTTTCTTGAGTGAAATTCATCTTGCTACGATTTGTTCAAGGATACCGAGAAAGATAATCAAACTGCGGTGGCACTTTTGAGTGTATGTGCACATTTGTGAATTCGGAGTTAGTCAGGAACTCATCGGTAAAAACGTTGTTGTTTTTGGACTTCGTTATCCACCGGTGGTTGTGTATTTGACTAAAAATCACCGTTTGAAGTGTGCTTGGGTGTGTGGTGTCGCGTAGAGTAGAATTCCTCAGTCTTTAGCCGATTGATAAGTAAATTAATATTTATCTATATAAGTACACATACGATAGCGAAATATGAGGATGCTACCTGTACGATATAAACGGTCCAAGGCCTACCTGGGCCTGGTGGTTGCTATTGTTCTCCTGGCAAGGATGGCCAATGCTCAGGATGACACCACAACAACAGAACAGGTAACAAAAATATTAAAAATATATCGATTATTAGATATTTATTATCGTTTGTAGCCTTTATTCCACCTGATATTATTTCAAAACAAGTTAACAAGTAACGCATAAAAAGACCCACTGTTAAGCACAACGACTGTCATTCGAAACCCAAGCTGCATGTATCTGTATCGAGGCAGCGACTATTATCAAAGTGCGATATCTCTCCAATGGTGAATAGTTCGCTTTCAACGTTCAGTGCATGAGAGTTGAGTCGATCGAAAAATCTATGCTCCTTCTAACGTGCTAATTATTTCCAAAAAGGCAGAGATCGTAGATCAGTGGGAGGCAGTGCGTCAGTTACTAATAGACATGAACCATTTATATGAAGGTGCATACTTCAAGTGTGCGTACTCCACTGAGTGGACAGAACTCGTCCGCTTTTACATGAACTGATATCGATGGCTCTGCGTGTCGCTGTTACCGTTTGGGTTAATACGTATAGCACGTAACACTTTCTAACGACGAAATTGTTTTTGGCTCTGGGATTGAATCGTTCAGATGCGCAGGAGTATCACATTCAATTTTACCTCGATTTGACCCTCTACACGGTGGTAGTTGTTAGCCCGAAGTATCCCGTTTGGATATTATGCCGTATCAACTGCCGAGAACGACATGGTGCCAATTTGAATTTGGAAAAGAAGCTTTCGATCGTGATCATTGTACGCTGTAGTAAATGAAAAGCTACCCACCCATCTAAATGTAGTCTTCTTTGATTCTGGACTCTGTTTATATTTCTGCGCAGTTTCCGTATATTATAATAGCGTATGATGGGGAGATTTGACAGCTTGAGTTATTTAGGTTTGATAAGAAAGTATCTAATAAGCGAAATAGAACACATTTAGTCATCATTATACTTTTATTTATCCGTATTGTCTTTGTCGTCATGTATTTCGTCATCCGAAGATCGTCGTGAAGACGAGGATAGTTTATTGAGGGTTCGCATTGACCTGTTTCCCAATTGGTTCGGCACCAATGACATGCCTTGAAGACCCTCATGTGTATTCGCTAGGTGACCAAACAATTCAAATTCGTTAATTCGTTCAAAGATCTTGGGATTATTTATTTGTAACACACTGTTTCGTTGTTGCATTGTAAAGGAGCCGGGGTTTTACATTAACCGATGTAGGAGGCTAGTTCTGCCCAAACTCACATATTATTTCGAAATTTGGGGCCGTATCTTAAAAAGCATAGTGAAGCCATGGGGAGTGCACAAATAAGTTTTTAAGGAGCCTAGCTTCCAGCTATGATGTACCATGTAACTTTGTCACTCTACCTTCTATCGAAATTTTACACATTGATGCCACGAGACTTATGTAAAACAGAATTTTACGATCGAGCAGGATCTCTGAATATTCGAAAATTTGGTCAAATCATCTGTGCGGTGGACCCAAAATAACATCAGTGATTCAATTGCCCAAATCCAATGGCCCAAATCCATACCATGCACCAATTCGTCCGTACGGCTCAAATGCTCACACCAACTGAAGCAAACTCTAATCTTTCTTCTGTTATATATTATAGCTTAGTCCTCTATAGTATAGCACTGACGAAGCACTTGTATCGCCCGCTACCCAACTATGGAGTTGTGACTTAAGTAACAATAATAACGTCAAAATGTGTGCGATTATAGCTGAGTGTAATATTTATTTCCCAAGGTCGCCACGTTCTCAGTGTTGCAAATCAGCCCCAAGTTACCCCAAGTTATGATAGATAGAACTATATTTGAGCATTTCCATCTTTCATTAGACACACCGTGTGTTGTTTATTCAAACATACAGTAATTAGGAATTATTTCTAGGGATTATGGACCCACTTGATTATGTAGTTTGGTTATAGTTTTAGACTGTTTACCGTAAAATCTCCGAGCTCAACTTCACTCGGGTTTCATACTACTAAACGCGGAATAAACCAATTAACTCCACGGTTCTGTTGCAGCAAATGGCAGTGAGGTTCTCATACCTTCGTTAGAATATTAAACGAACTTTGCTTTAACTTACTCCGGCTATACTAGACAAGGGTAATGATCTCTTAGCGAAGGCTAATACTATTGTAATCGGTTACATGATTGATATCAGCTATTCTTATGAAATATTCCTCAGATGGTCCATGAATCACTTCTCAGTGAGTGACAAGATCAACTCTCACGTTTTCCTTTGCCATTAGGATGCATGAAAGCATTAACAAACAATGGAGATGGCTCGATCCCCGTATCTGAATCCCCGACTCTTCAGCATCAATGATAGTGTGTCCGTGTGTGTGTGTGATCATTCGGATATAACCCACTATGTGTCCAGCGTAACCCCTGGTTCTGTTTATGTGTGCAGTCGCTTGTTTAAAAAAAACAAGCGTTAATAACACACACACACTCGCTCTCTCTCTCTCTCTCTGTCCCGTTATTCTCTACCGAACTGGCGCTGTCTGGCATACGGCGATCAGACGGCGTCGCTCAGTTACATCGTCGCAACGTAGTCTGAATTGAAAGCCTTTTACATCTCAATATCCGCTGTCAATCGCTACCGCTAGGCGCACTGCGTTAGTAACAACAACAATTACAACAACGATAGCAGCAATAGCGCAACAGTTCGCTCCTTGCTAACAGATTCAGCAATGATACATGAAAGACTACCTACGATTACAACTACTGCTGCTGCTGCTTCTGCTGCTCGTACGGTATTGGTCTTCGAACAAGCTGTGAGTTGAGTCTACAAGCTCACAACTTTAAGGGTGAGAACACGATGATGAAGGCCGTCTTTGAAATGAGTGGTGACGTTCCATTGCTTGCATATATATATATATATATATATATATATAACGACTGGGACGACTTCTGCATCGAAAGCCACTCACCTGAACTAATGGTTTTCTCATAACGGCCCCTGGAGAATCGGTGGTCGACCAGTGTGGTGTCGCCGGTTTCAGTTCATTTCGCATTGGGTTTCATTTTTTTTCATTTGCATTTTCCAATGCCCTAGCTAGCCGACAACAACCCTTTGCAAGCAGGGCAGTGAGCGAATGCGATAAAGCACTAAGGTTACGTATAAATAAGACCCACGGATACACACAAATGCACACACACATATATATATATACCGTTAGCTACATAGAGACAGACAGCGACACGCTCGTGTTCACCAGACGAGAGGAAATCTGCAAGCGTAAGAGGTGGGCTAGAAAAATTGCCACCAGCTAATGTGAAAAGGAATAAGCACTGGAATTGTTTGTTACCTTAGCAGTTTAGCCAGCATAGTCACTAGTCTTGCCCGTTCGATATATAATAGATAACGACAACGGGCGAGTTAGTCGACGATGACTCTTTACGAGCGCGATTACGTCCAGCGAAATGGCAAAATGCTTTCGAATGCATCATCAACACCCATTACCCACCTTCTGCACTACTCCTATTGCGTCTCAATGGACTATTTACTCGTCACAAACATATTATATAAGCAATAAAGCGAGCTGGGTCCAGGCTGGACAGGCAGACAGGTTTGCTATCAAATGTTGCTAACACTATATAGAGATTTATTATTTTTATCACAAACAAATAATACCTACGTAGATATATGTAATAGCTGAGTTGTCATGGGACTATGAAGTGGTGACTAGATGTTTTGTGATCGTTGTGAGACTGAGAAAGAAGGCAGAAGACATTTATGTCACTAAACTGGATATATATATATAAGCTTGTTATAATAGTAGTTGTGTAGAAATGCCGCGCTGGGAAACCTTTGCAGTCTACATTGATCGTTGAGGAATAAAAGTACGATTTTTCGAAACTTAAATCTGAAATATCGGTAGATAGATCCACTTGTTCACTCCGAATTTATATCACATACATATATTGCATGAACGCGAAACTAACTATCCAAGGCAATAGAAGACGGTATTAGGTGCAATACACATTAAGCAGTGTAAAAACTGCAGTTCCTTTAATAAACAAATAAAGCTTTACCTTTACCTTTAGATAATTGTGTGAATTAAATAACCTGAATTTTGTGAATTGTAAATAATTTGAATATGTGAATGTATATATCTGTTGACAGAATAATCTATTATAATTGTGAAATCGTAATTGCATAAACAATTTGGTGATAATACACTCTTACTTTTACTCTATTTTTTAATCGAGAACTTAACCATTGTAAAATTGCAGTTCCGGAAATAAACCGCAAATGTTATGTTACATATGAGCATAGCGATATAAGCGGTTAATCGGATGATAACTGTTCGTACTTAACAGGCGCGTACGGTCTATAAGCTGTATCGTCCATACGAATTCAAGATAGAGTATTAACAAATATGACAATTTGATTGACATACCTGTTGATGTTTGTCGACCAGGCCAATGGTGACATCTCCTTATGACGCTACACACAGATACTTCAGTGCTGTGAATATCTATCAGAAGTAATGCGGCCGGCACTAAAGGATGGCATCTAATCTCTGATTGATACTTGCATCGGACACATCTGAGCATCTGATCAGATCTATACAAATAAGTGCGTCATACTCGATTCAAACAAACCTTGTGTAGAGTAGAGGGGCAAACGATAAAATAGTTGGCAATTCTCCAGTCTCAAAAAAGAACATCAAATGTGGGAGTGGTGACAATTAGCAGGAGTTCTCGAGAGCCATCTCCCTATTAGATACCCGAGTCCTATGATTGATTAACTAGGCAGTATTTTTGATAAAGGAATCAACAACACTCACAGTGTGAAGTTAACACAACATTTCAATTGTGGGAAATCATCACGCACCAAATGAAGCACCATATTAATACGAGAAAGTCTGTCTTTAATGAGGGGCATCCACATAAAAACAACCTAGTGAAAAAAAATGCCGAATGGCTATTTTTAAATGAGCGCAAACAGCTGTCTCATGACCATCCGGTTTTAAAAAAAACAACTCTGTGGGAACTTTGCTTCGGTTGGCGAAGCCCTATTCGGGCGAGAATCTTCTGATGGTCCGGATCTTCGCGGTGGCTCGTCTGCTTCTGCACGTTGCTTTCTCATACGTGTTTTGTTCATTCACGTTCGCAGACCGGCGAGAAGATCTCATACATATATTCATCGAATGAAAAAGCTCACATATATCAGGGCTTACGTCATTTGTTGTATTATAACGTTTGCTTGACTGGTCATATTCATTTCGGATATGCTATCGGATTTCGTTTAAATTTGATCATTTGAAAAGCATATTGTTTTACGCCATCCTCTCTCTCTATCACTTAGGTATATATCAAATATTGTGACAGCTAGAACGTATCGTGTATGATACCAAACATAATTGGTAAATATTCACAATGGTCAATGTACAATTTCAGCTTGGAAGTAATCGATTTGCTGTCCATGTTTACATTTTTCCACGATTAGCGATTTTGTTATACATTAATTAAGTTAGTTCCTTTATCACTATCACATGACTTGCCCGGATCCCGAGGTCAACAAATAACAGAGGCAGGAATACCTATAACAAGTATAGCCATTTAACGAACAGCCAACCAATAGACTAGAGACCGCAGCAGAACAAACCCATCACTGCATGGACATCACTGCTTTTAGTGGACCCAGCAATGGGCCACACTCTCGGGCGAAAACCATTTGAGTGAAGCTCGGGGTCAGTGCGTATGCATTTTACAGTGTGTTCCAAAACAAAAAAAAAAAGCAGAACAAACCCAACCTAGCGATGATAAGCACTCCGTTCGTTGAATGACTTAGCCTGTACAGGGCTGGAATCAGCACACGAAGTCACACGTGCGTGTACCTGCAATAACTGCACGCGGTGACAATTTGTTCCAGCAAGCTGGAGCTAATTGACACTCGAGTCAACTTGGTGTGACAGAGGGCTGACGATGACGCATGGCCTATAGGAACAAACATCGAGACAAACTTTGATTTTTGGTTTCCTTTTTGTTTGTGTCTCTGTGTTTGCTTGTTTTGCCTTTTAATGGTCGGTGACGACGCTGGAAACTGCCAGTGAGGAGAAAAATGTTGTGTAGTGCTAACTACATATCCAACGTGTTACCCTCACAATATCCGTAGGACTCGTGCACACCCCGTGATAGCGATAGCGTGCTCGTTGCTGTGTGTCTTGCCGTATGTTTGGCCCGAAGCATATATAGAAAGAAAGAGAGATAGACAGGTAGATACATAGAGGGCGGAGCTTATAGATGGGACAGCCACTGATCTGTCCGCTGTGAGCTGTGACATAGGCGGCCGGCCAGGTGTGGCGGGAATCTACCCCGTGAGGGCGGCAAGCTGGAGGACAATTCCTGTTCGACGAGAAAGCAATATCGAAATCACTTACCTCCCAGCCCCCTGTAAACGTTCTTGCTCTGATGACCCCGTGGCGGTGTTGTTGATGATGATGGTGATCTGTTTCCAAAGCTGTTTCAGTGGCCAACGTTTATGGTCACGACGAACGCTTCGATGAATAGCTGCCGTATCCCCGTCGGAGGGCCGTTTCCGTTCGAATATAATGACAAGCATTGGTGTGGTTCCACCCCGGGACAGCTGAAACAGTGGCAGTTTCGTTAGGGCGGCCGGGGTTGGCGATACTGGGTGGCCTTTCGTCGCGGGGACTGCTTTGGCCCAACAGAGGATTCCGATAGTAGTAGTCGTAGTGCTACTACGGGTTCTGCTGCGGTTACTGCTGATAGGGATGATATCGAAAAACGACGACGAGTACTCACCAGGATATAGAGTCACTCATTCACCTGCTGCCTTTTTGCGGAAAGCGTGAGCGAATCCCAAAGCGGACGACTCGCACAGCGACTGTTCTACCGAATGGACAACATGAGGATTTTATTGCTGCCCGATCCGGTGATGTAACAAACAAAGATCACTGCAGGATCACCACATGGATCACTGAACGTTAGATCAGCGGCAGCAAGTAGTATAAGAGCTACTGGTGGTAGCGGATACAGCAGCAGCAGCATCAGCTGCAGCAACCATAACAACTGTCACAGCGAACTACCCAACAGGTGGTGCTGGTGGAGGAGCCGACAGGCGGTCGGTCGACCGGTCGGACGATCGGACAGACAGACAGACGACCGCTTTAAAGCGATAGCCCCAGACCTACCATCGCCGATTACGGCCGCGTAACGGCGTCTAGTAATTATGACATCAGCACGCTTTTCTCTGCACTGTCTCTGGCCGACGTTACTACCGGTGGTGCAGCCTGAGCAGCAGCTGATCTGCTACGATGATCGTGGCAATATCCGCCGAGTACTTCGCTGTTTCAATGATTTTCTTCATAATTCCTGCATCTGCGTTCGTTTTGGAGCGATGCCCACCAAGCGCCTATAAAACAACCACCACCAGCGCCGCCGTATTCTACACTTATATAGAAAATATAGGGATGATGTATATAATATGTCGCCGAGAAGCCACCGCTGATTATCCGCCACTAATCATCATCACCACCATAAAGGCAATAATTGAAGGGTCGTTCGATTGGAGCACTTCGTACCTTCATGTCATCATGGCTCTACGACAACAGCAACAATGATATAAGAATGCTTCATTCGAATGATATATACCCGAGTTGCCGGTTGATAGACCATCGTAGCCGAAAGACGAGCCCCAAAAAGCAAATGGACAACGAGCTGTAAGCAACTAACGTTTTGGTGAGCCGTTTGGAGCTCCCAGATATATCAGGTCGATTTGTCAGGCACACAGGTAAGAAAATGATAAAAACGTGAAGGAATTTGTTGTACCACTTCTTCGTCTTCTTCATCCAATACACATTGGCATTCCCCAAAATACTGAGGTGGTAACGGAAGATATTGATGAAATCCCGTCGTATCTTACAAACGCTACGGGGACAAACAGAGCGAATGGAGCCCTCGAGATTCAGTCAGCAGGGGACGGGAGTTGGGGGTCTCCAGGGCCAGCAACCGATGACCACTGAGATGATTCATTCAACTGGCCAAATTCATTCAAACACGATCAGCTATAATACGCATACATGTATATCCAATGCGTGGTCATCTTCCCGCTGCGCTTTGGTATACACAAATATATTTAGATTATAATCTATCATTCGACTGGCAACGAAGGTAGCTCTTCATAACTCCGATTTTACGATGTGGTCCCAATGACCTGACGCATCTATGCCTTACGCTATGACTATTATTGGACGGCGATGTAATTCCGACGTTTCGTTAGCCAGACAACACCTGCGTCGAATTAATATTCACATTAGCGGTAGTATCTCAGGTACTGCATTGATACCGCGGATGCGCGGGAGACTGAGGGAGAGAAGAGAGGGAACTATTAACGAAGAACCAACGATGTTCAATGGTTCTTCTCATCTCGCCTGCTGTTGGCCTTTTTAAAGCATTTCGACAGAAGGATCATTCACGTCTGAGGCGCCGACCGATGAATGTCAATGCATTTTTGCCGATGGGGTTCTTTGATTGCGAACACTGAGGAGAAAGTTATAATATGAAAGATTGTCCGCTGAGGCTTTCATACAACGTCTGGGCCCACCAGTATAGGTACCTATTCCACAATTTAGGCGCTGGAAGAATTAAAATGTGATGTATGTGACGCGGTTGGCTGTGGATGCTATGGGTACAGCTAATATTCGCCCAACACAATGTATTCATCATGTGAATATACGTGGTTGTAATCGGCCATTGAGCCGTGATTGTGAGCTTGAGCATCTGGCGTCTCGCACCTCGCGCGATTTTACTCGGTGACTTCTACGACATCAGTATCACAACGTGATAGGAAAAAAACACGTTGTATCAAACACGTTCCGCCTTGTACACACACACACACACGGCTTGGTGAACTGGTGAACTGGCTTGATGAGCGCAGACGCAGGACTTTGTAATCAACATAAGCTACACCACGGTAGCGGTTTAGTTGAATAATATTCATTGTAAAACCGTAATTGTTTGAATTAAAAATACATATAATCAGGTGTCAAACTACGATTACTAAGAAATGGGTTAATGACAGATGTTCGAGGATCTCCATGACTTTGAATCCTATTAGGAGTAGACTGACTGACTATGAAATACTTGGGTCAAAACGAAGTCAGTTATTATCAACTTTCAGCTCTCGTTCAAATGACGATTAATTTGCCAAACCACACACACCGTCACATTTTCTCACGAGGGCCTCATTGAAACACATACGGTGTGATAACCGGATTTGGTGGATTACCGTTACCCATTAATCATTATAGCGAAACCCACAGTAGAGTCATTGTCCTTTTGACTTTCAAAACGCCCAACTTACTATTCTCTTATATTATATGATCGTATTACAAACTAGTATGATCTTGTTATAAAATTGCTAGATATTAATACCTAAGTGAGATACGCACACCTTGAGAACAACAAAAATAACTATTTAAAATGAGCGCAACTGCTAGATGTTATTCAAGCTATTACGTTACACAGCTAAATCGTGCTTCTGTTGGACACCCTTACGATGAACATGAACTAACCGCAAAGAATCGATTTTGGCCGTACACAAATACGAGATTTCTTCGAAGCTATTTGAACGATAAATCGTACCTGCCCTAAATTCAATATTATTTGAAACGAACAAAAATCTGCTTTCTTCCCAACTGTTGTTCCTTATGTAAACGATATTCGCTCTAAATCCAAGGGGAAAAAAAGCCGTTTTATTCGGTACTTGCACATTGATCTAGGTCTGTTGTCTTTTCTCAAGAATAGCAGTATACATTCTTCTATTGTTTCGTCATTGTCCGCATCTACTCGTTGCAGAATAATAATAACACTGCTTGTTGGCGGTGGCATTTCTTCATCAAATGAGAGATAGAGAGGATGTGGAAACAACAGCTTATCCTGAGGAATAATCACCGAAATCACTTGGGAGGATATCATTCAAAGAACCAAAAAACGAAATTGCCACTCTGCCAAAGATGGCGGTTCGCTGTGAGTTTCGGGATGAGATAAACGCTGAGTGCCAATCTCAATTTCATTTGATGTGACACAACGCGAAGATTCAGTTCCTCGATATCATTTGTGCCTTCAGGCCAGGCCGATTTCATCTCTGGGGTGGGGGGGGCGGTGTTCGGACCCACCGCACGTCTACGTCCGTGTCTGCTATGACAGATAGATCTTACGTTGGCTGCTGTTCAATGAATCAGTGTCGTTTCGGCTTGTGCTTGAGCTAGTACGCTGCCTAGTGACGCTGGTCGTCATGGTGGCCCCGTTGCGGTTCTCATCGCCGCACAGTTAAAGACTACTGGTATTACTATGCCCATCACTTCTTGCTCTTCGAATGAAGCCAACCACTTCGGCGTTGACCACCGGCTTAGCCGTCGTTTAACCGTCATCGGTCTGGGGATTATGCATGTTTAGTATAGTCGTCATTGTCTTATCCGAAGCTTATCTTAACGCGGAAGAGCGCTATTCTTCGTTCAACGAAACCGTCATAGCATAACCGTTGTAGCTCCAACTGATCCGAAGACTCGTGCTAATGCTCAACGTCGTCCAGCGACAGCAAAAACTGTATGGTGGCCATTTGTGTGGCACGTTCAGTTATGTGAGCTTCGCATTCTTTTTCCTTGAAATGCTCAAAAACTCCCCCCGGGTACGCAGTTCCATCTCCGCCTGATAAAAATACAGACCTATCTTTGTATAATGACAATGTCGGCGCGGAAATGTGTGACGCCAACTGTCATCCAATAATACAATCATATCATGCTATCCCAATAGCGGTATTCGGAACTTCGTATGATGCCATCGCCATTAGTGATGGCACTTGATGAATCAAGCCATGTGCTACTGGAATCGGCAGCTCAGATTCGGCGGGACCCAAAAGTCGACAACGCACAAAAGAGGGACCCAAATACATAAGCGAAAACGGGTGAGCTTCCGAATGGAACGTCTGTGTCCCTGTAAGGTTATCTGACAACCCCATTCAGTTTAGTTAAGAGAAGACATTTTATCCACGATTTCCATAACAGATGCGCACAAACTTCGGAGCGTCGCAATGGGTAAAAGGCCTGTTGCACATGGACTGATAGGTGATACTCGCAGCTTCATAAGCTTGGAAATGTTTCCCAGCTTCCGTAACTGTTTGCGTTTGTGAGCATAGTTATAGTTGGCAAGCATAACAGTCAGTAGGATATAAATACATAGGCCGGTGAGAATAACCATGGACATTATACACCTACGGAGCCTTTCAAGCTAATATACCCTAAGAAATATGTAAAGTTTATCGTTTCTAAGCAACCCCTCAAGAAGACAACTGTTCCATACAGCAATTAAGGCAATTAGCACTTTACGGGCTAAATTTACTCGATTACCTAATATCAATTCTGTTTTGACGCACTCCCAAAATTTGTCTCCATCTCTGACCAGAGGCAAGCCATAGTGAAACGCCAAAGTGGACAACTGTCTCCCGAAAAACTCTCGTCAAAAGCGACTAATAGATTTGTCGATCTCTAATACAAGATAAAACGTGGAAGTTAAATGTTGGCTGAGAGTTAGCCCGAAAAAGTTTAGTTTAGTTTAATGCAAGATAAAAGTTAAAGGTCTTACGGAATCACGTTAATGCACACTCCGTAAATATGCCCTATTTCGGTGAGATAGTTCTTCACCTACAGGGGCAAATTGCGCACTTATTCTTAATTCTACTCTAAGTTAGTTAGGCCACTGCTTCGCGTGCGTATTATTAGGATTCCGAGCAAGGTCAACTATGCACCTCGGTCAAGCAGACTGCGGACCAAGTCTAAACTCACGTTATATTCGACATTTCTGCTAACTATATTCTTCGTCATTCTCTTATATTCATAGTAGAAATATGTTCGTTGCTTGTAGCACCATTATCAAGGTCCAGATCACGCTGTCACGACCTCACGCCTCGTGGCCGCAGCGGCGATAGTCACCGCTGTGGTAGAAATGTCATTACAGAAATTCTAGAACATAGATCGACTACATTTGATAGAACATCAATTGACCTGTTCCTGACAAATCTGGCAGGCGGTCAGGTTTGCTTGGTTCCGGTGTGTGCCGTATTACTTCGCCTGTTCAGGGTGAACCCCCCACAACATTTCCCACTCTGCAGCTCAATCGTGATCAGTCACGCAATGTTGATATTCATCTACAGTTGGACGACTACACCATTATATGTGCTACCTAGCAAGTTGCAGTCAGCCCTAAATGTTTTGTGGCTTATGCTGCTGCTACTGTTGTTGTTACGCATGCGCTGATCATTGGCTGACTGGGCGTTTTGGCGCATTGGGGTAAGCTTGAGCGTTCGCCACAGAAGGTTTTATCGGGCAGGCCAGCATACAGCAACATTAGGTGGTCGCGTGCCAGCCAGACGGGTAACTAATATTAGCACACGGTAGCATTTAGTATCAGGCTCGAATGTAGTGTAGTGACGACGACGTGCCACCATCTACTCAAGTGCAATTCAATACCCGACCTTAGCGATGACTGAACGAGAACAACAATAATAGCGAAGATACACACTATTGATGACATTACTAATTACATCTTAATTTCACTACTGCTAATAGTATTTAATATGAGATATTAATCAAATTATGTCACATTTCGAAGGGTAGATTAACTTCAGCTACTGTTGTACCACGCTGAGTTTGTGGTGTTTCTGCTGAGCGAGGAAGCAGAGAGAACAGGTATTACGTTCGAAACTATATATTCACAATATACGTTTAGACTTTTGACTAACCCAGACATTCGAAAGACGACGTCATGTTATAGGAAGCATGTTATTATATTCTACCTAGGAAACTTTCAATTTCAACTTCCCGCCTTCCCAATCCACATTTGTACCCTACCATTTTGTCCACTTACCCACTATTTTTATTGTCTCTACCTGTCCAAGTCAATTGAATGTTCACGAATAACCACCGTGGGCTTTCTATATCATTCGATCTATTATATGTAATGGCGAAATTTGCATGTCACTTCATTGTCTCAGCTCGAGTTATTTCCCCCCAAAAAAGAAATCACCACTCCCAAATAATAGCTACGACGACAACGGCGCAACTACACACCTGTTACAAATCCACACAATTGAGCTGTCTCCCGTTCGTGGTCAGGCGACACAATTCATTCGCCAACGAAAGCTCGTATGTGTCACTAGAACAACGGTATACTTGTAAACATCATGTACTTGTAAAAATATATA
This sequence comes from Stratiolaelaps scimitus, assembly GCA_019614645.1. NCBI lineage: Eukaryota > Metazoa > Arthropoda > Arachnida > Mesostigmata > Laelapidae > Stratiolaelaps > Stratiolaelaps scimitus. The sequence continues at coordinate 3,620,612 of JABWDB010000025.1, read as the reverse complement.
GAACAAAAGCGTGCTTTCTCCAAAAAATAACAACCGATATCACAATAATATACGACAACATGATTGGATCAATATATCAGATTGCTGTCCCTTCTCGTGCCGATTTGTTTCATTTGCTAACATCTGCTGCATTGCATTTGTCATTCGTGTGAATACACCCACTTGCGTGATTCGTTGATTGATTGACTGATTGTAGTTCAGCGCACAGTTGTACTCCATGTCGTGATACGGCGACAGGACAGACACCTTTTGTTGTTTGGGCGTCGTCGGCGGGGGTAATTTTCATTCATCAAACTATTACACTACTATGACTATCCACATCCACCTGGCTGCCAACCGCTTCATCTTTGACGGTGTCCCCACAGTCAATAGATCTTCTGTTGTGGCACACCAGATGCTTCGCCGCCGTAAAACCACAAACAAGGTGCTTGTCTCAGACTGCAGTGAATACTGATTGACGGGCCACGGGTCGACACCGCGGTCAGAAGATGATGTTGTTCTCGGTACAGCAGCAGCTGTCAGCATACGGGGGCAGTTTTGAGCCATTGGGCGGACATTGGACAGCGAACGCTTTTGAGCCAACGCTTTCGTCCGGCATTCGACATAAATACATTGTTTGGCGTTGACAGAAGAAGAAAAAACCGTTGCTACGAATAGCTGCTACGTACGAAAGGTTTCCACCGATTTTCTTTTCGTCTCCTGCCGGTGTGACGTAACAGAGCTGGTCGTTTATGACAACCGCTCTGCTTCGCCTGTCAATAGCTTGTGTTGTGTCTATTTGCGTGTGTGTGTGCGAGTATTTGTGTGCTGCGGAACAGACCGTGGCGTCTTAGCGTAGACCCCGGTAACGGGCACCGGTAGTGACAGAATTTTGACATCTCGCATCAAAATCCCCGTCGGAACGCCGCCGCGGCCGCCGCAGCAGCATCAGCAACACTCGTGGCAAATGGGAGCCCATAAGAATGAAAGGTCCATCATCTTCGACTTCATCTTCAAACCGCAGTCAATTGTACAGTGCAGCGGCAGCTGACTTGAACGAGGCGCTGCGTTAGAACGGGATGATTGTAGCTGTTTCTTGACAGCGATTCAGATTAAATGAAACGAGCACATGCTTGTTGGTTGAATCAAGTCAAGTGGTGTCGGACCGTTACAGTGATCGCAGTCAATTGGCTTATTTGTGAAGAGCTTCACGGTAAATGCGAGACTTGGGAGTCGATTGTGATGAATGAGAGTACAATATTACCAGGGGCTAATTCGCTTGATTTTGACAAATAAGCTTCAAAAGCACACATTGATGCAATGTGTGGTGCTTCTGCTATTGTTTACATAGCCCAAATTGAAACGAAAGGGAAGATACACTGACAGAAAAAAGGTCAAATTTTCTTTCTCAGAACTTACTGTGCTGTTGAAAACTATAGGGGAGAGGGAAGTGGCGGAAGTGTCAAGATTGATCAGACGAATCCAAAGGGCTGGACGAATGAAGGTCAGAAAACTGCGAAAGAAAAATAGAGTGTACCCTCTGGAGCGAGAGGTTAGATCATGTAATATATATACATATATATATATGGTATCAATCGCATGAGCTATTGTAGCAAACGTGGTAAGGCTTACTAAACCGGTAAATTGCTGTTGTTGTTGAAAGAATCGAAGAAAGCATTCCGGAGAACAAAGAAGATCAGATTTAGCTGTTAATTGATTATTATCTGCTCAAAAGCGACCTCTGCCTGTCGGTGTGATTCTTTCTTTCCTTGACAGCAAATTGATCAATTATTTGTAGGTGGTTTCGGTGACATTTCCTATGATATGATCCACGTATGAGAAATTACAGTTACAATATATATGATTATAACGAATTGTACTATGAGGTAGTAGCGCAGTTTAAGTGAGTAAGGCCAGGGTGAGGCATCTCTGAAACTGTGATAAATTTATAGATACTGCCACATTGGCGCCGCGGCTCCTAACAACGAATGGTACTTGGTCTTGATTGAAGTAGATTTATTTATAAAATAAATGGGTTACCCATCCAATTTGTTCAATTTTTTTTTTAGACTGATGATACGACCACGACCGAGGAACCTACTACCACGCTAAAACCGGTTCGTCAGGTTTGGGCCAGGCTCGAAAATGGAATGAAGCAGATGATTGATGAACAACTCAGGCAAGTCATTCACTTTACTTCATACACTAATATACAGCTATCATGCGTTTAATTTCATATCATTGTGTGTTTTAATAATATACATTAATTGGAGACGCAATTGGGGACAGTTGAAGGTAGTCAGGCCAACGGCATCATGGTCACACCCGAGGGCGGCGATGGCATTGCTTTTCTGACTTTGCACAGCAAGGAAAAGGCTCTGCAGGAGGAAGAAGCCTGCGGAGAGCAGCCCTTTTTCGTACTAGGATTCAGCTCTGCGTGATTGTCATATTAAGTGTCAAAGTATTTTGAATAAAATTGTTAATAGTGGCCATTTTGACAGTAGGCCTGTACACCAATTGTGCTTCATTAAAATCTACAATGCCTATAATAGCACGTTGTTTAACTCTCTCAACACAGGAAGCTTTTGCCGAGAATGTTGCGCACCTCTTCCGAGGCTGACATGAGCGCCGAATGTCAGGCGGCGAACTTCAAAATGTTCCAAGGGCTTCGTGGACTTAAGGCGTGGGCCTTTCAGAGTAAGTAGTATCGCCAGATGAAAGATCACATTACTAGTGTCCACCCCCTGCAGCACGTGTTAAATTATTTTTAACTATATGAATAATCTGTTTTATACAGTGCTTTTAGGAATGATGCTTCATTCTATACTAGATTTGCAATAGAAATAAATTACCGCAATTATTCTGCCCAAATTGCACACCAAATATTACAGTAATAATTACAATCCAGAAACAACATACAATAAACCTAAGCAAAAAAAACAATGGTGGAATGGTTATGCTCAGCTCACACCGGAAGTTTCAAATTAATCGAATTAGCCCAAAATAGTCTAAATACCCAAGACACCTCAAGCCAACAGACAAAAAACAGTCGGACACACTCCCTACAGAACCCTCAAGAAAAGGCAAAACTATATGGAACATTATGGTGAACATTACGGTGTCCGCTGCCCACCTGTATTTAATCGATTATCTTCTATTTGCTCGGAGCTGTTCATTCAGTCAGCATCGAGCCGATAGAATATAGCAATCGATGGGACTCTCTCTCGCATTGACATCGTTCATCAGGCCGGCAGACTAATGCGGTGATCCCACCATTGACTTGGGAATATAGGACACCTATAGAACGTTACTGGCATTGGTTAAGGTAATAAATGTGTATTGTTATCTCATAGGCAGTTGTCTCAGACCCAAAGGCGAAAACAACGGTTTTTTTTTATGAGCTGCACGATTGTGCCGTTATTCATGAAGACCTTCTACCACAAATGCGAATGCTCAATAGTTGCAACGTTGTTTAAGAATTCTGCATAAAGAAGTGATTCACTGATTAGTGTCGTTCTTCGACATGCATCTACTATCATCAGATACATTGATCAACAGTGGCCTCTTCACTGAGGACGGGTGCCATTAGCATCCACATACAATATAGGGTGTAAATAAGCAATTAATTTTGTTCGATATTCATAACTGATACAGAACATAATAGTAAACTGGTGCGCCCGTTGACACTGTCATTAATTACTTACTATTTTTATTGTACTTGACATGTTAATTCGTTGGTAATAGCCATGCCAGTTGATAATGGCAGCAAAGCCTGCCCATCTCATCTCATCATGACATAACACCGCGTGCAGTGGAATAATAATAATAATAATTATTATTGTTATAATTATTACTATAAATTAGCCGTCTCTTCGTTGTAAACGCCAGTGGGACTTTATTTGTCGGATATCAGTTGAACCTATTTATATCTACCTGACCGTCTATCTGTCTTTCGACAAGTAATAGCATGAAAACATCTTCTTGGATCGCGCTTGGCCTGTTGTTGATTTTGGTGTTGTTGCTGCTGCTGTGTGGTATCAACAAGCGTCTACCTTAGCTGCATCTTCGATCGCTTCACGTGAGTACGCCAATGCTGATTGCTAACGTCGATGCTGAATCGCTGGATGTTGTGACGATTGTTGTGACGCCCGTTCATCGTCCGTCGCCGCAGAGACGAGACGAAAGATCAATACGAGTGATATAGTGAAGATAGATTCACTCTCTCTCTGTCTTTTCTTGATTCTCCCAACACGTATGTAATGAGCAACAGCAGAAGCAGATTGTTGCTGCTACGGTTTTTCGCGCGGCTCCTCGATGGTCTATGGCGCCGTCACGGCTGCATCTGCTGTGTTGATTTCCGCAGTACAGCGAAGGAACCGTTGGCTGGGTTTCCTTTTAATTCATCGAAAAGGAGCTCGCTCACTCACTCACCCACTGCTCACGGCGGAGCTCGAGCGACCAATTCACATGGTCTAGAGAAATGGTCGCGCATCGCAGCGCGTTTGCGTCGACATCGTCGTTCAGCCATAGTAATGTAAGGTGGCCCGCGTTGTCGTTTACTCATTTCGTGGGGTGTTTGGCATTGCTCCTGCTTCTGCTGATGATTATCGTGGTTCTGCTGATGCCAACGGTTCACCGGCGGGGGTCGGTGCGTTGATTTAGCCGGTCTGCGGCTATTGCTGCTACAATAATATAATACAATAACAACAACAACAACAATCACTAACACTACAACAGCTACTTCTAGTAGTTGTGGTACTCGATGATATGTTACGTCACCGAAGAAAGCCGCAGAACATAAACGGTGGCGCCAACCACACGCACAAGGGACGCAAAAGTGAATCGTGGTGTCCGTCAGCTATGGATGGTCGACATGGACACCGACACTCGTCTGTGTGTGTGTGTATGTATGTATTATATGTGTTCGTCCATGTAGCCGAACGCTAGGAGCTCGGCTAGCGATCGGTTGCCAGCAGCTGGCTGGCCTGAGACAGATTGGGCTGTTGTTGCTGCTGCTGGTGCTGTTGTCGCTGTTGTTGTTAAACCGCTATCGGTGTGTCTACGACGTGTGCTTACGCCTGGGCTTGTGTCTGTTTGTGCGTGAACGTGCGGTCGTGCGTACACAGCAAATCGGCGCAGCAAGCGCCGCAGTTATGCACTTATATCTATGTAATATGAATCACTGTTTCGAAACAGCCCGCGCCCGAATGGGCGAACTGGGGACCGCCTGGCGATGGGTTATTTCGTAGAGGGTCGCTGGGGGGCCAGGGAATCAATGTTAGGAGGGAGAAGTTTTAGGGCGCTGAACATCGAAGCAGTTGCAGAACGGGGAGTGGACGCCATTTGCAGAAGCGAGGGGTCCACCGCTGATCAGCCGACGGCAGCGGCTCGGGCCCCAATCACCAAATTGACCATCGAAAGATTCGCGCGAACGTCGCCTGCATTAGGAGGGTGGTGGCAGCTACTGCTGCTGCTGCTGGTATAGGCTAGAATTGATGACTCTGTTCTAATGGCCACCGCAAATAACCACCGTGATCTATCGAAAGTATTGTGCCACTTTCGAGCGAGTTAGTTACATTCGTGTTGGGTGTCATGGGCCCGTCCCCTCCGAATGCTATCTTCTGCCCCCCTGAGCCACTGCATCCAACAGGAATATGTAAAATGTGCGTCTTTCCATAGATCTTTCTATAAATGTGTGTCGTAATCAGTCTAAGGGGATGGGGTTAACGAGCTAGCCAATAACGATCACATAGTTTGAGACGAAAAAAAAAAGACATTGCAGCTCAAACCGTATCATCTATCGTGAATATTGGTTATGGTTGGCATCATTTCGCTTGGCCTGGAATTGCTACATGTATCTGTATTGGGCGGTAAAGGAAGCGAAACTGCGGAAAAATCAACAGCCATATTAAACATAGGGACTAGGTCATATGATCAGAAGCTGTAACTTGGACCCCTCTCAGTATACTATTATATATTGTATGTAGCCGTGCTAGTAACTCACATCGATGGATAATGGAAATATGACATTTATGATTTTGGGCATATTAGGTTTTTTTTCGACGGACCCGGGTTGTTTATCGGTCGAGGGGCAAATCAAGTGAAATGAGTCGAGGCCTTCTTGCAACAATTGCGACATTAAAACTCTTTTATATATTATGTAAGAATAGTCATTTGGGACAAGCAGTGACCGGGGATAAAAAAACTCCCTTAATTAGATCGCATTGCCAAAAATAACATGAACAAGCGTCGCTGCGTCAAGGGCTATGATCAAGGCACATAGACACAAGGTGCACGAGGCACAAATTACGTACACCCCATTGTGTAATGTGAATTCCAATATATGTATATATATATATATATATATATATATATATATATATAAGTAATCAATATTATTATTACGTATACTCATTATCATATTCTAGTAAAAAAGTCATATCGCGGTCTATCCATGAACGGATGCTTGCTTTGTCACGACTATTACGCGACGTAACTACAAAATATTACTTGCCATAGTTTTTTTGTATAGAATTGGCTTGGATTTCTTCGAGTGCTTGTATATTATACGTATATTTTGTATTGTACTGTATCCCTCTGTTGCTATGTATGGGTATCGCTCAACGTCTGTATTCTAAATGTTGCATCGCATTTCGCAGATTCGGTGAAACATGATTGGAATTGCAATTTACGCTGCACTATGTATGTTTATATATAAGGATATCTGGACGATATCACGCTATGATGGAGGAGGAGTGTGGTGTATGTGGTACGAAGTGCTAGTGTCTGCTGCCGCTGCTATGCTGATCGACTGCTTAGCATCACGTAATCAAGCGAACGAGTCTTTCCAACGTATGTACAGCGTGATCGGTAAATGCGTGTTTTCGCCATGCCGCGCTTCTTTGCGATATAGATTTCCTAGTTGTCGTAGTGGTCATTATTGTGTTAATTGCTTCACCATGTACGCTCATCTGTGTTTCGAATGTTTTGAGGATGCTGTGAGTGCCTAACGTATATCGTTCACCCTGTAGGGTTAGAAGTGTTCCGTGCGTGCGAGCGATTGAATGAGAGAAAACATACATAGCACAACAAACATGAATAGATGATGGATGACAAAATATATAACATACATAGACATGGTGACCAAGGAGAAAACGAACTTTTGACTTGATTTTACTGATGAGAAATCACCGAAATGTCCACTGAACGGAGACGACCGCCACCATTAGACGACCCAATTATTATTGCTGTTATATATATATACATATATATAAATTATTATTCTTGTTAATTATTATAGTATTCATTCAAGCTGGTTTTATCTGTCCGTCCGAGAAGACTACCACAACTTTCGGGGGCTGCCGATTCCGAATGCTTTCGCGGGAGGAGGGTGTCGTGTTTGATATCAATCTTTATCAGACTGCTAGAGGCTAGGCTTTCGGGGTTAAAATAGCGGCCGACGGAAATCAAATAGCTCAATATAAGGGGTGGTTTTTCTGAATTGTTTGATACATCTCAACGAGTGGCTTCACAATTTGCAAATGTTGTATACGCTACTAAAATCACGTTTTGTACCCTATGATTGCCATTTTTCGACAAGATGCTTTATTCACGGTGTGGTTTTCTTGTCCAATCTTCGTATCTCGGCAAGCAGGAACACTTTGCAAGTTCTGTTTCTATACCTAAAATTCACTGTTTTCGAGACAATATGTGGTTCTTTAAAGTTGTCTGATATGATTTGTTCATTTTAGCCCTGCACGCAAAATAGCAACTATTATAGATTAGAAAAACGAAAACATTGAGCCTAACCCTATCTTGTCTTATTAATGAAATAATGAGCAATCACTTCGATCCGCTGCATTTGATAAAATTATTTTGATAATACTTTACGTTCGTTCTAACCACAGTAATGTCCCTCAAGAAGAGAAAAATACTCAGAAATACGATTGCAACTTTGGTTGGTCACTAATGGTGAGGTATCACGACTACACACGTTGTCTTCACTTAACCGTTATATTTAGTTCCACACGCCTGAATTCGATAATAAAAACTGGTCCAGACAATGGCGCCGAAATTTTGTTCGTTACTTATTCAATTCAATGACTACGTTCTCTCTTTTTCGTAACTCGTTAGACGAATCACTCAAACGTAGAGTGAGTGAGTGAGAGGGGAACAGAGGAGAGACTCAATTGTTTCCTGTTTTTCCTTGCTGTCTATCAATCTGTGTGTCCGTCCGGCCGTCTGCCTATTACTGACAGATATCTACGCTATTCGGTGTTCAGCTTCGTCTCACAGTGTCAGTATTTGTCAGTGTCAGTAATATGTTAGCCCGTTTCTGGCTCTTAGTTGTAGCCGAATGTCCGATGTATATGTTGTAGCGACAGGGGCGGCGCGGCTTGTCTCACCGCTTCGGAACAGCGGTGCAAAGAAGCCGCGCGAATCAGATCAAACTTGTTAGTTGGGTTCTCTTATTTTGTGCTATTCCTAACCGTCACCGACTTTGCCAGACCTCGAAACTCTAGTGGCATTTAACAACATCATCGATGTGCAGTAGTGCTTTTACGCGGTCGATGTAATGACTTGAATCACAGCCATATATTTTTCGGTTCTTGCTTGGATTGTTTCTCCCATCTAACAAAAACATCACACTATATATTATAAGAAGTTGCATTCCTTGCATTCGGCGTGAAGCCTAGAATATATGAACAAGTGCGCGCGTGCCCCGGGAGGGGTGCTACGGCTAAGTGCTGTGTCGCCTAACTACGAATTACAGCCAGGTACAGTTAGTTGCACACAGGACGGACACGCCGAGTGTTAGACGTGCCAGGCGAATGGACAGACGTTCACAGATGCACACAGACACACGAACCGACATCGCGGCAGCTTTGCTCGCCCGGGTAACTCGCCAAATACCCGCCTCCTCGCGAAGGTCCCCGATCTGAGCCACTATCTCGCTTCTCAAGAAGCCGCTAAGCCCCAATGTAAACGTCCCTCGCCTCGGCTAACGCTTCCCAGTCACTCCCAGCTACACGTAATATGTGAGACGACTACAATCGCCATCGTGGCAGCCAGACCGCCGAATGGTGTGCAGCTTAAGTCTGAAGCGCTTAAGGGCAATTGCAATTTGTTGTTGTTATCGTTGTTGTTATTGTTCTGATGTTGTTCAAGTGCAGATATTTCGATGCCTGAAAGTGCTTCGGGGAGGTAGGGTAGTGCTTCTTGGGAAATTACCAAGCAATAGCCACCTAGCCACCATTTTGTGCTGTCGAGTCGGAATTCTAAGAGCAGCCGGTCAGCTGGCTGCTTGGTCGCTCGCTTGGGTCCGGGTCGAACGACGACGACGACGGTGATCAACTAATGCAGAATTGCAAAACTGCAACTGAACGTAGACTATAAATTTTTACGAATATATCGAAATCCAATTATGAACCCGGGTGCAAAATCATGTGGGTGTAATTCATATGGGGGAAGAGTGAGCACTTACGTTCAAAGGAAGCATTTGCGTAATGGTAAAACCAACTAGGGCTTTTCTGAAAGTTGTCGCCGAACTCCACCTCAGTTCTTCGAGGATTCTTATGACCGTAATAATAGTATTAGAATAAATAATCGATCTATTCAACTATGCCTAAAATCGGGCCATATTTAACAAAAGGCAGAACTCGTATGCTAAATACACTAAACGGCATTGTCCACAAATTGTCTTCATCATTTCTGTTGCTATGTGGTCACCGGCTTCAAGGTCAATTATCCCTGTATGATTGACCGTGTTATCGGCCTAGAAGCTACTCGACCAACAGAGCACTGCCACGATTGACTTGTGATTCAGAAGGAACGATTTCGTTTTTTGTGACATAGATATTATTATACTTTCGCGATCCTATTGCCTTCGGAACATTACCATTAGTCTGTTGGAAATGAAAAGCTTCTTCGGGTAACGTCGAAACATTTGTCTGAACTAAGCCATGCAAACAATTGTTATGAATTGTGTACAATAATACGCCTATACCATAAATGTACGTGCGTTTGGATTCTAATGTTGTAGCTGTATGATAGCTCATTGGGATAATGAAGAGAACGAAGTCGCCCTTCTCCACATTTTTGCAACGTGGGACTGATTACACGCTGTAAGTCAGCTTCTCTTTTGATATTTCTTTATTATGTTAGACAATGTGTCGAAAGACACGTGTACAATAAACATATTTACATCGTGCGCAGAACTATACAAGCGTGGTAAATTAATTGTCGTTCGTGGCGGGAAGCCCCCGATGCGTCATTAATAGCAAAGGTCAATTCAGGATTCAGGTATTCTTGCATATTCTAAGTGAGTCGGTCAATGTGTGTGTATGGAATTGTATAATTCCAGATACCAATCAGCACATCTAAACTATCGCCATTTAGCTATAATAATATAAATTGTTAAGATTTTTTTTCCTACGAGGTTAAGGAAAAAATGCATTATGCAGCCCACACTTCATGACTAAGGTATTCGTCTGGTACTGTGAGACTCTTACCCGCTGAAATCCTGGATTTCTTCGACTTGACCTCTGCCTTCCTGAGTTCGTATTACGTCAGACCAAGGCTTGCCGGGGTGGCAGCTCATGGATTCGAGCCCATTTAAGCAGGGCGGAGCGGGAGAGGGCTCGCAAAGGCTCAGCGAGACCGTCGCGTTGCACGTTCTTCGATTTCTTTCGCTCGCATCACCTTCTTAACATAGGAGCTGATAGCTTGCAAAGCTTCCTTGCTTTCAAGCTTCATCACCATGGTATTCATTGAGAAGGGCCGCCGCACTTTTCTTTTAGTTCGGCAGTTTTATTCTCCACAAAGCGTGTTCAGCTCTCGAGCGTGTGGTATACATCCTCACTCTCGTCAGTGTCACAGAGCACACAGATGGAACTTGCTTCCCTACCTATCCTACGCATGTATGCCTGGAAGCACCCATGACCTATCAGCACCTGGGTAAGGTGGTATGACACGTGGCCATGGATTCTGTTGATCCACAGCTTGAGTATCAAGTGGTCTGTTCAGCCCTTCCATCCAAAGGTCTCCACTTTTGCTGCAACGCAATTAGGGTCTCTACACTTACTACACCTGGGCTAAGAGCCAAGTTCGTATGTCGCTTCGTTCTTTGCCGTACTGCGGGGTCCCACGGCACAATCCGCGCAAGGGCCAAGGCCGCCGCCGTGGATATTGTGCGGAGCCCTCTGCAGATCCTAAAGAGTTAAAACTCGGGGTTTCTTAGGCAACTCTCTGTTCTTCTTAGACTTCATCGCTGTTTTCCAGATGGGCGCAGCGTAGAGCACAATAGATTCCGCCACCGTTGCCAGCAACCTTGTCCTGTTCCATAGGTATTAGGCATAAGTCTGCTGATACGCGCTGCCGCCTTGACAGCTTTTGCCACAGCGTGGGCAGTGCCAGTCATCCTTTGTCAAGTATGACTCCGAGATACTTTGCTTTTTCTGGAGGATATTTAGTGCCCATCCAGTTCGATACTCAGTTATCGGCACTGGTTTCACCCAATCAAAAGGATGGCTTCCGTCTTCTCCGGAGCGAGCTTCAGGAGATGCCGGTTTATCCACCAGAAGCAGTTAAGCTAGCTAGACTTGATTCTACATGATATTTCAGAGTAAATTACACATTCGCTACCTTTACAATAAGTTTTCAATGTTAATAACATTTATATATATATAGATATATGGTCGAACACACACACATATATATATATATACTTTGGTGGAAGGGAATTGAATCGAATGGGGAGACCATATTTCCTTTTATGTGTGTATGTGTGTGGCATAAAATACGTTTTGTAAATCACATTAGCTACTACTAATGTCACTGCTGCTGGAAACTCTTCCATGGTGCGCATGTGGGCAATGGAGCCCCAGACTTTTCATTAGGCGTACGGGGAATAGGCGTCAAGGCATTTTTATATCAATCTTTATTTTCGTAAAAGTTATTTAAAAAGTAGAGTAATTTACTAAGTCATAAGAATACCTCATATATTATTGAATTGAGATCTACCAGCTTTCGTCCGACCATCAACGTTTGTATAAGCACTTTGAGCTAATTTCACTCAAAAACCATAGACAATTTAGAGATATTATTATGTTATACTATTATATAAGCGGCACGTGTGTTTCTCCTGTCGAGATTGAACAAAACAATGAAAAATCATGACGAAACGTGTGAAATGGAAACAGGAGAACAACTGCGTATGCGTTTACATGTGTGTGTGAACGTATGTGCTTGGTTAAAGTGTGGCTTCCTTGTCTCTCATTTTCGCACCCATTCAACTGTGGATTCCCTTTGGCCCATATTCGTCTAGCATTCTACCTTCATTCCCCCAAGTGTTATGACTATTATAGAAAAAATGATGATCGCCACCAAAAATTAGACAACTACAGTTGTTGTTTGGTCCACAAACCGAAATGGTCAATCCCGTCTGGCTGCTAGCATCCCGTCCACTGTTCTACTGTTGCTCGGTTTGCTGAATGCGATGATGAGGGGTAAAATGGACAAAACATATTTGCTTATGCCGTATACACACATCTATCTGAATTTCAACTCTCTCAACGCTCGGTCATTGATTTGTTCGTTCACCACTGCTCCCGGTTCCTACCCTCCTCCCCTGCAAATTGGAAAAAATCGTTGTCCGAACTGTCAAAAGAGTTGACGACAACATATTCGCCTACAATATATATATATATATATATATGTATATTTAACACTCCGTTTCGCTGGCCCGTTTATCTTTCCCTGGCCTTCGAGTCGGTCACAGCCTTCGCGGTAGGCAACGCTTTCCTGTGTTTTCCATTTGTCTAAACCGATAATATACACATTGATATAGGATTCTGGCTGTGAACACAATCCACTAGTAGTGTTATAGGAATGGCTGTTATTGTACGTGATGTTGTTATGCTGTTAGCAGCTCTCGTAGTATCAAAATTAGCTACGATGTGAACATATTCACATAACGGTGATAGAAGCAGTATCAGCATCGTCATCACCAACATAATATCGTCGTCGTCGTCGTTGCCATCATATGCATCATCATTCTTTGTTCCGTCCTTGCTTCCTTCAGTCCAAGCCCATTCCCTCGACTCCGGATATTTCACTGTGGCCGTAGCACGATTGCAAGCTGCTATACGAGGTGCAGCATTGATGTGCAAGTAAGAGTCTCGCGAATGATAATCAAAACATCGTCACCACAACCACGACAAGAAACAACAGCAGCAGCCATAACAACAACAACATACTATAGATAGATAGATAGTTGTAGCACCTCTACGACTTCAACCACATCCACTATTTGCAACGGCGTGTATGTAAACGTATAATGCCTGCGCATCTTCTCTTCCCACAAAGGGAAAAGATCGCCGCTCGTTGTTACGAGTTGGCCAGCCACAAAAATGGGGGCGGTCCGCGCCACGAGAATCGTCTGGCGCCATCGAGGAAAACGCCAGCGTCGCAAGCGATCGGGGGAATTATGGGGGGAGAGAGGGGAGGGCGTTCGGGTACAAAGGTAAACGATGTAGTCCAGCCTTTCTTTCAGCCCGGGCTGAATCTCATGTTGAGTAGTTGTAGCGAGGGCTGGTGTATGTTGCTGTCCATTGCGGTTGTTGCTTTTGAGAGCTGTTGTTGCTGTTGGAGCTACTTTACTGCCTCTGTTGAACCGCTATCCCTCCCCCTACCACGTCAGCTCGTAGCAGTATCTCAAAGGCAGTGACAATAGCTCAAATCAGTACTGATGAAAAGTGGGCAAGCAACGCCTAACAAAAGGAAGAAGAGAATTGAAACCCGATGAAAAATAGTCAGTCCAATGTAAGATAGGTAAGGTAAACACAATGGGTCATCCTGTCGCTCGTTGCCCAACGAACCGTTTTCGCGACTGTTGAGAACCTCTTGCTTGTGCGAACCACTACTACTACTGTACGATGAGATGTGGTCTAAACGAATCAAAAAGACAGCTGGGGCGCATTGGGCGTGACAGTTACGGCAGTGGCCATCTGATTTAAGTTATGGCTGTCGTTGGATGATGACGACGGCGAAGCAAATGTCTACTCATCCGTCTATCGCTGTTTGGTGCTGTCTCTTTGAAATTGCTACTCGTTTTTCGCTACGGGACGGGCGGCGGGGAGTAGCACTTTGAGTATTGCCTGCCTTGTCATATGATGATGACCTTTTCTCAGTGTTAGTTTCTTGTTGTGCATTGGCACGCTAGGCGATTCTGGCACCAAACGATGCAGATAGTAATAAGGCATATTCTCTACGCCGTTTTAATAATGGATTCTTTATTAGCCGTTGAGTTGCGAAAAGGGAAACATTTATTATTATACAAATGCGTGATTCGTTATAGACAACCCAGCTATGCTATGCATCAGCTCATCCGGCGTGTAATTGAGGGGTGTCGTCAGCGCATCGTGGCTTGAAACGTGTCGTATGATATCAAAGAGAGAACGAACACAAATAACTGACTGGATAGTTGTTATAGCGTAAATGACCACTGTCCAACGGGAGTGCGACTATGTATAAATAGTTTCTCTGTTTGGAGACCGTTATTACAGACAGTGTCTCTAACGGGTGAATACAAACCGCAACACGGGCTCGGCTACATCGTCCACTCGTAGAAGCTGAAACAGCCAAGTTAGAGCTGTTGCATTGTAAGAGGAGAGTGTCTTTAGTGGTGGCTTCAGAGGTGAAAGAATGTATTCCATAGTATCTTCGGGCCTGTCTTTCGAATAATATCGGTTTGGCGTCTGCTTGCTTACATGACTTGATTGATGTGGTGAACCTTAGTGCAGAAGGTGAATCAAAAATGTAAAATAATCCAGTGATAGGTTAGAGTTGAAGGTGTACAACCACTACCCGTTGTTGTAGTCGAAAACAAATAAATAAAATTGTAGACTGCGTTACCTTCCCTTTTTTGATTAGCTTTATTCAATTCGTAGGGACCGTATCAATTTGAGGATTCGAGAAAATAGAAAGTACTGGGCTCCTCATGGTTATGCTAGAAATGGAATATATTTTGTAGTTGCAAACCTTAAGATAAGTAGAACAAGTGGGAAATAAGACATAAAATTAGAGGCTAATAGTTGATACATTGGTCCCTTAGATCTATGTACAAAGTTCCATAAATACAACTACCTTGTATAAATTCAATTCAATGATACAATTAACAACTCAAGCGGTGCTGTGAAGCTAAGTCCAATAATAATAATAACAGAGTTAGTTTAGTGCCAGGTAACACGAAGACGAATGAGCGCGTTGAACTAAAAGCGTTGAATGGGTGTTTATCCGATATTTTAAATTCTTATTATGTATTCTTATTACGAAGAGCATAGCAAAATAATCATGAATAATCTTGGAACCCTTGAAACTCCCTCTTGTCATTTCATGCCATAGCTGGCCATTATGGCCTATTCATTTAGGGTGTGTGTTACAATTATTCATGACTTGCACGCAACTGGAAGTCGTCCGTCAAAGCAAAACGTCCAAATCGATTCGCAATATCGGAGATTGCCACCAATATATGCATCAAGGAAATGCCGAAACGATTACAAATATTTTATATAATCGAACACAAAGAAATAGATCGTACAGTCTCCCGTAGTTCTGGGTCTGTCCATCTTTATTTTTATTAGTCGCGCAGATCGATTTAGCGTTGCGCCAATGCGGCTATCGACTACGACATACATTTCTGCTGCTTCGTTTTTGCGACAGGGGTCACCCACAATCACAACCGTATCAATCTCTTTGTACATATATCAGTAACGCGTGAGAAGGAGTGCACTTCGTTATGAACCATGCTAGTATCTGACCCAAACAGCGTGAACCGGGCATCGTTCACCGGCGACAAATTCATCGATGTTAGGCAAGATGATTAACCCGAGTCAATTTTTATGTATGACATTTATACGATACCGATCACATGGGAGCGCCGAAGCGGCAAAAGCGATGAAAGGAAGGACTCTTATATCTTGTGCTATATCAACATATGTCAAAATCAACTTTTTACGATTACACGATCGAATATAATAGAGAGCGCAGAGCGAGCACCGTGGTACGTAAACCAAATTCAAATAGTGTACGAATATGATATTAGAGAAAATATAGGCATCTATTCGTCCAAGCTTAATTTTAATCGTTGGTCGAACTATCGGTGGATATTGGTGTTCGGCCGATGATCCAATGCCAATATACTATCCGAACAAGCTTCGCCGCGTTGTTCAAGCTGTCGACATTATCCCAAGATAGCAGGCATGCATTGCCAGAGTATACTAAAGCTATATCGTGCGGGAAAGTTTTTCACCTTGTGCTGAAAACCAAAGAGACCTAGTATTAGCCTCATGTGTCGTTGACCAAGCAGGTAACTAAAGCGAAGACGGTTTGCAGAACGAATAGACGAAAACAAAAACAAAAAATAGAGAAATACGGTATCTCACCCGTTGCTGCATCAGCATGTCAAGTAACCCAAGTATCAATAGACAATAGCAGCGGCAGCAGCAGCAGTAATATGATGATGATGATGACACTCGTCACTTCAAGTGGAAGGGTGCTAAGTGAACAGTCGACAAAGAAAACGAGAAATGATCCTGCTGCCGCTACTGCTGCCACAGTGACGATGTTGGAAACAACACTAAGAGTCGTTAAAAATCCTTTCATGAAAGCTTGTAAGAGACGTGCGTTTTCAAATGACACATTTTCATGTGAAACACACTGTGTCCCCTTTATCAGAATATGGCTAAGCGTGACAGCAGCTGGCCATTATCAGTGCTAATGACTGAGTTTTACAATCAGTGCACGTTGTGCTGTTCAATTTGCTGAACGATTTGCCATATATGTCATAAGGGTTTTCAAATCTGGTGTGCACGAAAAAACCCTCTTTGCTATATTGCCGTTCTTATACTCACCCACACACAGGGACATCACAGCAACTCAGAGTGTACGCTGTATATCTACTCGTTGTCGAGCGTTTTTGTTGAGAACATGGATCTGTTTTCAATAATATCGCTTAGGTGTTCTGTACACGTTGTTGCCAGCATAGAGAAGAATTTACAAAGGCGTTGTCAGGCGAGACATCCAACAGCAAAAGCAGCAGCCGCAGCAGAACAAAATCAAATTCAGTAGTAACATGTTCACTTATAACCTTGTTTCTTTTGTCCTCATCACCTTCCACCTATTACTAACTATTATATTACTACAACTACTCATGCGATTTCTACAATAGCACTAAGCTGTTTACGTTCTACTGATAGTATTATTATATACTATTAATACAGAACACATGTGACTTTCATCTGCTCTTCCTTTCTTCAAGCTTGAGTCATAGCTATAATATATATATATATGTTTCTGCATCTGGGGGACCCAATACGAGCGCCATAAAATTAAATCTCGTCGAGCACCGCACAAACAACATCATATACACGCTAATATTACATATTGCTCAGCTATATCATAATATTGTTGCCTCTCTTGCCGCTACCAAATATCAGTGCTAAGTCAGTCAGTTCTGATAGTTCGACGCTCAAACGCCGATATCTGCTACGGGCGCGTGTTCGGGACCCACACGTCTTGTCGCCATAGATCCCGCTGATCACATTTGAACTTTACGACACGACATTGGCAACAATCAACAAGCACATCGGGGGTATCAGCCACGACCAACATTGGTCGTTCTCTTCTATCTATTGTATTATATAATACATTAGTGATCTGAAGGTGCTGCCGCTCATTAGCTCACGGGCAACTCTTTTTCAGTCGGTTGCTACGTCGATCGAAAACCGAAAGCTTTCGTCGGCCGATCTCGATGGGGCGGGGGGGGGGGTAGCTGGCTTCGTGTCGAGCCGTTTTCACAGCAACGTAACGTAGACTAGTAAGGAATATCAACAACATGATATTTCATCACTTCAAATCATCTGTCGTCTTTCGTTTGGCCCCGAGGCGGACCCAAGCATGGACACACGAACAGATGTCCAGACAGATAAACAGACCCCGAAGGGCGCATGGTCGTGTGTGTGTGTGTGAGTCAACGTCATTTCAGCATTACCATCACCATTACCAATACAGGCCTCCGCCTATGTATTATACAATAGATTATATATGCACGATAAACAATATGCATTCGCAGACAAAGCTGACCCCGACGATGATCATGTCTGCTGGGTGCGTGATACAGGAATATCTCCACTGGCTATCCTGTTTGTGATTGATCCCCTTCTCAATGAAACCCGGAACTACGATGCGTATGCATTCAATGAACGTTATATTATAACCGAACGTAATATTATAACAAACCATGGTATTGTATAGTGGACAAAAGCTTGCAGAAAACGTACAACATATCATCTTCCGTGTTAAAGGAAGCTATTGCTGATGAAAGGTTCCAGCATGCTTTTCATAAGACGATATTGTCATGTTACCATTATAGAAAACGCGGCAATACAGATGTTCGAGATGACCGGGTGTTTAGATGTCAAATGTTCTGTTACAGTTTCTCCTGTGAAAGCTACTCCTAATTAATCTCTTTCTCGCGCTCTCTCTCTTGGTTATACTACAACTAAAACCATTCGACAATTCGGTAGGCAACGATCGTTAAGCTTTCGTGGTTAAGAGATGTGTGAAAGTCTATTAAATTCGTAGGAAAATCGCTCATTTCACCAAATCATTCACCTTCAAATCAAAATAAAGCGAGTCGGAGAGCGTGAAATCATTCGAAAGATGCATAAATGAACCGATGAACGGTGGCGGTATCGTAAAAGCCGATACAGCCAATATCGTCGTCGTCATTAGCTCGTTGCGATTGTGCGAATCTGTTCTGCAACGAAGTTACAGTAACAACAGAAGACTATGTAACTATCTTCTTTGTTCAAACACAAACCTTGTGGGGTTTAGGAAATGACAGTCTATGTGGCGCGTAGTGGCCCAGCGCGCCGCCGCCGCCGCTGTGATTTGTAGCTGTCTTCCGAGTCAGGCGGTGACTTGACTGGAGTCAACCAGTCAGTTGACACCCGCTTGGATGGCGACCACCCACGTCGGCGTCCTTAAACCGATTAGTCTTAGATTTCATCGCGAGCGCCGCTGACCGTGCTGCCGAAACAATGTGGCGTAACACCTAGCCACAGGAGACAGTGTGAAATTACAACGACAGATAGAACGCGGCACAAACAGGAAAAACAACAACAGCTGCCGTGTGAGCCTCTGTGTGATGGAAGTGAAAGGTGCAGAAATGGCCAGGAGAACAAGTTGTTGTGTTTCCACATTCAAGAATAACAGGAACAGCGGATATCGATTCGAGTATGGGATCGCTTATAGTGCTACAATCACTAGCGCCGATAGCGATAAGCATTGTTGTTGACTACAGCAACAACAACGAAAATGGCCACAGCGACAACAAGAATCGAAATCCGGACTCCGGCTTGTTGACTTTGAGGTGTTTTTTTCTTCTATGCCAATGGTCAGCGACTCCAGTCAACTGTCAACAACAGTGTTATAAGAACAGATGGATCGAATGGCCGGGCCGCAGACACATGCATATGCACACCGGCTCCGGTGTGACACAAACAAACATAACGGATAACGATAAGCACAAACAATAACAATTGCACGGCTCGACAATCGCACGGAACAACTGCACGGTTCCATTGTGAATTGTGGCCAAAGCGGAAACGAAGCAATTAAACAAAATACCAGTCATAATAAAGTGAACTAATCGACTGTTTATAGTGATATTCTGGCCGGCAGGGATAGTTAATAAAGGTGAACTATCATATAAATATGTAAAGTTTGGCTTGTGTGCATGGTATCACTCATGCGCGAGACTTAATTCTTTAACGGCAAAAAAATATTGTTGTCTTCATAGGACTATTCGTCTGCGTTTTTGGTTTATTTTTAACCAATTTTTGAAGAAGTACCGTGAACAATTCAGTTATTGTGTTAGTTTGCCATGTGACAAAGTTGGTCGTTGAACTCTAGCGCCTCAACTTTAGAGATGCACAACGGGAATTGGCCATGCTGCTGGCTATTTTTAATAAACATCTAATAACACCTAGTACATTTGTCTTTGAGTGACGCCATGCTGGCCGACTGGTATTGATACATATTCAGCCGGCACAAACAAATACAGTAGTTTGCGGCGATTATAAAGAAATAAATAGTCATCTCGATGATAAATTAATTTTCAAATGGACACCGAGCGCAAAACAATTGACGTTGGTATCATGGGATCACCACTAATCATTTGCTATTCTATACTCGTCCAGTTGGCGGCGTTAACCAATTTTCACAATTCAAAGCTAGTTAATTAACAAAGCTTATCAATCACCAAACGTCTCAGATGTGAAGCAAGTGATAGTCTCTGGCACAACAAGCATCCCATCGTGCTTCTATTTATGAGAGCAAAATTATGATAGCGAATAAATCAAAACGTATTTCTCAATGAACGTCTCATCGATAAAGAAGCCAACCATCGACTGATGACGCAACCTACCGCCATGATTCATTTATTCCCGTAATTCAACTTATAGCTCATATGTCTCTCCATCACTCGTAATGAATGGAACAGTAACCCACGCAGGATACTATCTATAATATTTATTACGCCTGGCAGCATTCATTCCAATTGAAATCCACCT